>OY979697.1:80080737-81312035 GCA_963855945.1 Thereva nobilitata
CAAGCGATACTTTTTGAAGTAAAACTTCTTTACGCGCGCCTATGCTTGAAAATTTCCTTGGGAGCGAATAGGTTTCATTCGCATCACGCTCTCACACATGGAAAAATCGTCAGAGCTTTCGTCTAACGATGGGTAATGGAGAGGACAAGGGGCACAAGAGGCGAAGAAACTCTAGTCTGCGAGTGCAACAGTTCACATTAACTTACCTTACTGCATATTTTTTGGCAGGTTTGGGCTGTTTCACACGAGGCGACGGCCAACCAACAAAAACTGCTGTCATCGTCCATTCCCTTTTTGAAATTTGACGAAAAGTCGTACGGGCTTTCACGCGGGCCAATTTTTCCAACCAACTGTTCGTCAGAATGCTTTAGCTTTTTGTTGTTGTCTTTAATCTTAATTCTCCCTTCTGCTATTTCTCTCTTTTCTCACAGAAAGAAAAAACAACAACAACCACACCGCTGTCAAAAAGTCGTATCGAAAATCGTTTGAGAAAGTTGGATGGGAAAATCTTCCTCTCTCACCCTCTTCACTAAAAAAATGAATATCGTACGATTTCTGTTGGTTGGCCGTCGTCGTCCCGTGTGAAACAGGCCATAGCTTTATCTCATTTTACGGATACAAATTCACCATTATATGAATTATTTCAGATTTTTGTTGTGGCTGGGTGCTTAGAATGCCAAAAGGGGGTGGTCAATAAATACGTGAGGTGTTTATGTTTTAAATTGGCACCCACCTCCCCTTTGGTTAAATTTGATGGGCCACCGAGATTTACCTTATAATTTTAGAAATTTTAAAATTAAATTTTTTTGCAACTTACAACAAATCGAAAATTGTACTTACTTGAGTTATATAATACATATGAGGAGTGTCATTTCAAAAGGACTTATTTCCACCTTATCCGGTTTTTCAGTAAATGCAAATAACCATTCTCTTAATTATTAATTTATTTAAATATTCTTTTTTTACTTCACCAGAAAGGGACTCATATTGGGCTAATTTTGACAGTAGTAAATTAATTTTAGAGTTTATTTATATTAGGAAACAATTACATAATAATTTGGAAATAAGCCACTTTGTTAGGTACTCTAGGAAATAAGCCGTTTTGTTTTGTAAATAATGGTTCTGCCACAGACAATTTGGTTTAAAAAATATCGCCTACTTGCGTTTTACTGCCCTGACTTCTAGGATTTTACTGCCCTGACTTCTAGGCTTTTTCGGCCACCTCGGTTGCCAGATATATTATAAAAAAAAAGACACGAAACGATGCTATTTTGGGATTTTTCTATTCCTTAAAATGTATGAAACGGAAATAAGTTACTTTGTTATAGAAAAAGTGACTAGTCTCAAGTTGTATTGGAATTAAGTCAGTTTGTAAAGAAACTTTACATGTCATAAATGATGTGAGTAAATGACTTGAAAATAAGCTTAATTGTTTTAAACTAGTGAATTGGAAGTCAAATTAACAGAGGAAAAAAACATTTTTCTATTAAACAATTTAGTATAGAGGTGCAAAAGAATGATAGAAATGGATTCCAATTATTATTTAATTTTTTTCCAAAACTGGAAATAAGTCCTTTTGAAATGACACTCCTCATATATTGTTAAAAAATATTATTTTTATTTCTTCTTTCAAAGTTAAAAATTAATGATTGACTATAATAAACCTCCTCAAATTCAAACACGTTTACTGCGATTTATGGTCGATTGTACTTAAAATTGAAGAAAACATAAAGATATTAAGAAATATTGCAAACAAAATTGGAGAAAAATCGAAAAATACCCATTTTGAGGGCTAAAACCCCCTAAAAAGACGGGTTCCCGGGGTAGAAAATCAGTAGACTTTTTAACGCCTTATTAAGAACTCTAAAAGGAAGCTCTCTGTCAAATTTCAGCCTGTACCCAATCATTTCCGCTATTTCGCTTTTTTCGGCTTAATTTACCTGTACTATATACGAATTTCTTAAAACGGTTTTAGAACAGTATTTCTGTGATCTTAAGGAACACTTTTATGTAAAAAAAATCGAATATTTTGAACTTTTTAAAACGAAAAGTCCCCTTAAGGGGTTAAAACTACCCTAAAATTTAAAAAATCAACTTTTTTTTCTGGTATTATCAGCCAAAAAAAAATATTTTCAACACTTGAGGGAGTAAAACTACCCCTAGATTAAAGTTGAATTTGAAAAATGGTTGAAATTTTGTTTGCACTTCTTTTTGCTCTATTTAAAATTGGATCCCTAAAAAATTGTATAGGACGAAAAAAACGGGCAGTTAGCTTGGGGTGCCAATAGCATACTCAGTAGACCGGCTCTAGTTCGATTGCGTAGGTAAAGCAGCATTGGACTTCGTTGGTGCTTAGTTTGCGGACTGCTTGGTACAACAACACCCGCGTTTGAAATGGTCTCTGCCGATACGGATGCATTTATAAATGCTCATGCCTGTAGCGGGAGCGTGCATATTTCTAGCAGGCGAATTTTTAGATTTTCGTGCCTATGGCGATAGCATGCGTGCCTGTAGCGGGAGCGTAATACCCGTGTGGCATGCTGATTTGTTCGCTATGCGTGCTTGGTGCGTGCGGCGCGTGCATGCTTTTAAGGAAATTAACCAATTGAATTATCTTAACTCGGGTTTGAATAGACCAGGATTATCAATACTTTCCCTAAATTGTCAAAGTATATGAGATAACGAACAATATTTAGATGACGAAGTTGTTTTATTAGAAGCCTGGATGAAAAATAAAGAATATGATGAGGACACCGCTGATGTTTTAATATCTTATACGGACATACCAAAAAGGCTATCGCTTAGTCACAATAAATCACCATGGGCCCTATTCTCTATTACAATATTGTTAAATCCAAACCGAAAATGAAATAGCTTCCGAGTAAAAAGTTGACAATATTGTTAGATTTTCAAGTAAAATCGATGCCAATATTGTAATAGAGAATACGATTTCTTCAGTTCCGTGAAAAAATATGACTACATATATTGTAATAGAGAATAACGCCTCATGAAATGGCTGCAGGTTGATGTATGGCAGAAAATGGACAAATGAATTTGATGGTAGTTATTTATGTATCGCCGCATAAAACTTTACGGAATTCATACATGACAATATCCACTTCTGAGGGTTCAATTTCACTAGATCGAAACTTCAACGAAATCCTCATGATTTTGAGTGGCGATTTCAATATTAATTTTTCATCAGAAACGGCGCGTCCGGACTCGTGGATGAAGGGGAAGGTGGGTATGATGAGATGTACCACCCCACTTCTCCCTTCATCCACAAAGTGCGTGAGAAACGATCTTGAGAGCGAAGCGTCAAAAAATACCCAGTATTGACAAAAGTACCACGACATATCGAACCTTACTTGATGCAGTTTTTACGCGCTTTTTAGACGAGTTTTAATCGAAAATATTTCAGTTATCATAAAACCTTTGCTTTCGTTTTTAGGTTTTAATGTAATCCTAAATATTGATATTTTCCAATTGCACTTGTATCAAGGCCCTAAGTAGGCTCGTCACTATACTTCCTGCATCTATGATTGGTGTGACTTTTCTGAAAGCGTAGATACTATACATATCGATACCCCCATTCTAATACCACACGTATGAGCATTTTTAGGGAATTTTTTTTTGTGAAAGATTATTATGTATTTTGCAATTTACAACAAAACAAAATTCTATGGTCCTACTATAAAATATAATAACGGTAAGTACAGCAGAAGAAATAAAAAGCAGTTTTTTGGTTCTCCTAAAAAATTTGGGATTTTTCTCGTACGTAGTATTAGAATCGATATGTATATCCGAAGTCCTTCCACTATATCTATTGCATATTACTAGCTGGCTAATATTTTAATAATTGTAGCAGTTGTTGGGTAAAAAAGTTTTACTTCTAAAGTGTGGTCTTAAGCACATTCATATTTTTTTAATACGAAAGACTATCGCTCAGAGGTAAAGCCCCTATAGATTGTAGATGGTTCTATTATTGAGTGCAATGTCGGACGGCAAGCTCTAGTTGGAAAGATCGTAGAGAAAAGAGTGAAGGAATTGAAAAAGCCAACACGCGGTTTTATTTTACCCACTCTTATCCAATACTACCGCGACAGAACGCTAACTTCAATGACCAAATAGCAGATTTGGTGTAAAGAGGGTTGACAAGAAAGAAGGAAAGTTATCTAGGTCGGAAAAATAGTAAAAGGAAGGACCATGCCGCGGAGTGGACTCGAACCACGAAGCTCTGGGATGATAGTCGGGCAATATTAGGTCTTCTTTCCGATACTCTAGACTAGATCAGTGCTGGGCAAGAGTTGATTTTTTACAGGCAGGATATGAGGGCTGTGGAAATACTGGCAGCTCGCGCGGCTTGCAAGAGCTGCGATTGCCTAGTGCTGCTCTAGATCCACTTAAAATCTAGCTACAATAACTTTGTGAGGTATTTGATTAACATACTCCCTACGGTTAGAGTCAATCAGGACTTACGCGAGGCAGATATTTTGTCCCTTACACGACGGTATATTGTACTGAGGCTTCAAATGTCCCACTTCAAAAATACTGTCCTAGTACTCTTGGTATGAGCGTGTAGAACCAAGGGGCATATGAACACATTCATTTTAACCCTTTCAATCCATTTGTTGCATTGATGCAACAATCTTCCTACAAATTGGTACCGTTAGGGTTAAATAGATCACATCGAGTCACAGTCAGGCCTAAAACATGGGTGTACACAGTTTTTTTTATATCCAGTCAAAATAGACATTTAAACGCGGCATAAACCGCGAATAGCTGAAAATGGTAGCACCATCGAATTTCTCCAAAGATCGGTGGGGAGCAAAAAAATCATTCAAAAGGTCACAAAATCAGTTTTTTTGTAAATATTTCTTAAACGCTGAGTCTCATGAAAATTTGGTGAGGTTCGATTTAATACCTCATAAATGCGGGGAAGTGGAATATGGTGGGGATTTCTATTCAGTAGATTAAGTCCAGTCAATGACCGTTTTCCCTCAGGATTCTGTGAAACAGCACCGATTTGCACAAAAATTTGGATTTAGGTTCTACTTACCCTCTCCTTCAAAGTTGGCTTTGTGCGGGGGGTTGCTTTTATCCTGGGGGTGGATGCCACCCCTTTTCGGGGGTGAACAATTTTTCATTGAAACTAAGTCCGGGAATAGATAGATTGGCTAATTCTAAGCAACTTTTTTTATAAAGCCTTTTCTGAAAGTCAATACATTTCGAGTTATTCGCGAGTGAAAATGTCAATTTTTTAACCAAAAAAAACACGTTTTCTGACGGTTTTCCCGAATAACTCAAAAAGTAAGTATTTTAGCGAAAAAAATATTATTATTAAAAATGTAGCTTATAAAAAAACCAATGGTGGGTTTATGGTGTCTATAGACCCAATACAAAAATAGTAATAGCTTGTTGAAGGTTGGTTCTTAATTGTCAAACGCCAAAAATTGAAAGTTTCAACTTGAAATAAACAAAAAACAATGCATTTTTCGGGAAAAACTCATAAAAACCTTTTTTAAAGTGCTTGAAAAAACCTTTTTTTTTGTTTTTTTATAAAAGTCTCTAGCATTAAAACTAAACGAGTTATGACGAAAATAAAGTTGGTCCCTATTTTTTCGGTGGCAAAAACAATGTGAAAATCACCCCCTAATTACCACCGCCATTAATAATAATTGGTACCACTTCACAATTCACTTTATTAATGTACTTGTGATATGCTGTAGAGATTTGACCGTTTTACAGTGCTTAGTTTTGAAAAAATTTGAGCTTGAAGCGAAGAGAGCATTTTTGTAATTTTGCCAAATTTTGCCTTTTCTTCCAAATAACTCGAAAACAATCGTACACAATCGTAGGTTTTGCTTTTCTGAAAATTTTGGTTGTTTTTTTTGGATAAAAATTGAGTAAGATATTGCCGTTTACAGTTTGCATATGTTCGTAAAAAGTAACTTGTTCAAGCCCTTTCAGATCAAACCATTTCAAAAATAAGAAAATGCAATACAATGCCTACAAAATGCTATTTGGAAGGACTTGATAGCTTAAAAAATAAGCGAGTAATGGGTAAAAAACCAATCACATATTTTTGCAGATATGAGAACACATATTGGAGCATTGATGAATACACATTATACCTATATTTTAGACTGCCTAAACTTAACCTCTAAAGGATTAATGGTCAGTAATTTCCCGAATGATTAAAAAGCACGAGGCAACGGACCGGGTTTCACCTTTTCATTTTGGAGGAAGAACGAAAAAAGCATAATAGGAACGACTCTTTGCTAAAAAGTAGCATTGTTAGCTCCTGTCAAATCCTCAGCACAACTTCTTAAAGATTTCGACTTCGGAATAAGCCAGAGAACAATCTGACGAAGAGCCAAAGAAGCTGGATTATTCATTCTAAAACCTGCTAAAAAGCCACTGATATCGGGAAAATATTTGAAATATTGAACGGGGGTGCTTTAGTTTTGGCCAATGCTGTAAATCAACTTATTCCACCCCTATAACTTCGAAGAGCACCTAAATAGTCCGGTCAAATTAGACCAAAAAATAGGTATGAAGGTACAGAAATTCACACCAAGCTGGAAATTGGTAGGATTGTTCAAAGCACCGTTATAAATGAAATCTAAAAAGTCCTCATCGATCCGGCACCTGGAACCTGGATTTACTCGGGGTCAAAGGTCACAAAAACGGGTTTTTCGCGATTATCAGCAAAACGATAACTTTTATCATAAAATAGTGTTTACAAAGTTTATAGATTATGCGATTACCTACAAAAAAGGATCTTATACATTTTCCCGTACGAATTGTCATTCATGAGATATCGCCGTTTTAAAGATTTAAAGCACTCATATCCCCTCACTTGCAACTTGTATGGCCGAATTGCCATTTACTTAAACTTTAATAACTTCTAGACCGATTATAGTAGAGCAACGTAATTAGGCTCATCTTTTAGGTAAATGTGTATTCTTTTATTTGAAAGAAAGAACAGAAACCTGAGTGACTCCGTTTAGAAGATATGTAGGTTCAAAGTATGGGCATGTTATAGGGTTTCACTGCAGACTTCCAGATTTTCCTCACACTTTGAACCTACATATCTTCTAAACGGAGTCACTCAGGTTTCTGTTCTTTCTTTCAAATAAAAGAATACACATTTACCTAAAAGATGAGCCTAATTACGTTGCTCTACTATAATCGGTCTAGAAGTTATTAAAGTTTAAGTAAATGGCAATTCGGCCATACAAGTTGCAAGTGAGGGGATATGAGTGCTTTAAATCTTTAAAACGGCGATATCTCATGAATGACAATTCGTACGGGAAAATGTATAAGATCCTTTTTTGTAGGTAATCGCATAATCTATAAACTTTGTAAACACTATTTTATGATAAAAGTTATCGTTTTGCTGATAATCGCGAAAAACCCGTTTTTGTGACCTTTGACCCCGAGTAAATCCAGGTTCCAGGTGCCGGATCGATGAGGACTTTTTAGATTTCATTTATAACGGTGCTTTGAACAATCCTACCAATTTTCAGCTTGGTGTGAATTTCTGTACCCTCGGATGTCTAAATTGACTGGACTATAAAGAGCTGTTGAAAATGATTTGTTGGAGCTGTAAAAAAGGATGCGGTTCAGCGTACGGTTGCCGAAGAGTAGGACTTTTCTGCAATTCGACATGTATAACATGCAGCGGAGACAACTGTACAAATAGTGCTCCAATTATGGACCAAGAGGAGGACGAGGAGTAAAACGAGGATGAGGTGGAAGTGGAAAGGAATGAGGATGAAGAGGAAAAGGAAGACGAGAGTGAAGAGGATTTTCGATTATTTATGTTTGTAGTAAAAGAAATTTTGTAATCAAAATCAAAAATTTTTTTGCAAAGGGTGGTTTTTGTAAGGGTTGAAACTTATGAATAAATGACAAAAAAATTAAAACAATTAAGAAATCTTAATTTAACATCACTACATGAATAAATCATTCCAAGTTGCTGAATAACATTTATCAACATTATTTGTTAATGATAACTATTCTAGGGGATGGCTTTTAGGGATCGAAACTGTTTAATAAATCATAAATTATGTCCCTTAATGTCAATTGACGTTCATTCAACTTATTTAAAAATGTTTTCAATCGTTTACACGTTCGAATCTACAATTCTAAAATTGTTTTCGAATGGGGGTAGTTTTTACCCCTTAAAAATAAAAAGCAACCCCCCGAACAAAGCCAACTTTGAAGTAGAGGGTAAATAGAACCTAAATCCAAATTTTTGTGCAAATCGGTGCTGTTTCACAGAATCCTGAGGTTTCGCCGTATTTTGCTTTCATTGACTGGACTAATTTCGAGAAATCAAAATTTTTTCCTGTCAGGCATATATGAAAACGCTCGAAAATTTCTATCGCAGGAAGCTCGGCCGGCAGAAAGCTTGCCCACGCCATATTTCACTTCCCCTTTCTGAAAATCAAGAAAAGTGCCCGTTTTCAAACGCGTTTATGAGGTATTAAATCGAATCTCACCAAATTTTCATGAAAATGGGTTGGTAGAGTAACTCTTCGAGAATAAATAGGGCTATTCAAAATAACTGTAGCATCACCGTGGGGCTTGTTCAAACTTTTCTCCTGAAACGGCTGTTTTTACATTTTTGAGATTTACGCGAAAAGTTATAATTATTTTTGCATGAAATTTTTACTGTAGGTAGGCACTAAGAGAAGCCACAGTTTCAGCCCTGAAACAAGGTTCTACGATAATTACAGTCCCTGTAATTAAATGTCAAAAAATGGCCATTTTTCGGGGTTTTTTTTTTTATTTTTTTGCAAAAACCTGTTGACCGATTTCAATTGTCCAAAACTCATAATTTTCGCCTTTTTAAGCTATTTTTTGTTTTCCAAAAACAAAACTTTTTCGCACCTGAAACGTTGAAAGAACGTGTTTTCGCTACCATTATTAGGTTTTTTCCACCTGTTCTTCTGGACCGATTTTTTCCAAAACACATTCATTGATCTCTCCTGGACTACTATGTAACAAGCAAAGAATCATTGGAGGGATCTTAATAAATACACCTTACCCAGAATAACCTGGCCCTCTTTATGATCTCAGACGGACAACTTCACTACTGAGCCTCGGGAGACAAGACCTCTCAGGTATAATGGGAGTGCTGACCGGACACTGTCTGATGGGGACGCATGCGACCCGCTTAGGTCTAGAGACCTACGATTTTTGCAGAAGCTTTAAAGATCCCGACGAGGAGGAAGCGTACTACATCTCCTCTGTCACTGCCCAGCCCTAAGCAGAAGGAGACTAACCACACTTGGTGAATCCTTTCTAAGCATGCTTGCGGAAATCTCGAAGATTGGGATCCCACCACTTAGAAGATTCATTACTTCCTCGAGATGGTTTAGCGAATAAACGACACTTTAACATAAGGTTTAAAGTGGGATCACTATGGCATCACAATGGGCCTATCCTTTTGGCCTAAGTGAATGAGCTTAAACCAACAGCTCAGCCATATCTAACCTAACCCAACCTAACCCTACTCCGAATACTATTTCAGATAACATGATCTCCAGATTTTGGGTAATTTCCACTCCCAAGAACTGTTTCTGGATCCGCCACTGATAAAAACAATCAAAGACGATGAAATATTTTACAGATAATTTCTCCAATTGTAAGATTGGTAGTAATGTTCTGAACCGAATAATTCCCTTACATTTCAAAATTAATACTATAACACTTATTTCCCTATAAGAAAACCCAATTTTCCTCAATTATGTCCTTGATCTCATTCAGTACAACTGAAGACATTTCACTTTCATAAAGCTAATCATTAAGGACGACAGGAAACCATGTCCGAATGCTATAATTCCGCTCGCTTAGTTCTGCTGCCATACATCTATAATCGGTGAAGTACGCACCATTCAATTTAGGACAGTATAAGAGAAATTTGGAATCAATAAACAGGGTAAGTACCGCTTTGAATATTTTACAATCAACATAAGTGTTACCTTTCATAAGTATCGTACGACAGCAAGAGATGCTTAACCCTGACCTTGGCCTGTCCGTCTATAAGCCCTTTTTCTAAGTAATTGGCATATGCCGAATGGAGGCATCCAAATCGGATTATTGGCATATTCCAATCGATGTAAGGATAAAAATAAAAGAGAGAGCATTTACAAAGGTCATGGACTGGAAAGTTTACAGTAAACAGTTAAAGCCGGAAGGACTTTGCATGGATCTTTATGGCAATCCCACTGCAGCTTCAAACCCTTGTCTTCGCCTTTATATAAGGAGGAATATCCGGTTATAAGAAAGGCCGCTCAACAGATATACATATATATATATATATATTCGCTTGGGATGGCGGAACATGCAGGGGACAGCAGCTCCCGGTAAGCTTCAGGAATAATTCCAGAAAACTCGTTAACAGGATACAATGTTCCGGGTAACTGGAAGGGATCGTTCACAAGAAAACTGCTTTGCTACGTCAAACAAGAAATTAAGGAAGTCTCAAACAGATGGATAATTTAGCAACATTTATGTACATTGATTATTTAGTGAAATCCCCCGATCAATTCCCATCCTCCAACTGAACTTGAATTGAATTTTCTTGAAAGAATGCAGGTAAATTAGTTAAACAACTTTAATTAAGTTCACTTTTGTTGTGTTACAACAATTACTAGCGGATTAATGCCCCTTTATAGTTTCAAACTTAGCCCTTTGTGACTAAGTATCGGCGCTATTTTGATCCAATTATTTATCGGTAGTT
This sequence comes from Thereva nobilitata, assembly GCA_963855945.1. Classification (NCBI taxonomy): domain Eukaryota; kingdom Metazoa; phylum Arthropoda; class Insecta; order Diptera; family Therevidae; genus Thereva; species Thereva nobilitata. The sequence goes on from OY979697.1 coordinate 80,091,494, forward strand.
GATTTCCTAAAGCAAGTGGAAACCCCTTAAAATTACATAATTGCTCCCCGTAAAAGTAGTATTAAAGTGGGTTACGTTTAATTTGTGTAAACTTCTCTCTCTCGAGGAAAAAAAATATTTTTGTAGAAATTACATAAAAATTCAATTTCACTGGCATCAAGGCACATTAAACTTCTTTTTTCACAATTAAAGACCAACTTTTATAAATGTGAAGTAAAAAAAAAGTTTTCTAGATGCCATTTGAAAGTTAATAGCCCAGACTAATAGAGTTGGAACTTTATCACATAAAAAAAAAGAAAATCTGTTTAATGCTTCTCAACAATTTTTCAACTTTTTTTTCTCTCTATTTCTCTCTGAAAGGCGAGTCCAAGTTTTTTATTTGTATCAATTGTTTGATAAAGTCCCTGCTTCTTAATCGCTTATCTACCTCATTTCCTGTTAACATTAGAAGGATATTTCTGAGAAAGGAAAGTATAGTTCGCTTAAGTTTTACTTTTTCTAGGTTTGCGATAAAAAAAATAATGAGGACAGAAAAAAATTTAATGCTATCGATACAATATTAATTCCCGGAACTTATGTTCTTGCAAGGAAGTTAGAAACTATAAATTTTTTTGTTTATACTTAGTAGGTTTGAACGGAGAAATTAAGCCCTTTTATCTTTATTTTTTTTCATAACTATAGACCTTTTTTTGATTTCGATAAAAAAATGATAAGGACGTTAAAGTCTGTAGCCCCATATTGATGCGGTGTAAAGCTTAATAGATTCATGGCGAAATTGAGTCAGATTCAAAGAATGAGCTGCACTTCTATAACCGGGACTGACTATATTTAGACCTTGCCGACCTTGTGTCGAAGATTCTGCTCAGCTAATGACACGTCTAATTTAGCTTACTAGGAGTGATTAACCAAAGAAAATTCGACATTGAATGACCACGTATTCCAAATCTCAAAAAGATCATCTCAGTTCCTGGAATTTCTTAAGAGTTGCAAATTCCCCGTCGCCAACAGGTCTGACGGCAATATAAGTATTAATCGTACATCCGCCTTCTACTCGAATTCTTTTTTAAAATGTCTTCCAAGCTCTTCGGTTGCAACGCTTCGGGTACCATCGACCCTTTGACCCATCGTAGGATTATAACAGCACTGACAAAATTTTATCGCGATTGTTCTACCAAAATAAACGCTCTCCTGAGAGGGGCGGCGCTTTCATAGGTGCAAATGGTGCACTTGCACCGGGCGCAATTTCAAAAATTAAGATTAAAAGTGGGTGTGTGTACTTATTTACGCGCATTAGAAGTTATACTTCTTTGGCGTGATTTAAGAATAATTTTTAATTTGCATGCAAATAATTTATTGGATTTTTTATATATTGAATTATGCAATGAAACTTTGGTATACTGACTGACCCTGAGTAACCACGTTTCGATTAAAAGTAAAACATTCAAGTTTTGTATAATTGACTTCAATCCTTTCCTTTGATTATGAGTCGTATTGCATAAGCGCAAAGTAAAGGTAAATGCGATAGCTTAACATTTATCGTTTTGTTGTTATTAAGTGGAAAAGTTGCTGATCTTCTTCCTATCGGTACGGCAGTTTTGCTAATTTGAATAGCAGTTACATGTCCAGGGACTTTTTTCTTTACTTTTTGGCCAATCTTTAGTGAGTTTCGGAAATCAATCCACATAACCCTTAGTTCTCCTTTCAACATGAACTAATCATATAAAAAACATTCGACACAAATACAGTGTCATAAGTAGGGATGTTATGAATGCCATATTTTTCACATTCGCGAATGCGAATGCGATCGCGAATGCTCGGAATGGGAATGTGCGAATGGGAATACGAATGTTTAGGAATAGGATTAAAAAATTTAATTAAATTAAGTTGTCATTTTTTATTACTTACAATAGGATATGAAAAAATATTAGAACAATACACCAGTGTTAATATAGTAATGGTATTCTTTCTTCTCGTATTTAATAAACAATGTTGAAAAGAGGAATATTATATTTCATGAGACGATTTCTAAAAACCCCCATTCATATACAGTCCGCCGGCAGGCCATGGCCTGAAGTTTTCTCGCCTTGAGGCCAAGTATAACCAGACACTAATTCACCCACACCGTCAACTTCCATTGCTGACAAAAATCTTTGTGTGTGTTGTTATCGTCATTCCGTGCCGGAAAATCTGAACTTCTATCTGAAATTCTCGTTGAGGCGATGAAGATTTTGCACTTGAATTAACAACCTGCTACGCTAAACTGTCGTCTTCGCCTGTGTGCATGTAGGGAATCATGAGATCGCCTGCAGTCCACGGCCTGTTAGACGTATTTTTTTTATGTAAAAGAGTGTGAGCTCACGTTTGAACCTTTATACTACTACTATAGTAGTAAGCTTAGCTCGAAAATAGAAAAATGATATGAGTGTGGAGGATGCATGAGGAGAAGGCAGTGAACCTCGCATTTGAACTTTTGAATGTTGTATGAGATCATTTTTGTATGCCTCAAGTCCTCGTCCCTCAGTCAGACTGAGTAATGTATTGCCTTCATCGGGCGGTACCTGCTGACCTGGCTTAAAAGGCTACGGCCTGCCTTACTTGATGCGAATGCGAATGTCGATGCGAATGCTTAAAATGATGCGAATCATTCGCATAAGCGAATGCCAATGCGAGCATTCGTAACATCCCTAGTCATAAGCCAGGCCTGCAGTATCAATGAGGAACATTTTGTGAACTATAAGGAAACTGTTTCAGCCTCCAATCTTTAATATTTTTGTGATTACCATTATGTCACACCGATGCACACGAGTAAAATATGGCATCAATTAATGACTGCACTGGCCTGTATACTGGGTTATATTTCGGAACACAGCCATAGTGTGCAAAAGTTGTGTGCTCTGCCAAAATAGTTTTATCTTGCGCAACACTAAAAATTCGGTTATTGTGACAGTCTCGTTTGTATTAAATCATCTGATCCCATGTGAACATTTTATTTCTGCCTCTTCAGTTGTTAACAATCGCAATTCCAATAAAATTAGTTTACAATCTTCGAGTTTTGACCGCTCCAATTTTGGTCAATAACAATTCTCTGCTTCTATTGCTTGTAAATTGGAGTAGCTCGAACTGGTAGCAACTGGCGTAAATCTCCAATCAAAATAACATCTGTATACCACCAAAATAGAAATGAAATTTTCTATAATCTTCTTTAATCGTGAGTCGACTGAGTAAGTAATTCAGCGCCCAATCATACTTAAATATTTAAATAGTGCTACTACTGATGTGCTACTTCAGTACTATTGATGTGCTACTTCAGTACTGAATGGAAGTATTGTTGACAAAGATAATTATAAGGCAGTATTTATAGTAGTTCTATTAATAGCAATAGCAGATGTCCCTGTCAAGGCACGGGTGATGTATAAGTTACAGTATCCATAATTATCAGTGTATCTGTTATAGATTTCCATTATAATTTTGGGTGCCTTCCATTTAGACAAAGGGTCCGACACAGTTCTACATTATGTCCGACACAGAAGTGTTCCATCAACGACACAGTTAGACACAGCCGGGAACAACCAAGACAATGGGCGCATCCAGCGCACTCAGCCGCTGAGCAGCGGCTAAGTGCTGAGCTTGTTGGATGGATAGCTGAACTAAGCAGCTTAGCTCAGCGGCTGGCAAATTTCTCAGCGTAAAAATTATATTCTAAGTAGCTTAGCGGTAGTAAATTGACGTTATATAAAATAGGAAAAAATTTAATTGTCAAAATAAATTTTAACTGAGCTATCTATCACATCTAGCCGACACACAGCGCTGAGTTACTTTTTACGCTGTGCTGTTCAGCTAAGCGGCTTTTCCGCTGAGTGCGCTGGATGCGCCCAATGCTACCAACCCTCGCCAATTGAAAGGTGATCGTTAATTTATAATTAAAACAATATTGTTTCATTTTTAAGATTTCCAGCATTTAAAAGATGTCGGGTAATTAACTTAAAGAAATGATCACATAAAATTTACGATTTACTGCTCAAATAAAAATTAAAGCGAGGAAAGTGCGCAGTGGCGGATTTTTCCTGAACTTAAGTGTTCCATTTTGGCTTACACAGAACGACACAGAGCGACACGCTGTGTCGGACACAGTTGTCTTTCTGTGTCTAAATGGAAGGCACCCTTTATCACAAAAATGTTACCACATCCAGTGCGGACTCGTAAAAAATATTTAAAATGGACTACAGTTTGGAGTTAATAGATTCGAAATGACATGTAGCAAGAAATATTTTTGCTTATCGTGTGCCATTCTCATCAACTTAAGCTCTGTAATAGGCACTAAATTTTCTCTTTTTTTATCGATAGAACCAAGTTTATTAAGTACAGCCAGGTGAATATCACTATGCATGTCGGTAATATAGGCCAGGCAACAAATGCTCAAAAAAAGGTATAGAGGGAAATGTTTGGAACACAATTTTTGACTTCGTAACTTTGTTTGGACTAGTTAGGAGGTGAACATATCAAAAGTCCCCGCCCGTAGCCCTTGTGCCCCGGGGGGGGGGGGGGGTTGAAGGTCCCATTTTTCGGTTTTTCGCTTATATCTCGGAAACTATGCGTCCTAGCGACATGACCATGACCACAAAATGAAAGCTGATGAACTTTGCTACAAGTTTTACTCTATCAAGTTTTTCGATATTTTGTATAGTGTTCGAAATATCTGCTCTTGAAAGTCTGTAATTTTGGAAAAAAAAGCATTTTTGCCTTACATTATTTGTTCTTTTTGGCCGGATAACTCTTCAAGGTTGCACCCAAAAAATAAATGACGGCAAATGGGTTGTAGGGCATTAAATTCCCATCAATAATACATATTACTTTACTATTTTATCTATTTTCCTTCAAATGTTAAAGCAATTTCAGTGTTGAGCGTGAAATCTGAAGTTTAGCGACAACTGTCGACTCCTGTCACTGTCACTTCCCTCTATACCTTTTCGTTGCCTGGCCTAATAAGGGTGTTTATATAAATTTTGAAATCGATTCAGTTTGATTCATGTTAGCAAACCCTTGCACTTTAGTCATCGAAACCATCTTTTAGACATAAATTTTGACTAATTTCAATGGTTTTTTTTATGTCCATGTTAGATTCAAATTCTTTCTGTCTAAACTGTATAATATATTTTTCATTTTTTTATTTTCCGAAATAATAACAGTAAATATTTTGTATTATATATTCCAACTAGTTTCTGATTGAGTAATTACATATATTCAAACTCATTAGTAAAACAGTAAATAATTATCGCTTGTTATTGTACAGTTGCCATATAGCTTTATTATTATCTTGGCCAGTTTCACACAAGCCGACAACCAACCAAGAAAAATCTTCTGAAAAAGTCGGTCCGTGTAAAACTGGCCCTTAGAAACTCGCGCATAGCTGATGAATAGGACACGGATCGGATGTCTCTCCATAGCCTCGCGACAGAACCCCTCACCCATCAACGTTGTGCACAGTAAATCGGCTACGAATCTTCCTATGCCCACAAAAAACCCAAACCTCGCTTAGCTGATGAATCGGACATGAAATTTATTTCCCTCCATAGCGCAGGATAAAATCCCCCCTCACCTATCGACATCGTGAACAGACATCGTCTACGAATTTTCATATGCCCATAATAATCCCAATCTGCGCATAGCTAAAGAATGGGAGTTGAAATGCTTGCCCTCCTTACCCCTTCGCCTATATTCGCCGTTGCGTTGCGCATTGCTCGGATTCCTCACACATTCCTAAAAATTCACTCTCATAATATTTTTAAAACGCGCCTAAAGAAGTATAACTTCAAAAAAATTAAATATTTTCTGTTGGTTCTGTATTGTGTACTGCTGAATAAGTGATGGGACGCAATATGGTATACTGCACCGGGCGCAAAAAAACAAGCGCCTATCTCCTGATTTCACGGCAATCTTATAGCCATATAGCCTATTCGATTCATTGCACTTGCCTTCAGCCACCCTTTTAAACTGAACCACCTTTAATTTGGTCCTGGCTCATCGGCTCTTCGTGTGAAGTAAATGAAAAGAGCAATGGTTAGACAGGACTCTGGTTGGAGCACTTCCCAGTCTGGTGAAAAATTCTTTCGACCGGACCTATTGAACTCCAAGCGCTTTATTCTTGGGCAGTCTCACGTAGATTACTAAGGCGGTAGCAGGAAGGATTCGAGGACATTAATTTAATTGGTTTGGCCATTGGATTTACTACTTACTTAACCCGAAAAAAAAATAATTTAGTTGGTTAATTTTTTGAAAAGCATATTCGCGCCCGCAACTAGCACCCATAGCGACCAAATCCGCTTGCTATACCGGTGTGCACGCCTCCGTTACAGATGTGAATGTATTCGTAATTGACAATTCCGAACGCGAGAGTCGTTTTACCAAGCGGTCCCCCAACTAAGTACTACCCACATCCAGTGCTGCTTGACCTACGCAATCGAAAGAGAACCGGTCTACTGAGTATGCTAAAGGCAGATAATTGCCCGTTTTCTTTGTCCTATACAATTTTTTAAAGCCCTAATTTTGAGCCCTTTAGTCTAAAAACAATATGAGCGTACAGTGCTTCGTTTGGACTATTCCGTGTGCCTTTTATTGGTACGTGCCTGTAGCGGGCTTCATTTGAGGTCTTGGCCTCTCGCAACTGTTCTTCCCACCGGTCCCGATTCTGAGCCGATATCATCCCGTTTGGTATCTCTAAGCTCTGGGAGACCTGGTTTACGCCATCCTTCCAGCAGAGGCTACATCTCCCTCGCTGTCGCACGTGTTTTATGGTCACCAGTCATTGCACTCGATCTTACCATCTAAGTGAAATGGAAGACACAGACAAACACTAAAGGAAGACAAGTCAGCTCCTCATGTTTTCTGTCACTATCCTACGATTGCAAGAAGCAGTGGCTATCCTTGTTCGGGGCAACTTCGCTTCGCTAACTCATACCTGTGTAGACGTGTACTCTATGCTATGCAGCAAAATTATCCTTGGCTATCTTTCAAAGCAATTACAACTTCGCCCGGAAAACTGCAATTTCTAAAGTATTTTTGTATAAAAAATAAATAGAAAAAAAACCAAAATTCCAAAAGCAATGAGAAAAGTTAGTTGAACGTTAAAAATTTATCGCGAGAAAAATGTGGTAAATGCATGTGACCTAGATGGAGTGTAAAAAATTGCTTGTTAGTACTAAAAACAACACTCTACGAAACTATTAAATAATTCCATAAAATTTAAGTGTAAAATAGAATACAAAAAAAAACTTTATGCTTCATCGGATTTTTGTTTCAAGTTTTGCCTTCAACCCCCGGGGGCACACATCCCTGCCAAAATATTTATGAAAACTGACAGTGGTATCTGACATACCTTTGTTAAAATTGAACAGCCGTATCCTAAACAAATCCTTAACTCTTTCTTACAGTTTCCTTCGCAACTGTCGTTGCAGTGAAGTTAAAATAAGTCCTGATGTCGCCAGTGGACTTGTATAAAACTATGTTATCCCCCGCCCCTCGAACAAAAGAATCATTGGAGCTGAAACTTTTCCGGTTTTCTTTAGTTTAGGAAAACCGAATTATGTTGGGTTGGGACACGGATAAAAGTTAAACTAAAGATTCGAAACGAAACTTTAGAAGAAATATTTGAAAGATTTCAGTTTTCTTCTCTGGAATTGGAAAAATATATTTTTTTTTTTTGTTAAGTTGTTGTTTATGTGTTTTGCCGTTTTCGTTTTGTGTTTTTACTTTTTACAATGAAAGATAAAGTTTAGAATTTTTTGGTGGCGAATAGGAAGTTAGCTGAACTCATGAAAGTCTAAAATAGGACAAATATTAAAACGATATCTTTGTGATTTGTTTTAATATTTCAGGAGGTAGTGTGAAAAATGGTTCAAAGAAAAAATGCGCAGTAGAACAGCTGCGAAAACTGCAACGTATTTTAGCTGTAACAAGCCCCTACCTTGCTGCAACCATAGCTCTTTTGCCTCCCGTTTTGTCAACAGAGCAAAAAAAAATTTTTTTTTTAAAAACAAGCTTTTATTAGATAAACTAATTAAGTTTTTAAATATGCGTTAATAATATGAACTAAAAAGTATAAAATAATTTTTTTTAATCCACCTGTATGTAACTACAAGTAAAAGCTTGGGGCGCTTTATCAAACTCTATCCTATTTAATTTTTGTATTTAATAGTTAAATCATAATATTTTTTTCATTTTTGTTATAATATCTGAAACATTTGTTAACGGAGCGCGCCAAGCTTTTACTTTACTTTACTTTACGCATATTTAAAAACTTAATTAGTTTATCTAATAAAAGCTTGTGTTAAAAATATTTTTTTTATTTTCTTTTTATTTTCTACTTTTTAGTCTCATGCGCCATTTTGTGGTGGCCGCCTTATTGGATTTAAGATGCCGTCACATATCTTACTAACACCGCTAATTGTATTCTACTTATCATAATCCTTCATTGGATACCCAAATCGAGGGGTTGTTTGGTGGCCGCCATATTGGATTTAAAAAGACGTCACATACCTTACTGTATTCTACTCGTCATACTCTTTCATTTGATACCAATGTCGGGGGATTGTAAAGAAAAAGGTAATCCGCCTTTTTGTGGTGGCCGCCATATTGGATTTAAGATGACGTCACATAGATTACTGTATTCTACTCGTCATTCTCTTTCATTTGATACACAGGTCGGCGGTTGTAAAGAAAAATGTAATCCGCCATTTTGAGTTAGCCGCCATATTGGATTTAAAATGACGTCACATAGCTTGCTGTATTCTACTCGTCATACTCTTTCATTTGATACCCATGTTGGGGGGTTGTAAAGAAAGCGGTGATTCGCCATTTGTGGCCACCATATTGGATATACTATAAAATTGAATATACTATATTGCATTGTCTTCAGAACCAAAGGTTTGTGCCAAATTCGAGTATCACCGGATATCTGGAAGTAGTCGAAAAATCTATCGCAAGATTTGTCACACACAGAAAACGAAGTTAATATAAAGCTTGTAAAAAGAGAGTCTCGCCAGCGAGTAGCGACGGCAGAGGATCAGTGGAATTTAAGCCATGATCTGGTTGGTCATAAGTGTACTGTAAAAGCAGTCAAGTCCCAACGTAATCACAGGTGTGTGGTGAGTCGCAACTTGAGGCGATTTGGTAGTCTAATTTTGCGGTCAGTATTTTAGACAATTCACAAACGGGTGCTCAGAATACCAAAACATCTGATAGTCACAAAAATCAAACTCTCAATGACGAGCACGAGTCTCAAATGCTTGTGACTTATGACTGGTCACAATTTAAAATAGTGGGTAAAAAATGCAAGCCTTGCAACGGCGGAAAGAATGTAAGTCTAACAAATCTCCACTTTATGAATCTATGGCCTGGTATACAGACGACTCAAACCCTGTTCTGTGAGTTCAACTAGACATCTATAATCCCAAATGGTGCGTTTCTAAAGCACCGACTCATTCACCCGGAATTTGTCAACCTGACGTGATTACCATATAAGAATGGTCTTCTTGAAGTCTTTTTTATATGAAATAACCCAAAGGTAATCAATCCACTTTTGTACAGTCGACGGTTCTATAGTGCGATGTTAAACAGCCGGAGTCTTGCCGGAACGATTGAAGAAAGAAGAGTGTAAGAACAACCAACGTCAACACGCGTTTTAGCTCTTTAGACTCCCATCCAAAATTACAAAGACGGAAGTGATCTTGGCTTCTTCGCTTATTATTCTTATAAGAGAACGATAGCCAAGGAAGCAAAGGGTAAGTAATCGCTGAAAAGAAGGAAGGCAAAAAAGCAGTTAGGTTATGTAGGTGAAAGAAGCAAAAAGAGGAAGGATCATGTCACTCTATACAACCGAGCCGCGGATTTCTGAGATGATATTTGGTCATCTAAGCCTCTAAGCTATCCAAGCCGTGGGTATCTCCAAAATCATAGAAACTCTACCATCATTATCCCCCATTCAAATAGTTTGGCCGAGCTTACGGGACTGGGATTGTATTCATGGAATAATGCAAGCCATGGAGCAGGCGCCAAAACAACGAAAGAGGCTGAACATTTATTGGACCGGAACCAACTTAAAATACATCAATATTTCAATTTAGATAGGCTTCTTACAATAGGGATAAGTTACTACGCAGCTTGGGCCTATTGTACTCTTAGCAGCCCCCGTGCCCCAGATTTGTTTGCCCGACAATTTGAACCAGCTCAGCAGTCCGCCTAAAAGTATGTCGCTCAGACTTTTTCGGCGCAACCTCGCTTCAGATAGATATCCATGCATTTTTTTTAATAGCAGGCTAAAGGTACGGTTTCGCTGGGAGCTGTCGATAGCGGCTGGCGACGGCGGCCGTCAGCTGCAGCAACTGAACAGCGCGGTCAAGTAGTTTGGTTGCACGGCTGCCGGCAGTTAATTGTTGGGTCAATAGGTAAAGAAAAATTTACTAAAATAATAGATATTGCAAAGTTTTTGTAAATTGAGAAGGAGGAAGAACATGATTTTATGGAACTAATGTTATTACATCAAAGACTGTTTATACAGTATGTTTAAATCGCATAATAATGTGCCTGAACAAGTTCAAAAAGCTTTTCAACTGATGAGGTTGGTGCCATTTTTGAATAAAATAATTTAACACTGCACTTTCGTGTAAAAAAACTAACTAAAATCACTTCTAGCAGCTACGACAGCGCTTCTTGACTGGTTCAAAAGCAGTTGAAACGCAACAGCTAGCTGCTGACAGCTGCCGCCGAGCTGTCAGGCAGCGTGAGCAAAACCGTCAACATGTGCATACCATAACAGCAGTCATTTTCAGCAGCGAGCTTCGACAGCTTGCTGTTAGCGGCCGCTGCCGACAGCTCCCAGCGAAACCGTACCTTAAAGCTAATCGCCAATTGTGCCACAGCTTATGTCGTGTTATGTCTGTGGATGGGTCTACTGGCTTTATGGCCGGTCCACGATACAAGAACATTTGTGCTAATCTTGCTTTTTCATGGCTTTTTTATGAAAAACATCAATTTAAGACGACGTCATTATGCTTGCGCTTCTGAAAAATTACATAAAATTCATATGGTAACAGGATTTGTGTCGTGTGGACGGGCCATTACGTAACTGAATCAAAATTGTAAAAATATAGTTTAAAAAAACTAAAAAATACGCCTTTATTTTAAAATGAACTAAAAAGTAAAAAATAATTTTATTGCTCTAGCCAGTATATGGAAACTACCTACCTTTCGAAATGTAAAAAAGCGTGGGCGCTAAGAATATAGGTAAAGAGTCCCACGCTTTTTATTTTTTACTTTTTAGTTCATTTTAAAATAAAAGCGTATTTTTTAGTTTTTTTAAACTATATTTTTTATTTTCTACTTTTTAGTCTATTATATGTGCTCCGCCATTTTGTAATGACAGCCATATTAGATTTAAAATGACTTCACACAGCTTACTGTACTATACTCGTCATACACTTTCATTTAATACTCATACCAAGGGCGTTGTAAAGAAAAAGATAAACTTCCATTTTGTGTTGGCCGAAATTTTGAATTTGGAATGACGCCACACAATTCATAGTATTCTAAGGCTACGGTTACTAAGCACGCGAATTCTGACGAAAATGAGTTCGGACGTGTTCTGACGTATTCGTCCGAAAAAACAAACGCCTGTTTTTTAATGATAGTGTGCCTTCCATTTAGACACAAAGAGACACAGTGTGTCTAACAGGGTGTTCCATCAACGGCAAAAATGTGCACCGCCGGGTGAAATATATTTAAACACGACGGTGATGGAACACCCTGTTAGACACAACTGTGTCTTTCTGTGTCTAAATGGAAGGCACCCAGAGACAGCGACCAAGACGTCAGAACATGCACGAATTCGTCAGAACAATTTGAGCGTTCAAAAAAGTTTGATTTTTTCGTGCGACTTGCGTCTGTTTTGAGTGATTTTGGGTTGAATTTCGAGTGATTTAGTGGAATCACCAAGGATATTGATAAATGAACCAAGGGTTTGTGCAAAATTTGAACATCACCGGATATCGGGAAGTAGTCGAAAAATCGATCGCAAGATTTGTCCCACACAGAAAACGAAGTTAATATAAAGCTTTTAAAAGGGCACAGAGGCCCAGTGTATATTTTATGAGAAAAAAACCAAGCTTATGACTCCCCTTTGTATTACCAGCCTGTCAATGTCGTTCAGGACATGGTGCAATGTCTAGTAGTAACCTTAGTTTGAAGCATAGGAAAAGTTAGAGAGGCTCTGGGGCGTGCTCGAGAGGATGTCGATGAACTCGCATGCGAGTTACTACAACATTTTTTTGTTTTTACTCGCTTCTCGCCTTCCCAACACGCCGCAAGCAGTAGTTCGCATGCGACTCGGACGTCGACTGGCACGGTACTTGTTTTTGTGTTTCTTGTGTTCGAGAACAGGTGTTTCTGGGATATGAGGGACAAAAATTACCACAACAGATATATTTTTCGCCAAAGGTGGGAGAAAGCTGCTACAGAACTCAACACTATCCTCTTCAGTATGTATTCAAATGTTGCTGGTCTCATCCTGAAATACTCGAAAAACTTTTCTGGTTGGTCCCACAATTCTTGAAATAACATTTCAAGCTCTCCTCTTCGTCTCTACTAGAAAATAACTGGTTGACATGCTCTGTTTTTCCACCATCTAACAACAATAACTTTAGTAATGGACTTTCAACAAAATAAAATTCATCAAGTTTGTCCATCTTTGCTGGCCTGGGCAGCAGAAACGTACTAACTATCAGAATATCAGAAAACGCGCACAGTGTAACAACCTTGTTCTGACGAGGATTTCGGACGTACTCGTCCGAACACATTTTCGTCAGAAGTCGCATGCATAGTAACCGTAGCCTAATTGTCACACCCTTTAATTTTATACCCATTCCGAGTGTGTTGTACAGAAAAAGGTAATCCGCCATTTTGTCTTGGCCGCCATTTTGAATGACGCCATATAGCTAATTGTATTGCACTTATCATACCCTTTCACCCATGTTGGAGAACCCAATTGCAAAATTCACCCGCCATCATGGCACCGCCATCTTGATTTTCTTACAAAATGGTCACATTGCATTGTCACGCGAACTATACCTATGTGCAAAATTTGAAGTTTTGTCACGCGAACTATACATATGTGCAAAGTTGATCGGTTATATCGAAGTGGGTCAAAATCAAGTTGCAAGATTTGTTTACTTACTAGATACAACATACAGGTGAAGCTAATACAAAGCGTATAAAAAACTGGTCCGCCATATTGTGTTGGCCGCCATTTTGAATTTGGAATGGCGCTCCAGAGTTAATTGTATTCTACTTGTCATACCCTTTCATTTGATACCCAGGTCGGGGGTCGGGAAGCACAATTGCATAATTCGGCCGCCATCTTGGAACCGTTTATATACTACATACAACATACAAGATACAGGTGAAGCTAATATAAAGCGTATAAAAATGATAATAAATAAAGAAAACTAATTTATTTTAACACATTTCGGATATACCCTATAACGAGATGATATAAAACCTTTCCAGCCAATATAAGATGAACACACTCAATTAGTTGATAGGACAAAAAATAATTGTATAATAATAATGGAAGTATCACAATTCACAATGTAACCCAATTTCAGTTTGCTCTCCATCAAAAGGATGAACACGTGAATGCCGAAAACGTTTTCTTAGAATTTTCGGAAAAGATTTGCTGCTACTCCATTGTGATCATCCAGTACTGAAAGGGTTTTCCTGGAAACAAGATTTTGCTGGAAACAATATAAATCAAGTCGTATCTGGGTATACCCTGAGGCTGCACACTGCTGGAGTACCAATATACAAACTTTGAAAGTTCTCCTTAAAACATAAGAAAGTACCTGTATATATCTTAAAGATGTGCTTGACTCTTTAGTCGCACAATTCGAGTAAACAAAAGGACGAAAGTTCGAACAAAGTAAAGGAGCTCATAATAAAACCGGCATTTCCTAGTTTTTGGAACGGGCTTCAATTCCAGACACACAATTTCCCAGGCAATTCTGCTCCATGAAGCACTTTCAATTCCTCAAGACAACTTGCTCCAACTTCTTGTTTTGACAGAAATGCATGTGTCCCACTTCTCACAAAGTTAACAGCAATAATGGCACATCAAAGTCAAAAAGTAATAAACAGGTGTCACATGGAATATATATGGTAGTTTGCCACACACAAGAACTAGGATATGGCAGAACATGATAACATCGACTGGTTTCGGTTTCAGTATTTTTTGTTTTGTTTTTGGTTTTTGGCACATCCCTCATTTCATGTGTCACCAAAATACATGCATGGGCTTTTTTGGCTTGGATAAGTAAGGAGCACGAACAGGATAATAAAATAATTCCGGGTGGTGATAAATTGAAATTAGCAATTATCGTGCTTATTCCTGGCCAACTTGATGTGCTAATTAATGTGGTTGTCCAACTGTGATGATTCGGCTCATTTGGCACGGTCGGTCATGATTAATAGTGATTGACTTTAAACTGGGGAAGCATGCATTTTAATTGATCCGTAATTTTTGCGTGTTGTAGATGTGTTATCTTTGACCTGCATTGGTGGTATTTGTAGTTGTAGGTGGAATTGTGTCGTGCAAAAATCAATAATGACAAAATGTAGTACATTTTTCTTAGTATTAATTGTTACTCTTTAATTAAAGTTTAATCAGTCCAGTCTCAGGTGTAAGGCTGGTGTTTGCAGTGTGACCGAAGTCCCCATTCACGCACTTCTGCTTGAAAGATACTAGCGTGCATTGGAAGGTGCCAGGACAGTGAACTGTTAGCGGTCTCTAGATACACTCCTTGGCCCGACATCTTGGATCCGTCGGTGAATATTCACAAATCAAACTTCCTCAGGACGTCTCCATTTCTCCACTCTTTTCTTGAGGGTACCAGTGCCGCGGCCAGACAATTGGGGGTCCTGTGCAAAAATTCAGCCCCAGAGTCCCAAAAAAAAATGTTCGCTCGCTTCTCTCGCGGAATTTCTTTCATAAAGACCCATCCCCACAACAGAGTTACGGAAAATGGGCCCTATGTAATATTTAGTCGCCGTTTGTGTTATGCAATTTCGTCTGGTATGGCCATACCAGACGAAATCGCATAACACAAACGGCCCATATGCTGATTTGTATGACCCATTCAATGAAGTAAAAATGCAAATAAAGAATTCAAATGATTTTTATTGCCAAAAAAAATTTTTCCTCGCTTCGCTCGCGGGGCCTTGTGCAGTTGCACACCCTGCACATATGCCAGCCGCGGCACTGGAGGGTACTTCGACGCAGAAGTGAAGATTAGTCTGGGGAAAAGGTAGTCTGTGGTTGTAGCGACCATACCCTCGGATAATAGGTTCAAAATATTGCTATTTCGGCAGGGTTTTGAAGTCCACGCCCCGTTTTCCCTTGGTCTGAGGGCACTGCACGAGGCTAGATGTTTGATGTGATGGTCGGCGGGGGAGGGGTTCGGGGGAGGGAGAGTAGGGAAGTAAGTGCAAGAGAACATCAAGAGCGTTCGTGCCGTTCTTTGGATCCTTCTCAACTTGATAACGCTATAGGTCCTGCTCAGAGCTGGGCATCACACTAACGAACCGTACTTGAGAATTGGGCGTACCACAGCCGTGTACATCATCTCTTGCCAATTATTTTTGTACAGCCGTAAAAGGCTATCCAGATTTTCTTTAACCTTTCCTCGATGTTCGACTTCCAGTTAATTTTTGGGTCCAGTATTAGACCCAGAAATTTCACTCTGGAGGATAAAGTCAGAGTGTGCCCCTCCAACGTGGGGAGGTTGAAGGTGGGAATTCTCGTTTTCCCTGTGAATAGCATCACTAATCACTGTTGGAAGCATTCATAACAGCATTATCACTAGGTCATCTGCGTATGCGATTCTGTCTAGTTTTTATAGTGTGAGTAGTATAGCAACAGCGCTCCGGGGCCACCTATTTCACAATATTGCGCAATAAGATAGACCAGGCAGACATCCTCGTCGTCCTCCATGACCTGCTCCACATCCTCCTCCTCCCCACTCATTCTCCATACTCCTACACTACCTCCCCTCCCCCTCCTCCTTCTTCTCCTCGTCCTCTATAGCTGTCTACCTGTATAACTATATAGCTGCCTTGCCAGTGTGGTCGGTATGGTCTGCTACTCTTACACAGGTGGCGTACCTCTTCAACCTAAGACACAAACTGCAAAAGCTTCAAAATGCAACCCAAAAGCTCGATTGCGCAATATTGTGAAGTAGGTGGTCTCGGAGCGCTGTTGCTATACTACTAGTATGCTATTCATTGTTACTAACCACACACTCAGGGAAGAGGTTCAGTAAATTTTACAGTACCAGAATAGTACAAAAATTCTATTATCCGTAAAGTAAATTATACTAAACGAGCAGTATAATTTACTATTACTATTCCTTTTCGTATAGTAAAATGTACTTTACGGAATAGTAGTAAATACTTAAATTTAGTCAGTATTTTCAACTGACCGGAATAGTAATTCTAGCGCTCCACTAAAGTATCTCCGATAGGGCAGTGAGAATTACTGTTCGGTCAGTAAAGCAGAGCCAAACAATCAGTGCGACGGAGTAAATTACTGCACGGTCAGTAAGACTTAAGGTAGAAACAGAATGGCACGGATACCGTGGCGGAGTCCGCCGCTCAGAGAGTTTCCCATACATTTAATTTGCCCGCGCCGCCTGGGGAGAAATTAAATGTATGGGAAACTCTATGAGCGGCGGATTCCGCCACGGTCTCCGTGCCATTCTGTTTCTACCTTTAGTGGGGATGAAATGAATAAAATCTGATGAAATCATATGGTATACGATGGAAATTCGAATTAGGTGGAGTGGAAATTCAGCAACGCGGTCCAGAACCCAAGTGATCCCAACTTGCGTGCGCGTGTTTTTCTTTCGGCTCCGTTGTTGAATTTTTTAAATCATTATGGATATCAAAGTGGGAGTCGCAGACCTCGTTAAACAGTGGGAGTTGAGTGCATATACTGATACGTTCGAAAGTAAGTGAAAATAAATTAAATATGTGTATACTAGGGTTTTTCAAAAACAGTGGTTTTCAAAAAACAGCTGTTACTGTTTTTAATTTTCAAAAAAACAGCTGACAACAGCTGTTTTTACTGTTTTTCGAATTTTCTCAAATTTTACAAGTAATTAATAGTTTTTTTTATATAATATCATTTTATTTTTTATACATTTTTACTTCTTGTAATAGTATTTCAAGAACGCTAGCCAATGATGTGATTTGTCTGAAAAGCGCTATCTCATTTTGGTGCTGAAATTAGTGCGCACCAAAAATACTCGTTCAACATTGGTATATAATTTTTACATATTTTCTGTGCCTTGGCCAGTATTTTCGAAAATTGAAAATTCCGATTTGAGCCACATTGTACTGACGATTCATCTTTTTGAAGGAGCATTGTCCAATTCATTATGTAATGACAAATTTTCGTTTTCATCAGGATTCGGCCACTGTTGAACTAGATCGTTCAACCATTGCCTGCAAAAATTAGTGTGGTTTTTGATGGAGTGGCTGTGGGATCCTTGAGGCTTCGCAATAATTTCACGACATCCTCGTACATTCGGCCATCTACACGAATTTTTAAAATTTGCATGAGCTTATTAGTAATGTTGCTGTTAATGTCAGAAAACTTCTTGAACAGCGTCCTCACTACAGGGCTATATTGCCTTGACAGCAGAAAAGTCCAATGACATATACAACGCCTTAAATTCGCGAATTGCTGTTTTCGTCTTGACCTCCTTGGCACAATTATAGATGGAATGGAGGACATCTGACGGCATTTGCAAAAAAATTATGGTACATTCACCTTGTATAAGAGCCACTCTGGACAATGTATATTCATTCTATATTTAAAAAACTCTGCATTAGTGCTGGTTACTAATATATAATTCGGCGTTGTCGTCTTCATATCCCTTTGGCTGCATTTACAAGAGCAACAACAGGGCAGGAATTGTCAAAATGTTTGTTCAAAAGTGTCCATTAAAATTGTCCGCCCTGCCCATTATCCTCTCTCACCCGCTTCGTTCGTTTTGTCTGTCAGGTGTCCGGCCGTGTAAAAGGGCACTTTGTAAAAAACCAAAAAAAATTAAAAATTAAAATTAAAAACTCAACTAAACGAACAAAAATGATCAGAATTTTATTCGTTTAGTTATTTTGTTTTCGTATTTTAGTCAGCTGTAAAATTTTGCTCAGATTTGTTCGTTTGGTTATTTTGTATTTGTTTATTAGCCAGCTGTAAAATTGTGGTCAAATTATTGCAATTGGTTATATTTTTTGTTTTCTAGTCAGCGGTAACATCTTTGTCACATTTAAAATTTTGAATTAAAAAATGTCGACAATTTTTAATAAAAATGAAATAATCGATTTTTTTTATTTGTTACAGTCCAATTTTTTGCAACCCTAGTTTCATGTACATTGTATATGTATTAAATGTATTATTTATTTATTTATTTATTTATTTATTTATTTGTTTAGCCAAACAAGGCACACTTAAATTAAAAAACACAGTAGTACAACAGTCCTTATTATTATTATAAAAATAATTGATTATTAATAACTATTGACAACTACTGAAACTTACTACTATAATTGTAAAGAGGTGGGAGTTATGTTAGTAGAGATCTGAGTTTTTTCTTATAGGATGCCTTGTTGAGTGAGGGGGAGAAACAGGAGCTGTGAGTATTAAAGACCATACAACATCTGTTGACGGGCTCGTTCCTAGCGTAATCGGTGCGATGACGGTATTCCCGAAGTAATTTAGTATGACGTGTGTGTCGGACTTCATCATTGAATTTGATCTTGTCCGACAGAAACTGCACTTTAAGTTTTCCACTTAGAACGTCAAAGGCAACGCAAGATATGAGCAGTTTTCTCCTGCTAGATAACGGCATGAGATCAAGCACCTTGAGCCTGTCCAAGTAGTGCGGTAGGCTTTCGTAGTCATGCGGGTCGTGTAGATTTCTCAAGGCAAAAAGGAGAAATCTCTTCTGAACTGATTCAATCCTGCTACTGCTTACTTGGAATATAGGATCCCAGATAGGACACGCATATTCCAGGATAGGGCGGACTAGAGAACAGAAGAGTGTTTTCGTGACCCGTACATTACTGAATTCTTTGGCTCTCCTCTTGATGAAACCAAGAAGTTTGTTGGCTCTAGCAGTAATACTATCGTAGTGCAGGTTGAAATTGAGTTTTTGGTCTAGGACCACGCCTAGATCTACGATATGATCAACCTGATTCAACATCATGCCGTTGAGATAATAGTACTGCTTCTGTGGGTTTCTACTACGGGAGAAGGTAATTGCGTGACATTTGCTGGTGTTAAGTTGCAGTTTGTTCGTAGTACACTAGTCTTGTAAGGCATTGAGTTTCGTCTGCATGAAGGAAACATCAGTTTGGCCTTTAATGACACTATAGATTTTGAGGTCATCCGCGTAGAAAAGATGTGGAATATTTACTAATTTTTCTGAAAGATCGGAGATAAAAATATTAAAGAGGAGGGGACCAAGATGACTACCCTGAGGAACGCCAGAGGTTACTTCGATCTCATTAGATAGAAATCCTTGGAATCTGATAACCTGGGTTCTTTCGTTCAGATATGATTTTAACCATTCCAGGGCAGAACCTGATATTCCAAATTTTAATAATTTTGCAATTAAAATATCGTGGTTTACTCGATCAAAGGCCTTGCTGAAATCAGTGTACACTGCATCCAATTGATGGCCGCTCTCCATACCGCATAGCAATTCGGAGATAAGGACCATAAGGTTAGAAGTTGTTGAACGCCCTTTCCGAAAACCGTGTTGTTGTTCGTTTAGATATGGGTCGATAAGAGGGGCAATCCTGTCGAAAACAAGTTTTTCAAAAAGCTTAGGAATTGAAGATAAGATGGCAATCCCCCTATAGTTGTCCACCGACTGCTTATCACCGGATTTATAGATTGGCGTTAGGTAAGATTTCTTCCATAGCATAGGGAACTTACCTAACGATAAAGATTTGTTGAAGATAACGTGAAGAGGAATTACGATATGTTTTGAGCAGCACTGCAGGAAAATAGGAGGGAGATTGTCGGGACCATTACTTTTTTTGATATCAAGATTCTTTAGACCCGACAAAATCTCGTCGACAGAGAGGGATATGCCATTTATGAGGGAGGTGTCAGTGTGCAAGTCAGTCAAATTGTCCGTTGCACTAGATATGGGGCTATAGGTTTCACCAAACCTCTCAGCGAACATGCTACAAATTACTTGGGGGCACGAGGAGCGAGTTCTACCATTCGTCATTGACGTTGGGTAGCCCGAGGTCTTCCGTTTGATATTGACGTAATCAAAAAATTTTTTGGGATCACTTATGATGTTATCTCCAACAGACTTAATATATGCAGAGTAGGCCTCGCGAGACCTAAGAGTAAATTCTGAGGATAACCTAATGTGTTCGGAATTCAATCGCTCGTTTACATATGAGTTATTTCTGATCATATTATATAATTTATTTCTTTGATTACGTAGAAATCTAGTATCTCTATCCAGCCATGGTTCCGATACTTTATCCCTTTTTCTAATTTTGGGTACATATTTGTCGATGGTCTTAAATATGATAGCATAGAAGCATGACACTATCTCGTCAAGATCGTTACTAGACAGCCTATGTTCCCAGTCGACTAGGGATAATTCGAAGCAAATACTCTCCCAGTCCGCATTCTTAAAATCATAAACAATTATATTGTTATATGATGTACGAAGTTTGGGGACTGAGCAATTAAGCTCGAGCATCCATGCGGAGTGGTGAATAGAGTTAGTAAACAGGTTATCCTCGTCGGAAACGGGTAGAATATTCACCTCCTCGTGTGAATTGGTGAAGATAAGGTCAAGCCATTTACCACAAGAATTTGGTTGCCTGATAATTTGTTGTAGATCATTGCCGTAAAAAGTGTCGATAACCTTTATATCGACGGCATTAATGGCATTAATAGGAAGTAATTTGTTATCTTCCTCGTCGGGGATAAAAGAAATATTCGGCCGGTTGAAGTCACCAAGGATAAATATGAAGTCATTACCGCAGAGTGCCTCGTTAACTTCCTCCACTATATGTAATAGATCATCGTAATTAGATTCGTCGGAATTGGGGGGGATATAAAACGTGCCGATAAATATATGCTTCAGGTCAGATTTGATTCGTATAAAAACATGTTCAAAAGATTTTGAACATTTAGTCGGGATCACTTCACTATTTAGAGAGTCTTTGACAGCTATAAGGACTCCACCTCCTCTTGTAAGGCCAGTGGAACTGTAGTCCCTATCGCACCTGTAGATAGTCCAGCTGCTGTCCAAGATCTCTTCACTTAAGAAGGTACCATTTAACCATGTTTCTGTCAGTACAAGTACATTATAGCGACAGGATTTGGAATCAATGAAGAGGTTATTAATTTTGGTTCTCATACCACTACAGTTGTGATAAAAGATTCTGACAACCTCGGGTAGGTTAGGTTTGGGGAGAAGAGACGGGGTGGGATCGGTCATAGGGGAAGTAGCTAGATTACTGTATCGTGAGATTAAGTTTATGTACTTTAAAAATAAATATAAATGTATATAAAATGAAAGTTTTGTATTTTTATTATTAATAAAAAAAATTTAAATTACCAGAATTGTACTGACCGTTTATTGATTCCTGACTATTCTCACTGACCGAATAATAATTCTGACAACTACGCGTTAGTATTTCTCACTGATCGAATAGTAATTCTAACAACTATTCGTCAGTACTTCGCACTGACCGAATAGTAATTTTATAAAATCCAGATTTGTGGCTTTTACTATCCGCTTCATATCTCTGACTATTCCTGGTCAGTATGATTTACTAAACAGCCGTTTAGTTAATATTACTATCCGACTAGTCTAACGAGGATTTACTATCACGTTCAGTTGGAAGTACTGACTGCTTAATATAATTTACTATTCTTTTCTTTCAGTGCAGTAAAGGGGAGATGATGCCTCCTTGTGGTGTACTTTTGTTGGCGTATTTGATTACTGGTTCCCAAATCAGCTGGCATTATTCTCCAGTTCAACATATCAGCCAGCTATTGCTTAAGGCAATCAGGAGTTTACGTTCATTGTTAAAGGCGCCTTCTATATCTAGAAAAGCTATATTGTTTGTAATATAGGGTCTTTTTCGTAGTTCCTATCGCTTCGTGCAAAGCTGTCTCTTTGGATCTACAACTGAGGAAGGCATGTTAAGTTGGTAACTGTAAAGTCACATCTACCGATTGGCGGATGTTGCAGTCGATGACCTTTTCCAGTGCCTTAAGCACGAAGGATGTCAGGCTAATCGGCTTCTAGACCTTCCCGGATCTCTTCTCACTGTCGATTATGAAGTCGACTCTCGCCCGTCTCCAACTCACAGGGACGTAGCTTAGCAACACGCAGCTCTTAAACCTGACCACCAGCCATGGTACTACTACCTCAGGTATTTTCTGCAGCATGACTGGTAGTATGCCGTCCGGGCAGAATGTTTTAAACGCGGAGAAGCTATCAGTCTTAAGTGTTTTAAAAAATATTTTTAGTGGAATTCAGATGAACGCCTGAAGATGTTCAGTAAAGATACAGTCCACAATTATAGATATACCGAATATTCAAAATAAGATATCTTATTGAAAGAATATGCATTTCTTTCTCTCTGGTTAATTGAATTTACTTGCCGAGGGCGTGATGGATATAGAGGGATTAGCCATAGGTAAAGCAAGACTTAATCAATAGGAATCTCATTACAACATCTTCTCCCATACTCCTTTGAACTATTGTCAGACAGTCAGGTTAATACTGCTGTTACATGAGCTTTCATAAAAAGTTGTGCTTTATAAAAGAAACTTTAACAAGGGATGTTTGCTGGAAATGTCTTGAGAACGTAGAATAAGACAATTCCTAGCTACCCTGCTCGTAAAACTCCATTTAATTACACCTTCAACACCTGAGACGATGCTGTACTTAAATATCCTATATTTCGAAATAAAATGCAATAAGTATACAGCTTATTACGCAATATTGCGACATATAAAACCTTCCACTATTTTTGTTCCTTCTTTGGTTTCACAAAATTACCCAGAGCAAAAACCCAATGGAATAACAATGTACCCGAGAACATCTCTATATATACGAAAAGTTTTGTATCTAAATCTAAATTTCCCCCACTCCAATCAAATCAAGACATCTTATGAACCAACCCCCATATCCATCGAGATAAATCATCACCCTCAATGGACCCAAAACTAACAATTAATTGGGAGGTGTAAGAGCAAACCCAATCACCCCGAAGGGCGAATACCAGGCATATATCGGACAGACATAGGCTAGTAATTAATAAGCGGCCGTCTTGGCCAAGAATATGTGATCGTTTATTTTCCTACTGACATATCGTTAACCCCCAAAGCAAGCCTTAGAGCTACATGCTATGCGCCCCATCATCAATGGATTTCTATAAGTTGGAATATATCTAGTTTGGCACAGTTAATGTCTCCATTTTACGCAGAAATGGATACGGACAAAAACACCAAAAAGAGTAATTGACTGGCGACCGGAATGATACATCAAGATGGCAAAATTTTTGGGATCCTCTTGGGAAAATCTTTGTTTTGCGAAACTACCTGTTGGGGGCGTTTTTGGGGGCCCGGAGAGATTTGTGATTCTGGTGTCCTCTTCTCACATTCTTCGATATTCACTAATTATGTACATAAGATATTTTTCCATCAGCAAACTTTCATTAGTTTGTTAATGGAAGTGATACAGGGCGGAAAATTAATTTCGGAGCACAACAAAAAAAATTCTGTCCTGATAAAAAAAACATAATCTGAACTTGATTTTGTAAGTAGTTGTTAATATCCTGTTCATAATAGATAACACATTATAGAGGAAAAAATATCACGAATGACTGACGGAAGAACAGTTTTTTTTAAGATGGGGGTTTTAAGTTGAGAAACATTGCTTCTGGCAACCACAACCTAAGTAAATTGTTGCTTTCATTTCCTTCTCAAATGGTGCTCCCACAAACCACAACACGTAAACTGATTTATTCCTTTTACAAACTCAAATCCCTCATCTAATTGCTTAATCCCAATTCAATATGAAACGATGAGAAAATCTTGTCTCTAATATCGAGAGTATTTTTCACTTTCATCTGTTGAGAATGGCGTTTCTGTGGTGTATCGTTCATAAATGATGTCGTGACATTGTTTTCGGGTAATTTGACCCCCCTTTTGTCCTTGTCATTAGTTGTCACTTCCCTGCAGACTGCTGGGTCTTAACCGTGATGCTCATCCAACAGAGGATGACTTTTATCTATGGCGTATACGCTTTGTTTGAGATAGATGTGAGCTGTGGATATACATTTTACCGCAGGGATTTTGACGGCAAAAAGGCTTGAACTACCCTTTTATATGTCATTCTTTTTGTATCAGTCAAGGGAGGATTTGTGAGCTGATTTGACGGGATTAAGTCATTTGACAATAGGGCAACAATGGAGGGTGTTTAACATGTTTTAATGTTATAAAAAAATCTGCAATGATTTATTCTTTCAGTACTGGATGTAATATGAAGACCTCAGCTCCTGCTCTGGATAATTCTTTCAGTTGGAACTTCTGGCAATCTTCAAAACTTAATTAGTCATACAAATAAACCTAAGGCTAAAAGCTAGGGTAATATCGGATAGTCAAATGGCTATGAAGGGACTAGTGCGATCTCTATAACGTCCAAGCTTGCCGAAACAGGCCAAAATGAGATCTTTTCCTTGGCTATATAGTACACGATTATCCCCAGTATTCTAAAAGCAGTCACAACGTCGTCTCAACTCAGACCTATACTAAATGACAAGTTGAAGTAGGCGTAGCTTCTGTCAACATTGACATAGAAACCAAAATAAGAAGTTCCCAAAAAATAAGCCAAGGCTTGTGACTTATGACCGGTCACAATTTTAGAATGGGAAGGTATATTTAAGTGAGTATCAGGTCACAAAAACATCAAGGGAAACAAGAAGGCACATTAATTGAAAACCTCAGGAGCAAATCTTATAGTCGCACCACGAGAGAATGTAGAGGCGCAGTGTGTGACGAAGAGAGACATCACTGGAACGGATCTGGATAGCCCTAACTCCGATCCATCACTGATCAGCAAACCGAATAGTCAGGGCCGTAGCCAGCGGTAGCCCCCCCCCCCGAAACTCTGTGACACAATATTGTAAATTTTGAATTTTTAAAATTTTGAATGTGAAAGAGTTCGGAAAATTTTGAATTTCCACTTTCGAATTTCCTAAATTTACATTTTCGAAATTTTCCCGTTTCCCTAATTTTTAAATTTTCCAATATGCTCACAACTCCAAATTCAAAATTTTCAAACTCGGAATTCCCGAAAATCTATATTTTTCACATTTTAATCGCCAAAACCGGCGAATCCCAACCCAATTTTTGATATTGTTTACGAACGAATCGAATCGGAATGAAACGCAAGAACGAATGAATTGAAAGGTGAGTACTCTGCATTTTGTCTTTACTGACAGTAGGGTGTGAGGGGACGTAGGAGAAGAGGGTTTAGAAGGTCGGTGGTAGAACCGTCAAAGGGGTGGTTGTGTGGGGTACCCGTTGGGTGGACTACAAGAACAAATTGTTTTACATTCAGAAATCTGTTATATCCCTCTAGCCGAGGGGTTATGGGGCCTTGTGCCCATTAAGAACTATCAACCTGCAAAAATTCAACAAAATTAGCCGAAAGCCACACTGATAAAAATATTGTCTTGATTCCAGCAATTCGATAGTCTTTATTTCGTTGCCTTGAGTAGAAAAATGAACATGAGAATGCTGTCTCAGAGTAAGACACTGGAAATTCTTGAGCCAAGCATTCGTATTTCTTCGCTCAATACTTATATTTTTCGACCAAGATATTTCTTTCTCGAAATAAGATTGCTTAATTTTTTACTCAAGAAACTAAATTCTTAATTCATCGGACTTTTTTCGGTTACCGGACTTTCAAACTCTAAACATGTATCACAACTATTAAGACCGATTTTAGAACTTGAATTTTATAATCATTGATATTATAATCATTCGTTTCGTATTTTCTTTTACTTCAAGTCAACTTTTGTCTTCATCCAAGACAATAAAACCAAGACTATTACTGAGTTTCCATGAGAGTTCAACCAGAATGAGTTAAGAGTTTTCGTTAAAGATTTTCAACTCTGCTCAACTCAACGAAAATAGGTAGGTTGAATTGAGTTCACGCATGCAACTAAAAACGGCACACTAGCAAAGGTACAAAAACTGAAAATGTCGCGCCTCTTTATATTTAATAAATACTTTTAAAGAAAAATCTATAACAAAATTAATTTATGGAAAAAGATAGAGGAAGACGGAAGGCAGATATGGAAACGCATAGAGTTAATCGTTGAGTTGAAGTGTCATTTCAACTCAACCACAACTCAACTCGACTCCCATGGAAACTCGGTATATGACTATTTCTTATCCCGAGACAATTTTGTTTTCGTTATATCCAAAACATGAGTTGCTTTGTTCAACAAAAAGTGCTTTAAGCCAAGACAACTGAAAGTTTTCCCTGCTGGATCTAAAGTCACTTCAAGCATACTGCGATATAGCTATGCATAGGTATTTTGCAAGAATGTATCCCCGTCCACGATCTTTGGACAGGGCTACCACATATCTAACCCTTCTGCCGAAAACTGTAAATCCAAACATCTTAGAAGATCCTGGTCACCTTCAGTTATGCTCCAGTGGAATCTTACGAATTCAAGAAATTACTTTGCCAGAATTGTATATTGCCCTTAAAAATATGCAGAATTAAATGCAAATTAGGAATTTTCTTTAAAAAAAATCGAACCCCACAAGTATGCAAAAATTATAGACCCTGGTATCATTGAGAATACTCTTTCTGAATAGAAGAAAAGGATAATCGGCCCACAGAGCCGCTACGTCGGACGGACTAGTGGTACAAAGGATGATTCCTGAGCTTGACAATGCCCCATAACAAAAACACAAAACTCCGGGGAGGTAGCTATAGAAAAACAGCAATATCACCAGAATTGTTTGAAAAGTGAAGACTGGAATGCTGAGAAACGCGTTTTGGAGCGTCATTTTGTTGCCGCGTACCTTAAGCTGAAGCGTTGTTTGATGGATTTTGGGGGGTGTTTAAAGGCCTTCTATATGGAGTTCAGGAAGCTTATCAGTACTCTGACGATTAGTCGGAAAATATCTTTTAAATCTTCGAGTCCAGTCCAACCTTCCATTGTAACTGCCTAGTGTGTGCTGCCTGGTTAGAGGGGGGCATTTATAGGGGAAGTGTCGCAACTACGACAACAGACGTTGTGCGCGATACCCAGCTTATGAGCGTGGTCGCCAATCGGCAATATATCCTGTAATGATTGCCATAATTATGGCGACATCTCTTCTGGGTCTGTTTAGGATGTCCATTGTTTTTTCGTTGTTGTAAGTGGGCCAAGTCGTCCTATAGATAATGCAGGTCTCCTGGGGGCTCCACCTTTGGCTGGCTGGTAGTCAAAAATTGCGAGTCCGTAGAGAGGCTTTCTCTTTGGCTAGATAGCCGACTATCTCGTTCCCATCTATATTCCTAGATCTTTGAAGTCAAACGAGAGTCACGTTTTACATCTGAGTTAACTGAAATAATTGAAGGAAACTGGACCGAATTTCAAATCTCACACCAACCTGAGGATGCAATAAAACACAAAATTTATGCTATTCAGCATCCTTCCTTTCTTTTTTTGAAATATCGTGGGTGCCCTTTACAACAATAATAAACATAAAAAAGTAAAGAAATTTAAGAATATTACTTTTGTTATTTTGATATTTTTCGAAATTCATTTTAACATTTTTTTTCTCCGCCAGATCTCCTTGGTTACTCTTCTCTAGAATGTAAGCTGAAACTTTCATTAATTTAAAAAAAAAATATGGAAAAGGAAAAAATAAAATAAAAAAACATCACAAAGCAAACAATCTCGAATATTAAAAAACCCCACGGGAGAATTTACTGGCCCTGGACCATCCCTTGACTGCCGTACGACTGACACACAATAAGTATTTGCCATTTCAAAAAGAAGTCACCAAAGAACTCCTAAAGAGTTCAGATTCACTCATGCTCGTTCGTTTAATTAAGTAGAGACAATCTTTCACGTGCAAAAAGTAAATTGTGTATATTTGCCATTGTATATAAAAACTCCTTCATTTCTCCTTCTCAATTCCCAATAGTACTTTCATATAAATTCATGACTGCCCCAGAAAAGAAAATAATTTTTAAATATTTTTTCACATTTTTTTTAAAAAGTCTGCAAAAACCCCCCAAAACCAGAATGCCCTACTAGAAAGGCTTCAGATTATCCTGGTAGGCCAGCGGGTGGTAGTTTATAATCCACGGTATGGAGGCTGCTTATACAGTTTTGGGGTAGTCTATGCAAAATAAAACATCCTGCACCGAAAAGGTATAAAGCCGCACCTGTAAGATTCATGGGAGGGTTTAAAACTGGAGCTAGAACGGGAAAGAATCAAGAACGGACAGCAGACAACGGTGGGCTTAAATGCGTCCGTTTTCTCTCTGTATACGAGGAAATGGTTTTGCTATAAAAGTTTTTCATCAAGTTTTCTTTTGCGGAAATATTTTTTATACTCTCTCTCTCTCTCTAAAGGTTGTGTAATTTACGAGTTTATATCATCCATGAAAATTGCTACCTGAAAACTGTTGAGTTATTGTTTACTGCCATTTTGAACAATCTGTGTGCTGCTTACCTAGAATGTTAAAGAGGCCGGAAATGTGTGTGTCTTCCTTAAAAACAAAATCAATATTTTCGTTTCGTTTCTGCTGCCTCCCCCCACCCATAATACTTAAAGGGTATGACAGTTATTTACGAAATCCCTTTAATCTTGTCCTTATCCTAAGGAATTCAAAGAATCTCTAATTTTCAATTTTAAATCCTCCTTTACAAGATGGCTTCTCTTACAAGAAGTCTATTTTGTAATAAAAGGAATTTTCGACTCCTTAGAGACTTCTCGGGTGAATTCGACCCACATTTTAGAAACTTTTGTTGCCAAAGGAACTACTATACTAAATCCACAAGAAAGACTCCATCTATCTCTCTCCATATCCGGCAGCTGTAAGCTTGTTAGCAAGTGGTCAAATCCCAGATAAAGTATCACTTCTGAATGCAGTCAAGCCCCGTGTACATGCAGAGCTTCTACATATCGTTGGGGGAATCCCGCCGTCGTCGTCGTCCGCTGTCATGATTTTCCAATTTTTCATATAAACGAAGCCACTTGGTAGTTTTTTTAAACTAGTTTCAAGGATTGAATTTTTATAATTTAACTTGTTTTAAAAAAGATGAACGGTGGACGGGGAATTAGGGATTTTGTAACTGGAATACAGAGTAGAGACTTGGCGAACATGGATAACGGATTGGAGTCATTTATGCTCCTCTGAACTCACTTAAAAGGACTCCTCTATTGAGTATGATGGGTGGAAAGCCATATATAGAAATATTGTAGAAATTGCTTTGAAGGACATACAGACCCACAACTAGTTTAGACTTGGAGTTTTGGCTTTTGAAACTACCTTACCAAATACAGAACATCATACTACGAATCTGACCATAAGTAATTTACAAGGGGCCACAACCCAAATAGAACAAAATCCCATTTAAAAAGATCTAATCCGATTTAAGCCCATTTTCTTGGACTACCTCAAAAGTCTCCTTTCACACCTACAACACATTGAAAGCACATTGAAAAATCGCCTTCTCGAACAGGACGCCACTAAACTACCGGAATCTCCTTCTATAGTCACCAAATCCCAGATATTTTTTTTGTCAATGGTTGACTCTTCGTGATGTTGGGTTTGGGACTTCATGCGGTTCAAGTGAACTATGTCGAATTCGTCTTGAATAGAGGAGTTTGTCTATACTTCAAGCGATTATGCCGTCATGTGGAAGACTATGTCCATGAAGCGTTGGAAAATAATTGCTCTTGTGTTCTTTAGATCTGTGGGAGTTTTTATTTGGAGATTGAAAAAAAAAACGAGGGATGTTTTATTTGAGAGAAAATCATGTCCAATGTTCAGTACCATATATATATGAGAAAAACTTTGGTCATGTGAGTTTGTTAGGTTCAATTTTAAAGTGTTCAAGTTTATGGTTTCCGTATGAGTTTAAATTGTATTTTATTTATTTATCGTTTTTAAACTTGAAAAAAACTTCTCCAATGATCTTGAAGGAGAATAGCTTCACAATTTACAGCTCCTGTAAAACAATGGCGTGTCTTAGAGTAACGGAGCTCTGTTTACAACCCTCATGGAAAGAATAATCGTAATTCTCGATCTGCTGCCACATGATCTATAAATCAGAAAGTAGATAGCCTGCACGAACCTGAGGCTACAACAAGCTGGGTGTAGAAGACACATGGACGTAGGAATATACTGCGATCTCTACCACTAGGAATGGCATAGATAAGCCATCTGACTACATGGCATCGAAACTCAATTTCGACTCACAATGTCCATCACGATCGATGTCCAGATCCCCACAGATCGCCACCAGAGCTCGTTTAGTAATTAACACGAACACAAGGTTGGAAGCCAGTGGGATCGAATTATCGGATAGTCAAGCATCGAACAAGGTACTAGATTTGCTCTATATCAACGGTGGGCAACCTCCGGCCCGCGGGCCATCTACGGCCCGCGAGAAGTTTCTATTCGGCCCGCGAGATATTTAGAAGAAATTATAAAAATGTATTTTTCGGTGGGATTCGTCTAGTTTAAATCTTTTATTATGCCCATACACAAACCGGTTTTATAGACAAGAGGTTGCAGGGAAGTCTCAGAGTCAGAAAATTTATCAGACTCATCCATCACACTAACACCATGTGAAATTCCCCTTCTCATTCGCGTTAATTGTACAACTACCTAGGCATCACAATCGTTACACGAAAAATAGACAGACAAATGAATATATAGTGTAATACGTACATTGTGGACCGAGTGATGGATAGTAGGGTCAAAGCATCTTTCACTTCAAATGCAGACTAAAAATTTAGTATTGGGTAGGACACGATTATAAAATGAGTTTGTAAGAGGTGCCTCTTTTCTCTTTTGGGCCAGTACAATATTGTACTTCAAATGAGGCGAGGTGCCATTGTAATGCCAAAATGACAAAAACAAGCAAATTAAAGAAAGAAGGAACATAAATAACAATGAAGCTTTTTTTAGGAGTTTGATTCTAATATGCATTAAACTGCCTCAGAGTAAGTAAGAAACCTCTCCGTCTCCGTCTCCACAATGTATATGGGTCATTCTTTTACAAACCGGACAGATTTGGACAAAAATTGACCGGCACTTTGAATTTTTTTAAGGGTTCTACATCGAAAAAAAAGATACGTATTCGAGGATTTTTATTTTTATTCAATATTTTGGAAAATAGAGGGGATCGATAATTTAAGAATTCGGTGATTGTTGGCTTGGAGACTCATTTTTAATTTTAACTCATAACTCCGGTTCTTCGCTAGATAAATTATTTTTTTTCCAATAGTATTAATAATTTCTCCATCAATTAAAAATGCGTTTTTGATAGAAAATTTGACATAGAATACGATGGTTATACTAAAAACTCGCTACGAGGTGGGGCAATTGTTAAAAATCGATTTAAACATTTTAATTGTTTATAACAATATGATTTTGTTTATATTTTTTTTGAAACAACTTTTTTTAAAAAAAAAAGTCCTTCTTTTAGCTTCAAAATGACAAAAAATTAACTTTCTAGAATTTTTTAAAAGAGTCTTCCAGCCCTAATCCACCAAATTCTCAAATTTTCGATCTCCTCTATTTTCCAAAATATTGAAAAAAAACAAAAATCCTCGAATACCTATCTCTTTTTTTGATGTTGAGCCCGTAAAAAAAATCCCTCACCTAATTTCAAGCTGCTGCCGCAACAGAAATAAGAAATGTCTCTCAATGTTCGTATTTACAAACTCACCTCGCCCCAGCTCAAATTGGATATTTTACTCCCGCAAAAGAAGTAATAAAGAAGAAACCGTTGTCTCTCTACTACGTATTTACAATCACATCACGCATAATCTATTTCGATACACCAATAGGACATTATTTTAGAATCGGGACATTTAAAAAAATTGAGGCCTCAGTACAATTTACCATATTGTAAGGGACAAATGTACTGCCTCGTGTAAGTCCGGCTCAACTCTATAAAAATCACAGGTCACAAAAAGGTGTCAATTGGCTACTACGGCCCGCGGAAAACATGTGAAATTTATTCTGGCCCCC
This sequence comes from Thereva nobilitata, assembly GCA_963855945.1. Taxonomy (NCBI): domain Eukaryota; kingdom Metazoa; phylum Arthropoda; class Insecta; order Diptera; family Therevidae; genus Thereva; species Thereva nobilitata. Next base: position 80,123,881 of record OY979697.1, read on the forward strand.
GTTAAAAAAAGGTTGCCCACCCTTGCTCTATATAATGTCCAAGCTGGTCGAAGCCTGTCAAAAATAACTCTTTTCCTTGGCCAGCCCATTAGATATGAGATCCATCTTCAGGGGGTCTCTAGAAAGAAGATAAGAAGAGGGTAACTAGAAAGAAGATGAATTGGCCAGACTAGAAGCAAATTCACCGGTGGAGAATATACCGCTGAGTGTGATGAAGAGAGATATTACCATGTACTTCTTCAGATGGAGGAGTTGACCTGATTATAGCATGCAAATAACACGTGAGTTCTCGACATAATAGACAAGAGAGATCTGGCGATGCTTGGAGATATGACTATGAAACTTGTGTTTTAACTTTTTGTACGAGTTCAGAAATACTACTGAAATAGTTCAGAAAGGCATTATACACCTCGATGCCCAGAGGAGGTCGTTAAACGACCACTACCCGTAAGTAGGTAATGGAGCACTTTGGCGTGAGAAAAAACCAGTTTTTGGCCACGGTCATTAAGGTCAATAACAGGTGTTAATTACCCATTAACTGGTAATAAAAGCCATTAAGTAGGTAATTAACACCTTTTAATGACCTTGGTCAAACACGGTTTTTTTTTCTCATGCCAAGGTTCCCCAGTACCATCTCCCGAGTCTTGAAAAAAATTTACCTTTTGAGGGAGTAGTGCACACAAGTCCAATGGTGGCAAAGACGCGTCGAGTTAACACATACAGGCCCGCCACAACACCTTGCGGGGCCCGGGACTAAAATATGTTTTGGGGGCCCTTTAAGGATTTTGAAATTCCAAAAGATCTTTGACTAAAAAAATTGTGGTAACTTAAGCATAAATTCATTCAGGGTATTAATAATATAGATACCGAACAGTCGGTTTTTAAAGCGGGGTTTCCACTTAGCTGGCTACCAGCGCTGGTGGCATCTTCCACTGGCTCCGCGAACATTTCCAGCTAGTGGCTCAACCAGCTCGAGAATAATCAGAAATTTCCAAATTCCGGATGGCTGCAGCTACAACACACCACCCGTACAAACAACGCTGGTAGCCAGCTAAGTTACATAGTTTAACCTAGAATGGAACAGGTTTATGTAGACAGGCCCTTGTGCTTAGCTCTGGGGCTCAACACTCATCTTTTTTTTGGCAGAATAAATCCAGAAGCTATCCCAGAGGGAAAAATTTGAAGCACTACTAAGGGAAGCGAATTCGGAGCGCTGTTAATAAATATGCTCCGATTGGATGTTTAAGGAATTGTATGGAACGAAGAAAACAGAGACCGGTTCTCGTTCGATGCGTTGGTCAAGCAGCATATTGAACGCTGTTGGTACTTAGTTGGGAGACGGCTTGGTAAAACCGCTGTCGACACTCGCGTTTGGAAGGCAATTGCACAAGGTGAACAAAAATATAAAGCTTTTCGACACTGCAGTTGTTTCTCATATCCACAGGCGCTATAACATAAATTGGAGGGTGAGAAAATGTAACTGCTTCAAAAACGCTTCTAAAAAAAGCAGCGGTAAAAGGAGTGCTCCCCACTGCGATCATGCAATGTTAAAAAAGATATAGACCTGGGATTGGAAGGGGAATGACCCAAGCTTTTTAAGAATGTTCTAGCTTCATTTCCGGCTGGGTAAGTTTTTTTCTTTTTCTTAATAGGTACTCAATTGGAGCTTTGCTACTTCAGTGGTTGTAAAGAGACTACTTAAGGGCAAGCAAATTCTCCCAATCTAATCTTTGATAAAGTTCTTCAATCTGTTTTTCCTCAGTTATGGATTTGTGATGATATAAAATTATCTGAGATTATATATGGGTCAGTCACGTTTAAATCATTGCAAACGAACGAGAGTTGGCAAAATATATAGAATATGACGATCAGGGGCAGCGGAGGGCGTGGGGATAGAAGGAAAAGTACCCATGCACCTTCGGTTTAGGTGGGGAAATCCACACCAAAAATATTTTATGAACAGCTAAAAACCCAGAACCTGAGAGGGCCGTCGTGGTCGAAGGGCAAGGTTTTTCATAATAAAACTAAATATATTATATTGGAGCTATTAAGAACTTATAAATGTCAAGCCTAAGTTTTTAAACCCCACCCGACTAGCATTTAAAAAGGGGATTCCCCCAGAGGCATGCCGAAAGAAGGCCTTCCCCTTAGTTTCCTCATGAATACAAAAAAATCAGCGATATTGAATTAATGTAAGCCTTATCAGTTGCTCATAAGGGCCTTATGAGGCAAACCTAGTTACAAATGACATGAGGCAATCCCAACATCCGCCTTACGTATTCTGAAAGCTTTTTAAAGACCTTTAAGCCCCATTCACTTACATGGCGCGGGCAGGCCGTGGCCTTACAGTCCAGGTCGGCAGGCATGGCCCGATGAAGGCCTCACATTACTCAGTCTGACTGAGGGGTGAGGACTTGAGGCAACCGCCTGACAGGCCGTGGACTGTAGGTCACCTCATGATCACACAGATACACTGGCGAAGAAGACAGTTGAGCGTAGCAGGCTGTTAATTCAAGTGTAAAAATGTTCCCGGCCTCAACGAAAACTTCAGACTGAACCGAAGTTCAGTTCTTCAGGCCGGGAATGACGAAAAATGCCCACACGCACAAAGTTTTTTGTCAGTTTGCTTGGACTACAGGCCACGGCCTGCCGGCGGCCTGTAAGTGTGTGGTGATTCTTGGCCTCAAGGCGAGAAACCTTCAGGCTATATCCTGCCGGGGGCCTGTGTATGAATAGGGGCCTTTACAGAAATACCCTTAAGCTTTAGTTTAATTCATACAAAGCTTTAATTTTTGTTCTTGCATTGCTATTTCAGGCAATTATGTCAGTGATCGTGAAGGATGGCATTTGGCATACTCAATAGATCAGTTCAGGTTCGATTACAGAGGTCAAGCAGCATTGGACATGATTAGTACTTAGTTGGGGGCCGCATTGGCGAATGAGGCAAGGCTTTAGATACCTTGTATGGGCCTTTTAGGGTAATCCGCACGGCGTCCAAATTAGGCAGTGGGACTAGCCTTATAGGGCCGCCCCCACCCCCCAAACGCTATTCGGGCATAACACCATAACCAAAGAATTTAAAGCCATAAAACTCAAACTTTAACGTTTATCTGTTCACGTGCTCCCCACCGACAATGATTATGCTCCGCCGCCCTTGATGATGATGTCATCGACGACTTTGCGGAAATTAAAGCAAGAAAAATAGAGTTTACTATTTAAATATTATGAGTAGAAGAATTCATATCCATACAAACATAAAATATATTTTAGAGTGATGCATGCTTGGGTTTCAGGCTCTATGGCGGTTTTGACCTTTTGGGTTTCAAGATAGTTTCGGGGCCCCTAGGCGATTAGAACGCAGGGATATGGGGTTTTCACTTTTTAGATTTCAATCTATTCTCTCGGGGCCCCTTCTGGCCTGGGGCCCGGGCAATTCGTCCCAGTTGCCCCCCCCCCTATGTGGCGGGCCTGAACACATATAGAAGGGTTGAGCAAAGGCAGGGGGGATTTATTACCTGTTATCTCCTTTGTAAATGAAAGAAAAGGTTGTGAATTAGTTTGGAAGCATTTTATGTGGAAGACTAGAATTTCGCGATAGCTCTGTCTGTACTGTCGGCGTTTCTATCTAGAGTGTAAGGTCGAACGACAAGCTCTAGCCCGAAAGATACTAGAGATTAGAATGAAAGACATGCCAACGACAACGAGAGGTTTTACTCCACAGACAGCTGACTCCAGCGAGATGGCTTCCTTGATTATTGTACTCACAGGTACTGGCAGAAGAGAGTTCGGGGTATTGTTGTAGGAGGGAAGACAAGAAAGAAGGAATCTTATATGGGTGGGAGAAGTGGAAAAAATAATCGATCCAGGACCTCTGGAATAGTAGTTGGCCATCTTAACCCCACCAGGCCCTCCTCAAAACAAACTAGTCCAGAACATTCTCTTAATTAAATATGACTTCATTAAATTGTATTCACGCCTCATTTTTCATTACCCGTTCTCGTCCCTTTCTTGTCTTACATTTCTTGTAATATTTCTCAACCAGCATTAAGAAGTCGCAATAACGCAATTAGTGCAGTACATTCATTGTTACTTTAGCTGCACTCACCTTCAAGGAGCAGAGAGGAAAGCATCCGTAGATAAAATTAAAGTCGGCATGCAAATCAGCGAATTACTTTCGGGATTTTCACAAGTTTCCGTTAGGAAGTCTCGACACCACACCGGCAAGAGCTGCAAATTCAAGAGGAAAGCGACCCTACAAAACGTGAAGTGCAAAAATAATAACCATCCCGGAAGAGAGGTGGAGCAAAACATGCTTTATTTATTTATACTTTTTTATCTCTCTCACCCCAGATATAAATCTGCGGCTCACCCCGGAGAAATATGGTGGGATACGTTCCTAGTAATTTATGTAAAGCGGGCCCAGGGAGGTTGGTTCTGGTCGTCTTGGCACGAGCTTCGCCCATTCAGACATTTTAAGAGGCAACGAAAGTTTTTATTAATTTAGTTTATTTCCACCTGAGAAGGTGCTGCAGTTGCTGTTCTGGTGAATGAACCAGATTTTCTGTGGAGCATTATCCCAACAGCCCCGAGTTCTCACAGTTTTTGCTAGTAGATGACTGCTGCAGCGCAGCAGGGTGCAATGGCTTGGCTCTGTTCCTTTCGTTATTCACAAGTCAAGTTGCTCCCCGGATTGCTCCTTTGGGGCGCAACTCATTAGACAACAAGGCATAGGTGGAATATATTTTGTGGTAAACTGTTTTGTACACCTAAAGTCTCCTTCGGCAATTATGGGTAAGAAGTGGTGTGATTTAATTATTTAAGTTTTTTTTCGGGTAGCAGAAGTTTCCCTGAAATTGAATCCATTGCTGGCTGGGCACAAAAGTTTTTGGGGCGAGAGTTATAATGGGCTGTTAACATTTATAATGAACTACTTAAGACTCAAGTTTTATGAAGTTGAAGTAGCCTAAGTGAAGTTTAGTCTCGAAAATAATTAAATTTAGCAATAATAAACACTTAACTGGACCTCTAACAAGATTAAGTTACACCACTAAAGATATGGAGACTTCAGTGCAGACTCTGCATATTTTCGATGAATACAAGATGTTTTTCGGTACTTTATTGCTTCACCATTAAAGGAGCACGTTTTTCAGCTGCACATTTGGTAGTATCTACTCTCGATGTTCCGGATGTGTACGAATGCTCGAAAATCTGCAGTTTTATTTATTATCAGGAACGTTTGTCGCATAATCAACTATTCAGGAAATTGTCTAGTTTTCTCATGAATTTTGTGAAAACGTTCTCGAAATTTTAAATTATTTTTCCTAGTCTTGCTCTTGTGATTATAAATTCAGAACAGAACATGATGCTATATATAGAGCAGCAAGGGCATATGCTTTAAATCAGACTGGAGTCATGTTACAGACAATTTCCACCTTTTGCCGGGACGAGGTCTTAGGTAACTTAGTGTCATTCTTTTCATCTACCTTAAATTGTTTGATTTTAAAGGGCGATCTAAAGTCTACTAGAAGGAGACAAGGTGGAATGCGAGACTCAGTTACTGAAAAGGGGTGTAAAGGGTGTAGTGTTGAATTTAGTTAATTTGCCGGTGAAAATCTTTTTAAGTCATTGTCTTATCAGTTGGAATAGGATTTTGTTTGGAATAAGCCCATTACCCTTTTCAACCACCCGCGGGACAGTGAAAGAGAACATGAGTTGCAGATTCGTCCTCCAGAGAGGTAGAGCATGCAGTCGACTCGTCCTCATAGGTGGTAGTTTAGGGAGTACTGCCCGTTGACCAAGCTAGCTACTGTCATGACAATCTTTCTAATGCGCCTCAATATTTCTCTGTCAGCGTTGTGAGTCAACCTAACAATAAAGGGCTTGGAATTCACCAGACCTTCGGTGTATTTCGCCAGAATCCCATAGTCTAGGGTCCTTTTCACCAAACTGGAAGATGCTCCAACAACCAGTTCCTGCCGATGAAAATAATTCCCGGGCTATATCTGGCCAAGGCATTCGCCTTTCCATTTCCCGCGAAGCCCGGGACTTAGGACCCTCATAAAATTAACCCAATTGAGGCTACCTAGCTTCTCGAGGGTGCGTTTGCAGCCCGAAACTAATTTGAACGTGGTACTACGAGACTTTTCCTCTCTGATTGCCACTTGGCTGTTAGTTAGAATGGAGATCTGCTTGTTAGCATAGGCCGTTCTTAAGTTTTCGTAGATGCATAACAATATAGCGTATACCTCTGCTACACCATATCCCGACAACCACGTTGTCTCTGTCTTTGAGCCAACTGTGCTCCATACGAGAAGATCCTGTAGTATCCTAGGGCAAACCCAGTATACTCTTGTGTATGTTCAAGGAAGGAGTTTTCAAGTTTGAGATCTTCGCGTTCATACAGTTTGATAGCATTCTCGCTTCTAGGATTTCTTCCATGACACTGAAATTTTGCCCTCGCTAAAGATCATCGCCCACGGCACTATGGAATTTTCTAATCTGGTGTTAATTGGTGTTAATTTGGTGTTAATTGGGTGTTAACTGGTGTCAATTGGTGTTAATGTGATGTTTACTAGTGTAAACGTAAAAAAATAATAAGAGACCGATTAAGGTCAAATTATAAGAATCTCTGTTCCCTTCGGAACCCTTTTCACCAAAGACTACTATGACAATTCTTACTCTCGAATGTAGTGTAGGACCCCCCCCCCCTTGATATTTCATAAATACCCCTGAATTTTTAAATATGGTGCTAATTGGTGTTAATTTGGTGTTGATTGGTGTTGATATGGTGTTAATTGGTGTTGATTTGGTGCTAATTGGAGTTATTTTGTTGTTAGTTTGGTGTTAATTGGTGTTGATTTGGTGTTAATTTGGTGTTAGTTGGTGTTAATTTGATATTAATTGGTGTTAATTAATGATAAACGACCCCTGTACATGTCTTTTTATGTTTATCGATATGCAAATATGATAAACAAAATAAAAAAAATGTCGAAAGTTGTATGTTCAGCCATCTAAAGATTTGTTAAAGTCTGGTTATAAGAATATTTATCTAAAGCTGCTAAATTCAGATTCCCTTCGAAATACCACATCTTTTAAAACAAACCACATCCCGGATCAGTGCATTTATCTTGTTTAAAAAAACTCCGGAATTAAAACAGCAACGAAGCTTACTTGACACTAAAAAATACATAAAATCTCGGTAAAAGTTTATTTTTAATCCTTAAACTTTCTTTATGGAAATATCTAAAAAAAAAATCTTTTAAAATAACTCGCATGAAAGCACTTTTCTCCATGCAAAAATTTATGACTCTTTACAGAAACTCCACACAAAAACTTTTGTCGGTAGAGTGCTGAAAAGTACATGCTGACACGACCACACACCGGTTTTCATGAGGCGTATTAAAAAGGATTTAATATGAAAATATATTATTAAAACTAATTCTCTCTTAAATAATCTTACTTTTAGTTAGAATTAACACTATACCACACCCTATTGTTACATTATGAATCGATAAAACCCTATAGAAAAACCAATACTCTATATTCCACAATCTAAACCGACAAATCTAACATTCATAATGGATATAAATTGAATAAAAATAAAAATCGTTTTACACATACGACAGCAGAAACTTGCAATTTCCTGGCAGGATGTGTGCACCACAAACTACTGAACAGAATTTTAACGAAAATCTATTCTTTGGGGATTGCTTCTGGTAGCTTCATCCACAGCTTAGCAGCACATGGTAACCGCAATAAAAACGTCCTTTCATATTTCTCTATTAACCAAATCCCCCCGGGGCAGCAGCACTAGCAAGAATGTCCCCAGGAACATATCCAAAGTGGTAGATTCCGAATGGACAATGTCCGAACAACTGATCTCTCTACCAAGACAGTCGTCACATCAAGGGCGCCGGTTGTGGTTAATGGTTGCCGCATATACACACAACTATTTCACATATATAGTATAGGAATGGGCAGAGCTATAGCAAAAAGGAAATTAAGCTGTCCACAAATTACGAAACAATTAATGACATCTGGGATGGCCAGTTTGAAGGCAAAACAGTTGAAGATTTCACATCGGATGACATTACACACTCGAAGTTGGTCGAAACAAAAAAAAAAAAATAATCCATAACCCTTGCTGCACCACAGAAATCTAAACGGCATCTGTCATAGCAAAAGTAATGACTGAGAATTTGCACATCCTTTAAAGTTTTGCACTATTCTTGTATCTTAGCATTGCTTTATATTCGTTGCATCTCACAAATCTTCTTAAATCCACACACAGGCAACATGGATCTATGTAAACCTTGAACAACAGGTGTTCCAAATACAAATTCATTGCCACATAAGATTTGATTTCACACTCCTCAAGTCAAGGTATCCAGGACATCATGGTAAATGTTTGTTGAGTGCAAGGAGTAAACTGTAATTCAAGGTGGAGGATTTGGTAAAGAATTTACGAGAATTCATGCACCAGTTCAACTCCATCTGTTTACCCACTTCGTAACTTTTCCGCACATAATATCCAAACTTCTGCTACAGCTAAAAAATATATGTATATAACAACACACCAACATATCCTGAAAGTGCTTGTGCTATATAAATACACGAAAAATTCAGCATCCTTTAATGGATATGAACTTGAAATTTACGTCATTCATGAAAAATAATAACAAAACAAAAAAAATACATATTCATGAAAATTTCACCTAAAAAAAAATAAATAATTAATATTAGACAAGGGACACGATAAACTAAGTCGCATCCTTTTATCCTAGCGGAATCCTTGGAGTCACATGAGTTACAAGCGAGCGAAATTTTGCGCAATGCTACACGCTTTCATCCGTTTACATCCTCAGTTATTTATGGGCAAACGAGCAAACATATTCTTCTTCTGGAAAAAAAACCGAGGGGGTCCTGACGGGCTTGGTACGTAATGGTGGATCTTATAAAAGTCTTACATCCTTGCGGTAAACACATGCAAACATGTGAAAAATGCCACGGGGACAATTTGAATATATTGCGAACTGTGGTTAGATTGTTTCTGAAAACGAGCCGACATCTGAATATCACTCAATGGAGCCATAAAATTAGCAAATAAACGAAAATAATAAAATCCTTCTGGGCTCATGTGGAAGTTAAGGATGTGATAAATCGATGAATTTAGTTCTGATTGGGATTTTTATAAAAAAGGATAATTGAATCTATTAGCTAGAATATTGGATTAGTAGGGATTGTTGGTCATCAACTAGACACACTATTACTTTTTAATTCAATATCTCAGGCTCTATCCTACATTGATTTGACGCCAATTGGTGCTAATTTGGTGTTAAATTAGTGTTAACGTATAGAAATGAAAACATATGGCAGATCCAAGAGCAAATTCCGCCTGGGATTCTTCTTTGCCATATGTACAATAGTTGCTGCATTCCTTATTCACAATTGTCCCTTTTGGAGACACTGTGTCAATGGATAGGATCTTCTTCAGTACTCGTGTAATGTGTAAGTGCCTTAAAGAGCTTGACTTCAAAAAAATCCACATACTAATCACTAGTGATAATTGGCGTTAATTTGATGTTGGTTTGGTGTTAATATGATGTTGGTTTGGAGTTAATTTGGTATTGGTTTGTTGTTAATTTGGTGTTAGTTTGTGTTAACGTAAGAAAATGATAACATATGGTAGATCCAAGGCGAAATCCGGATTGTTCCTTACCATTAGTAGGGGAGTTGGCGCTTGAAAAAATCGTGTCGTCTCAAGCTTCTGCGTTTGGTATATAAGCTTTTCAAGTAATTTCAAGCATTTTTTATAATATGACATTTTTGCGGAAGTGGACCCATCATCTCGAGTTAAGGGGTGGGGGGGGGGGGGGGGGGGGCGTTAAAAAGGGGTTTAAATTTCTGCCGCTGCGTATGTAGGTTCTTTTAGAGCTAAATAATTCTTAAATATAAGTGGCAGACCTTTTTGACCATACGGCAGAAGGTTGGGACGAAAAAGTGCAAGCTCCCCTACTACATACCAGTGGCGGCTCGTCTTTAGGGGCTAGTGGGGCTTAGCCCCACCAGAAATTATCGAGCAAATCATATTCATACATTTTTTAATTAATTTCATTTTACAAAAAAGCAACGCAAATCTTCTTTGCAATTTATTACAATTTCTAAAAAAAATTCAAAATGACACCCCAAAAAAAATTTCGAAGTAGAACTTCACAGGAAAAGTATAAAAAAGGGCAAATAAAAAAATAAGAAAAACTCTCAACTCTCTCATCAAAATAATCTGGTCGAACCATAAATTCCATATAGCCCGAACCAAAATAGTCCAAGAGCTGGCTGCAAAAAACGTGACCAATCGAGTAAGAGGATGAAATGTTTTTGAAATGTTAGTACTCACAGCGACCATAAGAAAAGTCTTGGTCTGCGGGAGGGAGTCCCTCAAGTTTGTGTTGTTAATAGCAAATAAAAGGATACGCAATTACCTAAAAAACAAGCCCAATTCTGTTGCTCTACGATAATCGGTGTAGGAGTAATTAAAAGTTTAAGTAATCATGAAACACTAAAATAAAAGGTGGTCTGCCAAGCACTTGGCCGCGGCTAAGATCCGGCAGACCTGTGTTTTCTAGTATAAAAATGTTCCAACTTTAATTTGGTTATCGGTTGAAACTCTTACTCGACAAGTCAGTTGCGGTTAGATGGATTATTTGCAAAAGGTGCGTTTTTTTCGGTTTTTTATCACTTTTCCCGTTTCCGTTCCCGTTAATACTCACTACCATGGAAAGTGTACGACCTAGACCATTCTTGTGTATGGAACTATTTTAGAGAATGGTTTGGTGCATCAGAAAGTTAAGAAAAAAAGTACTGTTAATAATGCATTTTTCTGAGAAAATTGCAAAAAACGATAATTTTTGGGAGGCTCAGACGGAAAATATCGAAAAACCTTCTAAATGGAGTCCCTCAAGTTTGTGTTGTTAATAGCAAATAAAAGGATACACGATTACCTAAAAAACAAGCCCAATTCTGTTGCTCTACGATAATCGGTGTAGGAGTAATTAAAAGTTTAAGTAGTCATGAAACACTAAAATAAAAGGTGGTCTGCCAAGCACTTGGCCGCGGCTAAGATCCGGCAGACCTGTGTTTTCTAGAATAAAAATGTTCCAACTTTAATTTGGTTATCGGTTGAAACTCTTACTCGACAAGTCAGTTGCGGTTAGATGGATTATTTGCAAAAGGTGCGTTTTTTTCGGTTTTTTATCACTTTTCCCGTTTCCGTTCCCGTTAATACTCACTACCATGGAAAGTGTACGACCTAGACCATTCTTGTGTATGGAACTATTTTAGAGAATGGTTTGGTGCATCAGAAAGTTAAGAAAAAAAGTACTGTTAATAATGCATTTTTCTGAGAAAATTGCAAAAAACGATAATTTTTGGGAGGCTCAGACGGAAAATATCGAAAAACCTTCTAAATGGAGTCCCTCAAGTTTGTGTTGTTAATAGCAAATAAAAGGATACACGATTACCTAAAAAACAAGCCCAATTCTGTTGCTCTACGATAATCGGTGTAGGAGTAATTAAAAGTTTAAGTAATCATGAAACACTAAAATAAAAGGTGGTCTGCCAAGCACTTGGCCGCGGCTAAGATCCGGCAGACCTGTGTTTTCTAGTATAAAAATGTTCCAACTTTAATTTGGTTATCGGTTGAAACTCTTACTCGACAAGTCAGTTGCGGTTAGATGGATTATTTGCAAAAGGTGCGTTTTTTTCGGTTTTTTATCACTTTTCCCGTTTCCGTTCCCGTTAATACTCACTACCATGGAAAGTGTACGACCTAGACCATTCTTGTGTATGGAACTATTTTAGAGAATGGTTTGGTGCATCAGAAAGTTAAGAAAAAAAGTACTGTTAATAATGCATTTTTCTGAGAAAATTGCAAAAAACGATAATTTTTGGGAGGCTCAGACGGAAAATATCGAAAAACCTTCTAAATGGAGTCCCTCAAGTTTGTGTTGTTAATAGCAAATAAAAGGATACACGATTACCTAAAAAACAAGCCCAATTCTGTTGCTCTACGATAATCGGTGTAGGAGTAATTAAAAGTTTAAGTAATCATGAAACACTAAAATAAAAGGTGGTCTGCCAAGCACTTGGCCGCGGCTAAGATCCGGCAGACCTGTGTTTTCTAGTATAAAAATGTTCCAACTTTAATTTGGTTATCGGTTGAAACTCTTACTCGACAAGTCAGTTGCGGTTAGATGGATTATTTGCAAAAGGTGCGTTTTTTTCGGTTTTTTATCACTTTTCCCGTTTCCGTTCCCGTTAATACTCACTACCATGGAAAGTGTACGACCTAGACCATTCTTGTGTATGGAACTATTTTAGAGAATGGTTTGGTGCATCAGAAAGTTAAGAAAAAAAGTACTGTTAATAATGCATTTTTCTGAGAAAATTGCAAAAAACGATAATTTTTGGGAGGCTCAGACGGAAAATATCGAAAAACCTTCTAAATGGAGTCCCTCAAGTTTGTGTTGTTAATAGCAAATAAAAGGATACACGATTACCTAAAAAACAAGCCCAATTCTGTTGCTCTACGATAATCGGTGTAGGAGTAATTAAAAGTTTAAGTAGTCATGAAACACTAAAATAAAAGGTGGTCTGCCAAGCACTTGGCCGCGGCTAAGATCCGGCAGACCTGTGTTTTCTAGAATAAAAATGTTCCAACTTTAATTTGGTTTTCGGTTGAACCTCTTACTCGATAGGTCAGTTGCGGTCCCAAAACTACAACAAAAAAAGTGGTCTGCCAAGGCTTTAGCCCCAGATTTGACCAGGCAGACCAACATATTTTTGTTTTACTCCGTGAGTACTAAATTTTAAGAGTAATTCCAAGCTCTTCCTCGATAGGTCACGGAGCGCTCCCAAAAATTTTCCGGAAAACGCTCATTCCAAACTTGAGCCGCACTTCCGCCCAGGCAGACCAAGACTTTTCTTATGGCCGCTGTGAGTACTAACATTTCAAAACATTTCATCCTCTTACTCGATAGGTCACGTTTTTTGCAGCCAGCTCTCGCTCTAAAAGAGATGAGGTTTCTCAAAAGTTGATTTTCCATGCGCAGTAGCATTCGTAGTAGATTTCGAAGGGGAAATTTGAAAATCGAAATTTTACTCCATTTAGTAAATTTTATTTCAATATTTCCAAACTTGCCAAAGAAGGTAGATTTTTGGACTGCTATTACTTTTTTGTACTGCGGGAATAGAATAAAAGACGCGAAATTACAAGCTTTAGTACGCTACAGTCAATGTAGTGTTTTTAGTTGAGCTTGAGGTTTTTGAGAATTTTATAAATAGAGGCTTCAATGAAAAATTTTGTTAGTACTACTCCCTTTAAGGTATAAATATTCCCCTGAAAGGACGATTTTTACTCCTCTGAGAAACGACCAAATGGCAGCACTGCAGGGGCTATCATTGAGTCAGCCCCGAAGATGAACCATTTTGTATGCAAAACATTGTTCTACCAAGTGGAGCTAAAATTAATTAGCCCTAGAATTCATTGGGATTCTCTTCACTGACATGGAATACATGTCAGTGGATTCTCTTGCTCTGTTGGGTTTACTCAGGCACATAGAATGCCAGTACTGTCGGTTCCTTCTTTTAGTTCTGTTTATTAAATTTCTGAAGTAATTTTGCCTGCATTTGCTACTAATTGGCCGAACATTTTGATACTTTTTTTCCACTTATGGATTTTATATACCTGAGGGGCTGATTTTATTTAATTTTGGTTAGAAATATAGTAAAAAGTAGTAAAAAAAGACATTTTTATTGGAAAAAGAGCTAATTAGAGATTGAATTTTAACTGACAGTTACAAGTTGATATTTAAGTGAAAAGTGTGTGTTTACAGAAATTGCGGTAGATATAATATTGAATTATTCGCCAATAAATATTATTAAATTATTATTTATAAAATTATATGTAATAAATATTAATATACCATTTTTTAATATATAATTTTCTTAAATTATATTTATATTGGTTTAATTTTTGTTTTTGGTTAAAATGAATCGCGTAGATAGTTTTTTGAAGAAAAAGTTTTCTTTGTTGTAATTAGAAGAAAAATTAGAAAATAAACGTTTAGGGCCCCATCAACCATTTGATTTTAAATTAATTTGTACTGAAAAATCCCAAAAGTAGAAAATTTTCGTTGGATTGGTTTTCTAAAAAGAAATGGCTTACGGTTAGTATAGAAAAAAAAGCATTGTTTTGCTTTTATTGTGTTTTGTTTAGAGGCGAATCGGCTTGGACAGAAATCGGTATACGGGATTTAAAAAATTTATCGGAACGAATTAAAAAACATGAAACGAGCGCTACGCATTTAAAAAATACTTTAAATTACCAAACCTTCGAGACGGTTAATATTCTCTCACAAATCGATTCAGGATACGCGAGTTCCATAGCAAAATATAATGAAAATATTAAAAAGAATCGTCAAGTATTAAGTCGAATTTTAGATATTTTAAAGTTTTGCGGTGGTCACAATTTAGCTCTTCGTGGACACGACGAACCTGAATCAAGTACTAATCGAGGAATATTTCTTGACATGGTTACATATACCAGATCAATAGATATCGCATTCAACCGTACAAGCCGTACAAAATGAGTTACTTTAATGCTGTTTACAGCAACAAATTTTGTATCTGTTCAAGCTGATGAAACAAATTACAAATGGCTTTAGTTTTACGTTTCGTTAAAAATAATAAGTCTGTTGAACGTTTTTTTATCATAAAAGGTATAGTTGATGTGATTCAGAATGCGCTGAAATGCTACAATTTAGAAAAAAAATTGATTGCTCAAACATATGATGGTGCCGCTGTAATGAGTGGGAGTACAGCCGGGGTTCAAACTTTAGTAAAAAAATTGCATCCATTTGCACACTTTGTGCATGGTTATGCCCATCAACTAAATTTAGTCTTAAAGCAGGCATGTTCAATTATTAAAGGAGCACGAATATTTTACGCAAATAAGTATATCTGCTTTTACGTTATTTTTTTCATGCTCTCCCAAAACGAAAAGATTTATTAATCGAAGTTTGCAACAAACATGGTCTCCCGCCAACTGTTGAAATTTTCGAGCACTGCGATCTATACTCGAAAATAAAGAAAATCTCATTCATTGTTTAGAATTGATCCCGTGTGAGGTTTGCGACGCGACTACGGTTAGTGAAGCAACTGGTACATTAAAACTTCTGAAAGACCAGGAATTTATATTTTTCTTTGAATCACATCGATATTTTGAGCGCAATAATGCGCAGCAAAAAGAACGCCGGGCAGATTATTTATATAAAATAGTCTAATTTCTCTTTTTCCTTTTATTGATTTGTTGAATTTTTGTTTTGTTTTGTTAAAGATTTTATTATTCGTTTTTTAAATAAGTTGGTTTATATTTTTAAAATTAGTAGGATAGGCCTAAATTTGATAGCAAGGAATAGAGTTAAGTTCTTTTTCATAAAATCATTTCTCCTACTTTCTTTTTTTAAATAAACGGCGCCATAAATTTTGAAACCGACCACATATTTTCGGTTAATGCCCTGAATGCAGTACCTCTAATACGAACGCTATTCTAATTGAATGCTTCACTTTAGTAAATAATAAGAGTGATTCAGTATATTTTCATCATACACAGTAATAATAATTTCAGATAAGAAATATAGATTAGGCAATTTTGAACAGCCAAAATCAAACAAAATTTAGAATTAGAATTATATCAATTTAAAAAATTTAAAAATTAAAAGGCGCGTACATTTAAAGTATTTTTAATGTAAACAAATACATGAAAAATACACTGATAATCCAATTATATAAAAAATACTGCTGTGGAATGTTTAGTGCAGTCGGATGTAAGGTGGAAGGGAAACCTGCATGAAAAAAATTATATTAATAATAAGCTCCACCAAATTTTATAGGCAGGAGCCGCCACTGCTACATACCGTACTTACTTGCTATGGAATTCCTTACTAACAATTGTCCCACATACTCAATGACAGGGTCTTCTTCAGGACTCATGAAATTTATAACTACCCTAAAGAACATGACCGAAAGAGCATCCACTTTCTAATTTTGTCTACTAATTAGTGTTAATTTGGTGTTGATATATATGGCAGATCCAAGACCAAATTCCGCCTCGGGTTCTTCTTTGCCATTCCTTACTCACAATTGTCCTACATACTCAATAGACAAGATCTTCTTCAGTACTCGTTTATTATGTAAGTCCCTTAAAAAGCTTGACTTCAAAAAATCCATTTTATAATCTAGTGAGAATTGGTGTTAATTTGTTGTTGGTTTGGTGTTAATTTGGTGTTAGTTTGATGTTAATTTGGTGTTGATTAATGTTAACGTAGAGAAATGATAAACATGGCACATCCAAGACCAAATTCCGCTTCGGATTCTTCTTTAGCACACCATACTTGAGGCTACAGCATTCCTTACTGATAACTGTCCCACATACTCAATGGATAGGATCTTCTTCATACTCGTGTAATATATAAGTGCCTTAAAGAGCTTGACTTTAAAAAATCCACTTTATAATCTAGTGCGGTTATTGGTGTTAATTTGGTGTTGGTTTGGTATTAATTTGGTGTTGGTTTGGTGTTAATTTGATGTTGATTAGTCTTATCGTAAAGAAATGATAATAGACGACAAATTCAAGACCAAATTATTGAAATCTCTGTTACCATCGGATTCTGTTTTACCAAAGACTGCTATTGCTTTCCTTACTCTTGAGTGTCCCATATACTCAATGGGGTTCCAGTGAAGTTTGTCATCATCCTTAAGCAATTGACATGATATGAAAAGCATAAAATTTTACAAAATTTCTAAAAGTCATAAAATTATGAAAGGACTTTATTTATTGATTCTTCACCCCGCCGAAATTTTAATGTCCTTTCCTGAAATACAAACTAGATTTCACTTTTTTCCTAAAGTGGATGAAATTTTTTGGTAATTTTATGCAAATATTTATAATTAAAAATTTGTGTCTCCAAAAGCATTCGACTATAATTCGTTCCAGTTACCACGATTCCATTAGCGAGTGGACCCTCACCAACACTGCAGATTATCCCTGCCTATTAAAATAAAATATTAAATTAGGTTCTCTTTCCCGGGGAAAAAAACTACATTAATCAGCGGATCTCATAAAACACCTTTTTTGCGAAATACCCTGTATTTCCACGTTACAATTTTATCATCTAATTACTAAAATATCGCACGACAAACTTTAAATGTCATCAAAAAGACTATTCAATATTTAATAACCCTTCAAAGGAAAAAGTTTTATCACATGAATTCTAAACTTTCCTCCAGCAGGAAGCGTGCTCGAATTAATAATGAAAAAGGTGCGTATCAGTCATCATTTTTGCTATACCCTGATATAGCGTCGCCTCGACCCACCCACGAACCCTTCCATCCAGCACTAGCGCTAGCTCTGAGCCCATCCACCAGAAAAAGGAAGAATGACCGTACAGAAAAAAATTACAAACTAAAGTCCAAAGGATATGTCACGTCTAAAACGTTTCGATACACTCCCCAAATATATTCTATATAATATGGGAGTTGCGGACGGTGGCAAGCACGTCCTTTTTTTTTTGGGGACTCCTCCGGTATTTTATTCATCCATGGCGCATTGTGTGAGAGAGAGGAGTCCTTCATTGATTGATTGATGTGAAACGAGTGTACTTTCCGCCGTCTCCAGAAAGATATCAACATCGACATTAGATTGATTCAGAAAAAATCGATTTCGGTCCCCGAGATACCACTTTATACATTCGGATGCTCCTTTCTGCTTGATTTTTGGCGATCTTTTTACTTGTGTCGTGGGTGTGGAGGAATGGTGAGAGAGATGAGTCTTCTTTTTATTTTGGAGAGATGCTGTCAGGAAAAAAAGAAGAAATTAATTTCGTCACTTGATTTTATTATACAGGTAGGCTCCTGCTGCCAGGACGATTAGTCACATCGGAAACAATGGCAAAAAAAAATATCTGATGTGACAACACATGAAGTGGCCATTAAGTACGTGTAAGATTTTCTTATTTTGTAGATAACAAATCATGCTGGTCCTGGATTTATGGTGTCAGGATTTTTTGGGATTTTATTTATGGAAAATGGTATACCCTTTAAACTTTTGATGTATGATGCAGTATTTCGGGATATTTATAGGTTCTGATTAAATTTTAAAGGTATTTATTAAAACTGATGAAATAATTTAGCGCTTAAAAGGGACAAAGCGAAGTGGAGAGTTTGTTTATTTATAGTATAGTGCTTAGGATGTTAAGGTATGTAGTAATAGTTTAACACCATCCACGCAGACGGATGAGAAAGCGATTCTTGCAGCCCCAATCAAGAATGAGTTCAATGTCTCGGTTGATTGAGAGTCAGACATAAAGCCTCCGATTGTCAAGACAGAACCTGACACATGCTTGTAATGGACAGGATCTGCTTCAACTTGTGAAATCTATAAGTGCCCTAAAGTGCTTCACGTCAACAAATCCTTTTTGCAATCTGGTGTTAATTTGGGCTTAATTGATGATTTGTTGCTAATTTGGTGTTAAATTGGTGTTTATTAGTGTTAACATACAAAAATCTTAGCAAATAACAGATCCAAGGCGAAGTCTCTGTTCGCCTCAGATTTTTCTTTACCATACTCTCGAATTTTACTCTCGAATATCCCACATACTCAATGGACAGCGGCGTAGTCGTGAACTACATAAATGCCTTAAAGAGCTTGACGCCAACAAACGTGCTTTATAATCTGGTGTTAATTGGTATTAATTTGGTATTAACTTGGTATTAATTTGGTGTTAATTTGGTGTTTATTGGTGTAAACGTACAAAAATGATATGAGATAACAGGTTTAATGCCAAATCAAATTATAAGAATCTCTGTTCCCTTAGGATCCTTTTTTACCAGAGACTACTATGGGACTCCCTACTCTTGAGTGTCCCACATAATCAATGGGAGAAGGGCCTTCTTCAGTACTCGTAAAGTACATATGTATTAAAGAGTTTGACGTCAACAGATCCATCCACTCTCTAATCTGGCGTTAATTCGTGTTCATTTGGTGTTAATTGGTGTTGATTTGGTGTTAGTTTGATGTTAATTTGGTTTTTATTAGTGCAAATATAAAAAATGATAAGAAATGACAGATTTAAGGCCAAATTATTAGAATCTCTGTTCCCCTCGTATTCTTCCTCACAACAGACTGCTATGACATTCTTTACTCTCGAATGCCCCACATACTCAATGGACAAAGTATTTTCCGCTACTTGTACGTATCCTAAAAAGCTTGGCGTAAACAAATTCACTTTCTAATCTAGTTTTAATTGGTGTTAATTTGGTGTTGATAAGTATTATAGATATTGATTGGTGTTAATCGGTGTTACTGGTGTTAGTGAACAACGTTTAAATGCTTCTCTCTTTATTTTACCAGCGATGATAGCAGAAAAGTCGGGTAATTGCTGTAAAGAAGGAAGATAAGAAAGAAATGAAAATGAAAAGAAAAACAGAATTCAATTTTATTTCTTTCTTACAAATACCACAAAGTAATTTTTATGTGCATTGTAATTTATTACGATTACTGCAATTACCTTTCAATTTCTCATATCCAAATACAAAAATTCCCATAACATTACCACACAATAATATGAAAAAAGCTGGTGAAAAATGGTGTAAATTAAGAACATGAATATTTGCTTCAATCGTTTCAATGCTCTTAACATACAAGTCCTGCATTCTTCTCCAATGCAAATCTAGACCCATTTCCACAGTCGTTTTGATTATTTTATTAAAAGATGAATAAAAAATAGATCCTCGAGGCATGGACAGACCGGTAAGAACATAAGCTGTAATTGGTGAAAATTGAATATCAGTGTAAAATTTTAAAGAAGATTTACGAAAGATTTTCATACTTATTGGATTTGTCTTATGAATTACTTTCACTCCGTGATTTTTAATTGTTGTAAGTTGCAGAATCCAATCTCTTAGTGCATCGTACATTAATACTGAATAGTTGTATGGCACAGACATAGCATTGGCGTAGAACTCCTCTCGGCAGACAGGTGTTATGAAGTTAAGAATATATTGTAGTTGTCCGTTATCTTTGTGTATGCTAGAGCTGCTAATTAAGTATAGTATCAGAATATTGTTGTTAATTTAATCGTAAAAAAAACTTACTTTTTTAATAAATGATATAAAGCGTCGAAGGTGTAAATTTTCTTATCTTTGTTTGCTTTTACATACTCTACAGGATCATTGTATATTTTCAATTGCATTGGCGTAACAAGACTAATAACAATTTGTGTACTAAATAAAACGGTTGTTATTAGAGTTAAGTAGCTTAATGTTGTTAATAAAATTTTCCCGCTAAAAGTCTCAACTAACACAATTGGATACTTTGAAAATTGCCCGTACAATCCAGATGATACTGAGAAAAAATTCTCAAAAAAAGCACTTTTTCTACCGCGACTTATTAAAATAAAATTTCGAGTTATTGTTGCTAATATTAGTGATAATGACAAAATTCCATAAACTTTAAAATCGAATATCCTTATAAGTTTTATATATGGTGATAGACGTTCCAATTTCGGTGTTAATAAGCTCAAGTGATCGGTTGTGCTGTACTGAAGATGATCTAAAAGTATTGATCTTTCAATATCACGAAATGTTAATGAAATTTCACTTTTTCCAGATATCATATCATTTTCTAACCCATGCGACATTGTTGCATAAGAGCAATTTATAATTGTTTCTAGACAGCTTCTCAGGTTCCTGTAGGGAAATACAATTTCGACTGAAGCATTGTAATATTTTGATAATAATTTATGTGTTTCATATGCAGATCCTAGCCAAATATCTTTCCCTTTCCATGTGATTTTATGACTTTGAGGAATTGACGAGGCCATTGATATTGGCAAAGCGTTTCCGTACATATTGATTTTTTTATCCAAATAAAATTTTGTTGAATTAATTTTTAATAATTTTAAGTATGGATCATAAATCGCTGTAGCCATCCTTTTATTAATATTTGTTATTATCTTAACATTCAAAAATTTCATAACAAACAAGGATTTATAAAAATATAACAAATCCAGTTCTGATATTGTTTCACCAAAAACAACAATAATAATTTCCGATCTTGAAACAATCATTTTCTTACTTTTCAATGAACTTAAAATACCAAAGGCATTTTCTAATATATCTATCACAATAACCATAATAAAATTATCATTAAAATACGATGTCAAATCACAAAATTTATAATCCACAGCTTCATTTATAATAATATAAGGAACTTCCATAAATTTAATTACATTTTCAACCACTTCACTATCACTGCTATTATTGTACACATAAATCTCCCACGTCAACAGCGTTGGAATGTTTTTATATAAAACATCAAAAAAATGTATTTTTAGTTTATCAACTTCATAAATTGGTATGCTATAACTAAAGACTACTAAAGTTAATGCCAATACAATAACCGATTTCATATTAAAGGGCCAACAGAGCCGTGGTTTACCTTTTAATGCAAACATTACAATTAAAGTAATTGCAAAGGTTCAATCTGTTTTTGTCATAAAGCTGGAACTAAAAAAAAACAGGACGAAAAAAAACACTATCAATCATTTTACTGGTGTCATATAAATTGTTTTTTCATAGTCTTTAAAGCTATACTGAGAATTAAATTGATCGCTATTATATGTGTCACCGCAATTAACCGCAATTAATTTTTTTATATCCATAATTATACTCAATCCTTTTATAAATAATTAAACAATATTCCAGAAAAATTGCTTTAATCTATAAAACTTTATTTGAAACTCATTTTTAGAATTAAAGTCCTTTTCAATTTTATACAAAGTGTTTATGAAACAATTCAATTTTATACAAAGTGTTTATGATTATCAATGGCAGTAATGATAGGTAGGTAGCACTTACTTACCTATCGTAGATAGGGCTTACTGAGAGGTCTGCCCGCTGAAAATGGTCTGTACACCAGCCCCGATTTCTAGCCGATGTCATCTACTGTGTCAACCCTAATCTCTGAAAGTTCTAGTTTACGCAATGCTTCAATCCGAAATTTGGTGTACTTCACTGTCTCATCCCATAAATCCTATCGTAACGAATATGTGGAGTAGATTCCTATTCCTAGTACGACCTAGAAGTACTTTATACCCGACCCTACCGAGCTTTATTCTCTTCACGCCATCTATGTAAATTTCTACATGTGCCTATATAAGCTCGAGAATCTTGTCGTTCTTCTTCTTTAGCATACCGAACCGAATTCTAGCAAAGAACAATGTCGCTCGAATAAGACTGAGAGATCAGATGACCCTACGCTGCCCAATAAAATCCAAACTATTATTATCGAATTAGTTCTAAAGAATGAGATCGAGGTTCCATTCAATCAAGGTAGTATTGGATGAAGTCAAATCTAAACCCCACACCACCACTCAATTCTATCACTATACTTTTTCCTAAACTTTATCTGCTCACGAACCCTCCAACACACCTCACGAATTTCGCTGATGACGGTTCTCTACGTTATTCTTACACCTTTGACAATATTAGACATGCACGTCAAAGACTTTGTCTTTTAAATCTTAAGCTCATGATTCCTGAATCTCATCCCATCGTTCTTTACCAGAGACTGCTATGGCACTCCTTACTCCCAAATGTCTCACATACTCAATGGGCAACATCTTCTTCAGCACTAGTGAAATGTATAAGTACCCTAAAGAGCTTGACATCAAAAGTACTAATTTGGTGTTGATTTGAGGCTAGTTGGTGTTAATTTGGAGGTAATTGGTGTGAATTTGAGGTTAATTTGGGCTTTATTTGGTGTTAATTTAGTGTTAAATTGGTGTTAATTAGTTTTAGCG
Organism: Thereva nobilitata; assembly: GCA_963855945.1. Classification (NCBI taxonomy): domain Eukaryota; kingdom Metazoa; phylum Arthropoda; class Insecta; order Diptera; family Therevidae; genus Thereva; species Thereva nobilitata. The sequence goes on from OY979697.1 coordinate 80,146,797, forward strand.
TATAAAAACAACAAATGACAGATGCAAGACCAAGAATCTCGAATCCTCTCAGACCCTTCTTTACAAGAGACTGCTATGACACTCCATAGTCTCGAATACCCCGCATACTCTGTTCAAGGAAGAACTCGTAAAGTATATAAATAAATATGGCCGAAATATGACCGAAATCCAAAATGGCCACCCAAATATGTGTTCCTACTTCAATGAAAGTTGGTATCTAGGGGTTTTTAAGGTCGCTAATAACGAATTTGTGGTCAAAACATATAAATTCAAAATGGCGGCGCCAATATGGCCGACGAATTTGTCAATTGTGTTCCGATTGCAATGAAAATCGGTATCTGGGGTTTTTTAGGTAGCAAATAACGAATTTATGATCAGAACTTAGAAATTCAAAATGGCCGCGCCAATATGGCGGACGAATTTTTCCAATTGCATTTCGATTCCAATGAAAGTGGATATCTAGAGGTTTTTAAGGTTGCAAATAACGAATTTATGATCAAAACTTATCAATTTAAAATGGCCGCACCAATATGGACGATGAGTTTGCCAATTGTATTCCGATTCCAATGAAAAACGGTATCTGGGAGATTTTACAAATAAAGAAATTATGATCAAAACTTATAAATTTTAAATTTCGAATTTTGCCAAATAAGTGTCATTTCCAGCTGTCTTGGTCAGCTGTATGTAAGTTGTTCAAGAGTTGGGATATCGAAAAATCTTCACATCCTAGCTCCAAATTGAAGAATATTGACCAAAGTTTATACTGGTAATTTCCTCTATTGTCGTGAAGTTTAAGAAGGGGGCAGTGTAACGGCTAAACGAAAAGAGAAAGTTGAAATTCCAATTCACCGAGAAGTTTCATGTTCAGAGGCACCTACTTGAATAAATACATAACGCAGTGTCACATCTAAATATAGAACGGCTGTTCTAACTGAACCGCCAAGAAGAGGAAGGAGGAACGCAATTAATCCCTGACGAGTCCGAGAACGCTCGAGAAGAAATATTTCAATATTTTTTATAGGTAACTCTAAATTTCTGTATGGTATCATTTTTTCCAGATTTTTTGCTGTTTTCATTATACTTTTTTCTTACCGCGGACAGTGCACACATAGACTTTTTTTATTTAAAGGCGTTGCAACGCACGCGGGTTTTTTACTAGTAATAAATAAAATGTTCAATCATAACGCAGTTCCCAGGCCCAAGTATCGCGATACCTACTTTCCAAATCACCAAAGAAAGCCTTGCATTTCTTAATAGATTCATATTTTTAACTTCCCAGTAGGAAGTTATTGTAATCGGTCCGAAAATCGGATTCGAAATTTTCAATGTATTTAAACGTTTCAAGGTCCCAATAGCATTTTAAGCAAAAATTTGAGAAGAAATATGTGTGTGTGTGTGTGTGTGCGTACGTATGTGGTCATTTTTTCCTGCACGATTTCGCGCGAACCGAAAAAGATATCGACTTCGTTCAGGTGCCGTTCGAAGCGTGTTCAAGGAAATATGATCTGAAAAGATTTTCATAAAAATTGGTCGAGCCGTTTTTTTGTTTGAACGACTTAAGTGATTTTTGTACCGGCACGATTTCGCGAAAACCAAAAAAGATTGCGACTTCGTTAAGATGACGTTCGAAGCATGTTAAAGGACATATGATCTGAAAAGATTTTCATAAAAATCGGTCGAACCGTTTTTTTGTTTGAACGACGTAAGTGATTTTTGTACCAGAACGATTTCGCGCGAACCAAAAAAGATACCGACTTCGTTAAGATGCCGTTCAAAGCGTGTTAAAGGAAGTATGATCTGAAAAGATTTTCATAAAAATCGTTCGAGTCGTTTTTTTGTTTGAACGAATACTGGGAAGTTAATCTTGTGGACCGAAAGGGTCAAAAGCCACATCCCAACTAGTTTCTTCAGGTACCAGACCGGGCTACAATCTACAAGTTCTACATTCGGTCTCGCTTCGAATACAATTAATTTATCTGCGCCAGTGAACTCGTCAAGTTTGAACCAAGGAGCAAGTCCACGCCATTAAATTCATCAGTAATGGCACTTTTTGCGCCTATATAAACACATTGACCCCCGGCGGGAATGGAACAGCCTTGACAAAATGGTTTTTGCTATTACTCCAGCGACTGTTAAACACACAAAATCCAATTACACTACATACTCGTATTTTATATTGTAGCAAAAATGTTTCGTTTTAAAAGCGATTAAATATTCTAACCCATATCCATTATATAATCCAAAAATCGAATCACCCCTCAATAAAGCGATTTCCCTCCTTTCATATTTTTCGTTTAGCATTTTTGAAGCAAGTTTTTTAACAAAAATCTAATTCACTTCGTTTCCGTTTGATACCACTTACCCACTGATGGATATCTCTCTCTCGACCCAACAAATCAAATAATGCTTCAAGAAATCAACCAATCCAACCCACACAATCTTTTGCTTGTTTTCTAGAATTACGAAAGATAAAATTGAAACACATCAAAATGATTTCTTCCACTTCCTTTTTCACCTGTTTTGGTTTTTTATTTTGTGAAACCTGATACAAGGAATTAAGGACATTTTGTTGGGGGCCCCCTAGTAACTTGGTTGGTCCCCAAAACATTTCAGAAATTTCATCTTTTTATCCCTTTTTCACTTTGTACCTTTTTTGCCCTTTACCTGACAAATATTTTATAAGGGTATCCCTTGGCCCTGTATAAACATATTTTAAATATTTTCTTGTCAATTTTGATACAATCTTATGACCATTAGTTTTCTATTATTTTATGAGGAAGCATCTCGGGCTTTTTGGTATTTTTTTTTGTTGCAATTTTATTTGATTAAGTTTGATCGATTTTGGTTTTTAATGGAGTCAATGGTATTTTTAGATAGTTTCATAAGATAGTTGTAAGATTAAGTAATTTAAAAGAACTTCAAATTGATCTTGTTTCATAAAACTCAGCTAATTGGTAATTCCATTCCAAGCACAACACTTGCAAGGACAACAAAACGACATCCTGGTTAGTTAAGCATGATGAAGGAATACGCGTATGTGCCAGGAGGAATCATTTCGACAGTAGTTGAAGAAATAGTCGTTTATGCCCCCCATTTGAAATCAAGTATCAACTGCCATTGGTAAAAAGTAATCTCTAGAGCATTGTTTCTCAACCTGAGCATCGCGACCCCCTAGGCGGTCGTCATTAGACTAAAGGGGATCGCAATAAAATTATTTGAATAAACAATGTGTTTTAAATTATAATCAAGTTTTACATATTCTTACATATAACCCTGCAATAACAACGGTATTAAAGCCAAAAATTCTTCTCTCGACCTTCGGGTTAAAGATCGATCCACACATATATCCGTGACGTCCCGGCGACTTCAGTGCAGCACCGGTGGCATCAGTGGAAAAAATATATCGACACGATGTAATTCCATGGAAACAAATTGGGCGCGGCATGTACCCACACATTCGACACAGTGAGGCACCGACGTTCTCAGTACCCTTCTGACGTCTGCAAAATCCGCAAAAAATACGTTGTTACCGATATCTTTTAATTTATGCCGGACGTGAAACAAATGTTTTTTAACTTTAACGGAATATTTTATAAGACACTTTAGGTAAAGTCTATTTGAAATACACTCAAACCTGTTCTGTCCAGTCTTTTTTGCGCGATTTCTTTTGTAGGAGCTTCGGAATATAACCATATTTTCCCACAAAGTACATATGTATGTATAAGTAATAAATGTAAAGATTTGCTTTAAAGTTGCTTAAATGCCCAAATTTATTTCATCCTCCTACTACATATGCACAGCACATACTCGTGTGGATCAACTTCTCGACTTTTTTTAGAAAATCAATAAATGCGTTTTAGCTCATCTCGTAGAATTTAGTTTCGTGATCCACCAATCCACTATATAAGGCGAGAAACACAATTGGAGCTTTTCTGCCAGCTTGAGCTTTTGGCATATTGAAAACCACGCATCTGGTCACAATAACAGCTTCAGATTTTCGGTCAGCCACGGACAAATTGGTGTCAGAGCAGAAAAAATCAGAAAATAGCAACAATCTCAAAAAACACTTTTCTGCTCAACTTTGCTCTAAATTCCGTTTTTAAAGGTTAGATACGAATGACAATTTTAGAAGAAGAAATATGTATATGCCAATAAAAAAAACTGAACAATATCGAAATGTTATTTTTATTAAAATTAATGTTTAATTTTTAACATTTCCAAGTATTTTCCGAATAAATCATTCATAAATCAATTTTCCGATTTTTCCTGATTTCGATTTCACAATTGTCAAAGAAAAAGAAGAAGAAGAATTTTGCTGCTCTGCCTGCTCCTAAAAATTTCGTGGAGCAGAAAAAGTGAGAATTCTCAACCCAGAGCAGGTTCAAAGAACACAGAGCAGAGAAATTGTGAGCAGAAAAGAACTGTCAAAAAGTCTGAATGAACGCAAATTGCTGATTTTTTCTGCTCCAGCTTGAGAAGGAGCAGTCATCGAACACACCTATCAGGTTTGTTCGGCGAGACGAAAAAAGTTCAGAGCAGAGCAGAGCAGCTCAGTTGGAAGCAGCTGTCAAATTTATGTCAGATCAGAAAAAAAAAGAAAAGAGCAGGAATCTCAAAAAACACTTTTACTGCACTCAACTGCTCTAAATTTATGTCATTAGAGGTTAGGTACTGTTAATACTTCCAAATTTGCATTCAAATGTTCAACAACCAAAAACCTTCACCGTTCTTTATCTATATATATTTATTTATCATTTAAAACTCACATATTTTAATTCCTTCACAATATTTGACAATTTTTGAAATTCAATATCTTCTGCTTGCCTCTGTCTGCACCTAAAAATTGTGGGAGCAGAAAAAAATGAGAATTCTCAACCCAGTGCAGGCTCAAAGAACACAGAGCAGACCATAAAAAAGCAGAAAGGAGCAGACAACAAGTCTCAATGAACACAAATCGCTGATCTTTTCTGCACCAGGTTGAGATGGTGCAGTCATCGAACAAACCTATTATCTTTTATTGATCTATGCTTCGCTAAACGGGCGAAAATGTCGTCGCATTTTGTCTGTAAAATTTTATTTTATTCACAAGCCAGCCGAAAAGCTGGCAGAAAAGCTCCAATTGTGTTTCTCGCTTAAACTTGCGAACTCTTCTTCCACTATCGGAAGAGTCCATATGGGTTGAAGCCACTTTCATTTTTCTTCTTTTCCTCCTCGTTTAAGAGCAATGCTATTGCAGCAAGATATTCCACGTTAAATTCCATGATGCACTTTAGCCCAAATTTCAAAACTAAAAAGTAAAAAATGTCAGTGAAAAATTCGTCACGGAAGCCACTGGCACGAAAATCATCGGTGCCGTGCCGTCACGGATATGTGTGGATCGACCTTAATAGCTCAATTTTACGACAGATTTGACGCAAGAAGATGGAATCCGATAAAACATGTTTACTTTTCCTGTCGTCTCCATCAGACTCAATTTTTGATTTCTTACCGAGGAAATCGCTCCAAATGCTTGGATTTTTATCTTTCAACCAATATTATAGTGAGAGAGTCGCCAAATTATTTACTTAATTTTTTGGCTTTTCAGGGTGTCGCAGCGCTAAAAAGGTTAAGAAACGATCTAGAGGAAAGATTGGGCATTGCTTTTGGCTGTATTCTATTATAATAGAAATTATTAATATTAATTTTTTTACTGGAGCAGCTTAATATTACAAAGGGAATTGGAAAGTCTTGGGACCCACAACCAGTTAAAGTAGTTCTTTTACAAGTTGTTGAACCAAATTTTCATTACAACAATTTCACAATCTTGCTCCTTTGCATCTTAAAGTTTTATCATTAAAATTCTCTTAAGTTTAAAATTTCTGAATAGACGTCCTCCGCATGGTTTCCATATTAAAAAATTTACTTCCCAATAACTTATAGTTTCTCAATTTATGTGGTTGCCAAATTGTGTTCGATTTATGGACGAAAGTCGTTAAAATAAAAGTTTTTACTCCCCCTGCTAAAGTGTCTTAAGTTTAAGGAAAACCAATGATCCATAAATTGTATGCTGATGGGGAATTTATCAAAAAACTTATAAGTTTTTATGATTCAATTTTTCTTAATGTCAAACTTTTTAAATTGCAATTCTGTTTTATCGGCGAATTTTAATAAAATAACTCTATTATGGCACACGGTTAGATAAAATGTTAAAATTTTTGTGTAATACTACAATTTAATTTTAAAAGCTTTCAAAATTTGGAATTTCAGGATTCCCGCTCTAATGTATAAAATCATATCTTGACGGAAGATCACAGGTTACCAGATTCCAAGTATATATTTCTATCTAAGGAAATTGACGTAACTTCCGGTGTTCCTCAAGGTAGCCATCTAGGCCCTCTACTTTTCAATATCTTCATCTCTGATTTACCTGAAAAACTAGGTAACATTCCTCATCTCTTCTACGCAGATGACCTAAAAATATATAGCTCCATTAAGTCCCAAACCGGGTCGCCAGCCAACAGGTACACAGGGGGACCAACACGCTGCTTTGTGCTCCGTGCCGTAACTGTGCTACACTGCTGGAAGCGCGACTACACCCTCCTCGTGGGGCGACTGGAAACAGACTCCTGGCATGGTCATGTCTCTACCAGGAGTGCTGGCTGATGGTAGTCGGGCGGAGAGAAGAACACTCTTGAAAAAATCACCCCAATCTAAGGTGAAACAGGATATGCCGAGAGACGCATGGCCAAGGGGGTGCTTGGTCTCTAATATCCGAACTCTGGATACCTGGCGTCCTCCAGTTTTAATTAGCCTTCCCGCAGTATACGGGCTCGCTGTGGGTGACTTACTTTCCCGTACACTCGTGGGTCCATACATGGAACTTAATAAAAAAAATAATGAGCTTGATGCAGCTCTGACAGCATCAACCTCGTCAACTGCGACGATGGCCACATCTCAAGTGTCCATAGGGACGCAAGAGATAGCAATTGCCTCAACGCGCGGAGCCATTGGGCACGCAAGTTGTGAACCAATTGCTTCAACGAGCGGAGCCACTGGGCACGTAAGTTGGAAACCAACTGCTTCGACCAGCGGAGCCATTGGGCACGCTGGTTCTGCACACGGTAAAGACGAGTCTCTAGACTCAGAATCCGTCTGCAGCGCAGACTCGGACAGTGTGTGTTCGGTTACTTCCGGAGCCACAACCATTGCCCGAGGCTTTGAAAAGATGGAGCTTGACAAACCTGGGTTTGTTAAGCTCTCCAACCGCCAGAAAAAATGCTTCAAAGAAGCACTGGCAAAAGGCCTATCCAGGGATATGGCACTGGAAAAAGCTTTAGCAAAGCCCTCCAAAAAAACTGAGCTGAAGAGAGTTCGCTCAGAGGAGGAAACTCCGGAACGTCCGGAACAGAAAAGGACTAAGACGGCCAAGGGGCCCACTTGCCCCACCTTTAGCCAGGTGGTAAGCAGTGTTAAACTTGGCCTCATCTCGACTGACATGGTTAACTACCCCCTGACACCTGAGCAAATGGCACAGCTGCAGGAGGCGATCATCGACGTCGTTATCGAAAAAGCAGGCGGCGAAGTCAAGCCGTCTTTCGAAGGGAGCTTCCAAAGAAGAGGCTGGTTGCTGTTAGTCTGCTCAAACCCTGACACAGCAGAATGGGTGAGGAGTAACGTCTCCTTCATTAAGAGCAAGAGTGCTCTTGATATCACTCTGGTGGAAGAGGGTAACTTCCCTCAGACTCACGTTATACGAGGCTACTTCCCCCAGAGTGGTACCTTAACAAATGAGAAAGTGCTGGCGACTATCGCCGCACAAAACTCGGTTCCCGCTGACAAATGGAAAGTGGTCCAGAGGCGGGTGAGTGAAAACACTATTCACTTGGTCATGGTAGTGGATTCCGCCTCCATGGCTAAGTTGATTAGTCTGAAGGGGAAAATCGCCTATCGATTCTCCCACATCAGGCTGATTCTTAAGGACAAAGATCCTTCACCGAAGCAGCCACAAGGGCAGGGTTCGTCGTGTGACACACAGACCATAGGGTCTGAAGTGGCACCTCCCAACGCTTCTGGTGTTACCGAGGGCTGCAGTAATGCCGTCACCTTGGCCGTAGGGCCAACTGGCGACGGAGCTGCGCTCGCACCGACTCCGGGACCATCTGGCGTTGTTCCAGATCCGGCCCCCGCATCTGCCGCAAGCACCAGGGAGCCTGTGACAGAGCTAACAGCGGGCGGAAAAGGAACACTCCTGGCGACCCTGGAGTCGGAGCACGGGGCAAATCAGCACCCCCCAAGGGCAAAGGTGGTAGGACAAAGGGTCCTAGACAAGCCAAGAAGACCGGGCTTGTCAAACGCTCCTTGGAGAAAAAATGAGCGCCATAAGGGCACTCCAAATTAACTTGCACCACGCGAAAGGGGCTTCCTCCACCCTGTGCAAGACTTTCGCGGAGAGGCATCTTACCCTTGCTCTTATTCAAGAGCCTTGGGTAACCGATGGCAAAGTCAGAGGACTTTCCACCGGCTCAAGTAAACTAGTATATGATCGGAGATGCGGGACGCCTCGTGCTGCCCTTTTAATTGACAATCGTGTCACTCATCTCTCCATTACTAACTTTATTTCCAGAGATCTAGTGGCGATCTCGGTTGCGGTTCCCACCGCCAACGAATTCCAAGAAATTGTCCTTGCGTCCGCTTACTTCCCGGGGGATGTAGCAATAGTGCCACCCCAGGAGGTTCAAGAACTGATTGAGTTCTGTCACAAGACGAACCGGCAATTCGTCATCGGTTGTGATGCAAATGCTCACCACTCCATTTGGGGGAGTACCGATGTAAACGAAAGGGGTGAGTGTCTCCTAGAATTTCTTGTTATGAACAACATAGACATTGCAAATAAGGGATGCAAACCCACTTTTGTCACTGCTAGTAGAAAGGAGGTGCTGGACCTCACCTTCACCAGCAGGCTTCTCTCCGACAGGATTGAAAACTGGCGTGTTTTGGACGAGGTTTCACTGTCGGATCACTTGCACATTAGGTTCGACATTGTGGGCCTCCCACATATCCGCTCCTCTTCTTTGGTTCCTAAGAAAACCAACTGGTCTAAGTTTCAGGGGCTTGTGGCCTCGAAATCAGACCTGCTTGCCGCTTCTATCACCTCAGTGTGTGAACTGGAGAATGCGGCCACCCAGCTTACTGACGTGCTGATCTCCTCCTACCACGACAGCAACACTGTCTCTTCCTTTCAGTCGTCACGTAAAGTACCCTGGTGGAACGACAGATTAGCTGAAATGCGTAGGAATGTTAGGAGATTGTTCAATAGAGCAAAACACACCGGGCATTGGGATGAATACAGGTTCATCCTCACAGCCTATAACAAGGAGTTAAGACGGTCCAAAAGGATTGCCTGGAGGAAGCACTGTGAGAGCCTTCAGACTCTACCAGAGGCGACTAGACTCCAAAAACTACTTGCAAAAGACTCCTTTAACGGAGTGGGCCTTCTCAAAAGAGAGGATGGCTCCTACACCTCTAACCACGAAGAAACTTTGAGGTACTTGCTCAGAGAGCACTTTCCAGGGTCAATCCTCCAGACCGCTTATCCATTGGATGCTGGGTGTAGTCATAGGACCATCCCAGACCGCTATTCCCGAAGTATTTCTGGGAACATCTTTGACCGCGACAAGGTTAAATGGGCAGTGGCCTCTTTTCAACCCTATAAATCCCCGGGAGGGGATGGTATTTTTCCGGCACTCCTTCAGAAGTGCCTCGATCTGATTATCGACAACCTGGTCTGCCTCTTTAGAGCCAGCTTCAACTGGGGATACATCCCTACCATCTGGAGGAAAGTCGTGGTGGTTTTTATCCCCAAACAGGGCAATAGGCCCCTGGAGCTGCCCAAATCGTACAGACCTATCAGCTTAACCTCTTTTCTTTTGAAAACGATGGAAAGGCTGCTAGACCTTCACATTAGGTGCAAGCTGGAGCTCTCCCTTCCCCTACATAGCTCCCAGTTCGCTTACTCTAAAGGTAAATCAACAGAGGTTGCTTTACACCACCTGGTCAGCAAAATCGAGAAAGCCTTCCTTGCTAAGGAAACTGCTTTATGTGCATTCCTTGACATCGAAGGTGCTTTCGATAACACTGGCTATGATTCTATTTCTAGAGCACTGGCTCTCAGAAACCTGGATCCTCACACAATTGAGTGGATAAATGCCATGCTTGTAGATCGCAACATTTCTTCTACCCTAGGTGTCTCCACCATTAGTGTTAAAGCTATTAAGGGCTGCCCTCAAGGTGGAGTCCTATCCCCGTTACTCTGGTCACTAGTTGTGGATGAACTTTTGACCAAACTGTCTAAATCTGGTTTCGATGTCATCGGCTATGCAGATGATCTTGTCATCATCGTCTCTGGGAAGTTTGACCTGACCATTACAGAGGTCATGAGAACAGCACTACGAGAAGTTCAAAGATGGTGTACCACGGAGGGTCTGTCAATCAACCCAAATAAGGCTGTCTTAGTACCTTTCTCCAAACGCTACAAAGTGGACCTAGGTCCTATTTGCATCCAGGGTACCACAGTTGAGTACTCAGACTCAGTCAAATATTTGGGAATAAAGTTAGACAAGAGACTGAACTGGAACGCTCAACTGGACTACGCCATCAGTAAAGCCACCAGGGCCATATGGGCCTGCAAACGGCTTTTGGGTAAGACATGGGGTCTTACACCACAAATGATGTACTGGATGTACAACACGATCGTTAAACCTGTGGTCACCTATGCCGCTATAGTCTGGTGGCCTAAGACTAAACAGGTCACGGCGATCCTTAAGTGCAGCAAACTACAACGGCTTGCTTGCCTCTCCATTACCGGAGCTATGCGGACCTGTCCCACAGCTGCGATGGAGGCAATCATTGGATTGACTCCATTGCATATCTTCATATGGAAATCCACGGCCATAAGTGCCCTGAGACTTCAGATCTCATCCAACTGGCCCTATACAGTCAAAGGACACATGGATATCCTTGACAATATCCCAAACATTTCCATTTGCCGCGTATCCGACCATATGGTTAGTGAACTGCGGTTCCAAAGGAAATTCAGGGCGATTATACCGGATCGTTCTGAGTGGGAAGAACTTATTCTTCCTGGGGATCCAAAACATCTCCACTGGTTCACCGACGGGTCAAAGATGGAACATGGTACAGGGGCTGGTGTCGCAGGACCCAATTCCAAGGTCTCGATTGCAATGGGTAAGTGGCCCTCTGTATTCCAGACTGAAATACATGCCATTGCGACCTGCGCTAGGCTCAACCTTGAGAAAGGTTTGAGAGGCGCCAACATTAAAAACTTCTCTGACAGCCAAGCTGCCATCAAGGCACTCTCAACGTGGAAGTTTTCTTCCAAAACAGTTGCAGAGTGTTTTGACTTACTCCAGAGCCTGACCAGAAGAAATAACGTCTCGCTCTGCTGGGTCCCCGGACACTGGGGTATCGAGGGCAATGAGGCTGCAGATAGCCTCGCGAGGGAGGGGTCTGAGACGTTGGTCCAGGGCCCAGAACCCTTCTGTGGCATCTCATGGTCCACCTCCAAGTCCCTGATAGAGGAGTGGATTAAGGGACTACACCTTGCCTATTGGGAATCAATCCCAGGTCTTAGACAGGCTAAAGATCTTATAAGACCCTTTGCCTTTAGGGGCACTATCACTTTAAACAGAGCGGACCTAAGGCTGTTGGTGGGTTATCTGACTGGCCATGTAGGACTGCGGTACCACCTCCACAACCTAGGACTGTCTCAAGAGACAGAATGCCGACTCTGCCTGGAAGGCGACGAGACTTCCACACATATTCTTTGCGAATGTCCTGCTCTGATCTGGCTTAGAAGAAGAACGTTTATCAGAGAGTTTATGAGCCCCGCTCAAGTCCGCTCTTCTTCAATTAAAGACCTTCTTGCCTTCGTCCGGAAGGCTGATAGTCTGTTCCGTTAGTGGGGTACGTACACAATAGGCCTAACTTGGCCGCAGTGTTCACCATATGGGTTGCCCCCTCATTCCTTAATAATAATAAGTCCCAAACCGACGTATCCTTTCTCCAGTCGAAACTCAATGTATTGCAGGATTGGTGCATAGTCAATAAATTACATCTCAACACCAGCAAATGCCATGCAATTACCTTCTCTCGAAATAAAACCACTCAGCTGCAGAACTATTATCTCAACGACAAGATATTGGATCATGTCGATCATATTGTGGATTTAGGTGTTGTCCTAGACAAAAAACTAAATTTCAATATGCACTACGATAATATTACTGCAAGGGCTAATAAGCTTCTTGGCTTTATAAAGAGGACTAAAGAGTTCGGTAATGTATGGGTTACAAAAACACTATTTTGTTCCTTAGTCCACCCAATCCTGGAATATGCTTGTCCATTGTGGGACCCCATATTTGAGGTTAACAGAAACAGGATTGAATCTGTTCAAAAGAAAGTTCTCCTTTTCGCGCTGAGACATCTGCACGATCCCCGCGACTTCCGAAGCCTTTCACCTTACGACGACCGGCTCAAAATTGGGGATCTCATGTCATTGTCGGGAGAAGAAAAATGCTTATTTCATGCCTTACCCTGGACATTATAAATGATAACCTTAAAGTACAATTTCTATCACGTATTATCAAATTCAATGATGATGTTCGACATACAAGACATACGAAGCTACTTAAGGAGTACCCGCATCACACTGAATATGCAAAGAACGAGCCCGTCAACAGATGCTGTATGGTCTTCAATAGCCATGGATCATGTTTTTCCCCTTCAATTGATAAAATATCCTTTTAAAATAATATAGCGCGTGTAACCAGTGCACGTGAAAGATGTGAAACATCTTTGGCGATCTTCATCTTTCTTTAAATTGAATAATTAGTAAGAATAAATTCTATTTTACATCCCAAACGCAAAGGGCACAGCAATTTTGCGTTTGGGATGTAAAAAAGCCGTAAATTTTTTACACACCGATTTGTGTTGAAAATGTACCATTGCTGTTGATGACCTTTGACCATGATGTCTGACCGCATTTGAAATATATTTTTGGTGGGCTTGGAAAAACATTTTTCTAGACAAGTCGATTTTATTTAATAATACAGTTGTTATACAGATTTTTATGCTCTCCATGTTTTTATTTTAGTCTGTTCAAGTCTCAGAGTATTACTTAATCCGCTGACGCGACGCAGCGACTTAAAGTGCCCCTTGGCATACGACATGAGAAAACAGAATGGCTACTATTACACGATTTCTTACCAGACGTCAGAATCTCAAGAAGGCACATGTTTGTGTTCTAATTATTTTCTAGTTTTTGGTACAGCTTATGATTTCAAATAAAACCATTTAACTTAAAAGTTTTTTTACCTATTTTTATTTTCTAGTTTTTAGTTTGGCTTTTGGCTCGTATCATCATGCAAACTTCTCATCCTTTCCAACTCTTTCATTGCATCTTTGTTGCACGGTTTCTTACCTGTTAATTTCTCACAATCAAGCTCCTCAATACATAGCCCTTCCAAAGTTCTTATGCGACTCAATGCTACATACCATATTGCCAGCGGCATTTTGAATTTTCTAATTTTGACAACAAATACATTATTTCCGACCTTAAACACACCCAAAAAGCAATTTTCAGTGAAATCGAATTGTTATTACCAAAATCGTACCGCCATTTTGAATTTTCAAATTTTGACCACACATTCGTCATCTGTCACCTTAAAAACCCTCCCATACCGATTTTTAATGGATTCAGAACACATCTGCAAAATTCATCCGCCATATTGCCGCCGCCATTTTGAATTTTCGAATTTTGAAAACAGATTCGTCATTTGTGATCTTAAAAACTCCCTGATACGGATTTTCAACATATTCAGAGCACATTTGCAAAATTCATCCGCCATTTTGAATTTTCAAATTTTGACCACAGAATCGTCATTTATGGCCCTAAAAACCCCCGGATACCGATTTTCAATGGATTCAGAACATATTTGCAAAATTCATCCGCCATATTGGCGCGGCCATTTTGGATTTTCAAAATTTTGACAACAGAATCGTCATTTGTGGCCCTAAAAACAACCCGATACCGATTTTCAATGGATTCAGAACACATTCGCAAAATTCATCCGCCATATTGGCGCGGCCATTTTGAATTTTCAATTTTTGACTACAGAATCGCCATTTGTGGCCCTAAAAACCCCCCGATACTGATTTTCAATGGAATCGGAACACAATTGGAAAATTCGTCCGCCATCTTGAAACCGCCATCTTGATTTTTTACAAAAATGTCAGATTGCCTTGTCACGGGAACTCAATGTGTGTGCAAAGTTTCATAAGAATCGGTTAAGTAGAAGTAGTTTAAAAAGCTGTCGCAAGATTTGAACCGAACAAACAAACAAACAAATAAAACCATTAAATATAAATAATAAAATTCAAATGCCGAGATCAAGAATTGAACCCGCGACTTTTTGGAATATCAACGTCGTAAGGCAACCACTCAACAATTTGTTCCATTCTGCCTATGTCTGGCTCGTCATGTCTGGCTCGCGGCATATAAACACTTTTATTTGGTGCTACTATTTTTTTTTAAATCTCCGTCTTATTCTGTCTTCCTCAATACCGATCTTCCGTTTCCCGGAATGAAAATTGGATTGGAACGAAGCGTTCCCTAAAAAGCGTTCCCACAAAATGTTCCCGACCTTGAAGAATTACTCTCAACGCGCGCAAAGATGTTTCACATCAAAAATTAGATCCCTACTAACAGCATGAATCCTTCCTACTTACAATTATTATTTTTTTTTTCTTTAAGCGTCAGGGTCGTAATTTATAAGACTGAATAGTAAGATAAGTCACTATGTAATGTAATTTAAGTTAGCCTTGTTTGGCTTATAAATAAATAAATATAAGAATCCTTATCGTGAACAGTTAAAAATTTAGTCGTCATTCAACTTCGACATAATTCTAATACAGGTGAAAATGGGTGCACACCTTACAAACATCATTATAAATGAAATGACAGAGGTCCTCAAAAATCCAGCTTATGCAAAAAAACTATTCAATGTCAAAGGTAAATAGCAGTTTTTTGCAACTACCTCATAAACGGTGTCTTAACATACAATATTTTTTTTTCAAAGTATGCAGTATAAGCAATTTTCTTGAATAAAAATATTTCCCGGCGACTGATCGCGTGTTCAGTCTCGACATTTTATTTATAATGATGTTTTTAAGGGCTGTACCAATGTTCAGCAGCTCCCGAATTATCTTCAGTCTTTAACTTTTTTTAGTCTATTTCGACTGGACTATTACTGCTAAAAGCGAAAACGCAAATTAAAGCCCCTCGTGCAAGTGTTTCGCTCTGACAAAATTCGCTAAATTTCACAAGTGTACCAGTCACACGAAGAAAGCACTTCAAGTGAGAGTGCTCGCATGAAAGTTGCAAAATGCTTTCATAAAGTACTCGCAACCCAGCGGGAAATGGAGGGCTCCAATAGCGCTGTTTGAGCACTCCTTAAAAAGCTTACAGCGCTCCCGTTACGCTCCAGTTCCATATACTTTTTAACATTGCATGTCATTGCAAGGGAGCATACGTTTTTATGCTCCTTCAAAAGCGTTCTAGGAGCATTATAAAAAAGCTTTTTAATAAAGAATTTTCATGGACGCCTGTGGAGTGGATATGTGATCCGGGTATCAAAAAGCTTTTATTTTGTTTATCTTTTGTAATTGCCTTTTACTTTCCAAGCGCGAGTTGTGATTTTACCAAAGCAAGCCCCCAACTAAATTCTAACCACTTTTAAAGCTGCTTGTCTTTCGTATCGACGGAGAGCCGGTCCATTGAGTATGCCAATGCCACCCTTTATTGGTCACCAAGATAATCGCTCATTTTCTTCGTTCTATAAAATTTATGAAAGCTCCGCTAATGCTCGCTCGGGAGCATATTATTTAACAGCGCTCAAAGTAAGCTCCTCTGAACAGCGCTCCCAATTTTTCCCACTGGGAAGCTAGTCAGGCGTGGCGAGCATAAAGGTGAAACCCCAATGTAGGCTTGGCCGGTGCTTTGTTATGGGACAAAGCTAAATGACAAAGCGGCAAAGCCAAAGCAAAGCCAAAGCAAAGCAGAGCAAAGCCTGAAATGACCAATGTTCAATTTTTTGATGCTTTGTATGCTTTCGCGTTTGTTTAATATTTATTTTGCTTAGAGAAGTAAATGTATGTAGAAGTTTGAGAGAATTTATTTCATAAAGAAATTATAGTTTTGGGGAATAACATTAACTATAAATATTTAAGAGTTCAAAATTAATTTGAGACAACTATTTCTATATCCCATTTTAACAAATTTCTCGTAAATGTTTGAACGATTAATGCCATAAATCATATGTGCTTCTTTATCACTCTACACAATAGTTCAAATTTTCATTCTCCTTTTTTACAGATACAATTTCCATACGATCCTTTGTTCTTTTTGTGAAACAATAATGTCCATTCCAAAGGAAAAATCCGGCAAAATTCATACCTCTTTCCTCTTTCGGGTACTATTTCTATTTCCTGTGCTCATGAAAAGCAAACTGTAAAGTAACTAAAGCAAAGCCTGTATTTGGGTTTGTTTTGCTTTGGCTTGTTGGGCTTGTTTTGCTTTGGCACGTGGTACCTGAGAAGCTCACCAAGTTCAAGCAAGCCAAGCCTACATTGGGGTTTCACCTTAACTTTTAGCAAGCAAAATGCTCGCTGCAAGCGCTTTTCTTGCAACATCTGACAGCACCTTAACATGCAATTTGTATTATTTTCAATCAAAAATAATGGCTGCCGCACAAGTCCATAAAGCATAATTTTTTTATAAACTTACAAGAGTCAATCTCAGAAACATCTTAATATTGAACGTAGCAAGCTTCAAACAAAGGTAAAGAACTACTTTATCAATGTCTAATCCGCATTCAAATATCTCCATAAAAATAAAACGTTCAAAAACCCCCGCGCTTTAATAAATCAGTTTTTTATCCAAAAGCAATGAACTCTTACACAAAAACTAGTAAACTTTTTTAATAAAACCCTTCTTATCTATGCAAGCACTCAATAAATTTTAATCTTTCTTCCAGCTTTTAGTTGTTGCACAACACACCAAGGATAGATACACTGCAAAGAGTACAACCTTATTTATCCACCCACGTTACCAGGAAAACCCCCGATTACTTACTATCCTCCTGCAGTCTATCACGTAACCCCAAGAAGGAAACTTTTATACCAACTTAAATATACCTAGAGACAGATGTATTGCCCTCCGTCCCCGTCCCCCATCCAGCACCATCGAAACCCTTACTCCCTAATATAGAGAGAGCCCAGGAACAGAGCCATAAGGATTTAACGAAATGAAAGAAAATTTCACTCGGACTATGCGAAGGAGTAAGAGGTTGAATATTACTTCATACTTACGGAGTTTTATATAGTGCTTATCTTCTGATGAGCTTTGCCAGGCTCCTTTCATATCGTTCAACGAAAACCTCCTTTTGTCCTGAAAAGTTAAGCTTGCTTGAACCCTGAATCCTCGATCCTTGAATCCCATTGAATTAATGCTGAAGTGTATGTACTCATCTGAAAGGGAAAGTTGGGTTCGACCTATAGAATAGGTTTTTGCCAATTAATTGCAGATGACTGCAACTCTTATGTACTTAAACAACCACCTGTGGTGACGGATGAGTAAATTTTCTCTCACGTTATTAGCTCCTAATTTAATGAATGCTGTATAGCCCCCGACTTTTTGAGATTTAGGATCAGGGTTTTTGCTGTGCCATTATGTGTATGTGGTAATGGAGGTGGATATTAATCAAAATTTAATTAAGGAAGATGAGTTTATTTAATGTTACCAACATAACAGCAAGAAAGAAAATAATCAATTTTCCCCAAAACATTTTGGAATTATATCATAATTCAAAGATGATAGGACCGTGTTGACCTTAAACCTTGGGAGAGCCTTGGTTAATATCCAAACAATGAAAAAAGATAGTTTGCTTAAGAAGATTGTGTATCCATTCACGTTAAGGGTATGCGGTTTGTTAGCAACGTTTCAAGTAAAAATTTCAGTTAATTTTTCAAGAGTACTTGAATATGGCCTGAAGTGCAAGAATTCAGAGAGGAGTGGTAACTCTTTGAACTTTCGAAATGCTTTAGGGTCTCCACCTTTTTTTAATGACTTTTTTGATGAATCAAATTAAGAGCATGTTTTTAAGGAGATTACTTATAGCCTTATGACACTGGCTTTTTCGTAGGCTGAAAATGCTGCCTTGGCTAGGCTGAAAATGACGAAATCTGTTATACTGTGTGACAGAGATAGCATGTGAGAGTAAGAACGATTGTCTGATTATTATAACAGATAGTTGTGAGTGAATACAGAAGGAATCCCCCAATTCGCAACCCCCTCACGTTCTAATAAGAAAAATATGTCTTCCCCGCCTTGAAATTACTATTGGGACATTCAAAAATCACCGTAAACACCTCAAAAAATTTTTTTGGAGCGATTTTTCTCCTGAGCCCCAATTCTAAACATTTACCCCTTCACTTCAAATATATCTATTGTCACTTCAATTATATTTATTTCCACTTCTTATATATTTATAATCACTTCAATTTATTGTTATTCACTCACTGTTATAAAAAGTCGAGAGATGCAGCAAACTGTTATAAAAAGCATAGAAAAAAGAACATAAATCTCATTCTTTTCCTATGCTTTTTATAACAGTTTTCTAGACTTTTTATAACACTTAAAATCCAGCCAAGAGAAGTTTTAATATACTCCTCTCACTCTTACATATGGGAAAATCTCCTTTGAATTTTTTCTTTCAGGTTTCAGCCTAGCCAAGGCAGCATTTTCAGCCTACGAAAAAGCCAGTGTCATAAGGCTATTAGTTCCATGTTGTTAAAGCCTCTTAGATAATGTTAAATATTGGTATTAATGCTTTATTGTCGCCACGTTTATATTCGTACAGTACTAACGATTTTTATTTTATATTATCTTATCATATAGGTAAGAGCTATAGACAGGCCCGCCACATCACCTTGGGGCGCCTGGGGCTAAAATATGTTTGGCGGCCCTTTAAGGATTTTGAAATTCCAAAAAATCTTTGACTAAAAAAAATTGTGGTAACGTAAGAATAAGTTCATTCAGGGCACTAAATACAGATACCGAACGGTCGGTTTTTTAAGCGGGGTTTCCACTTACCTGGCTACCAGCGCTGGTTGTATCTTCCGCTGGCTCCCTGAACATTACCAGCTAGTGACTCAACCAGCTCGAGAATAATCAGATATTTCCAAATTCCGGATGGCTGCCAGCTACAACCCACCAACAGTACAGCCGCTTTATTCGGGGGTGAACCGAAAGTTACATAGTGCAACCTAGAATAGAACAGGTCTTATGTAGACAGGGCCTTGTGCATAGAACTGGAGCTCAGTACTCATCTTTCTTTTGGCAGAATCAATCCAGAAGCTATCCCAGAGCGGAAAATTCGAAGCAGTACTAAGGGAAGTGAATTCGGAGCGCTGTTAATATGCTCCGATTGGATCTTCAAGGAATTGTATGGAACGAAGAAAACGGCAAACAGAGACCGGTTCTCGTTCGATACGTAGGTCAAGCAGCACGCTTGGTAAAACCGTTGTCGACACTCGCGTTTAGAAGGACGAAAAGGCAATTGCACAAGGTGAACAAAAATATAAAGCTTTTCGACACTGCATTTGTTTCTCATATTAACAGGCGCTATAACATAAATTGGATAGTTAGAATTTTTTTTCTACTTTTATGACTGCTTCAAAAACGCTTCCAAAAAAGTAGCAATAAAAGGAGTGAATATCCCAATCTAATCTTTGATAAAGGTCTTGAATCTGGTTTTCTTCAATTATGGATTTGTTTACGTCTTTTTATTGTGATACCTATTGGTGTTGCAACTGGTGAACGCGGTTTCAGTAAATTAAAAATTATATAAAATTATCTAAGATCATGTATGGGTCAGTCACTTTTAAATCATTGCACGATATTATCAATAGAACGAGAGCTGGCAAAAGAAATAGAATATGACGGTGTCATCGACGACTTTGCGGAAATTAAAGCAAGAAAAATAGTGTTTACTATTTAAAAATGATGAGTAGAAAAATCCATATCCATGGGTTTCAGGCTCTAGATTAGTGCTTGCTTGACAATTAGAACGCAGGGATATGGCGGGTTTGACTTTTTGGCGTTGAAGATAATTTCGGGCCCCTAGGCGATTTGCACTCAGAGATATGGGGTTTTCATTTTGGGGTTCAATCTATTCTCGGGGCCCCCTCTGGCCTGGGGCCTGGGGCAATTCGTCCAGTTCCCCCCCCCCCCAAAGTGGCGGGCCTGGCTATAGATGAAGAAATGACGCTCCAGAAATGATAATTATTTGTGTTAATTAGCGCCATCTATTAGAAATAATTTGAACATAGGATGAACTGCGGTTTAAGACTTGGAAAAGCTTTCAAGTTTCCAGAACAGTGTGGAACGAATGTTCGAGAAAAGAATAGTATGGAAAAATGTAGAGACTAGATTAGAAAGGAACTTTGAGGTATAAATACAAGCGCAGCGATAGTTTTAAGTGAGTTTTGATTAGAAAAAGCGATCGAAGTGTTCTAATAGATAAAAGCGTTAAAAGTAGTGAATTAAAAGGCGATAAATACGAGGAGGAACATACTATATATGCTCAAACGGTGAGTCCTTCTTATATTCTGGCAGAAATGAAAGTCAAAGCCGTAGGAGTGGCAGTAGCTTCATTAGCTGGTCACCAGTTTCTGAGAGGATTATTACCGTGCGCCTGCGTACCAGACTAAGAAGTACTACGGTAGTCCAATGCTACGTTCCAACTGAAGACGCAGACGATGGCATCAAAGACGAGTTCTACATGCGAGTGAATGAGGTTTTCCGCTCTATATCAAGGGGAGACATCATTGTTTTGATGGGCGACTTAAACGCACAGATCGGCCTAAACAACACCGGCCTTGAACACACAATTGGAAATCAAGGCCTAATCCAAGTTACTAATTACCTTTTCGTAGAAGGTCACCATTACCTTTTCGTGGACTTCTGTAGTTCCCACCAACTTATAGTAGGTGGAACTTACTTTTATCACAAGAAGATACACAAGGAGACCTGGGTATCACCCGATGGTGGAACGAGAAATCAGATAGATCACGTGGCCGTCAGTCGCAGATGGAGAACTATTCTGGAGGATGTCAGGAGCTTTATAGGAGCATACACTAGAGAGATATTCAAGTGTGTAGTATTGTTTTAACGTTCATAAAATTTCAAGCCGGAAACTACCGATTATAGATGAGCCTCGCTCTGGAAGAAGTTTGGAGCTTGACGAGCAGAGCCCTGCGAATCCTGATGGAACAAAACGCCATAAACGTAACCATGAAGTCCACAATAGTTTCTTTTTCATTTGGATCCTTGCAGCTACGGCATGATGTTCTGAATGGGATGCCCATTCTTGATGTATAGTCTCCTATTGGCCAGTGTCCCGTATAAACAGCTATAGCTCTGGCTAGGTTTGTGCGGGAGAGCTTTAGGAGGTTTTGTTTTTGCTGAAGGACGCCCATGTTATTTTGGCCGTGCTATATATTGCTAATCTGTAAGGTTGGGAGTGGCGGGTCAGCTCTGAGATGCCCAAAGTTCAAAGCTAAACAACAACAACTGGACAACTCTTCGTGCCTTGTAAATTTATTGGTGGGTCGGCGCCACTGGATCAACTCTCCGTGGCTTGTCTGTTTGGTCTGTCTGTAAACCATACGATCAACGCTCCTATGGCTCCGCCCAATTATCAGGCAGAGGAATCAACTCTTCCACTGTCTGATTACGACTGACTTTCGCAGGCAGGCACCATTCTTTTATATTGGTGCCTTGCTGGGCGTCGCTATTCTGTTTCGTAATGTCTTTTACGCGGTTTTGCCTTTGTGTTAACAGCGGTGTTGCCTGTTTCGTTACAAATCCTTTCCATCTCGGATTGGTTTAGGATAGGAAGCGTAGGTAAATATGTCTGTTAACCGTATCCAACCCACTTCCATACCTCTTCCCCTCAATAGCGATCTATGTTCTAACCCTATAGCCTGGAACCTACAGTAGGGTGATGTTTACATTTCTGCTTATGCGGTCGAGCTCATCTGAGCATTTCTTGATTAGTTTAGGTGAGATCGGAGTGGATCTGAAAGCCAAGATAGCAGCTTCAATGTCAGTTATCACCGCCATATTCCCTCTTCTAGACTTATCTTCTCTTTCTAGTTGACAAGCCTTCCAAATTGCCTAAATTGCCGTTCCGGAGCCAGAATTTTTTTGCTATATTGCGTAATTCAGGAAGACCCCGGCACCTACCCCGCAGTTCATCCTTGCACCGTCTGCGTAGATTGCCATGTTCATATCTGCTAAAACTTGTCCGCTTTTCCACTACCGTCATGTTGGAATTTTGACCTTGAACTTCTAGCTCAACTCCAACCTGGAGGTAATGTAGTCTGTGGTGGTTGAGAATATTGCTGTGTCCGTATGGTTCTTCTTGACAGATGGTATTTAACGCCGTCCCTTAGCATTGTGCGAAATACCCTGTGGTGCATATGCATTCCAGTCTTTGGACCTTGCCTTGGTACATTTGCATATAGAGGATGAGAAGAACGATGGCTGTATATATCCATAGGTACCGATTTCTTCCCAAGCATTTTCTTGCATGAGTAGAGACCTACATATATAGGCCCTCCTGACTCTTTCCTCAATATTGAGTCTCCAATTCAGTTTAGGGTCAAGTACAGTTTTTTCACTTTAAATTCACCCTTTTGCAAATCAAATTAATCCTTTTGAAAATTAAATTCCCCTTTTTACAAATAAAATTCATCTTTTTGCAAATCAAATTCACCTTTTTGCAAATTGAATTCATCCTTTTGCAAATCAAATTCACCCTTTTACAAATCAAATTCACCGTTTGAAAATTAAGTACTTCTACATTATATATTATTACTAAATAAACAACAAATGATTTTAATTAGTCAGGAATCAAAAAAAATTATTATAATTCATATAAATGCATAGAAATGAAGAAATGTATGAAAACAGTATGGAGATAATTCAGCAATTCAAATATAATAATTCAATATACACACATATGTACATAACCCAGTCTATAACGATTCTCCTGCAACATCAGTTGATAACTTAACATATTCAAATGAATACTCCAATTCCAAAACTGCTTCCTTCCATTTTTAAAAATCAGTAAAGCAATGGCGGTTTCAACCTCTAAACAAACTTCTTTAACCAATCTGGTCAACTTTTTTCAGTTTTACAGCTTGGTGGACATACATTTAGCAAGTTTAGCCATGAAATGGGTAACAGATTCGTTAAAGGAGCCTGTTCAGAGACCAAAACCGCCGCTACCTCACTGGTGAAAAATGGAAGGAAGCAGTTTTGGAATTGGAGTATTCATATAATAATTATAACAATTTGTAGACCTAACAGTACCAAAAGAGTTATGAATTACATCTACCAAACTTTCACGATTGTGTGAACTGTGCGTTTTGAACTATTTTCATTCAGTCCTCAGACCTGAGCTTCTGGACCCTCTTTTACTCCGAAAAACTGCGCAGGTCCGACAGTTGATCGTTCAATTCTTTCAGTGCCGTACATTTTTGCCATTATTAAAATGATGTACTCAAATCAACAAAACTGACGAAACTGAGCCAAAAACCCATACAACCAACTGACGAACCCGTCAGTTCAGTATATTGTACACTGTACAGTTCGACTGCGCAGCTAAAACTGAGAGTGTGTGCGCTCAAAGGCTCGGCTAACATATTTCGTGCACTAAACTTGATTTTGGAAAAGACTTCCTCGATGGTGGTCAGCATTGGAAATTGTTGTGGTAGAAAAAGTAGAGTGTGCCTTTTGAGACCAACAAGATGTATGAATAATATTAATGTCTTGTCGAATTTGACCGATTTCTTGCTTTACTAACATTATTATTGATGTTTTATCTATATATATAAAAATGAATGTGTGTATGTATGATCGCTATAGGCTCCTACACCGTTATTACTTTCTAAAGCCACTCCTAGATGGCACTGTCATGGAGAGCTTCGTTGAAAATCATCGCAGAGCTTTGAATTTTTGCATGAAGTTCCGTGCAGGTTTCCTATTGCCTTGTTTTTTTAATCTGTTCTATTCTGTTCTGTCCTGGAACATTAAAAAAACGGCAAGGGAAATTTTCATTTTTATTTACATAAATTACCGCTTTGGGCATTTTAATTTCTTCTAATATTGCATAAACGTCGGTCTTATTTATCTCTCCATTAATTTTTCTCGTTTTTCATTCAGTAAACAAAACATTTTACTTTATTTGTTAACTGTCAAGTTAAAAAACGTATGTGAGAAAAGGGAAATTTAAAATTTCCCTTTGTGCTGGATAGTGTTCTTGATAATTATGGGGGACAAGAGTTTTGTATGGAAGCTGTTCTGTTCTGTGCTGGAACAGATTAAAAAAACACCCCTCTATAATACACCTCGAAGCCCGATTTTCGAAATTCAAAATGGCCGCCGAAATATAACCGGAATTCAAAATTGCCTCAAAAATATGGTTGAATTTGCCAATTTTATTCCGATTCCAATGAAAGTGGGTATCTAGGGGTTTTTAAGGTCGCAAATAACGAATTTGTGGTCAAAACTTACAAATTCAAAGTGGCCGACGAATTTGCAAATTGTGTTCCGATTCCAATGAAAATCTGTATCTGAGGTGTTTTAAGGTAGCAAATAACGACTTTATGATCAAAATTTAAATTCAAAATGACCGCACCAATATGGCCGGCGAGTTTGCGAATTGTATTCCGATTCCAATTAAAATCGGTATATGGGAGTTTTTAAGGTAGTAAATAACGAATTTATGATCAAAACTTATTCGAAATTGTGGGGCCAATATGGCGGAAGAATTTTGCCAAATCACCTGATTACTACTATTGGCTTTTGGGAGCAGCATAGGCGCACCGGGTCCCGGCTAGTTTTAAATAAAATGTAGAAGTACTTAATTTTGAAACGGTGAATTTGATTTGCAAAAGGGTGAATTTCGTTTGCAAAACGATGAATTTAATTTGCAAAAAGGTGAATTTGATTTGCAAAAAGGTGAATTTTATTTGTAAAAAGGTGAATTTTATTTGCAAAAGGATTAATTTGATTTGCAAAAGGGTGAATTCAAAGTGAAAAAAACTGTATAGTATAGTACAATTGGTAGGCAAAGAAAACATCACAGAACCCCAAGCTTAAGCAGGTCGTCACAAGCGTAAGGTGTTGCTATGTGTTTGGTGGGATATGAAGGGTTCAATCCACTATAAGCTTTTAAACCCTAACCAGAACCAACCTCATAGAAGCTGAAGGAGTTTGAATGGGAAACGATGCCCCATGCACCATATTCAGCGGTCATTGTGTTATCGGATTATCACTTGTTCCGCTACAAGCTCATCTCAATGGAAAAACTATGAGTTCAATAGAACATATCAGTATGGTACTCGAGCCAAATGAATTTTGAAAGTGGGGCGTTCAAACTCTACCATACAGATGGAAAAGCATTGTAGAAAATATTGGAGAATACATTTTCGCAGAGAATATTTTCATGGAGGTTTCAAATAAACAATTCGTGATAGGGAACGCGCTGTAAAAAAAAGTGAAATGATGGCGTATGTGGAATTATGATTGAGAATATACCTAAAAGAGGCGATTATTTGTTTTTTTTAAATAAACAGTGGCGTTGCTCGCTTGTGGCCACCTGAGACTCTCGCTGCGCAAGGAAATTCCCTTCTTTTATGGCGCGGGCGGGATGTTGAACCATCCATGTGCCCGATATGGGTGATTGTCACGAAATGGTAGTTTTCGATGGCTATAGGTTTTTCCTTTTGCTACGATTGCGGAATGGAATTTTTCGGGCCCTTATCACTTTTATATAGTAATCATACAATTCCCTCATCCTGAATTTCCCTCTTACATACTCGTGAAAGAAAATGGTAGCCCTAAAACCACCAAAAATGTCGCCTCCGTAACCTTTCCTTTTTTCGGTTTTACGTCACGGACCTGTCATGACGGAAACACAATACGTCATTGGTGCTCGCGGGGTATGCCAAATTGTTCCAGAGGTTATTCACCACCGATCACAGCAATTTTGAGTTCCCTCCAAAGTGCGCCAGGTTGAAAGTTCCTGGCTGACATGTTGTCCGTTGTTTTTTAATAATTATTATAGAATTTTCAAATCTGGAGTTTAGAAAACAGATATTAGTTGTGAAGGGGGTGCCACATAATGGAAATGAAAATTCACACGTTATAGAATCACAGTGTTTGTCGGTCGAAGGTGCGAGCAGCTATCATTGTATACAATAAACATCACCACTCGAAAAAAATACCGAACAACCAAAAACAGTCGACTCCATAACGCGTGTGTTTGTTAAGAAATCCAATTTAATCCTTTTCGGACTTCATTCACTGAGTTTCTCAGGCGCGGATCTAGAATTTTGTTTTAGGGGGGTCACGGTATTAAAAGTGGCGGAAAAAATTTCTCCTCCTAAAAAACAAAAACAAAATTAACAAAACGAACAAAACTAGCCGAATTTTCTGGTGGATTAAGGGGTCTTTTCGGTTACAAATTTTCAAAAAATCGAAAAAGCATTTTTTACGGATTTTACTAATAGTGGAGTCAGATAAGCATCAAATTTTAGTGAAAAAGGAATTGTTTCCAGTCTCAAATTTTTTTTTCAATATGTTAGTTACATTGAATACTATACGAAATGGACTTTTTCTCTTGCAACCGCTACGTAAATTATTGGCCGTTTTGTAAAAAATCTACTATTTTGGTGGTTCTTTCTAAATATAGATGAGAATTTATCGGTATGTGTAGGTCCAAAGAAAGCGAAAAAAATTGAGGCTGTTCTTTATGACATTACCTATCATCGGTTACAAAATGAAATTTTAATCTGCACACATAACCTCAAAGAAAATTGGAAACTGAAGAAACTGCTACCTTTTGGTTTTTTGGTTACAACTTTGGATGTTTTAAGTAAAAATTGATGAAATTTTCAGAAATTTTACTTTATTATGTGGACAATAACTCGTAATAATTTTAAGTCAAAATATCGACCACAAGTCTCAAAAATTAACCTCAAATCTGAAAATTGATTGGCCAATAACTTTTGTGCATTGCATCGTATGAGATTCCTTTTTAATATAAGTGTAGGTTTTTTATGCACTTTTGATGGTGAACAAGAAAAAATGTTTAAACTTGAAAAAAGTGGAAATATCGAAAATCATGAATTTTTGTATTTTTTCATCAATTTTCTTCAAAACTTCCACTTTTTTTTGATAAAACTCTTTTGTTTGTACAAAAAAAATTTAGTTTTATCAAAAAAAAAGTGGAATTTTTGAAGAAAATTGACGAAAAATTACACGGTACATTTTTAGCAGATTCACCGTGTCTAGAACACCGTATTTTTGCCTTTGCAACACGGTAACGCTCGATTTCCATATGGAGACACTGCACCCGACTCCCCCTAAACTATCCTATCTCTCTCTCTCTATCCTTCGAGCTAAGCTTACTACTAGACATTGTACTATGACGTGTGCGACATGACATGACAGACTAGTAGTACAAAGGGTCTGATCATGGTTGGCGCTTGAAGTGAGAAATGGCGCGCGACTGTAAAACGGAATCATAGCTTTCGAAAAAACTGACATTTGTCGGGAAAAACGCCTTCAGGCGTATCACAGTTGGCGTTTGAAGAGACAAAGCTGCGTTTTCCACGACTGTCAAGTGACTAGATCGAATAAATATTTTTTATATAGATTGAATAAATAATGTAATTTTATCAATTTTTTAATTATCAGAAATGTCTAAAAACTTTCAAGCGACAACAATGATAAGGTTTTGTCGAAAACTGTCATGTCACTGCATTCGCCAATTATGGTACGAAAAATGAGAACGATAAACGGCGCTGTCATTTTTTCAACTCGCCAACCATGATAAGGCCAAAAGGGTGACACCTGAGCTTACACTATCAGATAAAAAGAGGGTCGTTTTTTTAATTTGCAAAAAAGTTCGGTCGGTTTTGGTCGTTTGGTTTGAAATGGTTTTTGTTTTTTTAATTTAGTCCATGGAAATGGTACTTTAACATTGCAAAAATGCAGGACAAGATTTTTTTCTTGGGTTGTGTAGGGGGGTCGGTGCTAGCTTAAATTTGAGTTTTCGAGTTCCCCACCCCCCAATTGGCCGCCATCTTGGAAAAGGTGTGCAAAGGGTTTTTCCACTATATCTCCGTAACAGTACATCTTACAGAAAATTTATAAAGAGACTTTTTGTTTAGAATTAAATTATCTACAATTTATTTTTTAAGTGTTTTGTCGTAAATTGAAGAATTAAGAAGTTATAAGCCTTAGAACACAAAAATTAGTCACAATATTTTCTTTTAAAGGCTATAACTTTTTTCCCTTCAATTTTAACAAAAAAAAATAACAAGTTTTTTGTAGAGGGTTTCATAACGAATAATTTTCATTCATTCTTTTTTTAATTTCATTCACTACGAAGGGTTCACAGCGCCCCGAAGGTATCAAAGTGACAGATTTTCTGAATAATTTTTTACGATTTTACCTCCTCCTCTCTCTAGAATTTCTCAAAAACAGGTAGCAAGTAATAATAATGTATGAATGACTTTCCGTTTGAAGAAATGCCGATGTTTGAGTAATACAATACAATTATTTATTACGGTTTTTTATTATTGTTATGGTATGTTTTACAAGGTACGAGATGGTTTAAAATGAAATTCTTTGAATAATAACATGTATTAGTTTCTCCAATTTTTGAAAATAATTTGTGTAAGATGTACTGTTACGGAGATATAGTGGAAAAACCATTTGCACACCTTTTCCAAGATGGCGGCCAAATGGGGCGGGGTGGGGAACTCGAAAACTCAAATTTAAGCTAACACCGACCCCCCCTACACAACCCAAGAAAAAAATCTTGTCCTGCATTTTTGCAATGTTAAAGTACCATTTCCATGGACTAATTGGGTCAATTTTGTTTTTTAAACAGCAAGTGCTTTTGGGGGGGTCATGACCCCCGTGACCCCCTTAAATACGCGCATGGAGTTTCTTCGCTTTTGAGTAGTGAGCAAATTTTCGGAAAAAATTTTTACTTCTAATGGTGGACTAAGAAACCTGTTTTTCTATCCAATGTCGCCTCCGTAATCGTCGCCTCCGTAACAGCTATCATTCAATTTACATATACTCAGAGGTGGACTGGCCTACCAAGCTACCGGGAGTCTCCCGCTGGGCCGTGACGAATGTTAAATCAAAAATGTTTCCTCTAAATAATTTTTTTTGAAAAAAATGAAATGTTCCCACAAAAAATTAAAAAAATTTCAAGCGTATCACAATTCCTTTAAAGAACACAAATCTCGCAATTAGTTTGTTGAAGACTGTTATTTAATAAGGATTGTGTGGAATTTAAAAAAAATGTAAAAAATTCAAAATGTCAACGAAACGACGAAAAGGTTGGGAGAAACAAAAAATTAAAAAACAAGAACTTTTAAATGCGTAGTATAAAAATTGTACTGACATTATTCATAGGAAATATTCCAAGCTTTCTAATTTTGGAAAAAAGGTATAGGTTAACTACGTAATTTTTGGAGAAAAAAGTAGTGAAAGTTGAAATTGTAGTTAAAAAAACCAAAATGTTGGCTTTGACGACTCATAACTCTGGAAGTTGGTAGGGTTGGTAGTACCAAAACTGATCCTTAAGTAATCCTAAGAGAAGCTAGTTCAAATAACGATAAAGGAATCGTCAGACTTGACCGAGAAGGCCAATTTATTTTTCAGTAAATGTAGGACGTGGAAAACAATTCCCCGTCCAAAAAGTGGTGATCTAAGGTTTGAAAAAATAGTGATGTTGGAAAAGGGTAACGTAATGTGATATGGGGAAGCTATCGGAAGCTGAATCTATAAAAGTTAATTTCATTTAAAACCGATTTCATTCCATCGAGTTTATTAGATGGTGCTTGTGGATCTTAGACGAAGTCTTTTCAAAAAAGGGCTTGACCGAATGTTATGAAATTTTTTCCAAAGCACGTTTTCGTTAATGTGCTTCGATCGGCATCCCAACGAAGCCGATATCATTTTTGGTTTGCGCGATATCGTGCGGGTACAAAAATCACGTACGTCGTTTAAACAAAAAAACACGCGGATTTTCATTTTTTCGACATTCAGTTCGTATAATGTTCTCTATTCAATATGATTTCAAGAGTGAAACCGGCTATAAAATGAAGAAAAAAATCCGGATTTTCCTGTCGCCTCCAAAGCTCTGGAATTTTGACATTTTTAAATAAACATATTACTGGCGACTCCCGGTATAGATTTTGGGAACCATATATTATATAGAAGATGCTTGAATGATATTTGAAACCTGAGAAACATTGCTCTTTAAATAGTTTTTTTATCCATTCCTCAATACATTCGAAAAACTACCATTTCGTGACAATCACCCATATAACTTCGTTGAAAAGTATAAATTTTCCTGATAAAAGCAATCATTCTGTTGAAGTAAATTTTGTCTTGCTAATTCACACTGTCACAACTAATAATCCTGCTTCAATCCTTCATTAAAACTGCAAATTAAACCATCAGCTCTACTTAAATAAAATTAATTAAACAGTTCGTGTCTCCAATGAATTGAAAATACCTTTTCATAAATGACTCCTGACAATAATTTCTAATTCAGTTGTGTTTTTGCTTAAAGTTAAAAACTTCTAAAGCCCTTCAACAGAAATTATATCCCAGCAACAGATAATTTCGAGAAAATTCTCCCTTTTGTAACTTTTGTAAATTGATTAGCCAAAAGGGTGGCCGCCCAGAATGGGCATACAAAAATAAATTAAATCAATCTCAGCTTCATAAGCAGCTTATTTTCAGTAGATACAGCAGCTTTAATTCCTTAAAAGAGATCGAGAAAGGTTTGAAAATATTTTGAAACTTTCTCAATTTCATTACAATCAAATGAAATTTAATTGAGGACAAGAGGCAAATGAAAAGAGCCTGACGACGACGAAGATGATGGCTTAACCAAAATACCAAGAATCATGCAGATATATATGTATGTATATACCAAGTCGCCAGATGCCAAACTACGGTTGATTTAATTATCACTAAAACGATCAAACCATCAAACATTGCAATTACACGAGCCATTGAGTCCTTGGCCTGGCAATTGGTTTCCTGATGGGATATCGAACTGGGTAATCGACTCTTCATTCCTCGAAATCGTAATTAAAATCCTGTGGTAAGACTTGGGTTTTTCCGGATCTAGCACTGGCAGCCATTGAGCCCCCGATATGACCATACTATTCTCGGCACTTGATATTGATGAATGGACGGATGTTCGTTTGCGGCGAACTTTCAGTCGAACAATTAAATGCTATTTGTTTAAATGGAGAAAAATTGCGATGAAGAGCGAGAGTATCATGCTGAATGTAGGTGAAGGTGTGGAGAGGGCAGAAGGTAAATGCTACGGTTCACACCTTGTTTTTTTAGCCATAAGCATTAAAGTTAAATCAATTAGTTTTTATCGGGTTGGTCCACTTTAATTTTATGTTTGTAGGTTCTGCTTTTAAATGGGAAATCGATTGAGAAGGGATATAACATCTTGGAATTGGTGGAATGGGATTTTAATGTTAGGTAAAAAATTTAGATTAGAAAATTATTCAAATATACGAGTATACTTATCGTGTCAGCTTCTTTTTTTAAATAGAGTAGGTTATATCAACGAATTAAACACGAATGTAAACACCAACGGAGATATTTTGTATATCTCGAATCAAGGATTACTTTTAGACGAAATCCGTAACACTTTCAAAGGATTTTCAGAAGTATCTCAACATTACAACGCTTAGGTTAGGTTAGGTTGAAATGGCTGCTCCCCCACTGGGTAGACCACTTAGGCACACCATTGGGCCCATTGTAATGCCATTCTAGTATTGGGACAAAATTTAGGCCATTTCAAGCCATTTGGAGCTTTTAATAAAGCAGCTCAGTGTTTTGCAGCTCACTCAATTCATCAAGGAAAGATGAGTCAAGGAAGGTCCCTCTTTTCCTCGCGAGGGCCGGCCATGTACAGAGAAGATGGGAGACAGTTTCTTCCTCATCCTCATTACCACAACTTCTGCATAAATCGTTATGCGTGCGGACTAAAGGGACAGTGACCGGTCAGCACCTTCACTACATAGCTTATCTCTTTTTTGTTCAGCTGGCCACATTGTGTGAAGAGTGCGGCACACTGTTGCTGTGGTCCATCTCAGCCCGGCTCGAGCTAAGCTGATTTTTCTCACAGCCAGTTTATAGGTGGCTAAGGGCATTCCCATCTGGGTTAAGTGGGGTGTCCTTTCCACTTCGGCCCTGTCTAGCAAGCTCATCTGCCCTGCAGTTTCCCCTAATCCCCTTGTGCCCAGGAACCCAACACAGAGTTATATCAAACTGAGTGGCAGTCGCACACAGAGGCCTGCGACAGTTTAAAACAGTCGTGGATGTTGTAACGACAGAATTAAGAGCCTTGAGAGCCGCCTGGCTATCCCATAGAATACATATATTCTTATGAGATATATATTATTTATCTTCAGCCATTCGAGAGCCTCACAGATAGCAGTGACTTCCGCCTGGTAGACGAAAAGAGGTATCTATATTCAATGTATCGGAAAAGATACCACAACCTACGCTGTTCCCAAATTTTGAGTTATTTGTATAAATACAAAATGACCCAGTCGGGATAACACCATCTGTTCACGTCCACGGTCCACGAAGGTGTAGTGTAATCTAGGTTGTCGGCAGCGGTGGCGAACCTCCTAAGGATGGATGAGTGACCATATGAATATGGAGTCCAACCAAGAGAAGCCTTCATCCTGGCGGCCGTCCAGGCTGCCATTTGCTCGGCATGTATGTCCAAGGGTGTAAGATGCAATAAGACATCCAGCGCAGCTGTTGAGGTGCTTCTCATTGTGTGCCGTGATCACCCAGTTGTCGCCCCTTAAAAGAACACCTTTCCAAATAACTTCACTTTATTATAAATTTATTTTTTACAATTACAAATCTGCTTCAGTAATTCAATCTTTAATTCAAGTTATATAATTATTCAAGTTAACGTACTTTCAAATTGTAATTCCCTTGTATTGAATGACTATGATTTTGGATAAGTTAATATGCAATTATTTTAATTCATTAATTCAATGTTGAACAAAATTGCCTTAGTTAAGTGTGAACAGCTTTAATTTAATACTTGCCAGAAATATTGTCCGAATATTATTTGTCTACTGCGAGTTGATTTTCTTTAATGCCACTGTGTTGCGTGCTCAGACTTGATTCTGGGTTGCTGGATACCTTCCTTAGGCGCCCATTACACGATAGGTTTTGCTGTCAGTTTTTCCACAGTTTTGCCTACGACTGACGGAAAACCTAAGGTGTTGACTGACGTAATCCTCCGTATATTTTGATTTCCATTAATCATGACTGGTTGAATTGATTGCCGCTTTCATGAATGTGTAATGGGCGCCTTAGTTGAATTCTCTTGGTTAGATTGATTTGATGATTTTCTTTCAATCGATTAGTGGTTGGTTTCAATTCATCCGGATAGATGGCTTCGGCCCTGTGTTGATTGATGGTTTCTGCTTCGATGAATTCCCACATTCCGCTTGCGTAGGTCAGCTTCGATTTGTCTCACTAGATGGTGCGCTGGTTGCGCGTTGACTGATAATATTTCTGCTGTCTTTAGGAATACTGCTAAACCTTAAAGTTTATTAGCACGAGAGATTCGCTTGGAATGCTGTCTCAGTACAACAGCTAAAGTTTGAAGGCTCAATACGCCGTTCAATTGGATTTTGAGGATTTTGGCTCAATTCGCCTTGACTGGGGATTTTGGCTCAATTCGCCTTGATTGGGAATTTTGGCATAGCTTAGGAAGTTGAAGGGTCAGTACACCGTTCAACTTTTGGGTTTTTTTAGATTTGGCTCAATTCGCCTTGCTTGGTTGAAACCACTTTGTTACCTCAGTACAGCAGTTCTTTGTGATTCAATACGTCTCGAAAGATCAAAGTGATCTGAGTTTTTCGGTCAACTGCTGCGATATTTATTGCGAAAGTGATAATGGGCAATTCATTGGAAGGGCAACATAGTGGGGAATTGGAATTGGATCCACTTCGTTGTGTACGTGCCCCTTCTTGATATATCAGCTGTCTTTCTTTGACATTTTGGTGGCAGCTATTATGGAACAAGGTAAGATGATATTAATGTAATATTTTTCTTATTTTTACATAATTTGTAATATATATTTCAGGTTTTCCTTTAGTGGAAGGGATAGTTTGGATTTGCTGGTGGATTTTATGTGTTTTTGGTGTTACCAGGTAGGTAAATTATGTTGTTTAGTTAATTTTTCTGATTTGTTTACATTTTCAAATTTTTCATCTGCGCTGGGTATATGACTGGAATAATTTCCTTTAGTTTGGGCTTGGATGTTAAAATTGTTTTCTTTTAATAAATTTATTATATATCATAGTTTTTCAGGTGTTTTGCGTAGTTTTGTGGAGTTTTCAGATCTCATATGTATGTATGTAATATTTGTTTATGGACCTTTTCTTTGTGGTTCCTTTTGTTTTTCTATTTTTAGGGTGATGCCGCAACACATTGCGCCACTAATACACAGCTCAACTGTTCCTTGGACTCTTTCCAGTATCTTACGATACGTAATCTTCTGTAATGCAGCCCACCATACCGATATGACATACATAAGTATAGGTCTGATTACGGCTGTATACAACCAGTGGACGATGCTGGGTTTAAGGACCCAATTAACTCCGATCGTTCTTTGGCATAAGAAGATAGCTGTTTTGGCCTTATTGGCTCTCTCTAAAAGATTCGGTCTCCACGTTAGTTTCCAGGTGTTTTATAAGGGTTAAAGCCTTCTATGGCCCATAGGAGTAAATCCCTGTTTATCAGTCTGTCAGTAGTACCTAAATTATATTCACTAGTTGGGCTCCCAAAACCTGTTTCTGCGGATGTCGCGAGAGATGTCGAGCCAGGGAAGTGGGTATCGAGCAGAAGTTTCAATGACTCCTGACTGCTTGTAGTCCATGTACCGTCTGCTTGTTGCAGCAATTCTTGGCACATTGGGCTTTTAGAGAGAACCTTTCTAAGTCTTGCCGTGTCCGAAAAATCTTCTATTGTCTCACAAAAGGTTTCCCAGGATTCCCTCTTTGACTTACGCAGTTCGTACTTGAACTTCCTGAGACGCCTTTTTTAGTTGTCCCAGTCTGAATCCAAATTAGACCGTTTGGCTTTATTGCAGGCCTTTCTACTTTCAGACCATAGTTTGAGAAGCTTACTGTTCCACCAAGGAGGTTTGGTTTTACCCCTGTATTTCTTAATGCTTCCAATGTATTATTTAGGTAGGAGGTTGCTGAGATTCTTCACCTGATCTTCGAGATCTTCAGCATTCCAAAAATGGGTGCGAACATCCTCGGGAAGTGATCTTTCCACCGCTTGTCTATATACGGCTCAATCTGTGCTTCGGACATTCCTGTAACCACGGGCCTTCTTCACAGTTGAGAACGTATTGACATTAAAAAGAATGACACTGTGGTCAGAAAAGAGTTCTCACTGGATATTCTCCAGTTTTCTACACAATTGAGCAGGTCTGGGAAAACAAGAGCAATGTCCAAGACTTCTTTTCTTACCCTTGTAACGAACGTAGGTTCATTTCCCCTGTTGCACAGCAAGAGATTGTGTTGGAGTAAAAGGTCGAAAAGCAACTCACCTCTTACATTAGTGTCTGAGCTGCCCTAAATGGAGTTGTGAGCATTTGCATTAAATCTAATAATGAGGCTGGCTCTGAATTTAGCCGCTTCCTTTGCCGCATCAAAGAGACTGGAGCTGTCTATATTTCCCTCATATGGTAGGTAGGCAGATCCAATCCACATAGCCTTGACGCCCTTTCTGCTGTCCAAGCAAGCCACCACCGTGTCAGCATTGCTAAATTTAGAAAACATAAAAGCGTTAAAGTCATTATTAACAATTAAACAGATTTTAGGCTTACCTTCTCCATTTCTAGGATACAGCAACCTGTATGTCCTGATTCCGCATACAAGGTCCCGGACAATTCAAGGCTCCTGTACCAGGACGACATCTAAATCAACCTTCGAAAGGCGTGAGGAGAGACTGGCGGATGCAGCATGGTTGCGAGTACCGGGATCAATCTCGATCACCGTTATATCAGCCTCGTCCTCCTCCGGTGTGAGACTAATGTTATCATCTCCCACCGAAAGAAGTTGGGCAAAGCCCCCCAGTTCGTCCTCCGTCGTTGACGGCGAAGAAACAACAGATTTTGATATCCTCTTCGGATAAGAGAAGAGGGCCTTTAGACCCAGGTTTAGTAGGTGAGTATCCTCAGGCACCTTAGGACCAGCTACTTCCGTTCCTGTGTCAGCCGCAACGCGTACTTGTGTCTAAAGTAAGGGTATTCAAAGCCAAATAGGAAACCATCTCCTCTCCGCACATCTTAAAGCACAGTAATGTTGTTGTAATTTTACGGATGCGAGGCCCGGGCCTAGGGCGGCAAAATTTTAGAGGCTGCAAAATTTATAGAACGATTAAAATTTAAAAATCAATTTAACTTAGTTTAACTTTAGTTTAGTCTGAAGCACTCTGAAAAATGGAGAGATCCAAAAGGTTTGTTCCAATAGAAAACCTGTCCTGTCGTAGCCTGCGAAAAGTTACTTGATTGGTGGGGGAAAATTTAGTCAAAATCCCGAAAAGTGAAAGAACGCTTTCTGGGATGTTTCGTGCAAATCAGGAAGACCATAACCTAGAAATCACTTGTCTTCAAAATAATGACATAAAACTATTGAAATTAATCAATTATTTATGAAATTATTCAAAATCTTGTAATAAGGCACCAAATGAAGAAATTATTTTCAGCATGTCGTAATCGTTTTGGGTTGAAATGACAAGTCACAGCTGTTTTTGATGTTATAAATGTCGTAAGATTTCACTCCAGACTCCACCTAAAAATCGACTGCAGTTTCTTGCTCGAGGGGAAGTAAAAATTTCCCAGGTTTTCCGAGCATGAGATTCTTTTGTAACAGAAATTGGGTGATTTCTTGGTCCCGCGGGATCCCGCATTCTCTATTGGAACACACCTAAAGTCGTGCATGTCATTCCTTGTGTCTATAAATGGTTTTCAAATTTTTCGTAACAATCGCCAAGGTCACACTGATGGTGGTGTTGTTAAATTCCTTAGCGACTACCTAAAATGTAGGATTATCGGTTCAGAAACAAGGGAAAGAATAGTATTTATAACTCTATGAACCTTGGTATTGTGTTGAAGTCTCAAATGGTTCTGAAAAACTTTTACTTGTCAGTGTTAACTCTTCCCCGGTCTATTTAAACCTGATCATTTCGCTGAACTGTGGGAGACCCTGGAGGATCTTTCTCATACGTATGCTCATATAGTTTGTTGTAGGGTTTACAATCCCGTGTTATATTTTCAATCCCGGGATTTCGGGATTACATTATCCAAATCCCGGGATCCCGAGATTGGTACCGGGATTGGTATTGGACTATTTATAAAAAATACTTACTCATTAACATAGTTGGAATTACATATAGTGCAGTAAAAAAAGCATTTTAATTTGCACAGTCTGGTAACAGCAAGATTATGATTTTATCCTGTTTGGGGTATCTCCAGGAGTATATTCCTAAGTTTAGAACCTCGTGAGCCTTGTGCTACTTTTGTTATAAACAATTAAAGTTTTTTACCGCGTTTTTTCGAGCTTAAAATGTGAATCCCTAAGTCGGATCGGGGCAAAATAAAACCAAGTCTCTTCGTAATAAAATTGCCAATAAATCCTTAACCTACAAAACTAAATACAAAATCCATAACTAAAAAAACTGAAAAAACGAAAAAAACCCGTATTTTTTTCATTTTAGTACCAAGACCGTCAACTGGACCAATCCGCATCAAACATTCAGAAAATATACTTTTTGATGTTATAAAAATACCCTGAAAAGTTGGTGTCAAAATATTGAACAAATTGGCCCAAATTGCATTTGTTATCTAAAATTTGAAATGCCCGCCATTTTATGCCATTAACTCCAAAATGACAATTTTTGTTTTCAAAATACATATAGATATCGACGCCACCTTTCAAATGCAATTAAAAAGAAATTTTTTTAATATCATTTTGGTTACTTTTTTTTACATTTGTGTATAACTCAAATAACAACAATTGCATTTTTTCGGCCATTTTGAAAAATTAATTGAAAATGTTTTATCAGTATGGTAGAGAGTTTTGGGACCTTTAATTTAAAAAAATAAAGTTAATTCTTGTTAACGTGAACTCGAGATATTTAACTTATTGCATTTTGTCCAATTGTTAATTAACAAATGCAGATTGGGAGCTAAAAGTTGGACTGTATCATTTTGAAACCTATTCATTTCATGTAATAAATTCAAAAAAAAATTAAGGTTTATAGAAACTTTTTACAAGCATTACAATGTAAGTATTGTTAATTGAACGAAGTGATTTTTTTCGATATTTTCATAAAGCTTAGTTGCAAAATGCAATAGCTTCCTTGTTTTTTTACAAGCTTTATATTAACTTCGTTCACTGTGTGGGGCAAATCTTGCGATCGGTTCTTCGACCACTTCCCGATTTCCAATGATGCACACAGATTCAAGCTGAACCAATTTAGTAGAATCGGAACCCGAAAGGGAGTGCGAAAGATTGCAAGATAATGTACCCGATCTTCCTGTTAAAATGCATGATGAAGAATAAAATGGTGATAAAATTTTATTTGAAACAAATTCAGAGAATGAAACTGAATTGTATACGTTACCAAGCAAGAAATGTAAAATACATTAATTACGATTTTGTAAACTTATAAAAATAAAAATGTTTATTTTTAAATAATAAAATGTTTTGACCATATTGGATTTAAAATGACGTCACATAGCTTACTGCATTCTACTTGTCATACTCTTTCATTTGATACCTATGTCGGGGGGTTGTAAAGAAAAAGGTAATCGGCCATTCTATGGTGGCCGCCATATTGGATGTACCATAACATTGAATATACTATATTGTATTGTCTTCAGAACCAAAGGTGTGTGACAAATTGGAGCATCACCGGATATCGAGAAGTGGTCGAAAAATCGATCGCAAGATTTGTCCCACACAGAGTCTCTTTTTCTGCGAGAGGAAAGCGTCATTGAGAGTTCTATAAGCGAGTATGCACGCCTATGATCTACCCTAGGCTACGTACTGGACATACCCTTAGTCTCTTCTCATTTTCACAATATACTAGATTTATCAATACGAATAGAATTTGATGAACTTGTATTGTGGTTGGTATTGATCTTTTATTATTACGTACATATTTCATAAAAAAAAGTATGAATTTTCTAAGAATTAAATTCTTAGAAAATTATGATGAGAAAAAAATTTCAAAATATAATTCGGACAAAAATTAAATCCCGGGATTAGCTATTTAATAATCCCGGGATTTCAGGATTTGAAAAAACACCGGGATCCCGGGATTTTGTGATCCCGGGATCCCGGGGCTGCAAACCCTAGTTTGTTGCCGGGGATTTTAATGTAAACTTATTAAAATCATCCAGGCAAGAAAAATTCTTGCATCATACAATGCAGACCTTAGGCTTTGTTCAAATGGATACCTTGCCAACTTACTTTAATGCGACGAACCCTTCTCTACTTGATGTCTCCCTTTGCTGCGAACCTAGTATGATACTCTTTCAAAATCAAATCTCTCCTCCAAGTTATTTGGACCACGACATCCTATTTGTTAGTTACACTTTTCGCGTTGACGCAATTACCAGAAAAACTATAGTGTCTCGTGATTTTAAAAATATTAACGCCATCGGCTCCTGGAACACTGTCAATTGCTTCCCTGGGATAACATTTTTGCGGCAGAAGACATAGATGATAAAATTGCTGTCTTTGAGGAGTTTACCGTCCAGTTATATGATGAATTTGCTCCCCTGCGTACTAAATCCCTAAGTGATAAGTATGGTCTGAAATCAAGTCACTTATCGCCGAAAGGGAGTATCTATATCATCGTTTCTTAAAATTCAGAAGTGAAAATGCTAGAAAATCATACAATCGCGTTCGGAGCAACGCTCTTTCTTTGTTCACGCAGCTCAATTGTGGAACTCCACTCCTGTTAAAATAAAACGAATTGAATCAGTGTGTACTTTCAAAAGGCGCCTTTTTGAATTTATTTCTGGCAGGACAAACTGAAGCACGTGTATCACTAAGGAATATCTTTTTTGGTTTATTAGTTTTTTATATTTGTCTTAATAAAATCACATTTAAAATTTCATTTGCAAAAAACCCAATTCTATTTGACAGTAGAACTGACTTAAAACTACTACTGATGGCGATGTTAAGAGCTTAAGTCTCTTCGCAGAAACATGGTCAATGTTGTCTATCCAAGCAAAATTGGTGCAAGAAATCGATTATCAAGATATAATTGAATCGGTGATTGCAGAAACCACATGAGTCAATAAATTCAAATTTTTGGGGAATTAAAAAAATTGATTAATTTTTTAAATCTATCATAATTATTTTTTTTACCTGGTGAAGTTTGTACAACTACAAGTGTGACTTTATTTGAGCAGTCAATTTATTTTATATTAAATGATCAAAGGGCCCCATAGTAAATTTAAATTTTTTGACTCATGTAGTTTCTACACTCAATGGGAGTTTTCTTAAAGTGAATCAATAAAGTAAATAATGAAAATAACAAATAAGTGAAGAAGATGTTAAAGTATGAATATGTATGTTGAACACAAGACAAGAACGCCGAAAAAAATATTTTTTGCACTATATATGCATCGCTGATTGTAGAAACAACATGAGTCAATAATATCAAATTTTTACGGAATTAAAAAAATGATTAATTTTTTAAATCTATTATAAGCTGTCAACAAGAAAAAGTATCAACTGGAAACGTTTTTTTTGCTTATCAGGTTGTAAGTAGCCAGTGCTGCCACCAGCTATAGGTGTAGAAACAACTGACTCGTGCGGTTTCTACATTAATTTGAGTTATAGCACGTTGCGCTTGAATGTTTCTAACAACTAGACTCATGCCATTTTTTCACTACTGGTGTAAATACCCCTTTACAACGTGAAAACCGTATAAAAGTCATTTTGAAAAAATATTGACTCATGTGGTTTCTGCAATCAGCGATTCAATTGGAGTTTACACCCAAATTAATAAAGCTAATAATTAAATATTTTCATTATTTGTAAATTAAATGTTTTATTATAAAAAGTATCACTACAAAGCAAAAAAGGCGCCATTTTGGATGGGGCCTAGAGCGCAGTCGAACTTAAATCCGCCACTGGTATAAAGTCATCTAATTACCCACGCCCGACCCCGCAAAGTGGAATTTATTTAGGATAAGCCAGGTTGACGTTTATGATAAAATTACGATTAAGGATTAACTTCGTTTATGTGCAAATATGGCTTTAAGAATTTCATAAAGATGTTACCTGAATCTTAGAAACGTTAAAAAGGACACTAGATAGTCCTAGATAAGAAAAGAAGAATGATAACTTCCAACGGTACACTACAGGTTACAGCTGGAAGAAAATAAAGAAAAAAAACAATTATCTTAGGTGATGAATATAACCATTATGGCAACACCTCAGTTTGTGAGAGGTTAGAAAGACGACTGCGTACTGACAATCGTAGGTCGATTATCCTTCTTGGTGATTTTAGTACGTACACATGCGAAATTGAAGCCGGATTCAAGCCAGCTTGGATATTAGAAAAATCCATGTATACGCAAATCGAATTCAAATAGGATCGAACCGAATTCGATGAAAAAGCGAAACAACAGTAAAACGATACGAAAACTACAAATGGTAGGTTATGTTCATTGCTTTTCGATTATGTTTGAATCCATTTAAACTTCAATTACTCGATCCGACGATGTCAAATAGGCAGATTCTCACTTTTAATCGTTCGATCTCTGGATCGTTCGATTTGGTCATGTATACGTGGTATTTGAGACTACACCAGCCTCATTCTTTAGGCACCAAATTCCTGGATCCTGGTCCTATCCAATATCCTTTCGTATGGGAACTAATTATCCAACGTTTCGAGGCAGGTAGAATTCAACAAGGAGAACCTGGTCCTCGATATCGCGGGACTGTGATGGGGGTTATGATGAGTAGACTCATCTTCGGTAATCAAGCCAGTAACCAATGTCCTGATATTCCTCTTATTCTAGTCAGTCTGTAACAAGTTACGAGACTGCACAGAAAACAAACGATTGGTGTTGACTAAACCTGTGTCTCAGGCGTTTAAAAAAAACACTCAAAAGAAAAATGTTATCAATTTAAGAAGAGGCAATTTCACGATTATATAAAATTTAATATAACAGAAAAATATATATGAAGAGAAAAAAATGCCCCAATGATATTATTCATTTTTTTCTTATTTCAATAAATTCCCATTCACATTTTCTAATCATCTTTCCTTCCAAAAAAAAATATTATATAAAAAGCATAAAAAAAATACTTCACCATGGCCGGAACCCATCCAGCTAACGATCCCGTCCATCATCAATCAACTCCCATAAAATTTTTAATCTCCTGGCAATAATATTCCCATAAAAAATACGAGAAGAGAAATGGTGCACCAAAGGCGCCGTGTATTTTGATATTAAGGATTCCTTCAGCTTTTAATTTTCGTAATAACCAAATGCAAATAATAAAAATTAAAAAATAAATAAATAAACAGCTAAAATATAATGAAAAAAAACATCAAATAAGGAGGAAAAAAACATCAAAGACTCCCTTTTTTTAGAGGAGCCAAAGAAAATTTCGGGGTGACTTTTCCCCCGTTTTTTTCTTATTTTATTTTTTTTTGGTTAAATTACGAAAAACTCTCTCCAATTTGACTTTCGGCATGGTTTCAGGATCCATCCTCAATGTAGAAAGGATGTTCGCTGATGGCAAAAGTTTATCTTTGGATCGAAATAAGGATTTGAAAGTCTCTCATGTAATCATACCGCCAGTCCTCGCGCGCTAAAAAGATCTCCCCGAAAAAAAGCAGCAGCAGCAACACATACCAACACACAGCAGCAAAAAAAATTAAAGGAAGAGAAATGTTATATGC
Source organism: Thereva nobilitata (assembly GCA_963855945.1). Lineage (NCBI taxonomy): Eukaryota > Metazoa > Arthropoda > Insecta > Diptera > Therevidae > Thereva > Thereva nobilitata. Next base: position 80,190,031 of record OY979697.1, read on the forward strand.
GACGGGATACGGAGAAGAAGCGTGGTATAAAATCAATATTTAGAAGGATAATGGCTTTCATTCCTATCACAGGAATCAAATCAAAGCAAACGAAGGTTACGCGTAATGGGCTCCAAGGCTGGTGGTGTCGTCGTTCTGATGGATACTCTACTATCATATACCATTGGAGAGGTCCTTCATTCCTCTACTCGTCCTTTTTTTCATGCCACCCGGTCTCAATGGTTTTGAAAATACACTCTCGTTTCGAATTCTCTCCTTTTTGATTTTATTCCCAAGTATTACCAATATTCCACTTTAATAGACCTCTTCTTTGGTCCTGGCGGCATTGCTGCTTCCGCTGCCATCATCATAGCAGCCGTCGTCGTTTCGCCAGTGAACCTTTGACAGAGTAAATTAAGTGGTAAACCTCAATAGGCGTCGTTTTTTTAAAAAGGAAATGGAAGTCTTGAGTACCCTACTGATGGTAATGGATTTACAGATATCCTCTGAATTCCTGAATTCATTTTGTTTTTCAATGATACCACTTTCAAATGCCTCCAAGGCTGACACTGTCGAGATGAAAGTGGGTATTATGGCCTCTTGGAAATTTCTCTTTTCTTTTTCTTCGTTTTTCCAGTATTTTCGAGCAACAAAAATTCCGTTTTTTTTTCGCCGTCATTGGATCAAATATAGACATTAAATTTATGATGTTATAAATTTATATTTGGAAATTATACAAAAGAAATTTTGGAAGTTTTAATGAGGTACAAAATGGCTTGGAATTCGCATTCGTCTTCATTGCAATTGTTATGAGACTAGGAAATTCTCTCGTCTATGAAATTCCTTTTTTAACTGCTTAAAATTATCAACTAAAACTTCCAGTTATCAGGGAATTGTTATTTTTATTACTCCTACGTAATGGCGTTTGCAGCAAGCCCTTGATTTACCCTTTTTTATGAGATAGACTGGAGCTTAGACCAGAGCTGGCCATTAGTTGACTTTTGCAGAGTACCAGCAAAGATTTTGGTTATACCCTTTTCACTCGAACTCAAAGTTTTTGCCTATACCTCTCTCACGTTCACCCTAACTCACATTCCCTAGCTATCTCTTGAGGCACCCATGAGCTGCTATTCCCCAGAGCTGGCTAAGGGCAAACCCCTTTGTACTGTCGACAATTCTATCATTATCCACACTCGTATTCATCCAACTGTTTCCGAACCAGTTCTACAGCAATAGCAATCTAGGTCTACACTCCTTCATCACGAGTAACCCAGCGGGAAAAATGGAGTGCACTGCTCAGGGGAGCTGATTTTGAGCGCTGCCAAGTATGCTCCTAAGAGGGAATTACTGGAGTTTTCAGAAATTTTATAGAACAAGGAAAACTGTCAATAATTTTAAGGACCATAAATCGTCCCATAGCATACTCAGTGGACCGGTTCTCGTTCGATTACAGAAGTTAAGCAGCATTGGGCGTGATTAGTACTTAGTGTGGGGACCGCTTGGGAAAACGACACTCGCGCTTGGAAAAAGACGAAAAAACAATTGCAAAAGGTGAACAAAAATAAAAGCTTTTCGACATTCGGAGCTTATTCACATATCCACAAGCGTCCATGAATATTCTTTACTAAGAAGCTTTTTTATAATGCTCCTAAAACGCTTTTAAATGAGCATAAAAAGGTATGCTTCCCTGCAATGACATGCATTGTTAAAAAGTATATGGAACTGGTATGGGAACGGGAGCGCTATAAGCTTTTTAAGGAGTGCTCAAACATGTCGATTGCAGCACTCCATTTCCCGCTGGGAGCTTTCAGCGCTTTCAACCTTGGGACCAGCTATAACAGGGTTAGAGTGTGATCTAGATATGCAAACAGGGGCGGCGGAGCGCGTGGGGATGGAAGGAAAAGTGCACATGCACTTTCGCTTTGGATGGGGAAATCCACACCCGACTAGTATTTAAAAAGAGGATTGCCTCATGCAGAGTGTGTGCCCCATGTGAGGGGCATGCGGAAAGAGGGATGTCCCCGTAGAGTCCACATAAGGGACTCCCTAAGTGTCCTCATGAACACCAAAAATCAGCGATGCTGAAGTGATGTATGCCTTATCAGTTTCTGATAAGGGTCCTAAGACGCAACAAATGAACATCTGCCTTCGTTTTTAAAAAGCTTTAAAGTAATATCCTTAAGCTTTAGTACTTAATGGACCGGTTCTGGTTCGAGTACAGTGTCGAAACAGCATTGGACATAATAAGTGTGTTTCTTTACGAATCCCGGGATCTCTGGGATCCCGAGTTTTCTTTAAAGGGTGGGGATAGAATTGTCAAAAGTTAAGAAACGCTTTCTGGGATAATGGAGAAATCCAAGAAGAAGAACTATTTATTTATTTGCGCTATTGTCTCGATAATAAAAAACTTCAATTTATTTATTATTTTCACTGTTGTTTCGATAACACAAAACTTCAATTTATTTATTATTTGCACTATTGCCTCGATAACACGAATATCTTTTATTAAATCAATTGATGTTGAAAATTGAGAACTGTCACCTTAGCTGAGAACTGTCACCTTTTGACTTTTCTCATTTCATCCAAGCCGCCAGAAGTCCAGACCTCTGGCTCTTTGGGATGGACGGGAAATGAGCCCGAGAAAGTTAAGAAACACGAATTGGGATCCCAGGGATCCCGGGATTTCGGAAGGAAACAGGCTGAATAAGAATTCAGTTGGGGGATTTTTCCGCTCGCGATCAGCAATGATTTTTCCTCAGGGTGGGTGAATTTAGTCAGTAGGAACCTGACACAACCGTCTGGGTGCGTACCCCCAGCGGAGTCTCCTGTCATAGGCATGGAAGCCTTAAGGCTGTATCAGATCCAAAGCAGCACAACAAAAATATCAGCAGCAAACTGTTTCTATTGGTCAACTAGGGTCACATGACTACAGAAGCAGCACTGAGTGCTGCCGCTTCTTTTTCATTCCTGCGCAGGAACGCAGCATTTTTTGACATTTCAGTAAAGTTTCTTCCATGGAGACAAAACTCTTATGGGGAAAATAACAGGAAATGGATGGGTAGAAGAAACTACACTTCTAGTTCATTTTTGGCCACAGATGTCACCTTTGTCCGATGTACCCCACATGAATTTGATAAAAATTCATTGGAAACATCAAAAATTGATTAATTACGAATAATCGCATTGATATAAAATCGAATTTAGAAGCTGGTAAACAGCTGTAAGCTGCTAAACGTAAAATATATTAGTAATAAACGAACTTTACCATGAACCGGATAAATACAATCGGCCATGTTTTTTGGGGTACATTTGACTGCAGCGCCACCAATAATCAAACGAAAATTGACAACACGGAGTTTTGTCTCCTTGTATAGCCTCCATGGTTTCTTCTTTGAGACGGTTTTTTGTTTGTCGGTTTGTTTTTGTTTTGCAAATTAATTGAATAAATGGAAGAAAAATTAATAGAATTGATTTGGTGGCACCTAATATTATATGATAAAAAAAACTGGTCTGCGTAGAACCACACGATGGAAGTGAAAACTTCTATGGCCATTCTGTATTTCCAATTCAATCTTAATATTACAGGAGGATAATGGTCAATAAATTTTGTCTATATTGTGAATTTGAAATATTTTTTTTGGTGGACTTGGAAACACATTTTAATATACAAGTCGTTCTTATTTAATTATACAGTCGTTATAAAGGTTTTTATGCATTGTACTCTTTACAAAATTCTGGTGAAGTGATTTGTTATGCATACCATATTGCCAGCGCATTTTTAATTTTCTAATATTGACAAGAAATTCATTATTTCCGACCTTAAACACCTCCAAATAGCGATTTTCGTTGAAATCGAATCGTAATTGCCAAAATCGTACCGCCATATAGGCGCCGCCATTTTGAATTTTCAAATTTTTACCACAGATTCGCCATTTGTGACCTTAAAAACAACCCGATACTCATTTTCAATGGATTCAGAACACAAAAAAAATTTATCCGCCGTATTGGCACCGCCATTTTGAATTTTCAAATTTTGACCACAGAATCATCTTTAATTTTCAAATTTTTAACACAGAATCGTCAACCCTGCCGCTACCGATTTTCAATGGATTCAGAACCACAGATTCGTCATTCGGCCTCATAAAAACCTCTCAATACCGATACAATGGCAAAATTCGTCCGCCATATTGGAACCGCCATCTTGATTTTTTTACAAAGTTGTCAGATTGTCATGGGAACTCAATGTGTGTGCAAAGTTTCATACAAATCGGTTTAGTGGATGTAGTTAAAAAAACTGTCGCAAAATTTGAATCCAAGAAACAAACAAACAAACAAATATACGAGGGCAAGCTAAATAAAACCATTAAAAAATACATAATAATCCATAATACATAATCAAATCAAACATAAGGATATATAATACATAGTAATATAGTTTAATAATACATAACACTTACTAAAAAATAAAACCCCCAAAGGCAATTTTTTTCTCACATGGTACGGTAGCGTGATGGTACGGTAGCGTGACGCGAGTTTTTAGTTTTCCCCGGGCCAAAAAGTGCCCAACGTGCCTATAGAAGTTTTCACTTCAACAAGTTTGCTGCCTGCTGCTGCTACAACGAATCTGATACATGAGGCAGCATGCTGCCTCTTCCGCTGCTGCTGTCGCTGCTCGAAAATTTGATCTGATACGGACTTTAGACAGGCGGTCGCACACATTCCCTGCTGCTTGACCGATGTAAGATTCTCATCATTCCCTCGTAAAAAAATAAAAAAAGATGGGGTCCACATGAGGCAGTGGGGCTAGCCTCATAGGGGCCCTATCTAGACTCCGCCCCCCCCCCCCCTAACTACACGGGCATAACAACATAACCAAAGAATTTAAAACCATATAACTCAACAGACAGCTGGTAATTAAATTGACTTAACTTTTCCCATTTTAACGGTTATCTGCTCACGTACTTCCCACCCATAATGATTATGCTTCGCCGCCCCTGTACGCAAATATCCATTTACCACCTTATTTCAGTGGGCAAAATGGAAACTAAAAAGCCAGGAAACACTTAATTTACTAAATAACTACCCATAACTAAAAGTTTGTTCAACAGAGCCTTGTGCTATTAACTTATAGTTCATAAAAACATAGATGGGTGAAACAACCTACAAGACCCACTAGATCATCTAGGACTGGAGTAGTATTTAATACCATTTATAATTTGATTGTGTTTAAAGCACTATATGTTGGTCTAGGACATCCCCAATGAGTTTTCCTTTTTATCCAACTGGATGTCTTTTCTTCTTTTTCTTCTTTTTTTTTTTATGTGGAAGACTAGAGCTCAGGGAAAGCCCTTTGTACTGTCGACAATCTATTTTCTTCGTATAGAGTGCAATGTCAAACAGAAAGCTCGAGTCGATAGATAGTGAAGGGGAAGAGAGAAGTAGGAAGGAACTGCCACAACCAACTAACCCCAAACATTTCTATTGCGACTCTGGCATCGGGGCAATGAGAAACAACTCGCTGGAGTGTTATGCCTCCTGAAACGAGTTGAAATCCCATCAACCAACCGATGACATGCGCTTGGGGGAGCGGAGCAATGCTAGCGAAAGGCTATGACAGGGGTAATGAGGAATGTAAGGAGGGAACAAGAAAGAAGGTGGGAAAGGCGAAGGACCGTGGGGCTCTGCCGGGATTCGAACCCGGGACCTATGGGTTAGTAGCCAGGCGCCTTACTCCCTAGACTACCGAGGCCCCAACTTAACTTAACAACTTACTTAACAACGACGAATAGGGACGTTCAGTCTAGCATTGCAGAACCAATATATTTTCTTAAACCACTTACTGGGTAACTATCATCCACTAGTGCACGTCTTATTATTAACGAAAAACAGGCCCACATAAAAAGAAACACGCTACGAGGTTAATAAATGTAAGCATCAAAGCATCAACCATCAATCCGAGATATTTTTAAAAGGTTTAAACATCAACCAGTGTAAAATGTGAGTTTTTTCAGATTCAATATTATAAAAATCAGTAGGGTATTTTATCGCGATTCTCAGGCTCTTTTTCGTATATAGATTTCATGCTTCTACTTTGACTTCAAATAAAGGCTCCATCAAAGGCTTGCTGGCATGCAAAGTAAAAGCTTTCAAAGCCCCGTGAGAAAACATCTCCTTACACCGCCTCAACTATATGTTGTAATCTTGTAATATGTCCGAAGAGCTATCAAATTTCAAGTCCCAAATATCTCGTTCAATTCTCTTCGCCAATCTTGTTTTTTTTCGGTATAAATCACGAATACAGCTTATCCAATCCCAGATGAGATTTGATTAGTTACGATGGTTTTAAATAGAATAAAAGAATTTTTTTGTTGGTCGTCGGTTCCGAAGCTGATTTCAGGACCTTTTTGGGATATAAGTTGACCTTCAACTGATTTGGATCGAGTGGTTTGAGAATTATAATAAATTTTAGTAAGTTTCATAATTGCTTGGTAATAATATAAATGAATTGTAAAGATTGCTCGCAAAAAGCATGACCCTTCAAAAATTTACTTCGTAATAAATTGTACAACTACAAGAGTATTGAAATGTGAAGATTCCAAATGTCTTACTTATTCCCTTGGTTAAAATAGGTTTTGATCAAATAATTTAATTGCTTCACGTGTTGAATAGTTTTCAAATAAATCTTAAGATTCAGTTAAGTGCTTGATGAAAATACAGATATCAAACGCTCTCAAAATCATAATTATTTGTGTGGGAAGAACATTTTGCGTAAAGTTCCGCCTGCTTAGTTATAATAACACAGTAACATTATACAGGCTCTAATTTAAATTAACACCCTTTCTGAAAAGATGAAGTTTATAAGCCCCCTAACGACTCAGGTATTTCCCTTTCAAATAATTTACAAGAAAGATCCTTAAATAAACACAAAGTTTAACCGAAACTAATTGCAAAAATAGACCAAAATCAGAAAAAGGATGCTTCCTTCACTTCCTTCACCCCGCCCCCCCCCCCGGACAAATTAAGACGAAATTTGTCATTATTTATTCTAAGAATTTATCACGCCCTTCACAAAAGAAAAAAGGAAATTTAACATAAAACCCTTTTTCGAAAAATTATTCGCCCTTATTTAGTTCGAAAAAAAGTTGTTGTTTTTTTTCTAATGTATAAAAAGGTAACGTATATAACGGGAACTGTGTAAGGCAGTGATTCCCAAACTTATTTCGGTCATGGACCCCTTGCTATAACAAAAACTTAATCATGCACCCCCAAACCCAAGTGAATCAAATTTTATGATATAATAAAATCTACTAAAAATACTTTAATCTGTTCTCTCTGAGAAGACAATTGCACATAGCTAGGTAAATGAATTAGGTACATATTTTCAATTGTTATGAAGACAAAAGAAAAAATGCAATTGTGCTTGAAAATATAGGTACAAAGGTACTTAATACTTAAGTAATTTTAAATAAGAAAGAGCACAGCGGGAAAAATTGGGAGCGCTGCTCGGTGGAGCTGATTTTGAGCTTTCTGGAGTTTTCAGAAATTTTATACAATGAGCAAAACTGGCAATTATCTTAATGACCATAAATTGTGCCATTAGCACATCTCGTTCGATTACAGAAGTTAAGCAGCACTGAACGTGGTTAGTACTTCTATTCTATTCTTGTTGAGGGGCGCCTTGGCGGGCACTGTGACCTATTTATTTGGTCTATTGTGCCATCCCCGTCTTTAAAAACCATCTAGGTTAAGGCTTCCAATATAGCCTAAAACTGATTTAGGGTTCATATCCCAAATCTCCCTGGGAGTGGGGAAGTCGCGATGGAGGAGGCTCAATCTCTTCCTCGCTGTAGCCTCGCAGTCGCACAGCAGGTGCTCCGCAGTTTCGGGAGCTGCCCCGCAGAACCGACAGCTACAGTCGGCTGCCAGTCCTATTTTGTTTAGATGGTAGTTAAGCGAACAGTGGCCCGTCATGAGTTCTGTTATTATTTTAAGCTCCCATCTTCTGAAATTTAAAAGTTTGCCCGCTTTAGCTTTATCGATTTGGATGAATCTTTTAGCTTGACGAGCACCCTGGGTCCTTGTCCAACTATGAAGAAACAGCTGGTCGACCCAATTTTTGATGGCCGTTCTTACGTGGCAGCTTGCTAAGCTGCAGAAAGGTTCCGGACCAATAGGTGATGAATTTGCCCCTACTCTAGCCAGGCTATCGGCAATTTCATTACCAATGTGACCTTCGTGGCCCGGAATCCACATCAGCGTGACACTGTTGTTCCTGCTGAGGGATTTCAGAGATAGGAGACAATCCAGGACAGTCTTTGATGACACCCTGTAAGATCTAATGGCCAACAGGGCAGCTTGGCTGTCCGAGAAAATAACAATGTTAGAGCTATTTGGAGCTCTATTAATACAAGTCTGAGCACACACCTGGATGGCGAGTACCTCAGCCTGGAAAACAGTGGGGGTAGTGCCCAGAGCCATGGATATTTTACTTTTTGGGCCATATACGCCCAGCCCTACCCCTTTATCGGTTTTGGAACCGTCCGTATACCAAAAGGACGTGCTTCCTCTAAAGAGGGGCCTGCCATATTGCCACTCTGACCTACTTCGAATAATCGTCGTAAACGGTTTGTCAAAGTCAAGAGTGGCAGGGATGGTATCGGACAATGATATCATTGGCTCCAGGTTTAGCTCCTTGAGGATCGATAAATGATCCAGAAGGTCTCCTGGCTTAAAGGAGAATAGCTCTCGTAGACGCAACGCCCCCGCCAGAGCCTCCTTTTTCACCACTAGGTGGAGCGGAGGAAGGTTCAGTAGGACCTCCATAGCCGCAGTCGGACAGGTGCTTTTAGCCCCTGTGATACCAAGACAGGCCAGTCTTTGCACCCTGGCCAGCTTATTCACATTCCATACGATGGATGCATACGTGACCATGGGCCGTGGTTAGTACTTAGTGCGGAGCCCGCTTGGAAAAGCGACACTCGCCCTTGGAAAAAAAACGAGAAAACAATAATTGCAAAAGGCGAACAAAAATAAAAGCTTTTCGACACCCGGAACTTATTCACATATCCATCAACTTCAAATTTTGCACATATTATGTATGTATAATTCGCGTGACAGTGCAATCTGACCATTTTGAGAAAAAAAATCAAGATGCCGGTTCCAAGATGGCAGCCGATTTTTGCAATAGGCATGTTAACAATGGCGTAAACGTCAATTTATTTAGCGCTGTTAGCAAACTTATTTGTGCTTTTTGGCTTATCTAAAATGTAGCACAGCTTCTAAATTTCAAAAGGGGTTGACGTTTACTTGTGAATTTTTGTTGTAAGCAAATAATTTTGTAATATTTTAATACAGAATGAAGATATTATTAATTTTTTTTTATTGCTTCTTATTATTTATAAAATGAGAAATGTTATAATTTTTGGTTATTACCTGTAAAATTTGAACTGTCACGGTGTTAAGTTAACAGCGATAATTTAACAGAGTTAAAGTAACTTGGGCCTAAACGCGCCCTATGACAGGTAGAATGCGATTAGCTGTGTGGCGTCATTCTAAATTCAAAATGGCAGCAAAACCGAATGACGGAAGACATAATAGACTAAAAAGCAGAATATTTAACCTATCAACTTCAAATTTTGCACATATGCATAGTTCGCGTGATAATGAACTCTGATTTTTTTATAAAAAAAAAATAAATATGGCGGTTTCAAGATGGCGGGAAAATTTTGCAACGGTGTTCCCCGACCCCGCGACATGGGTATCAAATGAAAGGGTATGACAAGTAGTATAGAATTAGCTGTGTTTCTCCATTCCAAATTCAAACTGGCCGCCCGCATTACTTTTTTCTTTACGGTATGGGTATAAAAATAAACGGTATGACGAGTAGAATATAATGGCGGCTGCCACCAAATTACGGAATACATATAATAGACTAAAAAGTAGAAAATAAAAATAAATAGTTTAAAAAAACTAAAAAATAAGCTGTTATTTTATAATGAACTAAAAAGTAAAAAATAATTTTGAATGTAAAGTTTTTATTTATCCAGTCAGTATAAGGAGGTTGTTCCTTTAAAAATCAAGCTCAGAATGAAATTAATGAAGTTATTGGTAAAATTAATAATTATAACTTACTTAAATATAAAAAGCGTGGGGTGTTAACGAAAAGTTACAGTATTAATAAAATAGGAATACAGGTAAAGGGCGTTCCACCCGCGAGGGTCTGAGAGCATTCTCCTCTGCCCAAATTCTGTTTGCATAACAAAAGTTTTTTTAACAAATATAATACTTTTAGTTTTGAGAAAATTTAATTGATCGCCTTGTAACTTTAAATTTATTTCATCAAATTTGGCGAATAATTCAGTGAAATAAAAGCTGTTTGCTTTTCGATTTCGTTCGCTCCGCGTGATCACGCGGGAAACATCGCTTTTAAAATTTTTGTAATTTTTTATATGAAACCTTCGATCTTTTTCGCGGACCCCCGGTAGTTTTTCGCGCACCCCTAAAATAATTTTTAATTATCACGGACCCCCTGGATAATACCATAGACCCCCGGGGGTCCATATGGACCACTTTGGGAATCACTGGTGTAAGGTATAACCTTATCCAAATAATTAAGAGGGTAACGACATCATTTTCAACAAAAGTTTACTTAACTAATAGGATATTTTCCTGAATGAATTAGTCCCCCAAGGCGTTCAAGTGGACATTTGTTATCTCTGGCATAAATTCATTCATGCGTAATAAATATTATCTCCGGCAGCTCCCAAAATACCGAAAACCGTCGAAGGGCGGAAAGGGCATGTGCTGTCGTGGAGGGGTGGAGGTGTATCGAGCCAAGTAGAAGGCATGGCACCCATCCCCAAGAATGCAGGGAATTTCGGATACAATCTGAACAAAATATGAATATTTAATAGATCCCTTCTATCAGTTTGGTGCTGGTCAAGGGATTTTATTTGAAGAGGCGAGGGCGAAAGAAAGGACTTGGCGCTTAAGAGGTTACTTTTTACCATCGACGCAGATTAACTTTTAAATTAATTTTTGTTCGTTCCATTAAATATTTCATGAAGAGGAATATAATTATTTCTTTCTATATATTCTTTTCCTCTTCCAGGACTATGATGGTCTCGAGCTGTGAAAGAAACTTTACATTTCTGGCTCTATGGCATTCAAATACAGATTTCAATTGAGGTCGTAGAATTATGTCAATTTTTTTTTGGGATAGAGTTTTGCATAATTTTTCAGTAAGGGAAAATTGAAAGTAAATTTAACTACCAAAAAAAGTTATTCTTCTGATCAAAATATATTTAGGCCAGTAAAGAAGAAACTTTCTTCGTTGAAAGTTATTTTGTTTTGGGTCTTTGAATTTATTGATATAGGATAACTTGCTCAGAAACTTGATGGTACATTAGACCCTTCACTTCGCTCGAACACTGATAACAAAAAAAATGCAGTAAGAAAAGAACTGAAAGGGATAACCACCAACCAGCACCTAGTAAGGAATAAACTTGGCACATTTGTGACCCTGAACTTAGATAAAAGAATCAAGACTCTGTGTATTTAATAAGGTGCTGGTGGTGAACATCCCAGTAGGAAATGGAGCGAGATCTCCTCGAGGGAGGTACACTGGAGATTAGAATTTCACAAGCAAATCTCTCTGGCGAACTAAAAAAGATGTTTTAGGGAATTCCCATACGAATTCCAGTACGAAACGCGGGGAAAGATCTCCTTAAAGGGGCCCCCTAGACTATCAATAATATTGTGCAATTTACAATATTATTTACGGTCTGTGAGTGATATTGAAAGATTGTACAATATGTATATTGAGCGAATCACAATGGATTTGATATTTTTTGTGCTGTTAATTAGATGTCGTGCCGTAAACATCTTTGTTCGATAGATAAAAAAATCGAACTCGTTTTGTTATGGCAAGAATTAAGACATCTAAATTAAAATTCTTGAATTAAAATTTTTAAATTGAAATTATGTAACTAATTTTTATTCTTGGATTTCAATTATGTATATAACTTTAATTTGTAAATTTTTATTCTTTAATTAGAATTAGATTTATTGCACAATAATATTGATAGTCTGGAGCAAAGAAGGAAAACTTCAATATTTTGCTCAATATTATTGCAAAATATTATTGATAGTCTAGGGGCCACTTAACAGAGGTATATGGGAGATCTTAACCAAAATGCATTTAAGAGTTAAGCCGGAATTACACTATTGTGTTGTGGTGTGTCGTGGCGCTCTGTGTCGTGTCGGCAAGTGTTTACATTTGTGTGGTGTGTTCTGTCGCCTTCTGGCGCATTTGTAACCCAGGTGAAAATATAAAACTGAAAAAGAACTGAAGAGACTGAAAAACTTGATTACACCTTTATATCTCCCTTGTCAGACCATCACTCGAGTATGCGTCCCAGGTTTGGTCTCCTCACTACTCTTCGCACGCTGAAAGAATTGAGTCGGTTCAAAGGAGGTTCGTTCCATTCGCACTGAATCATCTTTCTTGGGATAACCCAATAGTTCTTCCACCATATGAATCCCGTCTTAAGTTACTCAACTTAAGCTCTCTTTCCAGGCGTCGTGAAGTGGCCGATGTTGTATTTGTTCATCAGCTCCTTAATGGAAAGGTCTACTCAGGTTTTCTAAGTCGCCGTGCGTCGTTTAGAGAGAGTGGTTACAATTTGAGAGGGCCACCTCTCTTACAAACCAACTCCTGTAACACGAATTACGGCAGATTCGAGCCTGTTTATCGCATGTTCATTAATGTGATTTCTTCTTTGGCGTAATTTAAAACTAATTTTTAATTTGCATGCAAATAATTTATTGGATTTTTTATTATTTGCATGCGTTGGCAGGTGGAAGCATCATAATGCCGTCACGCTCCAGCCTGTCGGTTATACAAGATTCTAATCCTAACTAAAATCACCTACTAGTCAACCCAGTCTCCGGCAGAGAGAGGCCTTTTCAGCAATGCTTCGCCAGCTGGATCTCTTCCTTTTGGTTTCTTTGCCCCGAGTAAAAATAAATGATGGCCTTAGAACGGGCAAATGCCGACTGTGATTGAAACATAGTCCTCGGCCATCTGGCGGTTAACATAAGGCTCGTTGCAGGACAGTACGGCCGTACTAGGGGCGATTGACGGTGATACAACGGCCTTACAGTCCCAATAACGGGTATACGACGGTGGTACAGTGGCAGCAACGTGGATATTCGCCCTCATATAATAAAATATATTTCACTGCAATTAAATGTTTGATTTTTTTTCTGTTGTGTTTTTTTTTCAAGCCGTTAAATAACAAAATTACCCACTAAAATATAAATCAACACGCACCACACACTTCACGTACAACAAACCGACGACTGGCGAGCTCGTTTCTCTTGTGCATCGATATCTTTAAGTAGGATAAATCGAAAGAACCATTGTACATAACGAAAATGATGAAGTTCCCATAAAACACATTCAACAATACATTTGGTGCAGATTCATTTTTTGGCTCAAATTTCCCGTCGAATGCCCGTTTCTACAGCTCAGTACTTGGCCTTTTAAATCTTTTGGTCAAATTTGGCCGTCGTAAGGCCGTATGTGCTCCGATTAAAAATGGTTAAAAACTCTACGGCCATCATATGCCCCTTAAAAAGCCAAGCGGCCTGTGTTTGCCCTTTATAAGGCCGTTTTTTATTTTTACTCGGGGCACCTTACCTTCTGATGGAGCATATTTAGCGTCTCCTCCACTTTATTCCTTACAACACCCGATGTCACCATCTAGTCTGTGATGTTCTCTACTCTAATAAGGTACATAACTAACATGTGTTCAGTGTTCTATGGTCTTAAGGATCAAGGATGACGAGCTTATCAACATATAATCATTTACGATGTCGTGCTGTAATAATTGCTAAATTATAAATTGAAGAAAAAATGCAACTTATTGCTGAGAGACGGCATGACCTCACTCAAGGGGATCTCCTCGAATTCTGTAAGTATTTGGGTGCGACTTGGTTCGCCGGATGCTGTGGGTTCATGCATACCGAACCCAGACCAAGTACACCCCTACACCGCCCACAACTATGCCATCTTTAAGGCATACTACATACTCCTAGTCCAAAAAAAATTTCGAAATAATTTTTAAGTAGCCAGCAATATTTAAATATTTTCGCTCTACGACCGATATCAAAAGCAAAATTCCGGGCAGTAATTGCAATATGGCCAGTGTCATCGGGCTATACGGATATATTGATGGCAAGTTTGAACATATTGATGGAAATAATGCTGAATTTTGAGCAAAGTTGTTCAGCCATCATTGTCGGCCACACAGTGCCGAAAAATGTTGCTGGTTTACAGGCACCCTAATGAAAACAACGATATTTATTAAAATCACAATAATCGACAAAGCTGCATCCTCTTTTCTCATGTTCCTATCATGAGGCCATGAGTCTGTTCGAGTAAGGTCGCTCCGAAGAACAAGGCACATGGAACATGAAGGGCATACTCATCTTTCTCGATGCAAAGCCTACAGATTGGATCCTCCGTGCTTCTGAACCTCCATACATGGTAATTTAGGGCTCAGTCTTTTGCGAGGGAGTGGTGAGAATCTTACATCTGTCTAAGAGCAAGGAATGTGTGACCGCCTGTGGGCCCATGCCTAAGGGTGAAAACACAAAGAAAGCAGGTTGCCTGCTTTCCTATTGCCAGCGTCTGGCGGCGCCAATCGACACAAAGAATGGATATCGTCTGCTGTGTGCCGATTGGCCCCGCTAGACGCTGGCAATAGGAAAGCAGGAAACCTGCTTTCTTTGTGTTTTCACCCTAAGACAGTAGAAGCCGGTGGGATTCCGCACCCAGAGGGTAGTGTCCGATTCCTACTGACTAAACTCATCAACCAGAACGGTACGACCTAGCGTCATCAACATGTTTGCCGAAACTTCGACGAAGGTCGCAGCCCAATTCACTGGCTACATAAGTGCCCGTAAGTGCATCGGAAGGTGGCTAGTATTCTATCGAGAAGCTCTTGCCTCTCGGTTCTCTTGCCCAGCCTAAACAAACACCTCCGGCTTAAGCCATCGCGTCACGGGGCTGGATCAGTTATCTAGCTGTTATCTCTCCAACGGTGAAACCCAGAATACCCTTTCTTGCTTGTTCACGGAAGAGGGCTCAAACTTTATCTTTGCGGGCATACAATCGTGGAATGTCGCCGCTGAAGACCATACCCCAGATGGCCATTCGTTCTCAGCATCAGTGCAGCTCTTATAATGAATTTCTCTAGTTGAAGATAGAGGATCCTCCATTACCGTGGTGAAAGCTGTTGAGTATTTCGTTTTTTATGAGAAATCGAAAATTTCGGCCGTGAGCACCGGTTTCGTCAATTCCGGCAGTTTTCCTTTCCTGGTAAATGACATTAGAACCATTTTGTTAGGATTGACACTAGGCACCTCGATAGTATGCCAGCTGGGTACTAAAAAAAGTAAGTGGTGCATGCATGTTGTACCCTCTGTTTGACCGTATATGACGATGTCAACATCGTTTGTGTAACTTTTGGCGAAAAAAGCTTGTTCCGATCAGTTCTAGAGCACTGTATCTACACTGAAACGACTACATATCTCCTCTCTAGGGAAATTCTTTTGCTATCGTGCCCTCTAGAGATCGCAATAAGGGAGTTAATTTGCGATCTCCCAATATCGAGAGTCGAACCATTCATAAAAAGAATGGCCTATACCGGGTTCGTATTCTTAAATTTCTTGCTATAATGTCCAAGAATGTATTGTCGCAGGCTCCTTCGACATAGAGGAAGGCCGCCAGCGCAGTGTTAAACACCGTTCCTTCCAAGTTGACGACCAGATTGTAAAGGCCCGTCTCAGTGGACTTCTCTTCCTGGTATACATTCTATGAGGCCTTTAAAATTTCAACTTTTAAATATAACTTCTAAATCATAGACAAGCCATTCTCCATAAATCAAAAAACCTTCTGTGTTTGAAAATCAAATAAAATAAGACAAAAAAACAAAACAAAATCCCATCCAAAATTTCATATTAAGCACAATTGAATTAAGGAAACTAATTGAGGCCATCTGCATTCTGCCCACACTTTCCACTACATGACCCTACCCCCAAATTTACTTGCAGCAGCCCTAGGAAATCGAATCCCTCCCTCAAATGTTATGATAGTAACCTTTCCCACTATATAATAACTAAGGTATATGTACGTCTAAAGGGGAAGCGTGAAATCCTATCCATAAAATTCGATTACATCTGCAAGGACACGTGCAATACATGAAACTTGTTGCCAAAAATTTGTAACATTCTAAATAAAACAGGAATAACAGCCAATAAATGACTGGCGGGAGCGTTCCCTGATAAAATAGGGTGGAGTGAAGTAGCAGTTACGTTAAAGAAAACTCTTAGGGGAGATTTTCTTGTCTTTTTTGATTTGCTTTTTCCTGACAAGTGATTTTTGATTTTGTGTAAAATTTTGCCTTTTCAATATATAAGAATATTTGTAAAAAAATTCCTATTCCAAAACCTGCAGAACTGAAATTTGTTGAAATTCATGTAGATAAAGCACGTGAAGGCTCCTCCATGGGTTGATGCAAGAAATTCTTATTATGTAACTATTATTGTTATAAATGTTCATTAAAAAGTGCTGCCCAGAATTATAGCGAATAGTCAGGTGCATTTATATGGAATCGCTATTCAGTTACAGCCATGTTTCCAAATGTAAATTTGATACCAATCACCACAAATGCGAACTTTATTTAATTAATATAAAATGCTTGAAGCAAGACCGTGAATTTCACGAAATTTCTTAGACAAAACGGATGTACAATTTTAGATAAATAATTTACCCCAATATTAAACTAGTACAAGCCCCAACAGTATATGTGCATGCATGCAAAATCAGAGCCACTTTTTATTCAATTCGTGGAGGAAATATTTTAAATTCCAATAACAGTGAAACTTTCTCCCTCTCTGTTCGTGCACTTCAATAATACAGCACAGATTCCAATCAATTTTCATCTGTATAGTTTTAATCAACATCAACTTGATTGATGCAAAACCAAATACAAAAATTTTAGCCCCTATTTAAAGTGATTTTTATTGAGTTTCAGCTGAGAGGAATGTTCAGTTAACGAAAATTACGAAAATACCTCCCATGATATGAAAATTGCATTCGAAATGCCAACAATATAGACCCCAGGGGCTATCGAGAGTTGTGTAAAGTAATGAAACTTTCATTTCAGGGCATTTTTCAGGCCACTGAACTAAATTGTGGGAATCGATGTCGGTGTAAAATTGTATTTTTTATTTGTTTTTGTTGTTGAATGGAGATCAAGGTAGTTGTGATTAAATTCCATAAATATTTGTGCGGTGTAATTAAGGTCATTTATCGATTTGATGAAGAAGGAATTCGAGTTATTTAATCCGTCCGATCAGTCGGAAAGTCGGCATATTCACTGAAGGGCAAACATCCTCCAGTTTTACAGCAGCTCTTAACTGAAATATCATCATCATCAATAGCTCCATATCCTTTTATTGGCCTTGGCTTGTTGTTATTGGCAACATCCTCCTCCAGAACAGTCGGTCCCCAGCTTGAAATCTTCAATTTCCTATACCTAGGTTTCGTACGCCTGAACCATAACCTTATATATTTACAAGCCATGAACAAGAATCTCAATTGAGAGAATCGGACTACCAAATTCTCCCAAATTCTCCAAATTACACTAACAACATAACGTGACTTCACCGAGTTGTAGTCCGATTGAGCGGAAATTCGCTCTCAATATTTTCCTTGTTCATGGCTTGTAATATAGAAGGTTATGCCTGAACTGATTCAGTTCATTATTGTATCTTCTCCTCTAAACACCATTTTCGTTCATTTCTCCATGTATAGTGCGAAGGAATGTCTTTTAAAGTTGCTCGCGGAAAACATGAAGTGTCCGGTAATCCAGCCAACAAATGTCATGACATCTTTTGCTCTACCCGCAACAATCCTTTGGCTGCGTTAAGAGACGATGGTACAGGAAGAAACCCTCTAAAGTTGGCCAATCCACGCGCGGACCTCCAGCGTTCGGTGTGTTTCATTAAAGTCCCATCGTCAAGGGCCCTCTTCAGCAAAGTAGTGGGTGCCCCAATAGCTCGTTTTGGATCAGACCCAGTTGGTAGTCCCAAACTAGTTTAGACTTGATGCTACGGGATCTTATCGCCCTGATTGTCACTTGGCTATCAGAGAAGACAAAAATCCGTCTATTTTTGTATGCCCTGTTTAATTTCTCGAGTGCATGCCAGCCAGCGTTCTTCTCCTTCTTTAAAGGCTCTACAACCGGTTCCGATCCTGGCCTCTCGCAACTGTTTTCTCCACCGGTCCCGGTTCGGAGCCGATGTCATCCAGTTTGGCATCCCTAAGCTCTGAGCGTCCTGGTCCACGCCATCCGTCTAGCGGAGGTTGGGTCTCTCTCGCTGTCGCACCCCATACGTCTTACCGCATACAACTTTCCGTGCAGGCTCATCTTCACTCATATGAGCTAGATGATGCCCTGCCCACAGGAGTCTACCGAGCTTTATTTGCTTCACAACATCTATGTCGCGATAGCGCTCGTAGATCTCGTCATTGCCGAGTCTCCGAAATCGTCCTTCCTCACATAAGGGGCTAACAATCCTCCGAAGTATTTTCCTCTCGAACACGGCTAAGAGGTTAGTGCTTTTTCCTAAACACCAACGTTTCGGATGCATATGTGAGTACCCGTAAGGCCATCGTCTTAGCCGAGGCGCGCACTGAAGTGGGGTGGCGGTGAAGTGGCTTTGGCATGGTGATTAAGTTGCAAGAGTTGTGCCAGATGAATGGCGGTGGAATGGCATCGAAGTGGTTTAATGCGCACCGAAGTGGCAGGCACCACTTCGCGACATCGATTTACCACATGATATTTTCAATCAAAATGTGGTCGTCGGACCATGAAGATGCTGTTGCATGTGTGCAAATTATTAACCTTAACAATAAAAACAAAACAATAAAGAGAAAAGTGCATTGGGTACAGTGAATGGATGGATGGAAAAAAATTCAAAATACGGCATTTCTAATGTTTATAAAGGTGGTTTACACCCTGGAAGAAAATAAGTTTAAACTTGTTTATAAAATGAGCAAGGCCACATTTTGTAAATTACTAGAAAAATTGCGACCTATTCCCTCGTACATGTTTCCCCCAAAAAAAAACTCAAGTTGGCCGTGAAATGACACGCCACTTCAAAATTAAACTTGTCGGAGACTAGAGGCAACCAAATGGTGGCAGTCCACTTGCAAAACACCACACCACCGCCACTACATCTCGATGCGCGCTGCCTCCCTTAATTCCGTGTGATTAAAATATTTCACTAGCCACACCACCGCCACGCCAATTTCTCATCACCTCAGTGCGCGCCTTGCCTTATATAGTAAATGTGTAGACGTTATGGTTAGATGCTTGGATTTGAATAGTCGACAGACTAGGGCGCTTTCAAAAATTCAGCTAAAATTTGAAAGCAAACAGAGCAGGCATTTGAATTCGTTTGCATTTGACTGCTGCAGTCGGCTGGATTTTTGAAAGCGCCCCATTAGTCCAGTCATTTTAGACATTAAAAATCTAACATTTAACAATAATTCCAAAAGTTTTAAATCTTTGGTGAACCTATTGGTACACCGAGAAAACAATAAATCTAAATTTGCAACCTTCTTCGAAGTCCGGAACATTGTTAAAATTGCAGATAAATGGAATTTGTCTGCATTTTCGCCAAAAAAATTCCAAAAGTGCTGCAAACTTGGAGTAGCGCTAAATGCAATATTTTATACCTCGTACCATATTTGCAACCAGTTGAAAGGTACGGAACATTGTTTTTTGTTCTGAGCATTTGCAACCAAAATTTAAAACTTTTGTTATTATTTCGAGGCCTTTTTGTTCGAAAAAATGACCACAAATGACAAATATTATAAATAAACATGTTCCGCCCAACTCAGAAGGTTGCAAATTTGTGCAATTGTTCGGGACATTGTTCGGATGCAGCTCTCGAGTTTGCAAGACTTTTGGAATTTTGTCTGTAAGTTTATTTGCAAAAAACGGTATTTAATAAATTTTTAATAAAAGAATGTTCCGTACCTTTAAATTGGTTGCAAATCTGATACGTGATATGAAATAAAGCATTTAACACTAATGCAAGTTTGCAGAACTTTTGGAATTCTCTTCGCGACAATATTGCAAAATTTCATTTCTTGCAATTTTAACAATGTTCCGGACCTCGGCCAAGGCTGCAAAATTTTATAGTTTGTTTTTATGCTCTTCCGGACCTTACATGAAAGTTTCAAAACTTTTGGAATTATTGTTAATTGATTGTCCACACTGACTGGCCTACATAGTAGGCTTTGATGGCTGTTAGCAGCCGTGCGCGTATCTCTGGTTCCGTGCTATGTCGGTTGCTATTATTGACCCAAGGTAGGTAAATGATTCTACCACTTCATACCCGTGTAGCGTACACCTTCGCTTAAAAGGCAGTTGCTAGGGTACCAAGGCTTATCGCTCTATTCACTGACTCAGCGGCTTTCACTCCAAATTCCGGCGCCCACGCCTGTCTCTGCTTTGGAGCCAACCATGTACCATATTAGTCTACCCTGACATATTTTATAAAAAGTCCAGGATAGCCTATCTTGTATGCGCACTGAAGGGGGCTAAAACTTTCAGGTTTAGAAGGGCATGCAGGCCGATATGATTCCGTTTCCGGAATCTCTTCTATGATGTTGGCAATTATAGAATGTCTTCGCCCAAGACCAGCACCCAGGTACCCAGCTACTCTTACGCTCTCGATAATGAATGCGAAGTAAGCACAATATCTTGCATTTATTACCGTAAACTTATGCAATCATATCAACAGAAATAAGCATTCTGTCGATGATTGGGTTCCCAAAAATCGTCTCAGACTCAATGCATCCAAATTCATTTCTGTCTCATCTTCACTATGGAAGAAATAATCGCTAAAAAAGCATTCTCGTACCCACAATTCCTCAAGAATTGCTTATTTCTTCAGTCTTCGCCCTATCTTGATCTATAAATAATGCATTTGGCTTCGCGCCTAGAATACAACTCAGTTATGATTGAATAACTTCTAACGCCATAGAAATGAAAAACTAATGTTGCTACGACCGTAGCGAAGGCTACTTTTTTATGTGAAACTCTAAGCTCATGTGTCACCCTTTATACTACTAGACCGTCATGTTGTTCACGTCATGGTGCAATGTCTCAAGTAAGCTTAGCTCGCAGGATAGAAAAAGGATAGGGTAGGTTAAGATAATCTGGAAAATGCATAACGAGGAGGCAATGAACCTCGCGTTTAAACGCTTGGATGTTGTATGAGTTAATTTTTTAAGTAGCCGGCTGACCCAGAGATGCAACCGTAAAGGTTAGCAGGAGATAACCTTCTCGTGGTGTTACGCTTCCTGAAAGAAATGAATCGCGCTAACCAGCCGCCAAAGTCCGTAACGTCGGCAGTATCAGACTACCAGATAAACAAAGAGTACCGTCCGCTAGGTGAAGAACCGACCTAAGCGGAACTTTGGTACCCTGTCATTAACCGGTTAATCCGGCGAGATGCCTTATTAGGGCTACTCACAACTCTAATCTGCAACTGAAGCTTAATACTAGATATATGGCATCATGACTCAAGACATACTAGTCGGGCAGTACAAAGCGAGATTCGCACGATTCAACTAATATAAAACTTTTTTTCGACTTGGGATAATTAAGGTTAAATTCAAGAAAAACAGTGAGATGTATAATGTTAAAACTATTATGAAACGACTGGATATCTTACCATTACTACATGAAAAGCCGTTCATCAAGCCTTTCAAAATTTATTTATTTACCAATTGTGTTATTTCTCCTTTTGTTGCTATGTTAACTTTTGTCCAGCAGTATTTTAGCCTACAAACAACGAATTATTACATAATTTCTTATGCTCATCCCTCAGTTTTTAACATTAAAATTAAGAGATTTATGAAAAATTTACAAAAGTTTTTTTTTATGTTTTTTTGTTTGTTAATATTATTTTAACTTACACGTTAATTATTAAGAAAAACTTTGAGAATTTTGTTTATCAACATGTCGGTATATTTGATAAATTTTAAATTTCGATATTCTGTCAGATAAAAATTGTACAAATAAAATTACTTTATTTATATTTTTTTTAATTAATGATAACTTAGTCGTAATTAAATTCATTAAGATATACCCTATTTAACTTATGTTTAAAAATGTTTTCCGTGAATATTTGAAATTTTCTTTAGCTTTTTTTGTTGTTGTTTGTTTTTTTAATCTTTAATTTGTATATTTTTTCTTAATTTTCTTTTTTATTTTACTTTTATTTCTTTTTTTTTGTTTACGATATATTCAATTTCACCATTCGTTTACTAAATTGTTTTACACAGCAGAGAAACAAATCTTAAATTTAAATATAATTTTTTGTTAAAGATTTTGTTGCTCATTGGTTTTTTTTTGCTTGCTTTTTTTGTTTGTTTAAATAAATTATGAAAAATTTTAAAATTTTGAATCTATAAAGTTGTAATACAATTTTTTTTTTGTTTAAAAACGTTCACAATCAGTATTAGTAAGTATCGAATTTACATATCCCCAGTCTTGTTGACAACCGTAGATTCGTTGACGTGATTTTCAATAGGCTCCGCATCTTTAAATATAACTGCGTATTTATAGTGCTTACGACATCTTTCTCTATACATTTTCATGTGATTCTCGCATGGACCAAAATGTCCATCTCTCATTGCCTCGTAAATTCTCGTGCAATCCTAGTTTAATAAAACAAAAAAATAAATTTATAACAGAAATGTGTTAATATACTTAACTTAATGAATAAATGAATTATATGTGTGCTTTTAATAATAAAACTCACCTCAAGGCTGTTTTTACTAATTTCAAACGACGTTATCAAATTAATCGCTTCTTCCTTTCGGCTAAAATCCAAAGCAAACATTATTTTTGCACCTTCAATTAAATGCTGTATTGAATTTTGATTTTTCTTAATAAATTCAGCATTCAATTCCTCTGGTGTTTTGCCACCTATAAGTTCTTTGCTTGCTTTTTCAACAACTTGTTTAACACTAGGATGAAGATCGGTCATTATTTGTAGAGCTTTGGTTAGCTTCATAATGCATCCATGTACAATTTGATGAGATGGATCTATCTGACGTGCACGTGTAATTGCTTGAATCATTAAAAGTATTTTACTCTTTCGCAAATAAACTTCAAATGCTAACATATAAGTGTCAATTCTATCTTTGGCTAATAGTTGCAGTGGCTTTAGAAATTCGATGGCTTTCTCAAGTGGATCATCAGGCCGTTGTAATTTTTCTGGAATTAACTCATCCAGTTGCGGTGCCTCAGGGTCAGCATCTTGAGGATTTTGCTGTTTTGATTTATGATGCTGTTCCTTTTTAACAGCAGCTTGTGCAGCCTGTGCACTCTCTAATTCAGCTTTTTTCTTAGCTTTCCTTTGCTTATTTCTTAGTTTCTTTAATTCAGACGGAGGTAAATTTTCTAGATTTAAAGAATTTATAAAATTTAATACAAAACTCTTAATAATTTAATGATAACACATTACCAGTATCTATTTCTTCAACAATTTGTTCACTTTGTAAAGGTCTGTCATACAACTTCAAATACACCTAAATTAAAAATTATATTTAATTATAAGCACGATACTACGTAGCTTAAGCAGACATTTATTTAAAGAGATTTTGTGAAACACCAATTTAATCACACTTTAATGTATGAACTCTAAAAAAGTGGTTCCTGTTATAGTTCAACGTCATTTACACAATATATCAAGATTCAAGAGTTAACACATACTTTCAACTACGATTGCCTTACATAAGATGACACGTTCGTACAACAGCAACTGAATGTACGATCCAGCCCTACTCCATTATCGGGTTTGGAACCGCCCGTATAACCAAAAGGCCGGGTTTCCTCTGAAGAGGAGGCCTGCCGTGCTGCCAATCTAACCGGCCACTGATAATTGTCATAATGTCGTTTGTCGAAGTCCAGGGTGGCAGGAATTGTTTCGGACAATATGAGCATTGGCTCCAAGTTTAGTTCTAGAGAATCGATAGGTGATCCACAAGGTCAATAGCCCCCGTAGAAGCAGCAACCCCTGGAGCGTCCTTCTTCACTAATATAATAGGTGAAGCGGAGCAAGGTTGAGTAGGGCTTATATAACCGCAGTTTCCCTTTGGTTTGGTCTTGACCCAACATGCAATAGAGGCATATATGATCGTGGGCCTTATGTGTATAGCCAACACCTTAGCCTCGGCTTGAGGTTATAAATTAGCGGCAGATATGTAATTGCCATGCAGAACAAGTTATAAAATTAATTAGTGTGTGACATAAGTCAACTTTTAGAATTTCTCTATGAATACACTATTTTCCACGTCAATCCAAACTCCATTCTCTGCAGCTGGAAGGATAGACACAGGATAAGATAGGTTTAAGAGAGTCTTGAGGACGAGGAATCCTGGGGCTTGGCTTTTAGATTTTATGTGATAGAGAAAATTCTTACATTGCAAAAAAAAACTACAGCGATAAATAATGTACATTATTATTCTGCAGATAAATGGAGCAGGGCATTTAAAGTGCTCCTAATAAACTATGAACTATTTAGTGCGTGCAGGAGTAGCATGAATTATAGATAGCAATGAAATCTGAAAATTAATTAACAGAACAAGCAATGGAAGACAAGTAATCACAAAATAAGTAAGAATATAAACTTGTTAAAAGATATGCGTTTTTGTTTACAACAAAAATCAATTTTCTAGATACAATAAACATGCAAAAATGGTACACAACCACACAACCCGCACAAGAATACAAAATTCTTTTCTATAATTAGCTCATGCTTAAATAAACAAATGAAAGAAACTTACCTCAATGGCACATTTAGCAGCTTTAAAATAAAATGGATGTTGTCTTAAAATATCCTCAAGCCTCAAAAGTCCAACATAAGCGCGAAGAGTCATCTTTCTCATACAATATGTATGAAAATCAAATTGATCCTCAATAATTTCGGCAAAATGTCTATCAACCTCATGACATTTCTTCAAGCTATCACCCCAATATCCTAATCGTTGAAAAGCTAAGGCGCATTCTGTTTGGAACCACATGCATTGCATTTCATTTAGATTTTCCATTGCTGAAACGCCTTCTCTTGTAAATTTCGCACATACTTCTTCAGCTTCCTTAATCAAATTCGCACGTAGCATATATTTGGCGCATTTAGAGTTAATGTATCTAAAATAAATAAGATATTATAGAAATGTATTTATAATCAGATTATATTCATGAAATTTACCTATCAGCAGTGTCCAGACTCTGGGCTTCGTCTAGCCATTTATAAGCTTCAACTGGATCACCAGCATGTTTATATATTCTACCTTTAGTAACAAATAGTTCGATTAGAGTAGGCGTATGGTCTATGGCCATATTAATATATTCCAAGGCTTTATCTGTATTTCGAAGAAAATCATAATGTTGGGCTAAAAACATCATTGTCCACAGCAGTGCAGATGCCGGCTCTACAGGTTTTTGCTGTTCGCAATCTTCTTTTGAGAAATGTCCAGAACTTTTTAGATTGGTATAATATTCTTGTATTAATTGTGCTATTGTGTCGACTTTAGTGGGATCTTTGTACAAGGAACGTATATTAACGAATAATGGGGGTACACCTTTTCGTAGCCCGCGGCGTAAATACTCATCTATTACCTCTCGGAAGGTATTACCTGATGCAACATCTAATGGAAGACGTTTTGGGCACATTGCATGAGGGAAATCCTCCTGAAATTCAATTAAGATAAATACATTCATTTAAATCCTTTTCCTGAACAACTAAACTAGAACAGTTTTAAACCTGATCGAATGGTACTAAGCTAAGAGTCTAAAAACAGTCTAGTTCTATGGGGTTGTGTCAGGACTGCATTAAAATATTTAAATTCAATAAGAAAGAAGATGCTCAAGTTTATTGCTCGTTGAACGTTTTATCTCCCAAGGGACAGTTGGTATGGGAACAATTTTTATACTTATAAATGCTGGCCATTTTTTTAATCGCATTATTTAATGGCAGTAATAACCAGTATCAATCGTCTTACACAAGTAGGACTTCATGATGGGTGATGATTCAGGTCCAACGCTACTAATTATTTTGACCTTCTTTTTTAACGGGGTCTTTGCCGCATTGCCATCTATTTTATTTGGACTATCGTGCCAACTCCGCCGTTAAAAACCTTCCAGGTTAAGGCTTTTGATATAACTTAAAATTTATTTGAAATCTAAGCCCCAAATCTCCCTGAGAGCGGGGATATCGTCAATCTCCTCCTCGCTGTAGCTTCACAGTCAAACAGCAAGTGCTCCGCAGTTTCGGGAACTGCTCTGCAGAACCGGCAGCAACAACCAACTACCAGCCCTATTATGTTCATATAATAATTGAGCGAACAGTGACCTGCCAGGAGCCCTTATTCTTTAAATTTAAAAAACTTCCCGCTTTAGCTTTGTTTTTTTGAATGAAACTTTTAGCTTGACGAGCGCCCTGGGTCTTTGTCCAGCTATGGCGATAAAGCTGGTGGACCCGATCTTCGTGGCGGCAGGCTAAGTTGCTGAAAGGTTCCGTACCAAACAGTAATGAGTTTGTCCTACTCTAGCCATGACACTACCTTCGCGGACTGGAATCCATATCAGTGTAACATTATTATTCCTGCTGAGGGATTTTAAAGATAGAAACCGATCCAGGACAGTCTTTGATGCCACCCTGTAGGATTTAATGTGCAACAAGGCAGTTTGACTTTTTGAGAAAGGTAGATGTATTTGAAGCTCTATTAATGCAAGACCTGGATGGCGACTACCTCAGCTTGCAAGATCGAGGGGATAGTGGCAATGCTCATGGATACTTTGCACCTTACACTACCCTATTATCGGGTTTGGAACAGAATTTGGAATAGTCGGTAGTCCTCCGCACCAAATTTATACTTCCTTTACTCACAGAACAATTCTTGCTAAGCTTTACTATGCTTTTCAGAAATTTATAACAAGACCTTTCTTCGTTTAAGACGATTGTTATGAAAGATTTTTAAGAAATAGTAGAGGAACTGAAGTAAATACCCAGCTAAATGGATGGAAACTGCACAGCTATAAATTATATTTCATTTCAACTGGTGCCAATTTACATAAGGAAACTTAAACCTACTTTTATTTAACTTTATTAGAAAGTACCATTACTGAACCTACTATATATACCTAAAAATATTGACTTAAGTACAAAACTTACCTGGAATTTCTTATAGGCCTCAAGAACTTCCATATCATCAGTAATTTGCTTAGCTTCAAAATACTTTTTAAAGTACAACGTATTTTCCGGATTTCGATTAATAAGCGATTCATAAATTGGTACAGCCGAGCTAAATTGGCCTAGTTTAATATAAAGTTCTCCCATTGTTTCCTTAACAGAGAGCTTATCAACGATTTGACTTTCAAATTTCTTTAGATGCGACAATGCTTTATCAAAATTACCAGATTCAATAAGAATTTGATTCTGATAAAGCAGTAATTCGCTATGTCTATAGTCATGAGTTTCCTAAAATTAAAGAAAAACAAAAAATGTTAAGTATATGCGTTAAATATAATTACAGATTCTTACTACAACGGCTGGAGATTGTCTAAACGTCTCAAGTATACTATTAGCGGTCTCAAAGTCACCTAATAAATGGTAACTCATAGCAAATCCTATCCAAGATGCATGCTGAGTTGGACGAAGCTTAAACAGTTGATGTCTTGTCTCTTTATAACCTTCTAAATCTCTCATTTGGATTTGTAGTAAGGATAGATCCTTGAGTATTTGCAAATTGTCCTTTTCCCATTTTAAAGCGTTACGGTAACATTTTATTGCTTCATCATATTTTTTATCTGAACGCTGCAGCAATCCATACACATGCCAACAGACATGCGATTTAAGATCATTTCTAAGTCCCCGTCTAACATATTGATACGCCTCATCCCTGCGACCTAGTCCATTCAGCGTAAGACCCTTCATAGCCAATGTCTCACCATGCTCCGTATACTTGGGATTTGACAAAATTTGTTTGGCCAATTTGAGACCATTTTTGTATTGCTTCATTTCGTAGCATTTCTAAAAAATATTTTTATTAAGTAAGTAATAATAAAATCTAATTCATTCATTATATATTAAAAAATTTGGAATTTATTAGAAAAAAAACCACTAAATTTTAATGACAAAATTTGAGGTTATGTTTTAATCAAGTTGACTGGTATAAAAGTCTGAAATGACCGAAAATGGAAAGTAATTAACCCCCTGTCAGGGGTTCATTGGGGCTCGTTATCACTTCTTTAAAAAACCTTTTATCACTTAAGAGTGCATTTTAGCACATATTATCATACACTAACAAATTCCAAATCTGCGGCAATTAATTATCATTTTTATGCGGGGGCATTTCTTGAAGAGCGGCATGACATACCAAAAGTTTTCTGAAAAGCGCACTTTCCTTTGGCGGCAATGGATCATTGGAAGGCATCTTGGTATTGCTGGAATTAAATGCTTCTAAATCACACTTTTCAAAACACTTTTAACACAATTTTCCTTAATAAAAATTAAATTTTAATCTCCGGAAACCTAACCACGAGTAAAAATTGAGGTTTCCTCGCAACGGGTAACACACTACAATTGTTATGTCATTCTGATAGTCCACTGAACTCGATTTTGAAGTTTAATGAGCATTGGCGTCGTAAATTTTATGACAATAAGTGACCGTTAATTTCTAAGTAAAAATAATATATTTTAGGAGTTGACTTTTAAATGCAGATAATTAATAAATGAGCATAATATCTTGTTAATTTAGAAGGAAATTTGTGCTTAAATTATATTGTTCCAGCATATTTTGATATATTTTTGTTGTTGTTCACTGTAGCAAAGTAAGTTAACACTGAATTCAAAATGCGTGGGGAGGTGTTAACACTACATATTTTAACTCCTTGCTCCTTCGTACAACTGTCACACTATTTCAAAACGCGCGGAATTTGTTAAGCCAAAATTTACGTAAATTTTGCTATAAATTTGGTGAAAACTTTGTGGAATGTACGCATTTTTCGATATTTTTATGCACAACACTTAGCACTAGTGATAATACTACTCTGAATAAACTGACACAAAAAGTAGTTGCAAACAAGTTTACTGCATACTACAGGATAAATCCAGTTCATAGAATTTTGTTTATCTAGAAAATCTTGGATGCTTTTTTAGATTTTCTAATCCAGCTTTAAACTTAATCCAGATGTTGTGCATGCCAGGTAAAGTACTCCCCTTTTTGTAATCATAATTATCTTTCATACGAGTATAGGTACAAGATTCTTTGCAAATTGTCCACTATAATCTATCTTCTATATGTATATATAAAAGAATCCCTGTTTCCCTTGGTCACGCCATAACTTGAGAAAGGCTTCACCGATTTCATTCATCTTTTTTTTAAGTTCTCTAATACTTTGTAGAAGGTTGTTAAGGAAATAAAAGTTAAGAAAATGGGACAATTTCAGAAAACGTGTGTGTGTGTAAATGTTTTATAGACTCCGAACTCGCTCATCCGATTGGCAAGAATTTTTATATATAGGGGTTTTCGAGTACGGCGAGGCGGGTATTTCTACACGATCTCGAACACTTCGGGTAGCAGTAATATGCCAGATATGGTAAAATCCGAACTTTTGTATGGGAGGTATTCTTCGAATCACTGCTAAAGATCCATTTTAATTTGTTTTTCAGATCAATCCAAGGTGATTTACTGGTACTTCCCGTACAATTTTGTTGGAAAAAGTATATTTTTCGAGAAGAACACGATTCTCTGAACTTGGAATGAAGTAGCTTCGACTGTATGTGCCCGATTTTAGAAGTCTATGGCTTAAATGAAAGGTCTTGAAGCCAAAAAGACAACAAATTCAATAATCGGATGTTTATCACTTTTACTTTTTGAGCTGTGGTACCTGGAAATTTACCTAGATTTCAAGATGCTTGATTTTTCAAAATAGAATAATTTTGCATGTCACATATTTTTTTATTTTATTGTGTGTGTGTGTCGTGTGGGCAGAACGAACGCCATCCAAGATATTGACAAGTTTCTTCGAGATTTGCGAAGCGTCAAGCCAAGCTGATGAATTTGCAAGAGCTTTCCTTTACTCTGAAATGTCACGATATTACACCTGGAAACAAGCTTCAAAAACATTCCAAAGTCCCAAACAAGGAACACCATTGAAGGAATATCTTCTCGATGGATGCTTAGGGCGGATTTATACAGTGCATCCCACCATTCGGTACCTCGGAACCAGACTAACGTAAGTCACACTAGGCCAACTTTTCAGGAGAGCGCAAAAACTGTAAAAAATGTACTCTATCTCTGGCTGCAGAGCTAACTTACAACCCTTAGAAAATGCAAAAGGCCCTGAACCCCTGAAAATCTGAAAATCATAATATTTGGACTTACGTTCGCCTGGTTCTGAGGTCCAGCATTAATGCATGTTTTCATTTACTTTTTTTATTAGTTAATGTTTGTGGACAGACGTCATTCACAGTCCATGGTCAAGTGTGCGCAACATATGAAGCATGTTAAAAGTAACATGTTAGAAAATGATGCACATCGGGAGCATACGCTTGCTGATGCAGTACATTCATCCCATCCACATAAAATACGACTTTTTACAAATGTCAAAAACGTCCTAAGGCAATTATAACTGAACTTAAAATTCATTACGTTTTGACAGAAAATTAGCCAGTCTTAAGAAAATTTGACGAGGAATCTCAAGACGTCTTAAGGCTATTATAGTTAAGGCTATTGGCTTATGGGTGCAGCGAGGCGTGTTCCAACTAGTTACTGGATAATTTCCTCGTTATAATTCTCGCTATCGTCGCCGTCAGGTATAAGGGTTCGAAAACTGCCTAGTCCTTAGAATAATATATCCTTATAAATTCTTTCGCCGGGGCCTTTTGTATCCAAAGCCCGAACTTTGCCAACGAAATTTTCCTTTGAAGTCATATTATAGATCATGTACAGTAGAAGACTGTATGCGGTATCTAAAGTCGATCAGGAAAGTTCTAGTGATCTAGTGTACTGTTCTTTAATGAGATTCTAGTGAATGCCGGTTTCCATTTTCGACGTGGCATGGATAATGGGGCCACTTCTAGCAAAACTCGATATCTTACATTATTCGAGGGGGCGGCTTTGCAAGCACTGCGACCTATTTGGTATATTATGCCAACGCCACCCACGAGGTTAAGGCTTTTGATAATTGAAGACGTTTTTACAAAAACAGCACATGTCAAAAAAACAGATTTTTCAGGGTAGCTTAAAAATTGTATAACATCTAAAGTATTACAATGTAATTAACTATTATTATGTATGCGATACTTGAGCATATGCTTTAATATAATTATCCAAAGTTATTATGCATAACACTATTTATTTTCTCACATATCATGTGGTCTCGTTGACAAGTGTTTTTTTTGTGGAAATAGACTCGGACAAGTGCTGTTTTTGTAATCATCAAAGTTTGTTTTTGGAATTATGAATATACTCGACTTGTTTTTTTTAAATCTGATTAATAGGAAACGTGGAGGACTTTGTAAGCTATCGGTTGCCATCAAAATCTCATTTTCGTGAAAAATTGACAAGTGCGGTTTTTGGAAGAATGTCTTCAATTGATATAGCCTAAAATTGGTTTAGGATTCATATCCCAAATCTCCCTGGGACCAGAAAAGCCGTGATGGAGGGTACTAATCTCCTCCTCTATGTCTAGTTATGAGTCCCAAATCTTGATGACCGATCTTACTTGGCACCTAGAGAAAGGTTCCGGACCAACAAGCGATTAGTTTACCCCTGCTCGGCCATCGGCAATTTAAATACCGATGTGGCCTTCATGGCCTGGCATCCACATCAGCGTATTGTTGTTCCTGCTGAGGGATTATAGAGAAAGAAGACCGTCTTTGATAATACCCTGCGGGATTTAATAGCCAAGAAACTGTCCCAGGCTCTTCGAGAAACAATTTTAAAGCAATATGGAATTCTATTAATATAAGTCTGGACACGTACCTGGACGACAAGTATACGCCCAGCCCTACGCCATTATCGGTTTTGGAACCGTACATACACCAAAACGCCGTGCCATTCCTACCGACCTCTGATATTCGTCATAAACAGTTTCTTGAAATCCAGAATGGAAGGAATGGTATCGAATAATGCAAGCATTGGCTATAGGTTTAATTTCTTGAGAATTGATAGATCATCCTCAAGGTCCCCTGGCTGAAAGGAGAATAGGCCATCTAGACTGCCCCCCTTGTACCCACTAAAGCATACTTCTTCACTAGTTATTGGAGCGGAGAGAGGTTGAGTAGGACTTCCATGACCACAGTTGTATAGTTGCTTTTAGCTCCCGTTATACCAAGACAGGCCTGTTTTTAAACCTTGGCCAGCTTAATCACAGCCCTCTTTTGTTTTGTTTTGACCCATCATGGAATAGAAGCATTCGCTCCTATGCGCCTTATGAGCGTCGTGTATAGCCAAAACATTAACCTCAGTTACAGTTACAGTTATACCCTCGACAGACTAGCACCCTCAGAATGACGTAGACTCCATTTTATTTCCATATCTTTTATATGGATCTACGTCATTCTGACGTCATAACCGGATTAAATTTCTAGTCTGTCTCCGGTATTACCCGCTCAATCTGGGGTTTCCAGGAGAGCTTTTGATCCAGGATTAATGCTAGATATTTATCCAACTTGGAGAAGGAAATTTCCGTGTCAATAGGGAGGGACATTTTAAATTTAGCTTCCTGTAGCGACTTGCATGAGGTCCGAAATGATGCCATAGTGAACGCCGCTGACGATGTCATTTGTGTAGGCCTGTGCTTTGAAGTCCCGGTTATTCAGGTCGGCAAGAAGTTGGTCGATTACGATTGACCATACGAGAGCCAATGTCTTTGTTCTCCATGTCCATCGTCTTCAATTGATACTTACCATATATTTAAAGTGTGAATCGAGTTTTTTGTTCAGTATTACCCCTTTCAATGTCTTCTCGGGGTAAGGCTAGTGCGTTTAAAGGAAAGTGAAAGGATGTACTACAGAGTTGGATAAAATCGTAGGTCATGTTATTCTAGTCCGTGGCACTTTCGTAAAATAGTTTGTTTCGTTTGCATCCACCCTTGATAAATGAAATCGTATATCTAGGGAAACATTGATCTAAAAAAACACCAATGAAATATGAGTGAATGACCATGACAGGATGCAAACGAAGACATTTAAACATACACCTCCTACAAGTGAATAATCCTTCCTGGCTTCGTCGAAAATAGAAAGGCTATTTCTGGAGAATACCACATCTCTCGATTGGACCGATTATAGTACAGGAATTAATGGAAATAGTCAAAAGAAAGAGATATGGGATACTTTTTTATGATTTGAGATATAAACTGCTTTCGCTTCATACATACATATTCATTCAGATGTGTAAGTAAAGCGGTCGCTGTGTTCTCGAATATAAATACTTATTTGACTGGACGCATTTTGGAGCATAATAAACTGGACATATATTATAATATAGTACACTACGAGACTAAAATTGTTTTCTAGAATAACAAATTAAATTAGTCAAACAACTTTCGTAGTTTTATAGCAAATGACATTTATATACGTGACACGCTATCAATTATTATGTCTCCTATTTAACATAGTATTGGAGAAGGTGGTAAGAGAAGTTGCGGTAGAAACGACGGGATTCATCTTTAACAAGTCGACATAGACAATGGACTACGCTCGCTGACGTATAAGGCATATTCCAGTGACTACGCTGATGATGTCGCCCTAATCAGGGTCCGCCACAATGGGGGTGCAACTGGGATGAATTGCCCCGGGCCCCAGGTCAGAGGGGGCCCAGGAAATAGATTGAAAGCCAAAAAGTTAAAACCACTATATCCCTGCGTTCTAAAGGTCAAGCAGGCAGTAGCCTAAGACCTATTCCGTTGTAGGCTGACCCATGCAATTTCTATTCGGAAACCGACCGTTCATTTTGAAGTTATGAATGAACTATTCTTACCACAGATTTTAAAAAGTATTAAACATTTTTATAGTAACAGATTTTTTGGAATTTCAATTTCCTTAAAGGGGCCCCAAGCATATTTTAGCCCCGGGCCCCGCAAGGTGATGTGGCGGCCCTGGCCCTAATAGGTAGGTCTTTTGCAAGTGTGAAACAAGACTTCATCAAGCTGCAAAAAGAATGGGAATACTCATCATCGAAGCAAAAACTACGTATCTTTGCACGTCAAAAATATACACAACCCCAAGACAAAACATTACAAAAGATTCATATAACATAGGAACGTTAAAGAATTTTCTTATCTTGGAACAGTATTGCAAGCTGACAGTGGCGAGACAGCGGAAATCAGAAGGAGAATGAACGCTGCTAACAGAAGCTATTTTGGCCTTTGACAACATCTTACGAATCTTGTCTAGAGGAATGAAGTGTAAACTATATACCACGCTAATCAAACCCGTTCTGGTATTTGGATCAGAGGCATGGACTTTGAAAGTGGCTGATGAAACTCTTCTAGGTACTTTTGAAAGAAAAATACTACGCACAATATTTGGCGGTATCTGTGAAAACGGTCAATGGAGAAGAAGATATAATCATGAATTATACTAACTTTACAGGGGACCCGACATTGTCAAAAGTATAAAATTAAGTAGATTAAGATGGGTGGCATATATTCAAAGGCTTGACGATAATGATCCTGATAAAATAGCGATAAATCGAATCCCTGATGGAAACAGGAATATCGGTCGACGAAGACTTAGTTAAGCCAGGCGTACATAATAGAAGGGCATTAGCCAGGAACCGAACGGCCAAGCCAAGGATAATATTAGGTTGTACTGACACAGATGATGATGATATTTTTATACACACTAACAAAAATTTTATAGAATTTGGTTGATAAAAGTTCAATTAATAAGATCACAACTTATAGGGCACAGCCGATTTACGAGATTTTATTATTATAAAAATTATGCATTCTTGTACTAAAAAATATAACGATTTAGTAACTTAATCAACCAATTATGACAATTAATATCAGAACGTGTATTTATCGATTGCCAAATAACTTCTAAATCATTTGTGTCTAAATGGTGAACTAGTGGTGAATGCCTGTAAAAAGGAAGAATTTTCAATAAGGAAAAGGAAATTTATCAAATAGTTAATACATACCTATAAAAACAATGATAATTTAACAATGGCTTCATACTTTTAATACGTCCTTCATGATAAATATCAATATTTTCTTTATCTCTTACAATTCCAGTAAAGAATACATCTTCGTATGGAAATAACTTATATTTAAAGGAGCCTTTAAGTAATTTTGGTATTTTATTACCTAAAAATAATTAATTTCGTTAAAATATTACAACTATTTAAAAACAAAATTTTGCAAATTACCAGGAACAAGATACCCAATTCCAGACACGTATGATGGATAAATTGGTTCATCATACAATTCATTAGGAATATACCATTTATTAGATGGACTCCGATATGGGCGAGCATTGGAAAATTCATATCCAATTATTGGTAAATTGTCATTTTTAGTTTTTTTAGAAACATTTTCTATTAAACTTAATATTATTTTTGGATTAATAAGTACATCATCATCAGTTTTCATAATATAATTACTTTTCATTTCACTTTGTATAAAATGTTTCAATATGAAACCAGTTTTTAGTGTTAAATTTAAGTAAGTATCTACAAAATTTTCTACAATTATATCACCATATACATTTGC
Organism: Thereva nobilitata; assembly: GCA_963855945.1. NCBI lineage: Eukaryota > Metazoa > Arthropoda > Insecta > Diptera > Therevidae > Thereva > Thereva nobilitata. Next base: position 80,225,898 of record OY979697.1, read on the forward strand.
TTCGTCATAAAGTTTTTTCTAAAATAAAAATAAACTTCTACTAACTTTAAATAATTAACATAATATGATTAATTTACCATAACAATATCATCATCAGATATTCCTGTTATAAAAAGCGTAGATGGACGCACCAATTTACCCCATGTCTCTCTTATAGTATACCTTTCAAGTGTGTGGGATGGCTCAGATGTAATATACATTAGTAATTCTTGCTGATCGTTCTTCGATATTGAAAAATCTTGACATATAATGCATGTTTTTTCATCTATTTTAAGAAATTTGGATATATTCTGATTATGTTGAAACCACAAAAAACTGTTGTCTTTCACTTTCACATTTTCTTCATATTGATGTTTCACTAACAAAAATAGCATCAAAAATAAAATTAAAAAAACATAACAGACTTTGCGGTTATTCCCTGTAAATACATAAGTTGTTTTTCAAAAAAATATTCCAATTGATTATGTTTTAATTTATGAAATTTACTTATTTTATTCACACAACTGAAACAAGTTCGACCACGCATTTTTGATTTTGTATTTTTAATGGCAATTTAGAATTAAAAGAACCGTTTTGTTTCGGCGTTATGTTTGTTATTATCTTATCACCATGTTCATCTGTTCTATCACTTAATAAATGATATTCTATCGGCGATGTAACAAACTCATTCGTATACTTTGCTCAATCGAAGAAGAAGGTAAGTAATTAGAACGAACAACACCGTTCCACACACGATAAAGTCCATGGAACAACTAACTGAAAGAAAAGTAGAAATTCTTTTTCGATATCCAAAAGAGTCTGACTCCTCTCTCTTCTATATGGCTTCAAGTTCATGATCTATATCGAGTCGAGACGGGTTCGACAACAAAAATAACAAAAACTGCCGAAAATGTGGCGAAAGAATACAAAATATATGATCATGTGTTTTTTGAGATCTTGAACCCAGAAGAGGTGCAATTTTATACAAACAAGCTTTTAAAGCGAAAATTTTATTATTGTCTGAATATCATGTAACTAAGCTTTCAGGTAAAATCATCTAATTTACTTTATTGAAACTGTATACCGGATAACATAAGCATTGTTGACAGACGAGTTTGAAAAAAATCAACATAAGGAATTAACCTCCAATGCACATCGGACTACATATATTAAATTCATTCATAAAAGATGTGTCATGCTTTGGCGATCCGTAGATCCAGTTAACGTGAAAATGGGGTTTGAAGTCATCGGGGTTTTTTTTCGATTTTTGTCTCATGAGCTCCATTTAGTTTCATTAGGTAGAAACTCTGCTTTGGTCACGTCCAGCTAATAAATAACAAAAAATATTATAGGGGTATTGGGATATAAATAGGAGTCTTGCGCTATAGAGAAAGATTTGCTAGAGATAAATGATCGAGAGCTAATGGTTCAAATTGTTGAGGTTATAGGGCAGATCACTTTGATAAGAATTAAATTTTATGTGCTCTTGATTACGTTATTGTTTAATTGGCCTTTTAAAGTAAAATATCTATTGCCATTGCAATAAAACCGTCTAAATATAAACAATCCCAGATCTAAAAAAAATCATATCATCACATAATCGGATTGCACAGATTCTCAGAGTTGTAAATACACGAAATCAAATCGAAAAAAAAACAAATTATCGTTATTGTTTGGAAACAAATTGAAAAACAAAAGATATAAAGCATGAAATTTCATATTATTTTTCTATATTATATTTTAATGAAGTCAATCCATTGTTTTTGCTAAAAATTTGCCAATGTAACAAATAAATAAGTCATGGTATTTTATAAATCACTAGCTGGGACCCGGTGCGCCTATGCTGCACCCATAAGCCAATAGTAGTAATCAGGTGATATGAATTTTAATATACAGTAGGAGAGTTTGAAAAAGGCAATGTTTTGGTATTTTTGATTCCAAATAACAAAATGTGAAACTATTAGGGATCTGACATTTTGATCGAGACAATAATAACCATCCATTGACATGGCCTCTTGTCGATTCTGGCATACCAAGTTGAGGAAGAACTTTGTTGTTGATTGATATGCATAAGTCCTCAATCAGTATTAAAGCTTCATTGAAAATTTCGTCAGAATAATCCTTATTTGGATCAACTGCGAGTGCCTGCCTGAGAATGTCTTCACCGAGACTTTCACGATGAGTTTCCCACAATTCTCGGGGATTTGATGGTGAGCATGTTGTTAAAATAATTGCAAACAAAGTACGTATTTGCATTGGATGACAGGTAAGCGATGCCTCTGTCAGAATTGTGTTCCAATGCTGATCATTTTCAAGTAAACCCAATTTATAACATGTTTCTCTATAGGTTTGATATACAATGCCGTCGACGGTCCTCAAGGCAGCAAATGATGTAGGACCTCCTTAAACTTATATTAAGTCTTTTATTTAGCTAAGTGTATCAAGGAAAAATAGTTCGCCGCTACCATTTGTCAATGCAATGCAGTCCCTAGGCGTGATTTGTGAAAGTAATGAACGTCACCAATCGCTTTATCATACCCAAAAAACCCTAAATACAAAGTCTGAGCAGCTAGAAAATATATTACTATGCTTTGTATCGAAGCTTTATACATAGCGCCCCTTAGGGGTATTTTGCGAAAGTAATGGGCCTCACCGATCGCTTTCTCGTACCCAAAAGCCTCTAAATACAAAGTCTCAGCAACATAGAACGTATATTACTAAGCTCTGTATCGAATTTTCAACAAAACTTTATAGCGGCGCCCCTAGGGGCGATTTTCGTAAGTAATGGACATCACCAATCGCTTTCCCGTACCCAGAAACCACTTTGTATAAATTTTCACCATCATAGAACGTATATTATTATGCTTTTTATCGAATTTTTAACAAAGCTCTCTATTACAGCGCCGCCTATGAGTGATTTTTGAAAGTAGGCGCCGATGCCAAAACCAGCACCTTGATGTAAGTAATATGTGGTTAAATTTTTATGGCGATCGGTTGAATGGTTTAGGAGTTATTAGGGAACATACATACATACACACATACATCCAATTTTATATATATAGATTACCTTTCCACAAACAATATAACAGTTGGTCCAAGCCCGTTCTCTAAGAAGGTGTGATATCCAATAGCTTTGTAATATTCTGTACGTTGACGCGTTGACTGCTACAACATTGAACACAGAAAGGATTTCCTTTACGACTTGGGAATTGTATAAGTATCTCCATATAAACCTCTATAGGTTGACAAAGCAAAAAATAAAAGAAGCGCGTGTTACTTGGCCAAGATGGTTTTAATCACTAATTCACCTACAAGTATTTTTCCTTATCGGTGGATTCGTCGACGCTAGCCGCGATAACAACGAAAGAGTTTATTCTAAGGTGTTATAGCACGGAGAGTATGTTTAGAGCTTGCCCTTTTATTTACTTTAAATTAATATTTTTTTCTATTTTTCAAATAAAATCTGCTCCATCAAAAAGATTAGCATCAACAAATGCAATGGCAAAATACCACTTATGGTCATAAGCAAATGCAGTTCAACTTTGGCTCTGCGTAAACTTTTTGCCCTAACGTATTTCTTCAGAATTTGTATAGACTCTAGGAAATTAGTGCATATTCCGCCAATTGGTATTGCTAGGGATACGGAATCGGTACTCGAGTCTTTACTCATATGAGTATTTGGCTTTCGATTCTACTCATATCAGTACTCGATACTTTTGACCGAGTACTTTTACTCATATGATTATTTATAGGGTATAATCGGGTACCAAGTACAATTTGTTTTGAAGTCAGAATTCACAAGCTTCAGTGGTAAGTATTTTCCTTCCAAATAAACGATTTACACATACATATAATGTGTTTTTCTGCCTCAATTAAGGAGAGTTTAGGGTCGTTCAAATCCCAAACGCAAAGTGGAAACGCAAATTGGAACTCTTTTATCGTTTAGAAGTTTCTATGGCTCCCTCTACCTATTCACCCAGGTGGAATCCACGTTCTACCTATTCACCAATGTGGAATCTCCAAAGAGAAAAACATAAATTGCTGTGCGATAAAAGAGGTCCAATTTGTGTTTTGAGATGTAAACGGGTCTGTCTGGCCCGAAATCGAGTAATGTGTACGCTAAGGCAGGTCGCAGGTAATACAACTCTCCGTTGAAAGTTTACAGTAATGCCAAGGCAAGGGATGGCAATTTTGCGCTTGCTTGTTCCATGTACCCGAAACACATTCTTTCGTGAAAGAGTAGGCATATTTTTCAAAAAAGTACTCATCGATTCTCAAGGAATCGAGTACTCAGTAGTAGTCCCGGTCCTGGTAGTCCTAGATGTCGTCGAAAGTGCACTCCGCACCATCTTTGCCAGTGTCCCAACGATCAATTGTATCACTGTCGCCAGTGTTTAAACATATGTACACATCGGTGCAAAAAAAATGGTTTGAGTTTAGTTAAAAATAAATGGAGGTGCCATGAGCCTGAACCAAAACAGAATCTTACTAACAAATAGCACCAGTAAATTTTCTACTGCCTTCACTCGCCTCCATCTCGCGATCAAAAAGCTTAATCGGTCGACCGGATTTAACTTGTTTTAAGATGCTCAACACTTCAGCGATAAGCTTTCCATTGACCCTGATGATTATGACACTGCCAGTGCCGGGTGAAACTGAGATTTACAACCGTGCGCGCATGGGATGTATCGTTTTTTGCTTTCCTTTTTGTAAGTTTCAAGCGAATTTCTTTCTCACTTAAGTGAAACTCAAACTTTACCCGATTGCGACTTACGTCGATATCACATATCTGGGTATACCATAGTGCACAATCACTCCACTCATATAAGAATTAACGTTTATATTAGGACAGAATTGATTCTAAATTGGATAATCTATGTTCTTCCTATTATGCTACACGAATTTGGAAAAATAAATTCAAGCGTTACTGAAGATGTATCACATCCACGAACCTATAACGCTTTAAATCTTCGGTAAAGCCCATTACTTAACATAATAAATTACACATGAAAAACTGGCGCCAAACGAGTGATGCACTTACTCATTTTAAAGTAAAAATAAATCTGTCTGTGGAGGAGAATTCTGTGGAGCTCGTGTGTATTTTCTTTGCAATTTGCGTAAATTGAGGTCCCCACTTTAGTATGAAAAAAACAGGTGCCAGATAATGTGTCGAATATTAAGGACCTGCTCCGGAAGCGATGTAAGGCTGGTAGTGACAGATTTCTAGGGCGCAAAATGAATTCTTCTGGCTGACTAGACGCGCCCACGTAAGAGCCAAGCGTCTTCGTAAATGCCATAATCAGGTAAATCTTCCAGCGCATTTGCTCGGTATATCTCTATTGTATACATTCCGTTTTGTAAATGTTCGCTGCAGTATGAGCTCGCAAACTTCATTCGGTATGTTCCCAAAGCTAATAAAATAACTGGTTAACTCGGAAAATCCAAATCATTTGCTTCCAATCTTACAAAATCAGCTCTTCTATTATTTAAACGCCAAAAGTTTAAAATCACGCTTAAATCTGTCGTTAACCACCTCCGCCACCCAAAGACACATAATAACCAGTCGAGATTCGTTAGCCTAATCAGTCAGTTGAGCTTCTTGTCTATCCTTTGAACGTCATTTGGTTCCAGCAAACAATGAATTTGATCTTCACTATTATTCATAATATCACATTATGTTTGCATCTGTTTTGAAACGTGTGCAAGCTATATGACTGACGCTGAAATAGGTAGATAGCACTTTTATATTACGCCTTTTTTAGTGTTTTAGGTTTTAGTTCTCTAAATATTCGTGTCGATGTAGTCGAATTTCGCTCTAAAATATTATTTCTGATTTCATGGTCCAGTCCTAGATGAAGGTCAAGGCATTCACGTGCTATAGCCATCAACCGCCCAAGGTTTTGCCTAGACATATTAAACAAAGTCGCAAGCCTCTCGTCGGAATTACCATTTCGCAGTTGTTGTGAGAAATATACCTAAAGCTGTTCTAGTTTTTTTACATTTCTGGCTTAGTGAGTTTGCTCCAACATGGAATTGAATTGGTCGCAAGTACGTCTAGTCCAAAAATGCATCAATTCATTATTCAAAGCACCTCTTGTGTAAAAATCTAGTCTAGAACCGCGTGATAAACCCTTCTTCGCCATGCCACTAATATCACTGAACTAAGACATTGCAGAATTGAGGTGGTCCGGCCTAGTTGCAGTAACTTAGGCGCCAGAGTAACTTATATTCAGCTCAAAAAGTGCTATCCGACGACGTATTACACAAGCTATTGAAGGCGGGTACCAAAATTTGCATTATCCTCTAACTGAGACATGTTGCTGCTTGCTGATAAAATTTGGTTGATAAAAGTTCAATTAACAACTTGTAAGGCACAGTCGATTTACTAGATTTTTATATAAAAATACGCATTGTTGTACTAAAAAATATAACCATTTAGGTACTTAATGAACCAATTATGACAATTCTTATCAGAACGTGTATTTATCGATTCCCAAATATCTTCTATATCGTTTGCTCTTAAGGAATGAACTAGTAGTGAATTTCTGTAAAAAGTACGGTTTTTTTATAAGAAAAACGGAAAAATTTATCAAATAATAAATACATACCTATAAAAACAATGATAATTTAACAATGGCTTAATTCTTTTAATTCGTTCTTCATGATATATATCAATATTTTCTGTATCTCTTACAATTCCAGTAAAGAATACATCTTCAAATGGAAATATCTTATGTTTAAAGGAGCCATTAAGTAATTTTGATATTTTATTACCTAAAAATAATTTATTTTGTTAAAATAATAAAAGTTATTAAAAAAAACAAAAATTAAAATTACCAGGAACAAGATACCCAATTCCAGTGACAAATGATGGATAACTTGGTTTATCGTATATTTCATTAGGAATATACCATTTATTAGATGGACTCCGATATGGGCGAGCATTGGAAAATTCATATCCAATTATTGGTAAATTGTCATTTTTAGTTTTTTTAGAAACATTTTCTATTAAACTTAATATTATTTTTGGATTAATAAGTACATCATCATCAGTTTTCATAATATAATTACTTTTCATTTCACTTTGTATAAAATGTTTCAATATGAAACCAGTTTTTAGTGTTAAATTTAAGTAAGTATCTACAAAATTTTCTACAATTATATCACCATATACATTTGCTTCGTCATAAAGTTTTTTCTAAAATAAAAATAAACTTCTACTAACTTTAAATAATTAACATAATATGATTAATTTACCATAACAATATCATCATCAGATATTCCTGTTATAAAAAGCGGAGATGGATGCACCAATTTACCCCATGTCTCTCTTATAGTATACCTTTCAAGTGTGTGGGATGGCTCAGATGTAATATACATTAGCAATTCTTGCTGATCGTTCTTCGATATTGAAAAATCTTGACATATAATGCAAGTTTTTTCATTTATTTTAAGATATTTTGATATATTCTGATTATGTTGAAACCACGAAAAACTGTTGTCTTTCATTAACAAATTTTCTTCATATTCATGTCTCACTAACAAAAATAGCATCACAAGTAAAATTGCAACAACATAACAGACTTTGCGGTTAATCCCTGTAAAATATTTGTTGTTTTAAAAAAATTCCAATTGGTTATGTTTTAATTTATGAAATTTACTTATTTTATTCACAGAACCGAAACAAGTTCGAAGACGCATTTTTGTTTTTAATGGCAGTTTAGAATAAGAAGAACGGTTTTATATTAGCTTTATGTTGTTGTTATCTTATCACCACGTCTATCTGTTCTATCATTTATTAAATCTTTTTGATACGATTTTTATCGGCGATATAACAAACGCATACGTATGCAATGCTCAACTGAAGAGAGTAAGAAATTAGAACGAACCTCCACCGTTCCATACACGATCAAGTTCATGGAACGACTGAAAGTAAAGCAATTCATATACATACGTTAAAAATGCTTCCTATTATCTGCCGTTTTTAATATGTTGCAAAATTAATTTAACTTGACTATATAACATAATTGCTGATAGTATTTTTGCATCGATATCGAATGGCCCTGTCGTTGGAACAAAAATTGATATAATCTGAAATAAGACAGCTTAATGGAATGCTGCTGTGGATGGAATCCAAATATGAGATGGCATTCTTAGAAATAGATTAATAATAATATCAGGTATTAAAAATATTCTATTCCGCAGTGGCGTGGCGTCTTTGGAAGCAAGGGATGCATTGCATCCCTTACAATTTCTTAAGAAATAAAAGTAAAAATTCAAATTTTATCAATAATTACTCTTTTCTTTTACAAAACTTTTATTTTTTATTTTACCATTCTGAGATTCACTTTATATTATTGCTGCTTTTTCTAGCCTCCACTGTTCAGATATAAATTCATGTCTCCAAATGAGAAATTAAATGGAAGCAATATTAGGGTGTGTTCCGTAATATACTGGGAGCACTGCGATTTCTGACGTCATGCCAGTGCACTGGGAGACACGTTCCGTTTAAAAAGTTATACTGGACAAGCAATACATTTTTGTATATCGGAACAGCGCACAGTATACTGGCTCCGCCATTATTGTTTACATTTGGAAAGTAGAAGTTTGTTGTAATTTTTTGAGTTTTCTTGTGCATTTAATTTCTTATAATAACAGAGAGTCACTGTCAATTAAAGCTAATTGAATTTTTGCATTATTATTTCCCATTATTTGTACAGCGTCAAACGTCTACAGATTCTCAAAAATTAAACATCTGTCACATCTTCAAACTACTGGGAGTACACTACCTCTTTCAGAGCAGTAATCACAGTAGTAAAATGACGTCGGTTTATGACGTCATGCATGTTCCTAGAGCACTGCGACAGGACACTGTTCGGTTAAAACGGAACGACAAAACTACCACTGGGAGTACTGGCCCAGTGCTCCCAGTATATTACGGAACGCAGCCTTTATGTAATGTCAGTTATGTCCATGAATGAAAGTTCTCTCCTCGTTCTCTCTGAATTCGCAAACGAAAACTATTCTATCTACGCAAAGAAACATGCCGGCGAACTTCGAGAAGCAGAATTTGAATTGCTTCCCTTGACTGTCCGTTGGAGAACGCACTTCGGTGCGAACTTGTGGTAGAAGAGGGAAGTGGAGATGGGAGGACACAATGAACGTTTGTTCCTGTGACCAGTGCCAAGGGAAGCAATTAAACGAAGTTTTGTCAGGTGAGTATATTTTTTGGTGGGTGAGAGCGGAGAGAAGTTTTCCAATAAGATTGGAAGGAATTCATTTCTGTGTGCAATGAATATATGGAAATGAATTTGTACAATTGTTGTTTGAAATTAATAATGGCTCAATTGTAGAAAATAGAAAGAAAGAAACAGTATTTTTGGAGTAATTAATTAATTAATTAAAATAAATAAAAAATTGTTTTGCCTGCAATTTAGTTGGTGCGATTTGTTTTGTAAGTTAAAAATAGTGTAAGTAGTTTTAAAAAGTTAGTTTGAAAAGAAAATTGGAGAAATTGAAAAATATATATGGTTTGTTTTTGCTTTATTAAATATCATGGGTAATTTTGATGGTAAGCATTTTTGCATAATGGACGATTTTTTGCAGTAATCTTTTGGCTCGCGTTCATTTACGGAAAAGAAATCCATAATTGAAAATGGTAGACCGAAACCAATATTACATATTTTAAGTGAAAATAAAACATGCACTAGGCATTTTTCTACTAAATTATACTATAGCGCGAATTGGCTTACCGGTTGTCAAAATAAGCAAACATTTTTTTTTTGGCCTTGCACTTTATTTTCAACTGCAAAGAACGTTTGGCGGTCTTCAGGATGTAATGACTTAAATAATTTTCATAAAGCCGATGATAGGCATGGTCAAAAATTCTTCGAGTATTTAAAATCGGTTTTAGCTCTTTCTAAATTCGGTACAGGCCAAAGGATTGAAAATCTAGTAGACACTTATTATAAATCCTCAATTATGAGAACAATGAGTTAGTTAAAAAACCGGAAAATTATTAAAATTTGCATAGATGTTGTTTGCCACTTGGCAGGTCACATAATCCAGAAATTAAAAATCAGCTTCAGTATTTTCTGGATTATCAAACAATATTCAAAATGATTTAATAATGGCTATTTCCTGCAGTCTTACTAAAAATTAAAGTTACTTCTGAAACCCAAAATTCTGAGTTTGTCGCAATTATTTGTGATGAAACCACAGATATTTCCTGTCGATCTATGTTGTCAACCACTCTGAGATACAATTCTTCCTCTGGTGACCGAAAGAAACATTCATTAGTTTTAAAAATATTTCCGATGATAGAAGAGCAGTTCGTTTGCATCAACATGTAGTTCGTGTTTTGCAGTATTTCGCATGTGGTTCCAAGTTACAATTGCTATGACGGAGCTTCAGTTATGGCGGGTAAAGTTAGTCTTCAAACCAGGGTTAAAGAAACTTCTAAATGCTATTTTTGTACACTGCTTTGCTCGTCGCTTAAATATTGTTTTATCGAAATCATGTGACAAGATTCGTGAGTGCCGAATCTTCTTTCAGTCAATCACAAGTTTCTCAAATTTCTTTAGTCACTCAACTAAACGAACCGCTCTCCTCGACTTGTTTTAAAGCGAAAACTTTCAAAATTAGCTCACACTCGCTGGAATTTCAATGGAAGACTAATTTTATCTATTCATGATAATATAGATAATCTTAATACTCCTTTTGAATATATAAGGTGCATCCGCGGAACGGAGTTTCTCCACACAAATTTTCCCAGATTGCATCCCCTACAATGCAAAGCACGCCACGCCACTCATGAATATCCCTTAAGTACACAATTCAATTAATATTAAAGTGAATGTAATAAAAATTCAATACGATCAACTTTCGTAAATAGAATTAAGTACAATTAAACTAATATAAACTATATTTTATTTATTAGAAAATATATTTTGTTAGGAAGTTAATTAACCAATTTCTGCAAAAGTTATCAGAATTTGAATTTATCCCTTCCCAAATTAGCTCTAATTCATCTGTGCTTAAGTGATGAACTACTGATGATTGTCTATAAAAATATAAAGTTTTATCTTCTTCTAAATAATAACCAACAATATTGAAATACACCTGTAAAAACAATGATAATTGAAATACGGTTTGTTGTATTTCATACCTTCTCCATGTACAATGCCAATATTTTCTCTTTCTCGAACAATTCCGGTGAAAAAAACATCTTCAAAAGGAAAAAGTTTAACTTGAAAAGAACCTTTGAGTATTTTTTGTATTTTATTAGCTGAAATTATTTATTTTATTAAAACTAAAAGATTAACAATATTAAGAATATATTTTAAATTACCAGGAATAATATATCCCAATCCTGATGTATATAAAGGATAAGTTGGATTCTTATACATGGTATCAGAGACATACCATTTATAATTTGGCTGACGAATGGGTTTTGCCTTTTCAATTTCAAAACCAATTATTGGTAAATTTTGTGGCTGATTTTTATTCGAAATATTTTTTATCACATTAAATAATACTTTTGGATTAATAAGTACATCATCATCCGTTTTCATAACATAGTTAGTCTTAATATCACTTTGTATGTAATGTTTCAATATGAAACCAGTTTTTAGTGTTAAATTTAAATATGTATCGATAAAATTTTCTATAATAATATCTTTACAAAGATTCGCTTCGTATAACAAATTTTTCTAGAATTAATAATAAATTTTATTTTAATTACCCCGTTTATGACTGGGTTCAACCTAGGTTGAACCCAGGTTCAACCCACTCATAAACGGTGGTCGAGTTGAAACTGGGTTCACTCAACTCAACTTAGCTCTCCTACCTGGGTCGAGTTGAAATGTCGACTCATAAACGCGGGTTGAGTTGAAATTGGGTTGAAATGACATTTGTTTTGTTTTTTTAGTATCCGTGAAGTTCATTTTGATGGAAAACTCTATAGGAAATCAGAAATATTGAAAAATATAGAAAAAGAATTAACAAAAAGAGGTTATCGTATCTAAAAATGAGAACTTCACACAAAAATTTGAGGTAATGTTTTGATCTCAGTTGAACTCTATTTCAACCCAAAGTGAACTCAACTCGACATCATATACGGTGGTTGAAATTTCAACTCAACCTCGACTCAACTTTGCAACCTAATCATAAACGGGGTAAATTACAATAATATTTTGTATAAATTTACCATAACAGCTTTGTCTTCGGATATTCCTGTTATAAAAAGTGGTGGCGGATATACAGCTTTACCCCACGTTTCTCTTACTATAAGCCTCTGATATGCATGAGATGGCGCAGATGTAATATAAATTATTACTTCTGTTTGATGTTGTTTAGATGATGAAAAGTCTCGGCATACAATACATGTTTTATGGTCTATTTTAAGAAAGGTTGAAATATTTTGATTATGTTGAAACCATGACATGTTCATTCCATTTGGTTTTGCATCTTCAGATGGATGCAGTAACACTAACGAAAATAACACTAACAAAAACCACAGCAAGAAAATAATAATGCACACTTTTCGGTAACATCCTGTAAAATATTTATTTAAGTTTTTATATTAATTAAGTTTTTATTTATAGTGCTTACTAATTTTATTCACATAACCGAGTAAGCTTTGACAACGCATCTTTGTGGTAAATAAAAAAAATCAAACTTCCGCTTTGTGAGCACAATCATTGTTATCTTATCACAATTTGGTTAACTAAAAAATCTTCAGATCTTAAATGAAAACAGACTATGCTGCGAGATGATGAACGTGAGCAAAATATATTACCTCGAAAGCAGATTCACATGATGATAAAAATTTTGCTCCAGAAGTAATCTATTATATATTTTATAAAACGATGTATGTACACATTATAAAGTGCTCTCCTTCATCCTAAATGCTTGCATCCATCGTTAATGATTCCAATTGCTCCCGTCTACGTTCGTAGTTGGCCAATACCACTCTCAATGGTTCTATTGTTGGACCGTTAGGTTGCTTTTGATTGTTTGTGAAATGTTGATACTATAAAAATTGCTTAAAAATTGCGATAACAAAAGGCTAGAAATTGTTGTTACAAAAGAAAAAAAATATTTATCCATAATGAAAAACAGATGGGAGATCTTAGTTTGTGGAGAAGTGATAGAGAAGCTAACAGATCTGCGTATAATTATTGTCACTTTCATTTTTTTTATAGGAGCAATATTAAAATATTGAAAATCTTGGCTCAATCTGATCGTAAGGTTGCAAAGAATTTTGCTTAAACTCAAAAAATGGGAACTGGTGAAATGGGAAACTATGAGATTTTCTATACATTTGAAGAATATCAAAATATTTCATAAATGCCCTAGTAAAAACTTTGAATAGGTTTTTTTAACGATCAAGTTTGTACCTTCCACGATATTATTTTTTTATGTTTTTAGTTCATCTGTAAAAAATACCAAAAATATAACAAAAAAACTTGAACAAAGTTCATTGATCAAATAATTTTCTAATCAGCTATTTCAGGGCCTCGGCTTCCTCGTAAAATTCACCTTTTTATTTTGTTCAAGTCTGCCAGTAGTACGAACTTCTTTTGTGCTATTTTGTTGCTGCCGATCTTGCCTCACAATTACACTACGTGGCGTGGGTGTCGCTTATGTATATATGTTGAACACGGCTGGCAAATGTTTATTTCTAAAGCACCTATTGTTCTAAAATAGCCGAATTATTTGCATTTGAGTCCGCATACAGATACAAAAGCAGAGATTTGTAAAATGTGGAAGAAGGTGTTCGGTGCTAGCAACACATTGTACAAATAAACTTTTTTTTGATATTTGTTGATACATATTCTTCTAAATATTTTGATTAGAAAGTCTTCATTAAAAAGACCTTTGTAAGAAATTTTTCGACATCTGTTAAAGAAGCGGGGGAAAATGCTTTTATATGGTCTATTCACCTCTATGCCACGACCTTACTTATGCCACTAATGGCATCATGGCTTATACATGTTGAGTAAGTGGAGTGAAAATATTTCACATGCCAAGGTCTTTGCTCCAGATGGCAAGGCGCCATTGAAATGAAAATGCCTATATTTTTGCAAAATAATCGGAGCCCATGTTAACGTAATCTTTATAACCTTTATTTACCTTTTATATCCCTTTTTTGTTCATAATAATTTTTGTCATGCTGTCACCGCTGCTACATTCAACATGTCCTGCCCATCGAATTCTGTTAATTTTTATAGTTTTTATAAAATTTGGATCTTTATACAGCTGCTCTTCTCCGAACATCATTTTCGTTCACTCCACCATATATAGTGCGAAGGATTTTTCTTTCGAAACACCCTAGGAGATGTTCTTCGTTACTTCTTAATTGCCAGGTATCGCATCCATAGTAGTATTGGTCTTATAAGGGTTCTGTATAGTTGAACTTTAGTCTTCCTTGAAATTTTCCTTGTTAAGAAGTGTTTACGTAGCTTCTATTTCCCAGCGCCAATCTCCTTTTGACTTCTGCTGTCGTCGTCTTTTGAAATTCGATGTTGCACGTGTCAATTGTCATATTCTGGCGATCATTCCGTCTTTTAGATGGTGATTACACTGTTCGTTCCTACGTACGTTCCTCACTAGCTTTTAGATGAACGGGGAAGTTGAGATGACGTCCTTCATCATCTCCACTTCCCCGTTCATCTAAAAAGCTCGTGAGGAACGTACGTAGGAACGAACAGTGTAATCACCGTCTTAGAGATGTACATGTATTTCGTTTTATCTTCATAAATTATTAGTCCGAATTTCTCTGCAGCTCTTTCTAGCGATATGAAGGCTTCTTTCATTGCTATGGTACATCTGGCTAGTATTCCGATATCGTCAGGGTATGCCAATAGTTGAACCGACGTTCTGTCAATTCATATTCTGCTTATTATCCCTTTCATTGTCATTTTGGTCAAGTCGACAAGGTTGTTGTTGCCTTCTCTAGGACCTGCATAAGGGTGAAAATATGGTATGTAATAGATCTTCCGGGGCGGAAGCCGCTTTGATAATTTCCCAGAGCGGCTTCTGCGTAACGCTGTTAAAAAGTTATGCCGCTATAATTATGGCAGTTTAGCTGGTCTCGCTCCACTCCGATGGTGTTTGTTTCTGGATCTAAATTTGCATACGATATCATGCAGGCTTAATATAACGTTTCACGTCCTCGTTTTAATAGCTCTGCCCAGAGATTTGTTATGTTTTAGTTACAGCTAGGGATTGCAATCCGGCACGATTTGCAATCCGGCCGGATCCGGCCGTATTTACGCCAATCCGGCCGGATTATTACTTTGCTAATACGTTCATTTGCTCATAATGGCCTAAGCGAAAGTAGTTAAAAATTATATTATTCCAAATTGACGAATTTAGTATTAGAAAATCAACTTTTTATTTATTCATACGTGGGCTACCAACTTCGACACTGGTTGGTTTATCGGTCATCAACTAGTCGTACATATGAGACAAGTACTTTTCTCTGACTCCTTCAAATGTATACGTATGCGAAGGACAGTTGTTGGCAATTCGACCCAAGTTTACGAACTTTAACCATCACACTTGCGCGGTCAGTTGTTATACCAATTCAGTATCAAAGTCAATACCAAAACTCGTCAACGGGCTTTTACCAAACTAACAGCGTACTCACATCAGCTTTTACAGTATCGGCAAAATGTGAAACTACAGATCGTGCACGCCCCGTTTTAAACCAATTATTATGTTGATGTCTCGCACTTCCAATTTTTTGACGAAAAGTTGATATTTGACTCATAAGAAATGTGCCCTTATTTTTTTTCAAATCGTTTCTCGAGGTTCTTCCGAGATTTTGAAATTTAAAAAAAAGGGTGAGTTTTAGGGAAAAAAATTCCGTGTTTGACTAATACCTCTTAAACGGTAAGTGTTACCATAAAATAGTATTTGCAGAGTTTGTAGATTATGCGATTATCTACATAAAAAGCTATTACACATTTTCCCGTACGAATTGCCATTCATGAGATATCGCCGTTTTAAAGATTTAAAATACTCATTTACGACTTGTATATAGGTCATCAGGCGTTCAATAAATCCTTTGTTAGACTACGTGGCTAATTTTTTCAGGGGTGATTCCTGGATCTATTTGGAGAAAAAAATTGTTGTACAAGAAAAAAATTTTTTTTACAATTTACTTAAACTTCAATTACTCCTAGACTAATTATCGTAAAGCAACAAAATTAGGCTCACCTTTTAGGTGAGTGTCTATTCTTTAATTTGGAATAAAGATCAAAAAGTTGAGTGACTCCGATATAGGTTTAAAGTGTGGGCAAAATCCCAATATTCTTCGTTTTTCAGTATTTCGCCCATACTTTAAAACGGGGCGTGCGTGTTATGTGAATTTTTCAGTATATATCCGCACTTTGAAAACAAATATCTCATATCTGAAGAAGTACAAAATGAATTGAAAGTGTAACCATCTTTGCAATATATTCTGGAAACCATAGTTTCCATTTTCCTTTCCTTTTTGTAATAACTGTCAATAAGCTTATTTTTCTTTTTTCTTATTTCTTCCTCGCAAATAATTTCAATTGTTTCTTAATCATTCTTTTGACGCTTTTATGTAGATGTAGATACTTTACTTAAACTATTGATTATAATATCAGAAGCTAATCCAGATACTAGAAATTCCACCGGAATCAACAGTCGACTTACTATACGGAGAGAAATTTAGAACTGTGGGAGTTCAATGCAGCATTGAACTGTTAGAACCAACATGCATGCGAGTTTCCCGCTATTTTGCAGGGAAACATTTACACGCGCCGCGATTTTTTGGTTTTATCGGATCCGTCCGTCGGATCCGATAGATATTGCCGGATCCGGTAGGTAGCCAACGGTACCGGATCCGTCGGATTGCAGTATCCGCCGTACCGGAATGAAATCCCTAGTTACAGCATCCTGTACGTCTTCTAATGTAGGCAATGTAATGTCTCCCGCTAGTACTTCTGCTAGCAGCTCTTTGAAGTGTTCACATTATCTAGGTAGAACTAGTTCTTTGGTACTCAGGATCTCCCATCCTTATTTTTACACATTGTTATTCTGGACTTGAAACCGATTAGTTGCTCATTTACTTTTTTGTATAGTTTCCTAACATTGTTTCGGTTATTCGCTTCTTCTATTTTCAACATTTTGTTTTCCCAGTATGTACTCCCTTTTCTTCGCTTTGTGCACTCTTTTCTCTTGCCTCGTTTTTTCTCTATAGGTTAAAAAAATGAAAAATACAAAAAAGTTAAGCTGACAACGCTATATTATCATTTAAATTTCTATCAGGATTTTTGAATAATCCTTTAACAAAACTAATCCTTGCTACAAATTAAATTGCAACTGAAAAGGTTCAGAGATTTGAATAGTTTGTAAAGGAGATATTTTTATATTATGAAATTTATCGTATTTTATAAAGAGAAAAATATTTAAAATGTTTGCTTTAAATCATGAGAAACTTAAACAACTTCAACAAATCTAGTCTAATCAATCAGAAAATATTTTTTTTTCATTTTTTCATTATTATATTTAAAATCAGAAAATTAATATAAAAAAATTATTTACAAACTTGACTCAATCATGATTAAATATTTTTACTAAAAAAAACGAATACTACAGTTGCTACGATAAACTACGACAAATTCCGTCGAAAAAAAAACTTTCCCTATCGAAATATTATTGATTAATCGATCTAATGATATCCCATAAATAATTAGATAACATATCATAATGACTAATACAAGAACCTTGCACAAAAATTCATATAACTCTAGCCCGTTTCGAAAGCACCATCACACATTTCTGTCTGCTTAAGAATTTTAGTAATTTTGTTTGCTAAATTTATCATGGTATTTATACAAAAAAAAATATCTCGATCGATATAATGTGATACTGTATAAGCTTTGAGTTTCTCTTATCTGGTATCCAGCAAAAAAAAGAGTTTTACTATCATATGCTACCATTACCAAAAACAGCTGGCATTAAGCTACCGTACTAGAAAATACCTGTCGGTTGATAAGTTTTCCGTGTGTTTATTTAGCTATTTGTTTATACGTTTGCCACTTATTGGCCCGTTTTGTATCATTTCAGCTGTTGTTTAAAAAATGAAGAAACATGCATATTTCAATTGGGTATAATAGGTTTGCCGTTATGACCGGTGAGGTGGGTGTTAAAGGAGGTGGCCATAAACCCTGCGTTTGAACTTTTGGATGATGTACGAGTTCAGAAAAACTGACTGGCGAAAGATTATTCCATAGTCGAGTTGTTCTATTTAGAAAAGACTTGTTTGCATAGTGCGGTAAAAGGGGGCTGCAAGCCCGAGGGTGCTAATATCTTGTGGAGGCAGGAGAGCATTTATAAATAATAATAATAGAGTTACCCTTCTAGCGCAGAAGGTGCACTTCTCAGCTGGGCTGAGAAACATTTACCACTGCTCAGTGGCTCAGCTAAGACATGCATACAGAAAACACAATGCAACATTTAAGAGCCCAAGACATTATTTCAATAGAATAGTCACTAAGATAGTAGCGATAAATATTTGCCAGGGAGTAAATGTAGATTATTTGCCAGGGAGTAAATGACGATGAGATGCTGCCGCGACCCAAGGAGTTGTATTCGAGGAGAGCCCGAAAGTAGGCGAAGGAAATGGAATTGGATTGGCCACACTTTGCGACGCAAAAATGAGGATCTAGCCAAACAGCCGCTTGACTGGAATCCGCAAGTTGGAAGACCTAGAACAATGTGGAGGAGAACCCAATTAGCAGAGGCCGAACAACTGGGAGATCCTGTTCGGAACTGAGAGCTGTCGCGCAAAACAGAGTCTTGGAGGGCAACTGTTTCCGCCCTATGTCCCATGAGGTATACGTAAGTAAGTAAGAATGCAGGATTTGCTTATTACAGCCAGAGCCTATGGCTGAAGGAGGAATATGCATCTCTGCAGAAATTCCACGCACTGGGACGCTTCTTTGGCGGTTTGGAATATCTGGTCATTACATCGCAAATCCTATGTTAATTTAACAGCTAGGATATTAAGGGATAAGTAAACCGTTATTTTTACACAGTCCAATGACCCGAATGGGTAGGTATAGCAGATTTTATTGAAAATAAGGCAGTACTTTGTTTTGGAAACATTAAAATCGACACGATTCTTGCGAACCCAATCAAGAATGAGTTCAGCATCCCTGTTGAGAGTCATACATATAATTATGTCCGCAATGATCAAGACATAATGAATTCTTTATAGAATGAAAACCCAATTATTTCTGTAATAAATGCAAAATTTATTGTATATGAAAGAAACATATAGCTATATGGAATTACAAAGGGTGTGTTACAAACGCAAAGCATGCTCGGCAATATCCTGTCATACCCGCTTGAAGTCTAGCTCACGACAAACAAATTCACCTCGTTTAGAAAAGTATTTTGGCGTTAGTATTATTATTCATAGCCGAGAGCTATTTTTATTTTCATTTTTTATGGTAAAAACCAAGCTTAGGAGTCACCCTTTGTCCGTCATGTCGTTCACGTCATGGTGCAATGTAGCTGTAGCTTGGTTTGAAGGATAGGAAAGGTTAGAGATTAGCGCGAGTTTTATCTATGAAAATAATGAAGAAACATATATGGCGAAGAAATTGCTTTTATCAAAAATATCTTTAATTTGACTTCCATGCATAAATCATGGATAAACATCTCAAGAATTTAATATGATACAATATCAATTCACGTCCACTAAACCAATATTTATCTTACGACCATTTATTTTATCAGCAATAAGGAATCATATAAACATTAAATATTATCAATGTTAAAATCGTTCGCCTTTAGTAACTTAATATCTGCTAGTATACGAAAGAGTATGCTTTAGTGCTCACAAGACAAACTTTTCATTATGCAGAGTTGATCTTTAACTTTTCTATTAATCAACTGTATACTACTACCCGAAATAGCTCTCAATGATATCAATGTCAAGATAAAAATGCCCATTTAATATCGAAGCGGAATAAACGTAGAATCAGCATTTGATTAGATATAATGTAATAATTTAGATATCTACGTGTTTTAGTGATAACTCATTTCAGTGGTTGGCGGTTTTATGTAGAACTAAAAAAAATTCGATCATGATACTCGTACGTAACAGATTTATCCGTATCTTTATAAAAATCGTATGTAAGATTGTATTGTGTTTTTAAAAAAAATCGTATTTATTAATTATATTTCTGAATTATTAACAGGCATAAGAAGAAGGAATTTATTTCTACTATACATTGGGGTTGCAACTTGCTTTTTTCTATTATTATTTACTTACATAAGCAAATCCATTCATAGCAGCGTTCAACAACTAGATGCCATTTCTAAATCTTTAGTATGGCTTACGAGACATACAAATATATCAGAGATAATAAAATTGGATCGAAGTACCTGCATTGTATGCAGTAAACAACCGTGCCAAAATAATGTAAATATTGATGTTATATATTTTGTGTCATCCATCCCAAAAAATCAACAACAACGAAATGCTATCAGAAAAACATGGGGGAAGGATTTGACACATCGACCTATATTCATTACTGGAATCGTAGATAACACAGAAGAAATGGTACGTTATTTATTTATTTATAATTTTTATATATTGAAAAAAAATAAAAATTTAATAGGACTTAGCAGTTGACGAAGCTATTAACCATGGTGACATGATAGTAGAGAATTTCGTTGATTCTTATCTGAATCAAACATTAAAAACTGGTTTCATACTAAAACATTACTTAAAGCTATGCCCTCAAAGTGTGTATTTAATGAAAGTTGACGATGAAACGTTCGTAAACCACAAGTTAATACTAGGTGCAATTCGAAGTGCAATGTTTTATTCAAAGCCAGTTATTGGAATTATAAATGAGCCTAGTAGACCTTATCGGAATCCGAAAAATAAATGTTTCCTGCCGTTTGAACTGTATAATAACGCCTTACTACCAAGATATGCAACTGGATTTGGATATCTACTTCCAGGTAATTATAAATAATTAAGTTTGTTATTTATTTATATTTTTTTTCATCTTCAAAGCGTACATAAAATGTTGTTATAGTACGATATACGAAACGTAGTTTTTAAATTGCTGTGCCAAGTTTTAAATATACTCTTAACACGGTTGAACAATGGGAAACATCTTTTTACAATGAATTTGAATTTCGGGTTAATACAATCGGAAAATTACTAAAAATACATAAAAATGTGGAAATAAGAGTTCGAACTTTCAATCACATCGAAGTAAAGCAACTTTAAATCAACGAACTGTGTTGTGAATAGGACTCGAGCTTCTTGAAGTTTTTTTTCAGTCGTCTCTCCATGTTGGTAGTTCTCTTCAGTTTGTTATACGAAGCTTTCATATATTTTCTAGCACGTCATCCATCCACCTATTTCTTGAACGTCCTACGCTTCTTTTTCGTGATGGTGTACCATTGAAAATCCTGGCTACCATTCTTTCTTCCGAAGCTCGTACAACGTGTCCGAACCACCGTAGTCTGCTTAATTTTATGTGTGTAATTATATTTATTTCTTCATACATTCTTTCAAACTCTTCGTTCGTTCTAATGCGCCAAGTAGACCATCTGGCAGAGCTCGTGCCACGAAGGCTCCTTGTTTGAGCGTGCCACTTGGACACATCAAATTTCATCGCCATAAGTGCCATTCATTCCGTTGAGAAATTTACAATTTCCTTTCGAATTGGCCACTTGTGGGTTATTGTAAGCATTTGAAGTTTTTATAGGAAACGTCGGGTTATGTTCTGGCTGGACAGTTTCCTCTGAATGCATGGTCATTTTGTGCAGTTGATATTGTACACATGTGCTCTTGATGAGATTTAGTTTGGTGAGATTTATTCCTTTAGTTGGTAAATGAATATGACTTGCCCGATGATGTTACGCCGTGGAGGCCTTATTGGGATAATTTAGTGATGAGCGAGTGGACGCTTGTGGGTGTATGTGTGGATGCTGGCTCATAACAGCCATTTGGTTTGGTAAACAGGACGTAATATTCTTCTTACTGGCGTAATATTCTTCTACAGGACGTAATATTCTACTTACTGGCACTGTTTTGAGATTTCTTGTTTCTTTAGAATCGGACTAGTGCGAAATCGGGGTTTCCCAGCTATAATGATCTTACTTTCTGTGGTAAGCATTGTCCTTAAATATATAAATGTCTACAAGTATCTACATTCTATGATAGTCAAGGCTGATGTTTCGTCCACATCGTTGTTCTCTTTTTGATACAATCATGTACTTTGTTTTCGTGTCATTTTCTCTTATATTGAACTTTGCTAAGCTTTCTACAATTCTTAAAAAGGTTTCATTTACGTTTTGCGATTTGTGTCCAATTATGACAGCTATTTGCTCCATTAAGTTCTGCTTCTTTCATTATTGCTTCCAGAGCAATCTTAAAAAGTATTGGGGAAATCCCATCTCCGTGCCGCAGACCTGATTTTTGAGAGAAGTTTATTGAATTACAACTTCGTATTCTCATTTGTGTCCTACACTCTTCTGTCGTCGTTTTGCACATTTCTCTTATGTTGGTACACAGTTCTATATTATAAGCATTTCTAAAGTCTGCTTATACATACATATATTGTATAAAATTAATTTATCTTCAAATACTATATAGTTACTTGAAACTTTTAATATTTTATCACATAGGAAACAAAATTGAAAATATGCTCAACAATTCTATAAATACTCCGATGATTAATCTTGAAGATGTCTATTGGACAGGAATAATTGCCAAAAACGAAAAAATTCCATTAAAACCTGACGACCAGTTTAGGGGATACATGCCCATAATTCACTATCATTGCATTTATAGGTAAGTTGAAAATACTAACTAAATAATAAATTCCAGGTTTTGTTAATTTTAATCAAAAGACATGCGTCACCAGATATAAAAAATGTAAATCATTTCTAGTTGCTCGCCAGTGCGATGCAATATTCATTAATAAAAATCAAAAGGCATAACGATTAAACAAACCGGTGCAATTGTTGCGGAATGCAGTCTGCGGTTTGTGAAATACCATTCAATTTCATAAAAAAATTACTTTTCTATAATAAGCTAATGTAGTAATGAATAAACACGGCAAATGTCTTTAATAAATATTAACTACATATACACGTAGTTTACTGGTTAGTTCATGAAGTGCAAGTCGAGATACACGAGTTAGGAGCTTCTTTCATGATTTTGGAATTGGTCGACTGATGGTTTGGAATTAAGGTTTTTAGAAATATATATCAATTAGTACATAATTATGTGTGCGCCTCATTTTCTTTGTTATACTTTTGTTTACCTTTAAAAAATTATGTCTTATCTGGCTTTACCTATGATGCTGTATTTTGCTTTTGCTTACAGTTAAAGAAATATGTTTAAGGCTAAAATCTTTCCAAATGTTTTCATTTGGTTACTATTCTTTGTATAAATTACGGAAATGTCTCCCGCTAACCCCGACTGTTGTGGCTCAGCCGGCTGCTAAAAAAAAATTAACTCATACAACACCCAAGAGTTCAAACGTAAGGTTCACTGCCTCTTCCTCTTGCATCCTCCAGACTACACCCTTAACTTATTGGGCCTGATTGTTGAATCCGGCGGATTTGGGATTCCCGCCGCTAAAGAGTTTCACTTTCACTTGTCGCTGCGATTGTTCAATCCGCCGGGCGCAACTGCCATACAAAGTGACATATTTCATTTTCGAAATTCAAATGACAATCGAATGGACAGTTCGCATTGGATACACAACTCCAAACAAATGGTTTTTTAGTTTAACTTCCACTTTCGACTGTGAAATTCTCATTCACTTTCCCGCCGGGGGATTCAACAATCAGAACCTGTCAAATTCGCATTCACCTCCCTGGCGGCGGATTCAACAATAAGGCCTATTATATCTTTTTCCTATTTTCAAGCTAAGCTTACTACTAGACATTGCATCATGACGTGAACTACATGACACACTGGTAATATAAAGGGTAACACCTAACCTTAGTCTCTTTCATATAAAAAAAGTCCTCTTCTAGAGGACACTCAAGCTGTTTGATACTCTTTCAATATTTACTCAAATATTGTAGGATTTCGAGAATAAAGATTTTTGCATTTGTACATTACTTTTCTGTATTAAAAACTGTTAGGAATACTCATCAATACAAAATACGTGACTGAACATAGTCTTTGCAGTTAAATTGCCGAAATTTACATAGGTTCTTTGCTACTTTTTAATACTCAAGATACTTTTTACCTAGTTATAAAAAACAACTACTTAATGCAATTATCAATAGAGTAGAATTGGTAAAATCTTGGAGGATGGGCAGTAGTTCACTTTACGCAATTCATTGAATTTTTTCCTCGATTTCAGGGTCAGGAGATCAGTAAACCAATATTTGATCGTTAAGTTTGTGCCATAGCATTTATTAATTTACTTCGCTTGAACGATTTTTTTCCATTAAGAAACAATGGTGAATCAAAGCTCGAAATCCATTTTTTCCATTAAGCAAAATTCTAAAGTTGCTTCATTTGATTGAAAGTAAATCGAAAACTTTGATAGTAGTTGTTTAAAGATTGCTACAAAAAATACGGTCTGTATGGTTGTATGATCAAATTATTGATTGGTCAATTTAGACTCCTTTAAAATGAATATGATTTTGATTTTTTCGACTGCAACTTTTTTATTCTTACTATATTTGTTATATTTTGTTTATTACCGTAAATAATTTTATTTATATTGTATTATTTGCAGAAAGCTTGCCATTGTAGGTGAAGTATCACCTAAGGATATGTTAAAGATATGGAAAAGTCTTCATGAAAACGACCCAGAAAGTTGTTATGGAATAATCGGAAGAGCTGTTAAGTATTTCTTAGGATTTAAAGATGTAAATTTGTAATTTTTTATATGGTGGTTTAGAGTATAACACCATTTTTATATTTTTTTTATAATAAAACTGTTGAATTTAATAACATTTTTTTACACTTACAAAACAAAAAGTTCTGAAAAGGGGAAATTTTGATTTAACATTACTACATATTACCATCATGTCTATAAAGGGGATGAATATGAGCTTAATCTCAAGTTTGTCCGTGGTACTCCGGAATACATTGAAGAGATAAGTTTCAATACGAAGAAATGAAAGCTAACAATGGTCAAAAGTTGTAGACATCGTACAAAATATAAAACCGCAAATTCTGAGATTCGTAGGACACGTCCCAAGCATGGACTACTCAAAATCTCCGAAATAAATGTTATTTTATAAGCCACTAAGTTATTTTATAAGCTACATAATTAGCAACCGACCATGCTGAACTGTCGATATTTCAAAGTACTTAAATAATTTAAAAGTAACAAACTTGAACACAGCTAAAATAGTCCGCTCAAATTAGTAAACAAAACGCAGTTTTGTGGAAATTTTTCCCACAGCTTTGAGACCGGTACAGTATTTAGGTTGTCTAAACATGATTTTCATAACCCGCAGTTCTAATAAAGGTAGGTTTTTGAGAAATATATGAATTTTAGCGTTTTTCGCCTTTTTATCTATTTTGAGGAGACTATGCTGACTATGCATTTTGGTGAAAATATCAAGAGAGGAAGGTTGAAAAGCATAAAATTACCTACATACAGATTTTGTCTTTACTGTTTTTTTTGAATTCCGCACAGTTTCGCCGCTAGAGAGCGCGAACCAAATATCCCCATTGGGGTGAGTGAGTGCTTATGTGTGCGCTTATATATATGGGTGTTCGTATTAATATGTATTTCTTTCTTTCAAAGCTTATCTAGTCTGGAGACCTCTTTTAAGTCTTCCAGAACGTAACTGCCTAGTGTGAGTTGTTTGGCTTTAGCTACGCAGCTAGCTGACACAACTTGACAGCCTGGTCTCCTATGGGCCAATGTCCCGTGATGATTGTCGAAATTCTGGCATATATGGTCGGGGTCTGTTTAGGAGGCCAATTGATTTCCCTTTGTTGCAAGTGGACCAAATCGCACTAGATATACTGCAGGGCGGAGAAAGATTCCGTGCTTGGCTAGGTAGCCGGCTTTCTCGTTCCCGTCGATATTCATTCCTATCTCCGGGAACCCTGACGAGAGTTCCGTTGTGCTTTCTACTGTTGTGCCATCACAATGCGGAACTCAGAACATCACCCTCATTACACACACCGACATCGACAGCGACAGCTGTCGACCCTTGAAATCGACACTACATTTTTTTGGTATTTCCGTTATCTGTCGATGTCGATGCCAATGAATTTCCCTTTAGGGAAATTTTAAAATTTGAGATAATAATATTGTTTATTATATGAAATCTGCATGTTTTTGTGTCCCGAATTTATCGACGTGTCGATGTGCGTAATGAGGGTGCATGTTTATCATGAAATATGAACAGCTGACGCCCATTGTGAAAACATTAACGAAAATAAGTTAATGGGGTCAAGAATTCGAGCACACACCTGTCGGTGGAAGTCACTTGAATGGTTACACAGTGACATAACCATCAGGTGTGTGACTCGACCAAGTAAACAACCTTAGTAAAAAACGGGCGAACGAGTCAATGTCGAGTTAGTCTCGAGTAAACGTAAACCAAGTAAAGTTCTACTTTCATTTAGAACCACGGCGAAATCTACACTCCACAACACTACCAAGCCTATCTAGCTCAGCTCTGCATCGGCCGGTCACTAGCTTGGGGCACATCATTACTGAATCTAGATCTTTTATAGAGGCTTGGCTATCTACGAAAATTCCAACGCTACATCTTTATGTATGTTCCAAGTTCATTGTCTGACAGGCCTTCAGGATCGCCAGTACTTCCGCTTGAAAGATACTATCGTGAACAGGGAGGTGCCAGGACACCGAACTGTTGTGGTCTCTAGATAAACTGCTGCCCTGGGGGCCTCTGAAATCTTGAAACCGTCGGTAAATATTCGTACATCGAATTCCCACAGAACGTCTCCACTTCTTTATTCCGGGCTAGGTGATAGAACAATTAATTTTCATTTAAGAAGCAAATGCAATAAACAAAATTTTAAAATATAAAAATATCTTTTATTCACCATTTTAAAACATTAGCTTATATACCATTCACATAAACTCTTCCTTACAGCCAACCCCAGATAACAAGCGAAAAAATTGGACCTTATCCCCCAAATTTCAATTTCAATTACTTCATGATGACCACATATAAAAATATGTGTTCTGCCATACTGGTATATACTGATTGACAGGTTCGCATATACTTCTTGTAAAAGGAATGGTATTAGAGATAGCACTTAAAAATCCTACTATTCGTTTTTCACTGTATCTATCATAAAATGGTGATCGTACTAAATACATCAATAAATTAACGCAACGCCTTGATAGCTCAACCTTTTGCTGTTTTGTTAGTAAATCTCGATGATTGTGGTACATTCGAATACTGGAAAAATTGCAATTATTAATTAAAATAAAGAATTATGCATAATCGTAACTAACAGTTACCTCACTAAGTCAACCAGCAGTGATGTACTGTAGCTCTTCCAGCTGTTATATCCAAAGATGCCTATGGAAGCTAAATGTATCAAAGGTTTGGCTATGTACAAATTTTCAGCTGTTTGTAGTACTTGGGCATTTTTATTGGCAGAATTCAGCTCTGCTTGAAGTGGCTTCCAATTTCTTAGATGCACTGGTGGTGCTCCTTCAATTTTTCGTACTATTCTACCTGATCTTTTCAATTTAAACGAAGATGTTCCTTCACCGGCAGTAATATCATTTTGTACAATATTGCGATTTTTTTCTTGGACTTTACTCCTATCTAAGACTGGAATAAGTGGCACCTTAATTATTTCTTCGCAATGTTTTTGCATTAACAAGTATCTTCCAAGTGACCTAATAATGGAGAAATGTTGAAATGAAACATAAATAATATAAAAAATTTGGTGTTTACTTTAAAACTTGTACGACTATAACAAAAAACCAACGTCCACGTTCGCCCCAAACTTTTTTTGCTGAAATCTCAATAAATACTTCGCAATATTCCAAGGTAGTTAGCATCATCTTTAGACGATGTCCACTACTTTCATCCACAGCTAATGCATTTGATTTCTCTATAATTCGGTCATTGAATAGGACAAGAATGTTGGATAGAGAATAAACTAATTCGGATACAATTGATGAATTGGAAATGCGGCCTAGAAATGCAATTTTTTCGTATAAATAACAGTAGAACTATACATGTGTCCAACAAGTTTACCAGCTACGAAGTAAGATACCCATTTTGCAGTAGTTTCAATATCACTTAAAAACTGAGGATTTGCACTAACCCATCGCTTATAAGATTCAAATAGTTGCTTCGATAATTGTACACAATCGGACATGTTAATTGATTTATTTTCATGAAACGTTATCTTTTGTAAACTCCAAAGTCACTTGGCGGAAATTAATAAATAATAATCAAGATGCAATTGCGGCTTTGATTACCACTCTCTTTTTGGATGTAGTTGAAATGTCAAATCATGGACAGGGTTTAGTACTGTTACAAGAAGTAATCTATGCTTTTTTGATAAAGCATTGGAGTCACCCTTTGCACTATCGGTCAGGTCGTTGGCCACGATAGACGGTGATAAGCTGTTCGTTCCTCACAAGCTTTGAGGAACATACGTAGGAACGAACATTCGAATCACCGTCTTAGGGTGCAATGTCTAGTAGTAAGGCTAGTTCGAATTCTTAGGATAGAAGATTTTAAGTTAAAAGAAGCTAGGAGGCGCTTAAACTTTGTACTCTTGGATGTTGTAGGAGTTCGAAAATACAAATAAGGGAGTTGTATTGGAGAAGAGCCCGATGGACCGATGGCTGCAAGAGGGGCTTGCCTCTTTGAATAAATCCGAGGCACTAAGACGCTCGTTTGGCTATTTGGAAACGTTGTCATTAGCTCGCAGGTCTTTGGCTAATGGCACCCCTAAGATATTATGGGATGGGTCAGCCATTAGTTCTACACCATCTACTGACACGGATGGAGAGATGCTGCAGTTTTTCTTAGAAATGCGTAATATTTCGGGCCTTTCATTCCAGATTCACCCTGCGCTACTTTAAGAAACGTCCAGTATGGTCTCTCTTGTATGTACAAGAAAGATAGCTTAATTATAGAATGTCTCCACCCAAAACCAACGCCCAAATAGCCATTCGTTTTCTGTCTCAGCGCAGCGTTAATGGCAGATTTCTCTACAGCAACGTGGGAGGTACAGGTGAGTTTCTAACGCTGTTTTTGGCGAAGTACGGATGGCTCCGGTGGAAAGACAGGCCTTTCTTTGGATTTTGCTTAGTTTAGTGATGAAACTGTTAAGCGCCGCTCTGTGTCACCACACTAAAGCCCCATAAGTTACTATGGGCCTTATGATGGTGGTATATATCCAGTACATGACTTTCGGCTGAATTCACAGAGCAGCCCACAGAGACCTACGTGTCCTCATCAAAGTATCCAGTTCTGCCTGCGAGTGTCGGTTGTGCCAGTCCCGGCAAAGTTCATCTCCTTCGGTGTGCGGAACTAAGTCCTACGCCAGCTAGAGACCAAATGAAGTGCCTGCTGCAAACATGTTTACATACATACATTCTAAGATACATACCTTCTGTTTCATCTCGACTACATCGTCTGCGTAACCTTAGGCGAAAATGTTTTGGACGTTGAGTAGCTCTAGGAGCTCATCTACAACAAAGCACCAGATATTTTTTTTTTTATAAAGATTCTTTATTGAGCTATCCATACAAAGTGAGTTCATTTGTTACAAATATTTCTTTATTTTATCTTTGCCGATTTATTATCATATCAATGCTACTCCTATAGTTTTTGCTTTCTGGGCCTTAGCCCTATCATTTATTTTCCTTTCAAGTCTACTAGATTCTTATTTATTTCATTGGCTATCGCCTGCTCTATGGCCTAGCCCCATTCTCTTTGCCTTAGTGGCTTATAAAACTTAATCTATAATAAGGGGGAGAGATATAACAATAAAAATAAAAAAAATAAAATAATAATAAAAAAAAAAAAAAAAAAAAATAAAATAATTAATAATAATAGATAATAAAAGGGGAAAGAAAAAAAGAAAAACAGGAGAACAGAAATATATGGTACATAAAGTTCATTGGTACTTTGTTTGATAAATTCGGCAGTTTTGCCCTGTTCATCTCCTTAAATTTATATAAAGTTTCCTAGGTCTTTTATCTTATTTTTATTAAGACCTATACTAGCTGCTACCTATATTCTATAAATCTTTACACAGTATTTCTTATTTTCTACTATTTATTGTTTTTATTTGCATATATTTTTTTTTCTTTTTTCTTTTTTTTTTCTTTTCCTTTTTTTTTTTTTTTTTTTTTTTTTTTTTTTTTTTTTTTTTTTTCTTTTTTTTTTTTTTTTTTTTTTTTTGTTTTTTTTGGAAGAGAAAAAAAAAAAAAAGAACAAGAACTAGAACAAATTTTCCTTACTTTCTACTTTCGTATTTTTATTCTATTAGAAATCTTAAATCAGTAGCTAAATTGCTTCTTAGATATAATATTGTGTTATGAACTTTTAATCTTATTACATTTTGGTCCGTTCCCGGAACTTACATCCATTCTTAACCTACTTACTTGCACCTGAAGGGTTGTGATTCAATTTAATTTTATTTAATTTAGATTTTAATTACATATTTTGGCCCAGCCTTTCCCTAATTTAGTCTTGCTTTAGCAACAGGGGGGCGATCGACGGTGACCCAGAGCTTATTTATATTTAACCTCTAATATTGTTGTCCGCCCTTTGCGTGTAGAAGGAGGGAAGGAAATCAATCTCGTCCTGCTCTTGTAACATCAAGGAGTTGGCACTATCTAGGTGCAGGCACTGGAAGGGAGACAAGTACCCCTGACCCCGGAATGATTCGGCTCTACTGGGAAGGTCTCGTATCAGGCTGTTGGGGTGCGCGTTGTAACCCCTCAGTCTCTTAATCATGAGGCTTAGCATGTATGATAAAATAGGGATTATTTTTGTAGTTTCGTATAGCTTCTTATTTGAGTGCCATTTGTTTCTTTCTGACATGTATAGCGACGCACAGTGTCTCAAGACCTTTCTCTCAAATGTCTGCAATTCTCTGGCAACCGTCGGGGAGATCGAGAACCATACCGGGAATGCGTAGGTCAGTACAGGTCTTACTATGGTTTTATACATTAAGAGTTTGGTTGATATTAATACATCCTTCGAGTTTATTAAAGGTTTGAGGCTAGCCACCGCAATTTTTGCTTGTTTTATTTTCAGCCTAGTGTGTGGATTCCAGCAGAATCTATGATGCATGAGCACCCCCAAGTATTTCATACTATCCCTAGGTTCAATGATATGATCGTTGATCTGTAATCTGCATTCCTTGGATTCCCTCGGGGTATTTCTGCGCCCCTTACCCGCAGGTCTTCTAAAGCAGGTCAACACACTCTTTCTGTGGTTTATCCCGATGTTCCAATCCTTGAGAAATCGCGAGATTACGCTAATGACAAAGCACCAGAGAAATGGACATGTGGCTATAGTGCTCTTCAGAGTACACATGTATTATTCTTTTGCAATTTTAAATTCAAAAATGAGAGCATCGAAACACCCTGTTATGGTTGACATTTTATATTCAGTCATGATCAGCTGTTTTGTTTTTATTATGTCAGACTAGCAAAGGCCGAAGCTATGGATTTTTTTTGAAATTTTAGTTTGTGTTTAATAGATTAATTTAAGTAAAATGTTGCGATATTTATCAAAAACTTTGGGTATCGCCGGATACATAATACAATACGGATGTATAACACATTGCACTTTCGAATATATTGGAGACTTCGTTGTGGTACGTCTGTTTAAGATAATTTTCATTAAAATTATTAAACAAAAAACTTTAACTTCCAAAAATACAGTGCAGCGGACCATCAATGGAGCCAACACTTTATTCCAACAATATACTTATAACTGAACGTATTACACCTAGACTGAATAGAATTCAACGTGGGGATATTATAATAGCCAAGTGTCCAACAAGTCCAACACAGCACATTTGCAAGCGAGTTGTTGGCCTACCAGGAGATCGAATTATTACAAATAGTGAGCCAGGGATTTATAAAACAATGAATATAATAAATTATAACATATCACAAAAAGATAAAGAAGACGTGGCTACTATAGAACAAGATAATCCCGATAAAACGAAACGTTTAACTCGAAAACCATTCTGGGGTGGCAATGAAGTTGTAGTGCCCAGAGGACACGTATGGATAGAAGGTGATAATTCAGACAACAGTGCTGATTCTAGATATTATGGTCCAATTCCAACAGGTCTTATTAAAAGCAGAGCAATTTGTCGACTTTGGCCTTTCAATGATATGAAATCATTTCTTTAGAGTCAATCACACAAAAAAAAGATTGAAGAATTGTTTCATGTTTTTATTTACGAATCGGAATGAAACAAAAAAATATATATATATTTATTTATATATATTATACTAAACAATAATAATGATAAAAATGTTTTTAGACCTAATTGAATCTATTAAACACCGGTTTATTTCCCTTCAGATGTACTTTGTTGTTTCTCATTATATTCACGACGTTTTTGGTCAATCCATCTTGTTATTTCATCTTTCAGTTCAACATTTTGCCTTACTTGATCCATTGTTAATGGTGAACGATTAAACGGATCTGATTGATCGCTTAGTAGATGCCTAGCTATTGTTGTTCTATCGACAGTTACATGTGAACTTGGTAGAATAACTGGATCTAACATTAATGTTGACATAATTGGATCTAAAAATTCATCTGGTGCATCAGCTAATGCCTCTTGCTCTTCTTTATGCTGTTTTTCAAGTCGTTTCACTTTTGTAGAAAATTCTGTTATTTCACCAATTAATTGGCCACCACCAATGCGGACTGTAAATTGTAAGATATAATTTTAAAAATTTAATAGACGAATTATTTTATAAATACAGGATTGATTTTTGTGGCTAAATTTATGATTTTATAGACCCTGGCCAAATAATTACTGCACGATTTCTATGAAAATTTTCAAAAGAAGTTTTTCTTCAATAAATGGTCATAATGGCTTTCCAATGGTAATGCAGAGTTCTGCCATGTATGGCTGCCTTTCTCGCGCAACTCGTGGGATCAATATTGTCCATATTCCTAGGTGCTGCAGAGAGGCTAGGGTATTCTTTATTCCCAAAGCGGGTAGAAGAGGAAACAAGGAAGCAAAATCCTCATCAGCCCCATCAGCCTCTCTTCCTTTATCCTGTTCCAGTGCCTGGGATTTCTTAAAACAGTTTCTACAAACATATTAGGCGGGTTGTACTGCGAACCCACTACACTGCTTGCAATTCGAATACGGGTCGGCAGATCTACAGACACTGCCAATTTAAGCTGAATAGGGGTGGTAGTTGATCATAGCTGTCGATTCTGCGGAACAGCTGTGTGATCGTGAGGCTACAGGGAGGAGGGAGATTTAGAATATGACTCCTAAATCCATTTCGGCCTATATCAAAAGCCAACTAGCTTGAAGCGAATCATCATTGGGGCTAGAGTTTTTTTAGCGGCTTAGTTATCTAGGAAAATTCCAATGCTACATTCTAGTGTAGGTTCGCGGTTCATTGTCTGGCAGGCCTTCAGGGTCGCCAGCACTTCCGCTTGAAAAATACTAGCGTATAACAGAATTGTTAATGGCCTCTCTCTTGAATCTTTTTGACTGGGTCTACTTTAAGGCCAAGGTCTATGCAATAATAACAACCATTCTAACTTACCCAACACATTTTCAGCAAAATCAAACAATTCACTACTATAAGATCGTCCATCTTGAGAAACTGCTAAGCAAAACGCATCACTATCGCTTAAATTAACATAAATTCTACAAATTTCAAGAACAGTATTTGCCGGATCAAATTCAAACTCCTTCTTATCCTTAACCTGCCGGATTCAAATAAAAAAATTATTAATTAGGAATGAAAGTGTATATGATGTATATAAAAGTAATACCAACCTTAACACTTCCTTTTTTTGGTCCAACAAGATGTAGTAGAAAATAATTTAACATAGACGCTACCCTATCTACCATTGATTGATGACAAAATATTGCTTTAATTTCGGTCGTTATTAATTTTAAAATATTTATTGTGTCCCTTCCTAATATATTATCAAAACGCGCCATCATACCCAAATGCTGTAAATTAGCTAAATTCTGTTGTCTTTCGGATTGTGGCAAGTTGGTCCATTCACCATTGTCTCGTGCCGCTTGTAATGTACGAATTTGTTGTAAATTTGATAGAGAATCATCCAGTAAGAAAATAGCATCGTTAATTAATAAGTTTACAAAACGTAGAAAAATTGGCGGATTAACAGCTTCAATATTTTGTTCAGCTTCTAAAGCTAAATGCCTGTTAATTGATACGAATCAAAATTATATTCTAATATTTTGAAGAATATTATATAAATCTCACTTAAAACATTGTTTCTGTTCATCCAATCCCCATAGAAATTCCATTATGGTGTACATGGGTCGTCGATAGTTAAATTTTTGCTCAAATTGCACTGATTGCCCGGTCATTTCTATACTGACAAAAACATGAAGCAGATTTGGAAGTATTTGCAATCGATCTGGATGACTTTCAAAAAGTTTCGTTTTGAATGTTGCGCGAAAACTGTTGGTTACTTCCTTCGGTAACAGACTTTCCATTCCTTCTGCCAATCTTGCTCGTAAGTGAGGATTTCTAGCACGTTCAACACTGCCCATAAATATCAGAATCATTTTGAATATTGAAACTTGAGATGAATAATCTAGCTCAATTGTTTGCGATTCAAAATGACGAATAAATGTTAAATATCCAACGATATTTTCTAGAACGTATTCTGGTATTGATCTGAATTAAAAAACAAAGGCATAATTAGTCAGCATGTATTTTCCGGTAGCTAGAGTACTTACTTAAGGTAATGTGGGACGTAATTATCGAGTGGTAACGAAACTGGTTTCCTTTCTTTTGGTGCAAAATTTCGAGCAGTTACCATTACAGAAAATTCATCATGAGACTTGGAGGTAACTTCTGTAAGCCAAACTGCTGTGGCTTCATAAAATTGAAGCAGTAATGAATCGTTGTGCGGTTCAATAATGCAATTTTTTAAGCACATAAACTGCTGCATCTGAGCTGTTATCATTTGCATTATATTTGGTGCCATGTCCATTCCACCTTGTGCCATTGCATCTTGGTATGCTGTTTGTAGTCTATGAATTTCTCGACTCATACGTATGAATTTTTCAATGCAGACTCTGTACCCTATAAAAAAAATATATTCATATCTTATTTTTTTATGTGGAGGTCCAAGCTTAAGAGTCATCCTTTCCAGTCCGAATATGTCGTAATCGTCATAGTGCAATGCCTAGTAGTAAGCTTGGTTCGAGGGAAGGAATAGAGAACAAGATAGATTAATAAAAGTCTGAATGGTACTGAACGAGGGGACGATGGACTCTGCTTTTGAACTCCTGCATGTTTCAGGAGCTCACTCCAAAGATAAGAAATTTGCACAAAGCCCACAGAGCTTCAATTTTGCAGACGATTTCCTCAATAGGAGCCGGCTGAGCCAGTGAGGTAACCGTCGGGGTTAAGGGGAGATAGCCCAGTCAGAGTGTTATGCCTCCTGAAACAAGTGAATGCCGCTAATTAGCCGAAGCCGTAATGCCGACACTTCCGGACTGCTAGGTTAACAAGGATGTGTACCATCCACTAGATGAACACTCGATCTAAGCGGAACTTTGGTACTCTATTATTAACCGGTTAAGCCAGGGAGATAGCTTATTAGTGGAGGAAATGGGAATAAGATGAAATATATTATACTTACCTAAATCTATAGCCTTGTGTGTCATAAAAAAACATTCCGTAATAAAATTGTAAGTTTCAGCCGTTAACCTAACTTCGTTCTCCTCTGTTGGTAGTAGGCATGTCTCTTCGGAGACTTTCTTAAGATGAACACCTTTTGTTAATCGATGATTCTCAGCTACAGCACAATAAGTTGGATCAACCAAGAGTACTTTATAATTTGGCTTAAATAGTGGACCGCACAGCCTTAAGAGGATTCCGCATAGGCCAATCATAAATGCATCACTAGCACTGCCTGTGCTACCCAATGGTGATAAGTTATGTGTATTCCATATTTGCCCACGCGGTATATTAGCATGAAGGCAATTACCAATCCAGGCCAATGTTTTACTACGAACATTTCCTCCAAGTAGAAGCAAAGATTTAAAAATTGAATGAATCTTATTTTGATGGTTCTTCAAGTAGTTCCAGAGGGAATCGTTCAAGTTTGAAGATAACGAGTCCATTGGATTATCGTAGAACTCATAAGGACCATTTTGATTTTTGGGTAATATCGATAAGCTCAGCAGTTGTCCAATTAAAGTTCCAGAAAATACTGCGCCTTCCGTGTCGGGATTCGGTGTCATAAAGTCAATTATTAGTTCACCCAACTGGGGGACAGTTTTATCAGTTACAAAGTAAGATATCAATGGAATTATCCATTTTTCTAGTGTGATCATATTAGCATTTCTCAAAGACTTTTGGATATCCGTCAGCATTGGATAGAACGTAGTTTTCAGATTACCCATCGCAGACATCTCATCATCCGATTGTAGCTCTTTAGCCGTTGAAGTGAGAAAGTCTTGTCTAATCTCTGGATCATTCTCGTAATCTTTTAACACGTCTAACCACTGATTTGACAATGATTGACCTTCAAACAGCTCCGGTTGCCTCATAGATGTGCAAACATTCCTCAATATCAAAGATTTTATACGCGTACATGCATCACTAATAACGGAATCATTAATATTTCTGGATTTCTCGCAAACCTCGAAACATCTGTATAAGTAAGTTATTACTTTAGTTTCCACAACTAGCGATGTTTCGTCATCAATCCGATCATTTGGCATCAAGTAATCAATTGGCGAAGGCAGCAATATCCTTTCGAAAAGTGCATGCTCCAAGTTGTTCAAATCCAATAATGTTGATTCGGACTGCGAGGCGATATCTTCCATATACACAAATTGTTTACCAGTTTTAACATTTTTATTTACTGTAAACAGAAACACTTTCTCAATCAGCGTATTGATTTTTGTATCAAAAACATTTATATTTGTTGAGGAATTTGAACTTTTTGATAATTGATCGGATTTTTCGGATTTTGCAAAAAGTCCCGAAAACGGGTTTGCTTCATTTGTATCGTTTGACATTCTTGTTAATTAAATAAACCAATTATGGAATCACCTTTTAAATATGCCTAGAAGGCAAAAATTCAAATTAAAATAAGTTTAAATAGAAAATTTCTTTCACAAAATTTTAATCACATTACAAACAATTCTCGGGATTGATAATAAAAAGTGCTGCCTCATACCTTTTTGCTAATATTTTGACAGTTTATTATGGTGACATCTGCCTGTTCAAGTATTTATTACAAAACATTGCTTATTGGAAGTAGATTTGTTGTTTTTTCTAGTATACAAAGCCTTTTCACATAATAATAATGTTTTTTCCGTATTTTTGTGAGAATTCGTAGCTACGGCTTTTAAGAATTTATTAAAATTGAATAATATTAAATTTACAACAGATGAAAATTTCGTAATTTGCTAGAAATAAGCAGACACTTTATCCAATCAGATTTAAAAAGCGTCATCTAATTGAGAGTATTGGAACATATGGTTTCTGAAATTTATTCTTGTTGATTGCAATGGATTTTTCTGTTAAATAATTATACTGTATTTTCAATTACTTTTGCAAGAACAAGAGGTTAGATGGATGTAGCAGTTCCTTCCTACTTCTCTTTCCCCCTTCACTATCTATTGACTAGAGCTTGCTGTTCGACATTGCACTCTATACGAAGAAAATAAATTGTCGACAGTGCAAAGGGCTTTCCCTGAGCTCTAGTATTCCACATAAAAAAAAGATTATTTTTTTAACAAATGGAGGCCCACGCACTGTGTTAACCATACCTTTGTATGATAGATAACGGTATACCGAACAGAGCCGTGAAGCTCCCAGCTATTGTGGCACCAGGTGGGTTCGCCCAAGTATTCACAGCGCACCTGAGGGAAAGAGTGTTCCCTGAGAAAAGGGAGCGTCAAAAAGTTGTGCTCATCCTGAAGCCGGGTATAAACTCCCATGGGATTCATCGGCCTACGATGATATTATCTAAATACTTGTACTTGTTATCTAAGATCAAAGGTACATCTAGAATAAAATGTATTTACAACTTCAACATATAAACATTCCATATAAGATCAAATAATATTTTATTATTACTCTCTACATTTACAAAAGCCCTTGTCGTTTAAGATCTTCATATGTTTTACGGTTAACAACATTGCCCTGAGAATCTTCAAATTCTTCTTCCTGATCAGCAATCCAACGTTCGCTTTGCTTCTGAGTTTTCAATTTTTCCCAAACTGAATGAAAGAAGTAAACATATAGAAACAAAATATTTTTATTGAAAAACAATACTTACGAGTTATAGCATCCTCGATTTGCGTAACATTCGCAAAATGAGCAGTATTAGGAATACCCAGACATCGCATCCCATGAGCATGACGCCACTCAGCAAAATGCCTTTGAAAGGCTTTCGGGCCCTTATAAGTGTAATTGCCACATATTTCACAGTTGTAACTTATGTTAAGACCATGCAACTTATAGAGCCAGTAAGGTATCGGTTTACCATCCCAGCCAAGAGGAAGATTTTTCGGATTATATGGAACATCATCGTTATCCTCCTCTTCATTATCACTTTCACTGGCTTCAGCGTCACTATCATCACGCTCTCCACCAGTTCTTGCTTGTTTGCGTTGAACATTCTCTTTAGTGGAGCTTCTCTGTTCGGAAACAAATTCAGCGAATCTGTACAATACCGCCTCTAGTGCAGCAATCTCCCTTTGCCGGGCAATTTCGCGTGCATTTGATTTGCCACCAGTTTTTTTGGCCATTAAAGATGAATCTAAATTCTTTTTACCTTTCGTAGAGAATAATCGTTGGGCACGCTCT
This sequence comes from Thereva nobilitata, assembly GCA_963855945.1. Classification (NCBI taxonomy): domain Eukaryota; kingdom Metazoa; phylum Arthropoda; class Insecta; order Diptera; family Therevidae; genus Thereva; species Thereva nobilitata. The sequence continues at coordinate 80,264,930 of OY979697.1, forward strand.
TCTAAGGTACCGCCACATTTTAGCCCAAGAGCCATTAGGGCAGATTTTAAACGATCAAGACCAAGTGAGGCCAATTCTTCCCAACTTGAGAATGCAGATAGATCAAGATGAGCACCAGTGTTTGCCAGCACTGATTCAGTTTCTTTTGGCCATCCAGGGAACGTTCCATTGGCCCATTGCTTTTGGAATTCTCTATCTACCTTATCTAGCTCAGTGTCTATATCTAATAGCGGTTTAATACGGGCGATGTAATTATATAAATAATCAATCAACCCCTCGAGATATTTCTTGTACTCCATATTCTTGCGCTCTTTTGGAATATCAAATACATGATCGAATGTCATAAGATATGTTATATAATCCACTTTTTCAATACCGCGGATGTTTAAGTACTTTTCGTAGCATTCGTTCAAGTCTAAATAGCGCCCGTAACCTTCTTCGTCTGTAAAATCGACTAAAGCACTCATTTCTTCAGGATTAGAGTAGGCTTTTGTTAGTTCTTCAAATTCTATCGAGAGAGGAACACTGATTTCATTGGGATGTTTCTTATAGAATTCTTTGATTTGCTTCAATCTTGCATAGAATTCACTAAATTCATTTGGCCCAGAAAGGGCTTGGACTTCTGTTTTTCTTTCATTATCCTTGTCTTCATAGAGTTCTTTCAGCTTTGAAGTGGCATTGTGATGGAGCTGAAATATTTAGAATTGGTAAAACTTGGAAATATACTGGAAGGCCTAAACTTAATTGACATTTTTAAGTGTTTATTATGATAGAAATTTACCTCTAAAAGATACTTTAAACGATGCTCCGAGTATATTTTGTCCTTATCCTAAAATAATAACGTTTGGGAATTAATAAAAAGGTTAAATAATGACGAAAGAAAACTACTTTTATTTATCACTACCATGCACCCAGGTACTTACTGCTTGTTTTTTTGTCACATATTCATCAACCATCAATTTAATCAATCTCTCCCTTTCTTCATGATATCGTCGCTGTTGTTCTAGAATTGTCTCCATGGTTTATTTGTTGAAAAACATTAAGAATTTTAATGTTTTTTGCACAAATTAAAACGCCCACGATGGAAACGATTAACAGGGTAAACACGCCACTCTGACAGTTTAATACTTGACACTTCTGCTTCCATGTTCGAAAATTCGATTAGGATTTCATCGAGACTCGAATGTAAATGCATGTTCGAAGAAAATGGTTGAAATTTTTGTTGAAATTTGAAGAAAACTATATTGTGATTTTGAATCGATTATGGAATAAGAATGCGTTGTACAGTTTTATTATTTATGCAAAAAATGTTATATGTTGCGCCAGGCCATAACAAATAATGGCGTTTTGATAGGTAATAAATAAGATTATTAAAAATATGAAATTTTTCACAAATCTATTTTTATAATTAAAACATAAAAATTGTATACAAACAAACAAACTCTTAGCCCTATCACACTTCTCCGGAGTTCATCCAGACTCTTGGAACCTCTTGAATGTGGGTGTCTCGAAAAAAGGTGTCTCAAACAACGACCGCTCAATAGCAATTGCTTCTATTCTCTTCAAAACCATGGAGACGGTAATCAAGCTTCTGGGATATCTAGAATCCAACCTAATAATAAACGACAAAGAGTGGGGCTTCAGATTAAAAAATTCGGACCGTATGCCTCGATTTGATGAGATTAGTTTGGTCGCTCTAGATATCTAAGGCTTTTGACAGAGTATTGCACCCTGCTCTATTACCTAAATTCCAAGCTATTGGTATTGATCCAACTCTAAAGAACTGGATCGAGAGTTTTCTGTGTGGCCGTGCAATTAAGGAAACCCTGCTACATCTCTATCAGCGTTCCCAGCGATCAATTTGATCACCCGCTCTTTTTATAATCTTTATAAAAGACCTACTCTCGGTCCCATCTATCCCACTTCACAGCTTCTTTGATGACAGTACGTTGCGTTATTCATAACGCCTTCGCGGACTTATGTTCAACACCATCAACAGAGGCATTAAACTCATTCTCGATTGGGACCGTTAGAATGGAGCCGGATTCAATCTTTCCAAAACCAAGAGCTGTCGTATTTCCAATAAAACCTGCAAAATCTCCCCATCCGTGTCTGTGGATAATATAGATAGTGTGTAAAGATGAAGGACAAGAAAGAAGGTCGGAAAAATGGAAAGGCGAGAGACCATGCCGCAGAGTGGATTCGAACCACCTCTGGGATGGTAATCGGGCGCCTCAACTCCTAAGGCTACCGAGGCCAACTCGTTACAAAAAGGATCAATGCGATTCTATTACTTGCTGCTTTCTCTAACAGAATCTACGTCTTAGTAGCATGCGTTCTATTTAAACAGTTTCGTCTTTAATTTAGCATATCTTAACGCAATTGATAATAATTCTGCCTTGCAAGCGCACAAAAGTAATATTCATTTTTATTTAATACTCTCTTAAAATAATCAATAATAATAAATCGCCCCAAACCAGCAGCAGAAAATTTAACATCACTTATTGCACCTCACAGTAATCGCCCTTTATTGATTGCCAAAGAAGATTTAACCACTTTCAGATAACATTTATCAATTTGCCTTTAAATCGTCTGAAACTAGTTTTCCCGCTTCCATTTCGACTTCCACAATTATTTCTAGAGCTAAGCCAATTGCACATCAAGACCATTGCGTGCATACGGGTATATATATAAGGTCCAGATGTAAATCAAAATGCAATAAATTAATTAAAAAATAATATCGACTTAAATTCAAAACGGCTTTTGCACTAGATAATCCAAAAGGGGGGTCCATAAATTCTTTGGGCATATCATAAAATATTTTCAGCCTTCAAGGATTATTTGTGTAGAAAACTTGTGGAGAATACTCTTGGGGGCAAAGATCTGAACTGGTTGCGCATAGACGATGGTTGCCTGTTGCGATCGTGTTCTCGATTTCTTATATTTTTAAAGGAGAAAAAAAAAATGTATTGCAAAGATTTTGTTCCTGTTGTAATACTTTGTAAGAATCCGCAATGCATTAAGATAGGACAAGCATACAATGGAGTTATTTGAAGCCTTCAGGTAGTGTTGTAGGTGTTCTAATGGATTATTGCTTGCCATAATGTCTGGAATGCTTTCGGCTTGCATTTTCTGATAAACTTGATAAAATTGACACCGCGCTAAGGTGGATCGGAGAGGTGCAAAAGGGGATTAGTTTTTATTGTGCGCAAGTGTTAAGGGGTTTACTTCTGTTATAAATAGATTAATTTTTTTGCTAAGTATTTAAAATATTTAAAGAAATATTGCTTGATCTTTATTTAAGCAAGGAAGATAGCCAAATACTACGATACATACCGCAGATGGCCAGATTATACACGTTTCATTTTCAGATAGCAATATAAATAACGTATTGAACCAATCCCCATAGTAAACGAAGACCCACTGTCAGAGACATTTGTAATTCCTTAAGGTAGAAACAGAATGGCACGGAGACCGTGGCGGAGTCCGCCGCTCAGAGAGTTTCCCATACATTTAATTTGTCCGCGCCGACTGGGGAGAAATTAAATGTATGGGAAACTCCCTGAGCGGCGGACTCCGCCACGGTCTCCGTGCCATTCTGTTTCTACCCTTAGATAATATCTCAATAGAGCCTCCGAAATTCGATAAAGGTGTGAGAAGACGTTAAAAGGCAAAAAAGCAACAACTTGGCAGGAATAGCAGCTAAGTGGCTCAAGCAAGGACCTTAAAAACCTTCATTTACTAGATATAAAGAAAATAAAGTCCACCATAACTTTGTTTACAAATCATTATTTTCCAATTTTATTTAACCTGTAAATTTTACCTTTCATTCTCCATTTCTAAACTATAAAACTAATTTCAATTCCCCTATTACCGTACAATTAAGAAAGCAGATAACAATTTATGCAAAAAGTTCTCACCAAACAATAGATTGTACCCTCCAGTAAAACTAAAACTTATCTCAAAATAACATGGAGAAGCCGCACAGCCAAGACCTACAGCAGTGCTGAATGGATGATAATGTATTCATAGATTCCGGTTTCTTTTATTTACGATGTCATATTTAATGTGCACTTTCTTGTGCAAAATTCTCTCCAGCCAATACGACCCATGACAAAACAGACGCTATCTTGCCACAAAAGTCGTGACAAATACTTAAAGGTGAAGGTAAAGGCAGACACACAGATTCTACTTATCAGGATTTCATATTTGGTGGAGTGGATTGTTTTTTTTTCTGATTATATGTAGCTTTTATATCCTTGGAAGCCTGGGAGATGATACTTGAGGGATAAATTGCAATAAAATGTGTTGAGTAGTAAGTAAGTAGCAGTTTGTTTTAGGGGAGGAAATCTTATCTTTAGATGATAGTGACATTGGGAAGCTTAAAGTAGAGTTTAGGGGAATAAAAACCAAGGAGGTAATTCTGTAGAAAAAAAATAATCGCTCTCAAGAAATTTGTATCCATATTTTTTTCGTAAAAAGTAATCAAATATAATATAATGAAATATATTAAAGACATCTCTAAACCCTAGTAGACATTCAAGGTAGTCGGAGAAATTGTATGTCAAAAGAGGTTTAAGGAAACTATGTACTGACATTATTCTTATCACCCATTCAAAGGCGAGGTTGAAAAGTATTGGGGTGAGTCCATTTCTTTTAAGTCCTTGTCGTACTTCGAACTCTTCTGTTACTGCATTTTTGTATTCTTACTTTCTCCATCGAGCTATTTAGCCAAATTACACGGCCCATCACTTCTTCCATCAACACTTCCAATAATTCCAATAAACCGCTTTTATAGGCAAGGGGTCGCAGGGAAGTCTCTCACTTGTGCATACCAAAAAATTGTCGACTGCACGGAGCAGCACACTACACAAGCATAACTTCGTTCTCAGGAGTTGCGAAAAGCATGAGATTTTTTGTTGTTTTGTACACAGCTACATACACAATAGAATCGGTACACGAAAAAATGCAGAACAGTCAGTTTATCGTGTAATTCGTATAACATGCACAAACCGGTTTGTTAAGAGGCAAAGTGTTAAGCCGTGTAATTTGGCTCATTCGTTGCGCTTTTGATTAGTCGTACCAGCTTTGAGGGGACTTTTAATCCCGATAATATCTTGTACAGCCTTTCTCTTTTTATAGAATTGTCAAGAATTGTGAAAATTTTGTAACTGGTGCTGAGGAGTGAGATGTCTCTGTAGTTTTTACAGGTTAGTCTATCTTCTTTCTTGTATATTTTTTCAATCTGATACCTGAAATTTCCACCAGTTGGTTTAACGGCGTTTTAGTACACCTGCGAGATCGATTCGCATGTGGGGTTCTAAAGGAAACAACTTTAGCATATTAATCTCCAAACAGTCTGCTACTACCTTCTATACTGTTTTCCACAGAAAACGCGAGGAAAAATAAAATATGGCCTTACTACGGGCGAAAACCGACCGTGATTGAAATATGGTCCTCGGACGTTTCTCTATGATGCAAGTTACACTATCCAACATTTCGTTTATTACGCCCATACACTACCCGATTTTTTAGGCAAGGGGTAGTAGGGAAGAATATGTTATGCGTCATATGCACTAACATATAGATATGGGCTGCTTATTGACAGCTTTCAATGGCACCATTTTTCTCCAGAAGAAGAAGACCCTTTCTATGTAAACAACAATTTTTTTTCGAATTTAGAGGAAAACTAGTTGGGATGTGGCTTTTGACCCTTTCGGTCCACAAGATTAACTCCCCAGTATTCGTTCAAACAAAAAAACGACTCGAACGATTTTTATGAAAATCTTTTCAGATCATACTTCCTTTAACACGCTTTGGACGGCATCTTAACGAAGTCGGTATCTTTTTTGGTTCGCGAAAAATCGTGCTGGTACAAAAATCACTTACGTCGTTCAAACAAAAAAACGGTTCGACCGATTTTTATGAAAATCTTTTCAGATCATATGTCCTTTAACATGCTTCGAACGGCACCTTAACGAAGTCGAAATCTTTTTTGGTTCTCGCAAAATCGTGCCGGTACAAAAATCACTTAAGTCGTTCAAACAAAAAAACGGCTCGACCGATTTTTATGAAAATCTTTTCAATTCATACATACAATTCATACATACATTTCATACATACATTTTCAATTCGCTTCGAACGGCACCTTAACGAAGTCGATATCTGTTTTGGTTCGCGCGAAATCGTGCTGGTACAAAAATCACTTAAGTCGTTCAATCAAAAAAACGGCTCGACCAATTTTTATGAAAATCTTTTCAGATCATATTTCCTTGAACACGCTTCGAACGGCACCTGAATGAAGTCGATATCTTTTTCGGTTCGCGCGAAATCGTGCAGGAAAAAATGACCACATACGTACGTACACACACACACATATTTCTTCTGAAATTTTTGCTTAAAATGCTATTGGGACCTTGAAACGTGTAAATACATTGAAAATTTCGAATCCGATTTTCGGACCGATTACAATAACTTCCTACTGGGAAGTTAATAAGTAATAAGATGTATGTTCTAATTGATAGAAATAATTTTCCATCATTATTTTTTATTTAGTAGCAGATTCTTCGTTAAATAAATGTATTTTTTTTTAAATATGTGAGGGTTCTTTCCCTCTGTTTAACGAACTTTTAAAAATAACGAAATTGAGAGAAAGAAGAAAAAACTCTATACCTGTCTATTTTTTTCTTATTATGTTGATATCGCTGACATGCACTGAACTGTTTTTTTTTATTTTAAAACCGATTAAAGTTCATAGGATTTTAACGGCGGAACGAGACAACAATAGTTTTTGGTGGCACTTTTTTGTATGGGATTTTGCTTATTTAGCAGTCCATATCTATATGTCAGTGGTCATATGCCTCCTCACTTTTGAGCCAGAAAATTTGCCAGACTCACCCATCCATTACACTAACACAAATATTACATCGCACTCGGGGTCTGCGAAAACTATGAGAAATTCCCTCCTCTCATTCACGTTTATTGTACAACTACAAAGGCATCACAATCGTTACACGAAAAAGAGGCAGAAAAATGAATGCTTAGTGTAATACGCGCTTCATACACAAACGGTTTTGATGTGAGTATCGAGTGATGGATAGTGTAATTTGCACCTATGGGTGACGGGTGTGTTTCTTTATTCATTCCGTAAAAGGAATCGACAGTAAATGTGTTTCTTTATTCATTCCCTAGTTTAAAATTGACAGATGAAGCGTTCCTTTATTCATTCGGAATGTATTCTTTTTAAACTACCTCATGAGGTGGTACACTTTTAGAATAAAAGGAATTAACCTAACTTTCGTAAATATACTGTCATAATAAAATATCATTTGGCGAGAAAGCGGTAACCATACTCCTAGTTTCAATTTCTAATAAATTTTGATATAAATTCTCAAAAGTATCAGGAGATAAACGAAAATGGCTTTTAAATTGCTCTGTATTAAATCTGGGCACCGTATTTTCCCAAAAACCCTGATTTTTAACTAAACGTTTGCGTTTAGGTGCTCTTTCATTATCATCATCACTTTCGAATAATAGGTCCCACGATATTTTTAAAATACACGATAGCTCTTTTGCATAAACCACCATTTTTCTTCAGTTGGTTTAAATTGTCATCTGACTGTCATTCCCAGTGCGTTTCTTTATTCATTCTATTCCGAATATTCCACCAAGTATTCTTTTTATTCCGTTCCTTCTATGGAATCAGTAAAGAAGCACACCCTATAATGCGATTAAAAAATATCTTTTTAATATTCATCTATATAGAGATATTTTCACATACCCTAATGCTATTGGGTTCGCCTGTAATAAACCAGAACCATTGTATAAAACGAAAATGATGAAGTTCCCATAAAACACATTCAACAATACATTTGGGGCAGATTCTTTTTTTGGCTCAAATTTCCCGTCGAATGCCGGTTTGTACAGCTCAGTACTTGGCCTTTTAAATCTTTTGGTCAAATTTGGCCGTCGTAGGCCGTATGTGATCCCATTAAAAATAGGTAAAAACTGTACGTCCATCTTTGTAAGGCGGTTTTTTATTTTTACTCGGGAATGCTGCCCGGTCTGAAGAACTTTTTTTTTATTTTTATGTGGGAAAACCAAGCTTAGGAATCACCCTTTGTACTGCCAGTCTGTCATATCGTTCGTGTCTTGGTGCAATGTCCAGTAGCAAGCTTGGTTTGAAAGATAGAAGAGGATATGATAGATCAGGGCGGGGGGTCTGGGGGTATTGGAGCAGGTGGCGATGAACCTTACGTTTGAACTCTTGGGCGTTGTACGAGTTCGGGAAAACTGATTGCGGGAGATTATTCCACCGCCAAGTTGCTCTATTTATAAACGAACTTTTAGACGTTAGTGCGCGCGAAAATGGGACTTGCAGGGTATGAGAGTGAGCCGAATGGGCCAGTCTTGTTTTGCGGGAGAAGTGTTGCCGTGCAGGCAGGAGGGCGGAAATTTCAGTGAAACAGTCGCTATGGTAGTAGCGATACAACTTCGACAGGGCTGCTACATTCCTACGGTGTCTCAGACAGTCAACGGAGGTGCAAAGGCTGTCATCTCCGATGATTCGCACCTTGCCCAGCCAAGCTAAGGCGGTTTTCGTGGTCCCAGCCCATATAAATGAGTTATATTCGAGGCGGGGCCGAATGTAGGATTTGTAGATTGTAGCTCTTGCTGCGGGTGGAAGAAGAAATTTGCTTCCTAGGCATTGGGATGCTTGCTTTGCTATTTGGAATATGTGATCATTCCATCGCAAGTCCTCAGATAAAGTTATACCCAAGATGTTAAGAGAAGGATCAGCTGAAAGGTTTGTTTGGCCCACTGAGATAGAAGGAAGGTCGCCGCAGGTTTTATAAGTAATGAGACAGTACTTCGTTTTGGAGGGGTTGAACTCAACACTATTCTTGCGGCTCCAATCAAGAATGTGATTGATGTCCCTGTTGATGGAGTTGGACATGAGTTCCCGATGGTGAAGACAAGGTCTGGCATGTGCTTGTCTTATATTGTCGAAAGCGTAGGAATAACGCAGAGTACTGTCATCAGCGAAGCTGAGAATTGGGTTGGAAGGGATTGAGAGCATATCATTTATTAATATTAGGAAAAGAGCGGGTGAAAGAATTGACCCTTTGGGGAACTCCGGGCGAGATTGAGTGGGGATTAGATTCGATGCCATCCAATACTACCTTTATTGAATGGCCAGAACGGAAGCTCTTAATCCATTTCCTTAGAACTAAGTGGATACCAATAGCTTGGAGTTTTGACAACGGAGCAGGGTGCCATACTCGGTCAAATGCTTTGGACATATCTAGAGCAATCGGAGCAGACTCACCAAAGCGATGGATGTTTTGGTGGAGGTGTTCTGTTTGGTTTCTCTCCAGAACGCCGAAATGTGATCTGTTGGTTAATAAGTAATGAATATTCCCCGAAGCTTAATTACAATGACTTTCTTTGGAGCAAAGCGGAGAATATTCCGTGAAGCACCTATGTTTTCTTTAAAAGGAGAAAAGGTGTCAATCGAACGCTACAACGTGATTTTTTTACCAATCGGCTTTTACGATTTGTTTATAAATAGAGGTTTCAAAATACGGTCAATCAAGGTCTTGTTAGAAAAAAGGAAAGTGTCTTTGGCTACCGCCTCTCAGATGGTGACAAAGAAGTTCTACTGGCTATTTTCTTTCAAAATAAACCTAATTTTTCCTTTCCAAAGGCACCATTCCTATCTCAAATCTCCCGCCAAATCTTATTGTTTTTTTTTCTTTCAAATAAAATCTATTAATGGAACGCTTACAATCGTTTCATCCTTTGCTTACGATCACAATATTTAGATAATCATTTCCATTCAATTTCATGTATATAGTAAACATCTTTCCTCCGGGGCTTCTTACTTAACCCCTACACAAAAAAGGGGTTGGAAGACGAAATACTCCATTCATTGGCTTTTTGTTTATTTTGATTGTTCTACAAAAACATCATGACGTCAGATAAAATCGTTGGGGAGTTCCATTAAAGCTACTTTGTTGTCTATAAAAATAAATCCTTTGCTTAGAAAATATATTCGGATGGCTGAAACTATAAAGACTATATTTTTGTTTTTCATTGTGGGACTGCATAAGTTGTCATTTTATCAAGGCCAAATGATGGTTTATTTTTAAAAGTTGGTTTAAGAGTATATAAATAGGTTTAAGGGAGTGTTTTTGTTTATTTGAATACTAACTGAACTGTCGGATTGTAGTAGTTTAAGGGTGTGGTGCAATATTTTCTATAGTAACAGGATTTAGGTGGGACGTGTATGCTTACGAAAAATTGACAATATGGACAAATTTTTCGATGACTTAAAATAGTCTTCCTGGTGCATAACCTAAAGAGACATGTATCATGAAGTTGGACATGATTCCATCTCGTATACTTTCAGAAAATTGAAAACATGTAGACTCTAATCTTAACTGCATTAAATGTTTTCATCGTTGCTTCCGAAAATAACCTTAATGTGATTCCAAATAATATTTTGAGTGTCATGAGTCTCATGTTTTTACAACTTGAAACGTGACGCTGCTTAATTTTTCACACTTGATAACTTAAGAAATTTGTTTTTTGCTAAGGCGGGCGACTTGTGCGACATTTGTTGCATTGAGATAAATCATAAATGCCGCAATACGGTAATTACTGCATCGAGATTTGAAACCGTATATTTATGCGACATTTACTGCAAGGTATGATGTCCGGGGAAATTAGCATTTTAAGGAGACAAAATTCCAAAATGGCTGAAAATTGGTTCACAGCTTCCTTGGGACTTTTTAAGAAAACAATTTCGGAATCACAAAAAAAAACATGGCCGCCGGAGATATCACTTTTTGGCAAAAAATCACTCAAAAACTGATTTCTTCGAAAAAAAATTTTGATCAGTCAATACGAAACATTATTGCCTACAAAACAGCCCTCTTGTCATTTTTTCGAAAACGTAGCCCTTTCGAAGTAATTCAAGGTCAAAGTTTCCAAAAATCACTTTTCGACCAAAAAAATACCTTGAACTTCGAAAGGGTTAGGTTTTCGAAAAAATGACATGAGGGCTTTTTTGTAGGCAATAGGCCCCCATCCACGGTCAAACAAACCATCAAATTTCTGGCCAACATCGAAAAAATTCTAAGTGTGCGTGTATAAAATACAAGTTTTCGAAGTTGGCCGCTGTTTGAAGAAAATATTCGTCTGGTTTAATATTTCCTTCAAACAGCTTAAATGTGTGTGTGGATTTTTTATGTGTGCCATGTAAAGCATATGAAAGTTCGTTTTGTTTACAGGAATTGTCGCTCGGGATGTTTGAAGAAAGTTTCCCTCGTTGATGGCCAACAAAACTCAAAGCATAAATGTGTGCGTTGTTTGTCGAAAATTGGTTTGATGATTTGTTTGACCGTGTATGGGGGCCTAATAACGTTTCGTATTGACTGATCAAAATTTTTTTTTCGAAAAAATCAGTTTTTGAGTGATTTTTTGCCCAAAAAGTGATATCTCCGGCGGCCATGTTTTTTTTATGATTCCGAAATTGTTTTCTTAAAAAGTCCCAAGGAAGCTGTGTACCAATTTTCAGCCATTTTGGAATTTTGTCTCATTTCGTGCGTTTTTTTTGCTAATTTCCCCGGACTATAAATATAAGCAAGTTTAACAAAATGAATTCTAGTGAAGATGAAGTGCCTGTAATTTGGTATTTTTTAAATAAACAAAAACGTAAAATAAAGAGAATATATTGGGTACATCCACTTAATTTAAGGAATATCTCACATAGCTCAGCAGTTGCAGCTGAAGATGACAACAAATATAAGCTATTATCGAATGAAGAAAAAAAACTTTTTCCGTCTTTTGGATTTAATAGCGCCCAAAATTACTCAGAAAAAAAAACCAAGTTTAGATTATTATCTGTACCCCCGGAGGAGCCTTTATTAATAACTTTGAGGTACGTTTTTACATTACATATGTATATTACTGCTCCTCAGAACCGGATTCATTTTGAGGTTGGAGAACAAAGACAGGCGAATGTGGAGGAGAATAATCGAAAATCATAGAAGATTTCGCAGACTCCGGCCGTACCACGCTAGAGGTTGTCAAATCAGAATCGTCCAAGATGTCGTCAATCAAACCAATCACCTTCTGTCGGAATCTTCTATTTTGTTTTCCAGTCATTTCATCCATGAATGGAAGTAAACTATTAAGAAAGTATTGATTAGCCCTGTCTTTCTTTTTTTCTTTTTTTGATTCAACCCATTGAATGAAGGCAGAATCAGCTTCTGATTGGCCCGCAGGCAAGAATCTCTTCATTGAATCCTTTTTATCCAAATGAGCATTGGACTTTGAAGTACTCGGGCACGAATGAGTTATATAGTTTCAGTTTCAGGTAGTTCCTGTGCTGAGTTTTCCAAAATTTCTTCACCCTTCAAAATTTGTTCATGTGGCATGTTGGTTTCTGGTTCTTCAATTGTTTTTTCAGCTGAACTGCTTAAATTTCCACTACTGGTTCCACTTCGTAGATAAGGCATTAAAAATTGTGTTCCTAAATAATATGATTTTTTGGCCTTGGAACCAGACCCACTCGGTGCACATTTTAAAGACCTGCTGAATACATTTCTCATATTTCTCCACCTTTCCCTGCACTTTGCGTCTGAAAGTAAATAGTATTTATTGATATTTGCAGGTACCTCGCCACAGGATGTACATAGCTATAGACATTTAGGATTTACGTTTTACAGAGGACAAACGACTATAGGCAAGATAGTCAAAGAAACATGCAAATTAATTTGGGAGGTTTTACAGCCTTTATTTATGCCAAAACCGAGTCGTAGAGATCTGGAGAGATTGCGCAAAAGAATATAATAATATTTGGAATATGCCCAATTGCATGGACCTTTAGACGGAAAATATATTCGTATAAAAAAGTTTCCCAATAGTGGTTCAAGCTACATAAATTACAAAAACTATTTTTCAATTGTTTTGATGGCGTGTGCTAATGCTAACGGGTTTTTTTACAATGATTGACGTCGGAGACATGGGGCGTGACAGTGATGGTGGGGTATTTCGAGCTTCTGGTATAGCAAAATTCCTTCAGTCTGCTAATTCATTACTAGAAAACGAAAGACTTGCAAATGATAACGAGGGAGAATTGTTTCCTTATTATCTGGTAGGAGATGAAGCATTCCCCTTACTACCGTACTTAATACGGCGGCTTCCTAAAAAAGTTTTAAATTCGAGGAAAAGGATTTACACCTATCGACTTTCAAGGGCAAGAAAGTCGGTGGAATGCTTTGCCCAAAATTCAGAATTTTTGAGATAACTGCAAGGTCGAAAAGCACAACAATGAACAATGTGAAAGCTTCTTGCGTTTTACATAATTATATCCGTATTAACGAAGTATTTTATATAAAGACAATAACAAACGTTCCAGAACTAAATTGCTCTCCTGATAATATACAGTGTTGAAAAAAACTAAAGCAACTCGCTTCGCAAAATTGCATTATATTTGTCGAAAAATGTCCATTTTTGGCGGAATGGTTATAAAAATATATTTTTGAAAACCTTATAACATTCTTCAGTGAAATTGTAAAAAGACAAGTGTTTGGAAGGCGGTTTTCAACCAAAACCCAACTGTTTGAAGCCGTTACTACAGAATGGGTTAAAGTCCCGCCCAGTGCCGAGGCACCCATATGTGCAGACGGTGCATTTGCACTGGGCGGCACTTGGGAAGGACGGCATTTTCGCGAGCAAAGCGGCCGCAAAATATGTACCATATATTTATTTTATAAATTTGAACTGCCGCCGGCAAGAGCGTCGTCTCAATTTAAATGGGCAACGACAGCAGCCAAAAGAAAAGGCATTTTTGGCGATGAGCGGAAAAATTTAAATGAGCGGCGACGAGAAACAAAAAGAAGACAAACATCAAGCAAAACACTCAATAGATTACCAATAATTAATTAATTAGCACACGCAGCATGTACACAGTAAACAAACGATGAACGAAAGGCGACACAAAAGCAACCCAGTAGGGAATAGAAACCTTCTAGAGTCGATTCCGTAAATTATTCTTCGAATGGGTAATGTCTACTTTCTAGATCGAAACAACTCTTCGATTAACATTGCGAGGTCCTAGGGTCGAAGGCGTAACGACAACCTTTTGCATTACCATTCATTTCAATAAGAAGGTATAAGCACAGATATGTAAGTGCAATGCAGATGCCTAGTCGAATAGGCTAAACGTGTTCCATGTTGCCGAAAGCGATTTGCAGCCATGTAGCTGGCTAGAGCATGGCAAATTTTGGTCGAGCTCCAGAAACAGACTAGTTGATCTATCGACTACAACGTAAACCCCTAATTTTGAACCGCGAAACTAGGGTTTCTCAAAACCCGGTCTTTTTTGGATTCGCCGAATCCGAATCCTTAAAACTGAGAATCGCCGATTCCGAGACCGATTCCAAGTAAAAGCTCACAATTTTAATTTACAGAAAATATATATTGTATTAAAGAGAATTCAGTAATAAATAAAATTAACAATATATAGTTATACTTTTGGCAATAAAAACATAAAAAAAATAGCATAACAAAAATGTACTAATTACTTTTGCTTGTTTTAAATTGCTAGTTGGTTCCACGGTAAAATAATTCCAAACTTTAGATCTTTTAGTTGCCATAGCTAAGGTCATATTAATTTTAGATTAGGTACTTTAATTTAAATGGTATTATTATTTATAGGTACTTGTATGTCATTTTTTTTAAACCAAATTTTGTATTTGAAAAATTAAACTGAAATTAAAACAATCGAGAAACCTAAAATGTCAATACAATTTTCTTCACCATGACATAAAATCCAAAGATCCGGAACCTACTAATATTAAAATTTTTTCAAATTTTGAAATTTTGAGTCAAGTTGTAACGTTTAATTACCAAAGTTTCTAACAGATGGAACTATGTAATTGTATTTTTTGTTATAATCAAGAATATTTATTTTAATAGTGAATTTCATATCGAGCAATCGGGGAATCAGGATTCGGCGAATTTCGGAAACAGATCCCGATTCCGAATCCCAGGGGAAAGATTCGCCGAATCCGATTCCGAGTTATTCGGTATGAGAAACCCTACGCGAAACGGCCCTTTTCAGGACCAAAACCGGATTAATCGATAAATGATAAACGAATGACGAAACGATAAATAGAAACGGTCCTTTTCAGGACTAAATCAGTTTGCAGAGCAGAAGGCGCTTTGTCGTCGATATTTGATTGTGTGTAATTCAAATCGAGCTATCCCATTCACGACTTTGCGGCGTCAGCGGCGTCAAGCGACGGCAAAAGTCGACCAACTTTCAACTTTTCGCGCGTTGGCAGGCGTTAAAAATTGCCAAACTGTCGAATTATCAAGATTGAGATTTGAAAGTTTGCATTTTCAATTAATTTCGCAGTGCATACATGAATTTCAATCGAAGCAACATTTTTGAGGTCCTGACGCTATGAATGAACCTTCAACGGACGTCAACGCGCATGAAGCGCCTGCCGCGTATAACTCAGTGAGCGAAGCGAGCGAAAAAAAATTTTGCCCTTAAAGGGGATGGCATCGGCGGATGTGCACTGGGCGGCAAAGTGCCTAGCCGCGGCCCTGGTCCCGCCAAATATCATAACTAACCTAGTCAGATCAATGTCCAAAAGATGCGTGGACGTTATAAAGAGTAGAGGATATGCCATCGATTATTAAAATTAAAAATTTTTATAAATTAGAATTACAATCCAAGAATTTTATAAAAAGTTGCTTAAGTTTTTCCCAGGTTATTTTTGTTATGTTGAATTTACAGTTTTATAATTTTTTTTTTAATTTTTTTGAAAATAATGTTAAGAAATCTTTGAATGGACATTACTGAAGAATGTTATAAAGTTTTAAAAAAATATATTTTTATAACCATTCCGCCAAAAAATGAACTTTTTATTGACACTTTTCGACAAATAAAGCTATTTTGCGAAGTGAGTTTTGTATTGTATTTTTCCAATACTGAGACCAAAAACAAGAGGAATGCACTTACATGAATATTTTAATGATTATTTTGTTTCTCCTCGTGGGTCAATCCCTATACAGTGGAAATACGCATAGATTTAAAGTAGATTGTTAATTTAAAATATTAAAATAAAAATATTTTGCAAAAACAGTATCGATTCTATTGTTTACCTGTATCCGTTACTTCCTCACAAACACGCCTCCAAGCTTTATCCCTGCAAACAATTTCTCGGAGGCTCGCTTTCTCGGACCATTCTCGATTCGAAAAATGCTTGCGAAAGGTACGAGAAAAAGATTCAAAAGGCAAAATGAAAGCTTTCCTGGTTGATTTGTTTCTCCCAAAAGCCTTCATGCTGCAGAAAAATATTGAGAGCCGATTTCCCCTGAATGGGACTTCAAATCTGCAAATTACACTAACAACATAACGTCATTCACCGATTTGAAGTCCTATTGAGAGGAAATTTTGAGAGCCTTTGGTTTCTCTTCAACGATTTGTTTGGAAAGTTTGAGCTTTTGACTTGTTTTGCTCGGCGGAGTGATTTTCGGCGCAGAAGCGATTCGCTACCGATATGAGCATGCGATTCGTTATCAGCACGAGAAAGCGATTCGATCTCTTGCTCCGCTTTTATTGCCTTCGAATTCGTTTACGAGTCGTTAACGAGTCCGAGATCGAAGCAAGCTTTCGCTTTTGGCAAATCGTTCTTGAATCGTTTCCGAAACGAAATGTTTGCAGGGATCTACTGCGTCTCTGTTGCTGTAGTCCGCGACATCATACCTCCACAAACACTCGTTTTTTTCAATACATTCAATAAATCGAATGTTACAAATTGGATCTTCCCTTTTCATTTATTTTAACTCATTTTTTAATTTTGCAAAAAACACTTCCGATGAAGTCAAACTTCAAAATCGCAATGCAACACGCTGTAAATAAATGCATTGAAGGAAGACGTTTCTATCTCTTGGTGTGTTGCATAGCAGTAACTGCACTCTGCGTGCTTTTCAAATGGGATCATGTGATAATTGTTGCATTGCAGTAATTACCGCATTGCGGCATTTACCTCAATGCAATAAATGTTGCACAAGTGTGGGGCCTGCCTTAGTGAAAACTCACCATCTCCATTTCATCTCTGTTTCTTTCACAGGCAGCGGAACAACTCAATGACCAGGGAACATGCGGCAGCCCTGTCAGATATAATGTGGATCAATTACTGGTATAGGTAAAATAAATTAAAATGAGTCGAGATTAAGATGTTTGAATTCTAGGATGACAATAAGAATAAGATTAACAGCAAGTGAGCAGTGAGAAAGTTTCATTATAAAGTTTAGAGAAAGAAAACACATTCTTATGTTGTAGCATTCCATGTAGCCAGTAATGCACACCGTCCATGGCTATCATATTATCATTGCAAGCGTGTCGTAAAGGCAAGTTTAAATGCTTAAAAAAGCGTGCACTGTAACCTAAATTCTCTTAGAAGGAAACTGGGTTGTTATAATAAACCTCACTGCAAAATTATAGTTCATGCTACTTAGAAAATTTGCATTACATCTTCTGTACTACAAATTATTCCTTTGCAAAAACAATACATCATTGTACACCACCAGTTTACGTTTAACATTTTGCGAAATACAAATTTCTTTAGGTTTCTTCACCGTCTCTCCTACACAATCGCTGATAGTTAAGTAGATAGTCCCACGCTACTTTATAAAGGTAAGCACCCAGGTGACATTGTGGCTGATCTTACGAGGCAAACTAAAAAAGGAAACAAGGCAAAAGATCCGACAAGAAGGTATACCGAAAGAAACTTTTCATGTGTCTATTGCGCTAACCAAAGAAGCTCCAATACAATTCTCAGCCAATAGGGACCATTTCATACCTTCTTCATAAAGAAGCAATAAATACCGATACAATCTGAAACATGATTGCATTGGCTCATGCGGCTGTGAAGTCACACAATATCAACGCACGAAATCATAAACAAATGAGGAAGCGAAATGTTCTGTGCAGAACATTACATTATCTGAGATGAAGTGGTACTTGAGGCCACGAATTCAATGTACATCTTGGCCATTTCCACAAATCAGATGCGCTTAAATTGTAGTCGAAGTAGTGGCCTCAACATATGCACGCGGCTCAATGGATCCGGTCCTTCTTTAAAGTGCACTGATGAGCCCCAAGGAGCATATATACACTATCAATCTATTGGCTTTAATACGCTTCCTTTCCCGGAGAAGTGGATTTTGATGAAAATTTATAGCTGCGCCGAAATCGAAGGGAGATTTGATTTATGATCCTTGAATGAAGCCTCAATTTGTGCTGCCAATTATTTTGTTTGGTGGAACATTGCAGCATTATACAATATACAACAGTGTGTTACACTCAAGAGCTGTGTAGAAGAGTCTCAGGATTAGTTTTGATAAGAACCTCAAGGGTAATAGGCAATAGAATTCTGCTGTTGTTGCTGCTGCTACTGCTGCTGGTGCTGGTTACAATTATTGTGGAAATGCTTTGGGACTTTCCCTTTGTGGAAAAGCGAAAAAATGAACACCTATTGTGAGACGACAGCTTGAAGGGTTCAGTGCCGGATTGCAGACATGTCTCTTGCGGTGTGAAGATTATATTTCGATTACCCATTTTTCAATTGTTATTTATTTTTCTACTGAAATTTTTTTCAATTACAAATTTATGGAACAGATGTGGATGTTTAAGTGGAAAATGAGGGAAAACAATGAGGTTTGATTTTTATTGAAAAGAATCAGTTTTATCACCAGAATGTATAGAAGAAGCAGATGCTTCTAAAATAATGATGACAAGGCGAATTAGAGTTTATGCTATTACGATATGCCAGTTCCGATGTTGTTTATAATTTGTTAATGGCAGATAAATTTGTTTAAAGAGCAGGTCAAAGCGGGGTTTATTATAAGTGTTTGCAGCATCACCAATCTTAAAACCAGAGTTAAAATTTAACAACCCAATCAACCAAATCGATTTAAAACACGGTGTATAGAACGCTTTTTATACCTAAGTGTTTTAACTGGAGTGGGGGTCAAAGACGTAATTGTAACGTTGCGATAACTTGATTTTAGGGATGTAACGAATGTTCGCATTCGCTTATGCGAATTATTCGCATCATTTTAAACATTCGCATTGACATTCGCATTCGCATCAGATAATGCGAATGTTTTGCGAATGCGAATGTGTGTAGGTCGTGTCGTGCGTCGTGGAAAACAAAATTAAAATACGACAAATTTACAGATCTGGCTCGCAATTGTCTGAGCGCTCCACCGGCCAGGGTTCCGAATGAGCAATTGTTCAGTGCAGCCGGCCTTATATAGGAGGCCCTTAAGGACGTCATTCACAACAGGCCGCCGGCAGGCCGTAGCCTTTTAAGCTAGGTCAGGAGGTACCGCCCGATGAAGGCCGTACATTACTAAGTCTGGCTGAAGGATGAGGACTTCAGGCATACGTCTGACAGGCCGTGGACTGCAGGTGACCTCATGATTCCCTACATTCACACAGGCTAAGTTATTAATTCAAGTGCAAACATATTCATGGCCTCAACGAAAATTTTAGCTGAATAGAAGTTCAGATCTTCAGATTTTTGTCAGTTTTCTTGTACTGCAGGCCCAGCAGGCCCCATCCATTTGACGGTATGGGTGAGTGAGTGTGTGGTTATACTTGGCCTCAAGGCGAGAATCCTTCAGGCCATGGCTTGCCGGCGGCTTGTATAGGAATGGGGGCCGTTAGAAATTGCCTCATGGAAATATAATATTCCTCTCTTGAACTTTGACTATTAAATACGAGAAGAAAGAATGCCATTACCGTATATAGATAACACTGGTCTATTTCTAATATTTTTATATCCTATTGTATGTAATAAAAAAATGTAGCCTTAATTTTATTAATTTTTTTTAATGCTATTCCTAAACATTCGTATTCGCATTCGCATTCGCACATTCGCATTCCGAACATTCGCGTTCGCATTCGCATTCGCGAATGTGAAAAATATCACATTCGTAACATCCCTACTTGATTTATACATGTATTTGGTACGTTTTTTAATTACCGTGGTAAAAATTGGCTGACAAGAAAACGGTGTTTTACAGTAGTTTTATTTACGTGAATTTAATGTTAAAAATAAACTTATGGTAAGTTTTAGTAATATTGTAACTACGGTCATATTTAAGTTTTCTTTTTACTAATTTCACACTTTGGTTCTTTCTAGGTTTGTTTTTGACCATGTAGAACTGACGGTTTCGCATTGGTGTTTTCTAGTAATGTGTTTTTGCATTTTGTTTGTAGGAATTTAAGAATGAAAAGCAGGAATATTTAGGATTATGTTCATTTTTATTTAATAATTATTATATTTTCACAAAATATTGTAAACAAAAGGCAAATCAAAATTTCTTTCTTAATACTAAAATATAAAAAACAAAAATATATTCATCACATTTTTTAACTGAAAAAATAAAACAAAAATTAATTTTGTATTACTTTTTATAATAATTATATAATTAATCACATCAGTGATAAATTATATCAATACAATGTACAGTAAAAGGATTTTTAATAATAATATAAAATTAAAATTTTTACTTACAACAAGTGGTGGATTTACGCTTAGGGCCGTGACGCCCGGGCTTAGGGCGGCAAAATTTTAGGGGCGGCAAAATTTTAGAGGCTGTAAAATTTAAAGAACCATTGAAATTTTAAAAATCGATTTAACTTGTTTGCTGTTCTGGAGAGAGGTCCTTTTCTACTCCAAAAAGAGTGCAAAGCTATTTGCGTGCAAGTATGGGCCAAGACAATCGCAACTTGCATTATTGTCTATTGGAGCAAAATTGGTGAACAAATTGTGATGTGTTCGCCCAATTTTCAATAGAACTGGAGAAATTTAAAAAATAGTGTAGCAATGCACTCAAAATACATCAAAAATGCAGCACAGGCCCGATTTTGCAGACATTTTTTTTCTCTTTATCTTAACATATGTAAAGAAAAAAAATAAAAAAATCCAACTTCGCAACTACATCACTATCATATGACAATTTTCCTCTACTATCTATTGTGAACGATATTGAACATCCTGTCGCGGCAGGAAATTTAATAAGACTTTATTTTGCATTTGAGTGGGGTAATGTAAGTGCAGAGAGAATATGTGTACGAACAGTGAGTGCAAAGAGAAAATCGAAACAAAATGTATGCATTCTCTTCAAATATGTATTCTTTTTCGGTTTAATTTGATGTGAATATAAAAATGAAACTCTACCTGGTTTTCAAACTTTTCCCTATCGATGTACCTGAATAAAATGTATATTCTGACCATTTATGAAAAAATACCTTTCTTTTGATATATGTTTCATAAAGATACGTGCATCGGAAATAGGTAAAAAAGGGATCACAATTTTTGGAAATAGGTTAAAAAGGGATCACAAAGTTTGGCTTTGCCTATTAATATATAGATGCTAACAAGGTATGTTTTCTACTCTTACTAGACTTCTCCAAAGCTTTTGACAACGTCATTCACTCCGTGCTTTTACGCAAATTCTGTAAACAATTTCGTTTTCCTTCTTCTGCCCTTACGCTCATGTATAGCTTTTTACCTGCTCATTCACAACAGGTGAAGATTTCATATTTAATTCCCTATCCTGCCATGCTTTTTGCTGGTGTTCCCCAAGGATCTATTTTAGACCCTCTACTGTTTAGTATATATACAGGGTGTATCCGTTAAGTTTACAAAATCGTATATGAGGGGGAAATCGTAATGGTTTAGGCGCTAGGGCGTTTTGAAGTTTTTTTAGAGTTTTGCATATCACTCTGTATTTTTGTAACCTTATGACCTATTTTCATGAATAAAGTATCAGTGTACGCAGAATACTCGCGCCTATTTAAAACTGTAAAAGTGAAGGTGAAAAGTATCACTACAAAGCAAAAAAGGCTTAATTATAAATTAATTCAATATTTTCACTTTTACTTGATTTTATTTTTATATTGTTTATTATATTTTCAGTTATTATAATCTTTAAATAATTTTTTTTAAATTTGCACACCTTTTTATTATTTAAATTATGTAAATACTTAAAAATTCGTCTGCGCATGTAAAACTCACTGTTGCCGTAATCACTTCCAAACAACGAATGCTTTACAAGAAATAAAGTAGCGTGCTCGGTGTTTAATAATAACAAAACAGGGTTTCACCCAAACTTAAGGGTTTTTTAAACCATAGGTTCTCAACGTGGGCGATAACGCCCCCTTGTGGGTGTTTGAGATTTTCTGGGGGGCAGTAGAAGACCCAGAGAAATTTAGGGGGCGCTGAGATGGGACAGTGAGGGCATGGGCAGGTTAAAAAAATGTAGTCTAAAAAAGACAAATAAGACACGGTAATCACGTACTAATAAAATAAAGTGCCCTTTTACATGACCGGACACCGCACAGACAAAACGAACGAACGAGCTGGGTTTATTGGGAAGAGGGTGAGAGAGGACGATTAGAAGGGCAGACAATTTGAATGGACACTCCCAGCGAACTTTTCAACGCACATTTTGACAGTTCCTGCGTTATTGTTGTTCCGAGGACAAGAATGCAAAAGAGAAATTTCAAAAAGCAACAACAAAAAGAGCTAATAAGCTTTAAATATTTTTCGTTCGTTGGTGTTCGGCCGTGTGAAAGCCCATGCGACACTCCATCGGACTTCAAAAGAGAATTGACGATTACAGCTAAGTTTTGCCTGTTCGGTGTCCGGTCGTGTAAATCCAGCCATAGTAGACAAAAAATGAATCGTAAGGAATGCGACTTTTATTTCATTAATAAAAATAATAGTGTTCGATGGAAAAAATAGAAATAAGAGGGTTTATTTGTAAAAAAATATGAAAAAAAACGCCATTTTTACTCATGTAACTCAAAAAGTAGATCGTTAAGGTCCTTTTTTCTGAACTTTTTTAGCATTCCCAAAACTTACCTAAAAATTTCTTGGAACACTCCAAGACTCCAGCTGGCTTGGTTTTTTTGCTATTTGCCATTTAAAAATAGGTATCACTTTTTAATATTCAACAATGTTTCCTACTTTTTTCACTCTAATTCAAAAAGTAGATCGTTAAGGTCCTTTTTTCTGAATATGTTTAACATCTTCAAAAGTCTCTGAAAAAATTCGTGAAACACTCCAAGACTCCAGATGCCTTGATATTTTTGCTATTTACCATGCAAAAAATAGTATAATTCACTGACCTGTTTTTATTGTTTTTAATGTCTCAAAATACTAAAAACAGATCAGTGAGTGACCCTTATTTTTGAATAGTAGGAGTTTTAATTGTTCTCATTGAAACATTCTTCTTTAAACTCAGAAATAGGATAGGAGTCATATCTTAGGCCGGCTCTACACGATGCTATGAGCACCCTCCAACGTTGGACGCTTGATGGTTCGACATATTGTGTGGCAGACGCTAGCGAGCCAAGCGTCCAACTTTTGTGCTTGGACATGTTTCAGCTGTGATGGGTATCACCCCAATTTTGGAAGCCAACTTTCGATTCAAACGTTCCCCGCATCGTATAGAGCCGGCTTTATCTTACGACTATATCTAATATAAAGTGGCCGGCCTAAACGATGAGGTGAACGTTTCATTCGAACGTGAGTTTCCAACGATTGAGTCAATACCGACATCAGCCCGAACATGTCCAAATACGAACGTTGGACGCACGTAGGATACGTGATATTTGGTTGATTGGGAATATTTCGTTGTATGATACATTTATGGTGCTATATTTGACGAGACTCGCTTTGCAAGGGGTATATTTTCAGTACACATGGGGCTGCTCCCGCTAATCCCGATGGTTGCGTGTCTGGCTCAACCGGCTGCTTTTAAGGATAGCGACTTTGCGAAATCGAAGCCCCGTTACAGAATGTTTTGTTTTGATTTTTCTTACATCCGTGCGCTTTCTTCACTTCTCCAGGAGTTGTAACGCAAAGTTCATCGCCTCATCCTTCAGCTTCTTCCAGACTTCTATAGACCCATCTTGTCCTCTATTTCCTCCATCGAACCAAGCTTACTACTAAACATGACGACATGATAGACTGGTGGTACAAAGGGTGACTCTTAAGCTTGGACTTTCACAAAAAAAAACTTTCAAAGCCGCATCTTTGCTTTAATTGGCACTTTAGATTGTTTGCGGTATCACTAGATTACTTTTCTAAATATTTCAGTACAAATAAGAGAACTTTTCCACAAGTAATCGTTTCATCTTTATGGATTTTTAAGAAAACTGTATTACGTTGACACTTTTCTTAAAACACCATACAGGGCCGCATCTAACCATAGGCAACATAGGCGCTCGCCTCGAGGCCCGCACCACACACAAAAATATTTTATGCAGCCCACCATATAAGACACCGACGTTGCCGCCCAGGCGCACAGTGGTTCAGAATCCCGAAATCCTGGTCAAAAGTCATTTTAGCAGCTAAAAGTAGTTTTTTTTATATGAAATTTCGTACTTGGAGGTTTTTAAGGGCGCTGATTAAGGATTCACTATCAATTTTCCAAAAAACAAAATGGCGGATCCAAAATGGCGGATGATTTTGCTTAATAATCAGCCAAATTTCATTAAACTCGTTATATGGGGGTTTTCGAGGGCGCTGATCCTCAATAATACTAAATTTATCTTTTAAATTGTTCTTTACGAGAAAGGAAATATCTTTCCTTTGTAAAAAGATGTCTGGCTTCAGAGTTCCTGAAATATAAAATTACTTATTATGAATATGAAGAAAAATTGTATTGTATATTTTTCAGCTACATAGGTGCAGCTAGTTTCTTTTTTATTTTAAGCAGAAATGTATACTAGACAATATGCGACCAGTTTCAAGGCGATACCTTGCGGAACTTTCGACTCATCACCTATTTTATCCGAGTTATCTGAAGAGCGCAAACATAAATTTATTGTAACTTACCTTGTTAAGAACTAACGTAATTTGCAATAAAGGTATCGTTTAGTGACCTTATAAAATTATACTCACTTTCAAGAGAAGAATCCATGAGACTGTTACAATGCACTAAAAAACAAAACTTCCACAGCGCTTTGAATGCGAATTACTTTTTCTTAATTAGCGAGACGAAATTTCAATCGCGAGACGCCCACTTTCAGTATGAAATATAACGGATTCTTGGAAAATCTACTTACTTTTAATAGTTCCATATGATGCTAAGTGCTTAACTACAAATATTTGGCGGGTCAAAATTCCCTAAAAAAATACTTCATTTTGGGACTTTTGGCCAGGTTTTCGCGATTCTGAACCACTGTGAGGCGGAGGCAGAGGCGCATATTTCTATTAAAAATGATCATAGATATTGTTACTTCCAAATATATTTACAACTCGAGCTATTTCGAACTATGCGAGAAGCTTGGCAAGAAGTTGCGACTTCGGCCAATTAGGGGACGTGATCTTCCCTTCGCAACTCAGTTATAATGAGCGAATAAATATTTCAAATTTATAAAAGACGCATCGTTTCCTTTTCACATAGTCCACGGTACGATTCCATCGTAGAATAATGAAAAGTTCGTTAAACAACGAACTTTTCGTCATTTCACGACCGGACAAAGATGTTTTGTAAGAATCGAGGGAGAAAAAGCGTAGCATTGAGCCCTTCATGTATTCCTGCCCCCATTTTAATTCGGCGCTCCGGGCTGATTACCGATGCAGTACATATATTACACATAATTTTATCATCATCACATCTGCATAGCCTGCTCCTTCAACTGTTACCGAACCTTTTTTTTAGGAGAAAGGTATAGAAAGGGCAAGAGGGAAGTGTAGTAACATCTGGAGGTTGGCAGTCACCAGCGAGATAGGCGGAGCAACAGGTGGTGTATTTAAATATTTCAATACGCACGTGCCGTAACTATCTTGGACTGGTGGAAGTGCGATCATAACCTCCTCGCGGTTGACACTGGAAGCTGTCCTGAAAGGGATGGATTAATATGATCGGGCCTACCAAGCCAAGATGTAAAGTTATCGTGTCGAGGGCTGAATGGCAGTGGGTAGGTTTTGCACTGTGACTTAACGATCTCGTCGGCACCGGGTGCACCCAGTTGTATAATGCCTTATGCTGATATGGAGGCTCTTTCAGGATGGACCTTACTTTTCCTATCATACTCATGGGACTTTTATGGACCAATTTACCTGGAGAGGGCCAAGCGAAGGAGGGCCGAAGTGAAATTGGGGAGCACACCCGAGCCCGGATTTCGTGAACTCCTTCCCTACAGACCAAAGACAGGATGGCGGCCTGGAACCCGGGTAGCCAAGAAGCACACCTGGAGAGCAGCCGCTCTACCCAAACTTTTTGAACCCCTCGAAAATGGGCAACAACAGCTCCCATATAATCTAGGGGAACACTCCCATCATCATTAATTAATAAATTAAAAAATAAGCGTGGAATCGCAATTAACCTCCCACTGGGACAACAAGCAGACCCAGACCGCCGTCGTTCTGCCCTAAGGTTCTGGTCTCACTAAAAGGGGCAAGGAGGGCCGGAGTGGAATTGGGGAGCTCATACCCGAGCCCGCTTTCGTGAACTCCTTCCGAGAACAGACCGAAGGCAGAACTGCGGACGGGAACCCGGGAAGCTTGCACAGTCAAGTGGAAACGACAAGCCTCTAGGCAGACTGCTGAACTAGTTCCAGTGGTCTGGCCAATAAATATGAGGTATAGGGGTGTGAAATTACAATAGGTCAACCGAATGGCCGCGGTTATTTTGGACCCAATATCTATAAAAAAAACATCTTTAGTAGAAATTTGTGGAAGTTACTATGAACGAATATTAGTGCAGATCTAGATTAACCTGTAAAACCGGTTCTGCTGCTGGAATACTATTGTAGATATCCTCATTGTGAAGTACTTCTCCCACCCTGTCCATAGCGCCCATCGGGCCAAGCCTTTTCCATTTATGTGTGTATGCCCCGTACCAAAGGTTGGAAGTGGATGCAAGAAGTACCTACGTGTCGCGCCAATTTCTGATCTAACCTTCTTAGATAGCTTCTGTAGAGCAACGACGACCGAGCTCTCCCGGAGTGATGTGAGTCTCGTTTTTCTAAACCAACAGGACACAAAATATCTTGTTCTGTTGTGGTGAATAGCTGTGTTTTAACAATTCAATCAGAATTAGACTTCTCCAAGTTTTCTATTATTTGACACACGATTGTTACAAAAGGTTAAGTGAGAGTTCTGTTTATGCAGTGGTTTAGAATAACGTCAAAGTATAGAACATCTCGTTGATGACTGCCAGATTACAGAGGCACGAGCTTTTTTTATATAGTTTCCTTCCCATTGTCGTACGAGTAGAGTGTGTACCAAGAGAATATCATTGGAAAACTAATGTAACACGTAGGTACCAGTTCCATTGCCAGAGTACTATACCATAAAGATACTTTGCCCTGGTAGCAGAATTCTTCAATTTTCAATCATATTTTTGTAATCTTGACCAACGGAAAAGCAAAAAATAATAGGTTCAGAGTTTCAGATCATCATTTTCTTTTCACCTTGTTTCACTTTTTCTGCTTTACTTTCATGACAGAGAACAGTGTTTCGTCCCCCAGAGTGCTCTTGAGCTTGTTTATCTGATCAGAATGATCTCGGCCAAAGGGAAATTGGCAGGAGTTAAAAAAATACAAAGGGGAATCGTTCCAAATGTCCAAAACTCATATTGTCTCGCCTGGTGTGATGCTCTAGGTCAATGTAGCAGTTTTTCGAGTGTGACAAGTCAGGATTTTTTTGGGAAGGGGGCCTGCACCACAGGTTCTGCCTAGGGGTCTCCAGATCCTTAATCCGGCTCTGACACCATATGTTAAATTCTCGAATTTTCAAGAAATATATGTACAGTCTTCAGTAAAATTAAAACAGAAGAAACTAATCTAAGAACTATTTTAAGCGCATTCATGGAAGAAGCCATAATGCTTGTAGTCACCATGCTGCAGCTACTAATATTTTTGGAATAAACCATTTCACTCAATTCCGGTCCATTTACCCTTCAACTGCATTGAAAGTAATTCTTCCACGAAAACCAATTAAATCCGCAGTTGCACAGTGCAAGTGCACACTATCATCCATCTGCAGCTACCCGGTATACCTCTTCTCTACTGCATCAGAATCTTCCCAACTACTTCCGTAGATACATAGATGTTATCAACGGCGTCCAAATTGCCGATTGACCCCAAATTACCAGCACGCTAATAGTAGACAATCTCGCATCCGCTATCGTTTTACACATTTTTAATTTTCAACGGTTGTAATTCATTTGCAGCGCAACGTTAACAAAGAAGCCAGCAAAACGGTTGCATCACAATCAATGGCCCAATGCACTCTTGTACTGGCACTGCACTAGGTTATCGTGTCACACATTCTGACTGTGCAACTGCAACTGCAAGTGTGGCTTCAGCTGAAGCAGCCCCATAGTAAGTATAAAGCGCTCTACTGATGCAATGGATGGAATTTGATTCGTTCCCCAGATAAGTGACGTAATAATTAGTCTTAGCGCGCCCAGCTATGCTAGTGATATGCACACCGTGTGATTACTGTGCCGTGTCTTTCGGCTTATTTTATGTCGAGCATTTTGTCACACAGAATGCGCGCGGCCCATTGTAGCTGAAATGCCACCATAATTGAACTTCCTTGTTGGAACAAACGACTCTGCTCGTACCTAGATAGTAGCTGGATGATAGCCAATCTAGCTGCCTAATAAGTTGCCTGGTATTATCAAACGTATCATAAACGGATTTTTTCGGGTGAATATTAACGGATCAAGTTCCAGAGCAGCATGAATGATTCCATCGCTGATACCGCCGCGGTTCGTTTTGTTGTTTTTGTTGCTTTGCTGAATACGAAAATGGTGAATGAGGAGGAACGACGTTTAGGAGCTTCTGTGATGCGATAAGGCAAGGTCGGTCAACGAACTTTTAATTACATTCAAAAAATGAATGAGTTAATGGGACGCGTTGTTTATACGTTGAGGAAATGTTTTCTGTTTTTGTTGTTTCGAGAGATTGTTTTCAGTATTTGAGAGAAGTGCCAGGGAAGGGCATTGGAAGGTTTTTGTGTACGTCGATGGAACCATGCGAAGTTCGTAGTAATAAAACAGCAGGAATTTTTGGGTATTACTGTTAAAATAGCTGCTTTTAATTTTAAATCTTGAAAAATTAATTGTAATTAATAAAGAAAATCTGTCGTTTTTTTTAAAATTACGGTTAGTTGTATCAAGTAGAAATTCCAAAAGTATAACCAAACGGATTTCTGAAGGAATGAAACTGGCTACTGTCTTGGCTTAGTGAATGATAGTATATTCTTATTTTCATATTATTTTACATCACTTCAGACAATAGTAAGCCAATTGACTTCTTACTTAATTATTGGGCCCTACGACTAATATCTTGTCCTGACCTGTCGTAACTGCTCTCTCCACCGGTACCCATCCGAACCCGATGTCATCGAGTTGCACCTAAAAAATCTGGACTGGACCAGGCGCGGATCTAGAATTTGATTTGGGGGGTCACGGAATTAAATGTGGTGGAAAAAATTTCTACTCCTAAAAACAAAAACAAAATTAACAAAACTAACAAAACTAACCGAAAAAATTTTTTTTACGGATTTTACTAATAGTGGAGTCAGATAAGGATTAAATTTTAGTGAAAAAGGAATTGTTTCCAGTCTCAAATTTTTTTTTTAATATGTTAGTTACATCGAATACTATACGAAATGGACTTTTTCTCTTGCAACCGCTAAGTAAATTATGGGCCGTTTTGTAAAAAATCTACCATTTTGGTCGTTCTTTCTAAATATATATGAGAATTTATTGGTATGTGTAGGTCCAAAGAAAGCGACAAAAATTGAGGCTATTCATTATGACATTACCTATCAGCGGTTACAAAATGAAATTTTAATCTGCACACATAACCTCAAAGAAAATTGAAAACTGAAGAAATTGCTAAATTTTGGTTTTTTGGTTACAACTTTGGATGTTTTAAGTAAAAATTGATGAAATTTTCAGAAATTTTACTTTATAATGTGGACAATAACTCGTAATAATTTTAAGTCAAAATATCGACCACCAATCTCAAAAATTAACCTCAAATCTGAAAATTAATTGGCCAATAACTTTTGTGCATTGCATCGTATGAGATTCCTTTTTAATTTAAGTGTAGGTTTTTTATGCACTTTATGATGGTGAACAAGAAAAAATGTTTAAACTTGAAAAAAGTGGAAAAAATCGAATCGAAAATCATGAATTTTTGTATTTTTTCGTCAAAATTCTTCAAAACTTCCACTTTTTTTAAGTTTTGAAGAAATGTGACGAATCAAACGAAATTTAGTTTTATCAAAAAAAAGTGGAATTTTTGAAGAAAATTGACGAATAATTACACGGTACATTTTTAGCAGATTCACCGTGTCTAGAAACACCGTATTTTTGCCCTTGCAGCACGGTCGATTTACATATGGAGACACTGCACCCGACTCCCCCTAATCTATCCTATATCTCCATGCTTCGAGCTAAGCTTACTACTAGACATTGCACTATGACATGTGCGACATCACATGACGGACTAGTAGTACAAAGGGCCTGATCATGGTTGGCGCTTGAAGTGAGAAATGGCGCGCCGACTGTAAAACGGAATCATAGTTTTCGAAAAAACTGACATTTGTCAGGAAAAACGCCTTCAAGCGTATCACAGTTGGCGTTTGAAGAGACAAAGCGGCGTTTTTCACGACTATCAAGTGACTAGATTGAATAAATATTTTTTAAATAACCTTGACCCCCTCCTTAAATCCGCGCCTGGACTGGACATTCTTATTTACGCCATCCTTTCAGCGGAAGTTTGGTCTATTTGATTGTCGCATTCCACAAATCAAACCGCAAAAGCGAATTCTGCACATTTTAGTTCGTTCACCAACTGAATCTTGTAAGGATGTAAACCGAATTAATTTTACAAAACACGACAAAAGGTTGGTACCAAATTAAAGGCGAGATATGCCTATCTAAAAACCTATCATACCTATTGGATAATCCATCTTATATATTAATAGGCAAACAAAAAGTTTGTAAACGCTAAGGCTTTTTTATTCGTGAACCGATTTCGTAAAAATTTTCAGAGAATGTTCTTTTTATGGAATAGTTTTGTAATAAGGAATTTGAACGAAATCGATTCACGAATAAGAAAGTTGTAGCGATTAAAATTTTTCGAATTTGAAAAAGCCGTTGGAAAATTTGAATTTTTTTGTGAGCATCAACGTAGAGCTGAGTAGGCTACGATTGACACAAACGCCATTTTAGTGAAGCGAATGAGAAACAGAGAAAACTCACTTACTCTGTGCGTAGATATTTTTATTATTGTATTACTGTGTTGTATTGTGTAAGCCTGATGGTACACGAGTCAATTCATTCACTCAATCCCTACGTCAAAACTGTCGGTTTATTGAGCATAGGTGATAAACCTTGCAATTCTTTTCATTCAATTTTTTGTGTAACATCACAGTTTTATATGTGTAGGTAATATTTCAAAAGTAGACATTCGTGTTTTATTTATCAACGATAGCATACGATTGTGATTTCTCTCAATTTTTATTTAAATACCTCAAAAAAGTTACTTGAATAGCGCCAACTAATGAAATTTATTTTTTTTTTCGTTGACGTTTCAAAATGTGCTTGATACAGTCACACACACATAAACATTTTCCATGCAATTGGCAGAAAAATAGAAACCGATTCCATTTTCGCTCAACCGCGCAAAACTTCACCCCGATCCCTCCCTCGGCATCATGGAGAATATACAAGGACGAAAAACTCTTATGGGGAAAATGACAGGAAATGGATGGGTAGAAGAAATTAAACTTCTAGTTCATTTTTGGCCACAGATGTCACCTTTGTCCGATGTACCCCACATGAAATTAATAAAAATTCATTGGAAACATCAAAAATTGATTAATTAAGAATAATCGCATTGATATAAATTGAATTTAGAAGCTGGTAAACAGCTGTAAGCTGGTAAAAGTAAAATATATTAGTAATAAACGAACTTTGCCATGAACCGGATAAATACAGTCGGCCATGTTTTTTGGGGTACATTTGACTGCAGCGCCACCAATAATCAAACGAAAATTGACAACACGGAGTTTTGTCTCCTTGTATAGCCTCCATGCTCGGCATACTAACTGTCAGATGACAGTGGTTGGTTCATTGGCGGGTTTAGGCCCGAGTTATTTTAACTCTGTTAAATTAGCGCTGTTAACTTAGCACCGTTTGTAGCATGCCATTTGACAGTTCTCATTTTACAGCTAATAACAAGCAAAAATAATAATATTTCTCATTTTACAAATAATAAAAAGCTAACAAATGAGTAATAATAATATAATATCTTCATGCTGTATTGAAATATTTCTAAATTATTTGCTTACAACAAAAATTTACAAGCAAACGTCAATTCTTTTTGGCTGTGCTATCTTTTAGCTAAGCCAAAAAGCAGAAATAAGTTAGCTAACAGCGCTAAAAAAATTGCTGTTTATACCGTTGTTAACTTGCCTAGCTCAGTTAAATTAACTTGGGTCTAAACGCGCCCATTGACTCGTGTATCATGGGCCTAAGGTGCTGCCGTTCGTTTTTTTGGCGAGTGATAGAAGTGCAAAGTGATAGAATGCATTTATTTTTTGATTTGAATTTAAAGAGGCAAGTTGCGACGTTATTTTTTTCAATATTTTAATTTTGATTTAATCGTTTTATTTAGTGTTTGGAAGAGAAATTGGGAAATTTGAGACGCTCTGGAACGACAATTGAAATGTTTCAAAGTATAATCAAAAAATCGTCATTGCGAATTATTTTTTTGAATAAAAAAAATTTAAATTGAATTTAAATTCGAACAAATCGTGAATTTTATTTATTTATTTATTTTTTTTTGGTAACCGGGTGTCGGTAACAGGCTTTCCTACTAGTTATTATTATATCTAAAACTATTCTAGTTATAATTCCTATATTATTTTTAAACAATTTTGTCTAATACTATTTTGCCTACCGAATCATGAAACACTGCAAGATACTCGAACATAAAAAAATTGGTTCCACTATCGACACGACGAGACATTATTGTTAACTCACTATGGTGCATGCCTTGGAAAATACGTGCTGTGTTCGTATTTTTAAAAATTCTCGCCAGGAAAAACTAATAAAGTGAATCATTTCAAGACGAAAGGTCCTTGAATACATAAAGAGGATTAGCACCTTCCGGTTAAAAATGTCTCGGTTTTTTTTAAAATCTACTTTTCGAGTTAAGTCAATTCCAGGACATAGCACCCGGTAGCTGTTAACAAATTTTCGATAGCTGCGCAAACAACGAAAAAAAAACCAAAGGAGTTTGTTGGTTCCTATTAACGAATCATAAAAGAGGACGACAATAAAATAATCCTAGGTTTTAAGGTTGCTGGTTTAATCCTCACGCTCCTAAATTTCGTCACGTTCAAAACCTTGAATGAGAAACTCCCGAGAATGAAGAAAGTCTTTGGCCCAGACCTCAATTCTGTCTTGTTCTTAATGTCGTTGTCTTCAGTGTGGTCCATTTTCTTTATTCTATTTCCTCCAAAAAATTCATGGTTATATTTCTAACTTGAGTAAGGCACGAAGTATCAGGTTTCAAAATTTTCGTTTTTTCTTATAATATTAGGAAAGGTAACACCGCAATGTGTGAGGTTTTAAGGTGGTTCGACCAATGACTGAAAATTAATAAAGATCACGAAGGCGCGATAACGAAATTTATGTTCTGTACAACATATTGTTAAATTATGACAAAAATTTGTTAATTTTCTTCATTCTTTCGTACCCATCGACTTTTGTTGTTTACACAAATTTTTGTAGGCGATTGCAAAGAATAAATTTCGAACAATTAGGGCGGCACTATTTTTATCTTAAGTTCAATTGTGTTGCGTTGCGCTACTTTTTTAGCATTGTTTTCGTTGTAGGGCCAGATGTGTTTACACATGTGGTAAATCATTTTGTTTTCACACTATATCGTAGAAGACTATATAGTGTGGAGACACCGGCCAGCATTTACGCAATCACGGATTCCAGCCTAATGAATTCAGCACATGTTGAAGATTTTTTTTTAGAATGTTTATAAAAAAAATTAGCTTAATGGAAATAGAGTGAAAGTTGACTTATTTTATGATAATGAAAGCAGACATTTATTTTTCTTCTTATATTTTTCAGTTGACGTCTTCGTGTCGAAATTTTCATCCAATTAATGGTGATGATTGTTGCAGGGCTCTTGCGATAAATTTGATTCTTTTTGGAGGGAGTATGGCATATTAAATGAAGTGGCTCTTGTCTTATGGTTATTTCTTATTTGAGTTAATTGAGGTTTGTGGAAATTAATGATATTGAACTAGTAGAGTTTTGTCAGAATTTTTCGATACTGTAGTGTCTGTAACTTGTGTATTGTTTTTTATAGTTGCAAACTCAGGTAACAACTCATAATATTACCAGTCTGCCATGCCATTGCTTGTGGCATGGTGCAGTGTCTCGTAATAAGCTTAATTTTTAAGAGTGGATACAGGAGAGAATAGAGTAAATGGAGTGTCTTTAACATAGATATCGATGAGCCTTATTCCTAAACTCTTGATATTTGTAGGAGCCTGGAAATATTGACCAATGAATCCCATGCCTACAGTTATACCTACTAACATATCCGGCGAGACAACTGAGATCCGGTCTTGGAAATCTCGTGGGCGCTTAATACGAGCTCGATGGTATGCCTAAAGAGGCCCACCCAGCTTAATTCTTTTCACGTCGTCTATGTCACGTTAGTGTTCGTAGACCTTATCATTGTAGAGTCTCCGGAATCGTCCTCTCTCGAATAAGACTAGGAGGTCACAAGGGTTTTGCTGAGCGTCGGAAGTTTCGCATCCATATTTTTTTTATGTGCAAGACTAGGACTCAGGGAAAGCCTTTTGTACTGTCAACAGTCTAATTTTCTTCGTATAGAGTGCAACGTCGAACAACAAGCTCTAGTCGATAGATAGTGAAGGGAAAGAGAGAAGTAGGAAGGAAATGCCACAACCAGCTATGGCAACGAGAAACATCTCGCTGGAGTGTTATGCCTCCTGAAACCAGTTGAATCCCATCAACCAACCGATGACACGCGCTGGTGGAGGGGGGCAGTGCTAGCGGAAGGCTATGACAGGAGGAATGAGTAATGTAAGGAGGGAAGAAGAAAGAAGATGGGAAAGACGAAGGACCGTGTTGCTGCCGGGATTCGAACTCGGGACCTCTGGGATGGTAGCCAGGCGCCTTAATTCTGGTAAGTTTCATCGTCTCATACAACAGTAACGATGTAACGCATAGATGCTTGAAGGGGACTTGAAGGAAATTTGGATATTGCGTACAAATTGGTCTGGAAAGTTCTCACCAGGAAAGGTAGTTATGTAATAATTCCAAAGGTTTTTTTACAGATTTCAAGTGACACACTTCCTGTGTAGTGTCGTCAGGCGTAAAGCTGACAGCAATGTCCATGGACTCCGATGGTGGCGCTATGAGTGTGACACACTTGATGTGTCATGCAGCCCTTGACTCTGTAAGCTACTAATAATGGTACATTCTTTATATGTTTTTTCCAATGCTATATGTCTTCGTTATTGCAGATCAGCTACGGTCTCTTCAAACTACGGTCTTGAAAGTATCAATATCGAAGCGAGGCTCACCGCCGGCCTCTCATTCATCCCCCAGACTTCCCCTAATCTATCTTATAATATTTCTATCCTTTCAGCTGACATGACAGACAGACAGTAGTATAAAGAATGATATCTGAGCTTAGTCTTTAACATTAAAAGAAATAGACGATAGGCCTACCCTAAATGGGAAGTGAAGTGAAGTAACCCTGTGAACTATTTTCATGAATAAGGTAGCAGTGTACGCAGAATACTCCCATCTATCTAAAACTGTCAAAATCAAGGTTCTACCCTATCAAATTCCAGAGAAATGAGTCGTCATAGTCAAAACTTGGGTTTTTTTTTCACTAAAATTTCAACTAAAACCACCTTTTTCTCGAAAAAATACGTAATTAACTGATTTTTTTTGCAAAATTGGAAAGCTTGGATAATTTCCTATCGATAATGTTTGGACAATTTTTATCCTACGGCTTTTATTTTTGGAGTTAGTTATAAGCAATTTTAATGCTAAAATTGGCTCTTTTTTAGTAGGTACTTTTTCACATAAGCTTTGCCAAAAGTACCAAATAAGCACCAAATAAGGCAAACTTTAGCATCAAATTTGCTAAAAACTTCAAAAGTAAAAGCTGTAGCGTAAAAATTGTCCAAACATTATACAGGGTGATATGTAAAACTCTACCAAACAAATTTCAAAACGCCCTAGCTGCTAAACCGTTACGATTTGACCTCCCCCCCCATACGGTTTTTTGTTCGTCTATCTAAAACATATCTACAGCCGGCCGCTTTGTAAGGTTAAAGGTATACACCCTGTATATCAATTTTGAAAGAAATTACGTATACTTCACTTCTGCATTACTTTTCATTTAGGGTAGGCCTGATGTCTTACGATAGAAGTGTTAAAACTCACTGAAGGCAATTAGCATTTCCCGATTCCAAAAACTTTTCGAGGAATTTTCACATATACGAGAGCATTTATTTAAAATTTTCAACAGAGTTCTAAACCATAAAAATATACACTTTAAAAAATCTAAAATAATATGCTTTTATTTTAAAATGAACTAAAAAGTAAAAAATAATTTTGAATGTAAAGTTTTAATTCTCCAGCCAGTATATGAGAACAACCTACCTTTCGAAATATAAAAAGCGTGGGGCTTTTTACCTATATTCTTATTTTATTAACACTGGAACTTTTTGTTAGCGCCCCACGCTTTTTACATTTCGAGGAGAAATAAAAATTTGACATTCAAAATTATTTTTTTACTTTTTGGATCATTTTAAAATAAAAGCGTATTGTTTTAGTTAGATACCTATATTGCATAAATTTACACAACGGCCGGATGTGGATAGGTTTTGAATAGACGAACAAAAAATCGTATGGGTGGAGGGGGGGGGGATCGTAACGGTATAGCCGCTAGGGCGTTATAAATATTTTTTTAGAGTTTTACATATCACCCTGTATTTTTGAAACCCTATGACCTTTTCATGAATAAGCTATCAGTGTAGGCAGAATACTCCCACCTATCTAAAACTGTAAAAATCAAGGTTTTGCCCTATCAACTTCCAGAGTAATGAGTCATGAGGCGCTAACGAAAGGTTCCAGTATTAATAAAATATGAATATAGGTAAAGAGCGCCCCACGCTTTTTTACATTTTAGTTAGTTATATAAGTATAATTGTTACCAATAACTTCATTAATTTAATTCTCAACTTGATTTCGAAAAATAGGTTGTTCCCATATACTGGCTGGAGCAATAAAAAGTTTACATTCAAAATTATTTTTTAATTTTTAGTACATTTTAAAGTAAAAGCGTATTTTTTAGTTTTTTAAATATATTTTTATTTTCTTCTTTCTAGTCTGTTTAATGTATTTCGCCATTTTGTGGTTGCGGCCATATTAAATTTAAAATGTCGTCACACAGTTTACTGAATTGTATTTGGCATACCCTTTCATTTGATACCCATACCGATGGTGTTGTAAAGAAAAAGGTAATCCGCCATTTTGCTTTGGCCGCCATTTTGAATTTGGAATGACGCCACACAGCTTATTGTATTCTACCTGACATACCCTTTCATTTGATACCCATGTCGGGGGTGGGGGAACACAATTGCAAAATTCGTCCGCTACCTTGGGACCGCCAAATTAGAGTCAGCTTGTATTGTCACGCGAACTATGCATATGTGCAAAATTTCAAGTTGATAGGTCATATTTTCTACGTTTAGTCTATTATGTTTCCCGCCATCTTGTGTTCGCCGCCATTTTAAGTTTTGAATGACGCCACATAGCTAATTGTACACTGATAAAAAAATTGTCTTGATTCCAGCAATTCGATAGTCTTCGTTTCGTTGTCTTGAGTAGAAAAATTTTTCAGTCTTCGATTTTAGAACTTTAATTTTTTTAAATTATAATATCATCGGTTTCGTATTTTTTTTTACTTCAAGTCAACTTTTGTCTTCATCCAAGACAATAAAACCAAGACTCTAAGTATTGCTTATCCCGAGACAATGTTGTTTTCGTTATATCCAAAACATGAATTCGGCCGCCATCTCGGAACCGCCATCTTGATTTTTATACAAAATCGTCAGATTGGAGATTTACCCGCACTATACATATACATATGTGCAAAATTTCAGCTTAATAGGAAACCGGGAAGCGGGTCAAATTTAACTTCCAAGATTTGTTTACATAGTTACAAGTGAAGCTAATAAAAGCGTATTAATATGCCCTTTTTTGGTTTTGCGTTGTTTGTAAAATTTGTAAAAGATAGCATATAACAATTGCTTATATTTCAGTCAATCATTGAATCGTTTAAATGCATCTATCGGCCTAAATAGACGAGGATGCATGCTTCGGAAGCAAAAACTTGTTTTATCAAGGGTTCTCCTCTGTAGCGCGAAACTTTTCACTTTTACCACCTACAAATGTTTCAATTACACAGAAAAAGCATGTGCTTCCAAAGCATGCATCCTCGTGTATTTAGTCCGTATGGGTACGGCAAACAAAGTGTTAAATGTATCACTTTATGTAACACTTAAACCTAACGAGATTTTTTTGTTAATGTAAAAATTTATGACTAGAAATTTCATACCATTTTTATTATAAAGGAAAGGTCATCCTTACCTCTTTGAAGTCTTTACCACAAATGACAAATTTTCTAACGCATTAATAACTTTACGTCGAAGTACTTTTGCACGCGATTTTCAATCTCTGCAAAAAGCCTTTTTTTTGATGTGAGTCAGAGTTTAGTGTGTTTATTTTCTGTGGTAAAACTACACAACGAAAAAAACTCTTATCGTTTTCCAGCACGCTCAAAACGAAAATTATATAAAATTGAATATAATTAGCGTAATTCAGTGAATAGTTAATTACTTGTGGAAATACAATTTTTTTACATTGTCTTGCTGTGTTTGCGAAAAAAAACCAATTCCATTTCGTATGCAATTTTAGATTGCAATTTTTACGATGCGGATCCAGTTGTGAGAACTATGGCTCGATTACGTAAGAGAGATTTTTTGATTATTTTTATTATTAATTTTTTTTTATTAAGAATAGTGCTAATAATAAAAGTGGTAATTGCTCTACTGTTGTTATGATATGGCAGAAGGCCTGTATATAGTGACAGGGTGACCTAGGGAGTGAAGGCTATTTGATTTTTTTCTACAACAACGCGGGAAGTGCATGAGTAAGCACATATCCTTCCTTCCATATACGCACCCAATAGTCCTAATGTAATCTAATCCCATTTTCAGTTACTTTTATATTCTATGCTTACGGTTGATCCTTTTTATCCTTCCTTCCGTTTGACTATCACCTTTCGATTTATTTATGCCCACGTGTTTTCCTGTGTGATTCTTCAACCGGCAGCCGGCTTTTATGTGCTTGCTTTTCAACGATAGCATGCGCTCTAGTGAATGAATGAGTTCTTCTCTTTTCGGAGGGAAACTCATTGCTCTCTCTCTCGTTGGAAAGATTGGAAAATGTTTTTGGGAAATATGCTCTAAGGAAAATCGTGTGCAACATAATTGACAAAAACATCGAATCCACAACAATAACAACAACAACAAGCTGTGTGGCGCATATTTTGAAGTTATGTTTACGTTCTTTAAAATCTTTCTTTCTATTTCTGCTGGGTATCCCCAATGCTTCTTCTCAGGTTCTTTCGTAGCATAACAAAAGCATAAAACTATGCCATAAGCATGTTATGCTCCTACAGGTCTGTGGCCTGTGTGTGACTGCAGAGGTATCGATATACTGTATAGTGTTGTTGTGCACAGATGATAGTCTCTTCCATATTCCAAAAGGCGAACCGTCTTTCTGGACAGAGTGTGTACACAGTCCGTGAAAAGCGCTCATGGAGGTTAGACGACAATTTTCATCGTTCTTTCGAATGGAAAACATAATATCAACGGCGACCGGCTTTCGTTAAAGATTATCGACACCACCACCAAAATATCGATGTTGAAGGAATCAATCATCACACCGGAGGCAATGATCGAACAAAATGTAGCTAGTCAAAAGTGCTAAAGATTATCTTTTTGTTTATTTTTTGTGTTTGAAGATTTGCCGATCGTTGTTTTGATTTCTTAATCAGTCTTTCACGTATGCAAATCAATTCGTGCCTCATAGTTAGCGCAAACGGAAAATAAAACAACAGCAAAAACCGTGTATAGAAGGAAAACCATAACAACAGTGAATGTTTGATCGTGCAAACTTTTCAGTGATCTTACAAGATAAGTAGAGTGCTGATCTTACAATGCGGCTTGATATTGTTAAGTATTGTTGTGTGTCGATCGAGAAATCAAATAGATGTTCGATGTGTTGTTGTTATTGTCGTTACTACTATAAATGTGCTTTCCCTTAATTTAGAGATCATGTTGATCTTGTCAGATTTTGAAAATTGTTTCTAGTGTAATAATTGTTTTATTTTTTTAAGTGGTGTTTGTTTCTTGTTGATCTTGCTCGTGTTTTTTTTTGGTGTCGGAGTGTGTTGTTGTAACACGATCAGTGAGATCCAGTGATGTAAATTAGGGGTCAACCTGACATATTTTGGGATTATAAAATGCCTTGGAATTGCCTATGCGCAACAAAGGAGAAACGAAAACTTGAAATTAGTGCTCCGATACTTAATGTAAGTTTTCTCTTATAAAACATAATTTAAATTGGTCCAAATCGAAAATTTAAATTTTTACAACAATAAAAGTTTTTGTTAACAATTTCATTGTGTTAAAGTTTGCTAAGGTGGAAATTATTATATTTTATCGCTCGATTTTTTTTTGTTAATTGATTGAAGCCTTGAGAAAATAAAAAAAAATATTTGAATACGATTTTAAGCAGCCCAATACAAGGCTGAATTGAATTTCTTTATTTTCGGTGATTTATTTTGAATTTATTGCATTTTATTTGAATTTTTCAAATTCGGTAGGATATGAAAAACGAATGACAAAAAAAATACACGCTTGTTAAAATCAATGAATGAATAAAGAAGCCGTGTTTGTTAAAATGTTTTTTTTTCTTTTGGTGTTTTTGTCATGCTTTTATATGTATCGAACTTCTGGTGGAAATATGCTATAATTTAGGGTTTATTGCTGGTAGTTAAATTAAAATGTTTTTTTTGCCTATGATTCGTTTCAAAACATAGGTATCTTGTGTTAATATGTTTCAATTTTAAAGCAGAGATTTTTGTGTGTGTTTTTTTAAAATACTATGAATGAATTTATAGGAGGAAGTTTTTAAGTTGTAATTTATGATATTTTTTTTTTGAATGAATGTTGAAGGATTCCAGTTTTTTTTTCGTTGCTGATAAACATGCATTGATATAATAATAAAATGGGAGTGGATGAGCAATTATTTGTCAGTGCAGAAAAGGCGTTGACGTAATTATTTGATTTATTCAGCTTTATTTAAACTGACAAATGTATGTAGTTATAATCATCGATTTAATCAGAAATTTTTTGACTTTATTTACTGAATTCGATAAAGTTGATAAAGTTATGGATTTAAAAAAAAATGATGTATGTGCACGAAAGTTGCGCCAAAATTTCGAATTTGATATGGATTAACTATGCAAATAATAATTGCACATATTTTTTTAAGCTTTAGTGAAAATTTGAGTTGAATGTGCATGGGTTTCTTGATTAAGCTTATTTCGTAATGAAATATATAGTTGGTTTAGTTTAAAAAATAATTTTTAAGGACAAAAAACTGTAATGGACAAATAGCCTGCATTCATAGAAGAAATTTCTTGATTTCAGTTTCCAAATTGAATATTGTCTTCTCACAAATCTATTGAACTGGTGAAACTTCTTCTGTGAAATACCACGTCCCTCTATTTTTATACTTTATTTTTATTATGTTTGCTTTCTTATTTGAACAACTACTACAAATATCAATAACCTTAGAAAAGTATTATAACTGAATAGAATGGAATTACAGCTGAATTCTAACTTTGCATAAAATTTACTCAGTTTCTTTTGGGTGAAATTGAAATTTTTTCTCATTTTCGGAATTGGTTCAAATGTATGATATTTTGTTTTGGTTTAGTTTTTGTCACAATTCTCGACGTTCTTCATTATTGTTCTTTGCCATGTGTTTTTAGTTCTACCAACACCTCTATTTACTTGTAGATTCCACTCAAGGGTTCTTATTCTTACAGTCTCTCTTTTCGCAGTCCTTACCCTATCTAACGTCCATATTCTACGTACGTTCGTACTTTTTTAGACTAAAGGAAGCAAAATTGGAGCTTTTAGAAATTGTATAGGAGCAAGAATACGGGCAATTATCTTGGTGACCATAAAGGGTGTCATTAGGATTCTCAATAGACCGGTTCTCGTTCGATTTCGTAGGTCATGCAGCATTGGACGTGTTTAGTACTTAGTTGGGGGACCGCTTGGTAAAACGATATTCGCGTTTCGAATGATCGATTACGAATACATTCATATCTGTAACAGAGGCGTGCAAACCTCTATAGCGGAAGCAGTTTTGGATATTTGTGCCTGTAGCGGGAGGGTGCAGGCCCACGTGGTAGGCGTATTTTTCAATTAGCGTTAGCACGTAGTGTGAGCGTGCCAAAATAGTACCAGGCGCATTATCTGTTTGGGCGTGAATGTACCAACTAGTTATTTTTACTAGGGTGTTTGATTACCAATTTTTATTTAATTTTGGGTTTTCTGGAAAAGAAATTTGTCATGAGCACTGCGTTCATGCTGATGATGAATGGTTATTTGGGCGATGGTCTTTAGAGGGAATATTCTACAATCGTTTCTTTTATAGAAGAGATTCCAGAATCGGGGATGCTATCAAACTGGTGCGAATGCTGATATCTGGGCTCAAAATCCAACTTCAGCAGAGCGAATAGTTTTAGAGCCCTAGCTACGTCTTTGAACTTAAGGTGTGCGTTATACTGGAATGTACTGGAATGAATTTTACCAATTCTCTGGCTCTTTCTTCCTAACTAATTTGTACATATCTTAGGACTTTTCTCTCATATCTATTGTTTTTGTTTTCCAATTCTTGCGACATCGTTCATATTTCACTTCCATAACACAGCACAGGTCGGCAGGTTGTATAACATCAATTTTGTTTTCCTGTGCACGAATCTGGATTTTAGGCAAAAAAAGCCTGTGTATCTATTTCCTCTTGCTCCTCATTTTTGTCAGTAATCATGGATTCTAGGTAAATGAATTTGTCTATTATCTCTATTATTGTGATCCTCGATTTGAAAATCTCTTGCTTTGCTAGATCGAGGCTGTATCAAAGCTTTGGTTTTGTTCTTATTTATTTGTAGTCCTGTTTGTTCTCCTCACTCGATCTTTTAAGCTTTTCGTATATGATTGTTGTACTGCTTGCACCGATCGTCCCACGATGTCCACATCATCAGCATATCATAATAGTTGGATTGTATTGTTAATGACACTGCCACTCAGTTTCATATTTGTTCTTATAACCTATTCTAGCGTCAGGTTGACTTCACGGCAGCTTTTATACTTCGAGCTGTGATGCTAATTCTATTGTCACTCTAAGTCTATTTGGCCTGTGGGCTAGTATTGGGGACAGGAGCGGATTAACGCGTAGGCAAAGTAGGCAATTGCCTACGGCGGCAAATTTTTGATAGCGGCAAATTTTTAGCCAGAAAAATTAAAAAATCAGTTTTTCAATCACAAAAAATTAAAAAATCAAGTGAAACAAGGTAACCAAATATTCGACCGCCATAACTGTCTGACAACAGCGCTGCCAATTGATACCTACTGAAAGTCCCAATACATAGATCAAACAGAGAGTTTCAAATATTGCGCCATTTTGGCACCATACAGGTACTAGAAGTCATGCTGCTACATGCGAGTAAACACATAAAATTGACATAACCTACGTTCGGTTTAAGCCACGTAGTGACCAATTCAATTCAAAATAATGAGTGATGGCCGAAAAAGGCTTAGTGG
Organism: Thereva nobilitata; assembly: GCA_963855945.1. Taxonomy (NCBI): domain Eukaryota; kingdom Metazoa; phylum Arthropoda; class Insecta; order Diptera; family Therevidae; genus Thereva; species Thereva nobilitata. The sequence goes on from OY979697.1 coordinate 80,309,053, forward strand.
AAGTGAAAATGCGAAACGTCGGAAGGAAAAAATGAAAGGCTGAAAAATGATCTGCAAACATCGAAAGCTTTTTTCAAATCGCCGGTCCAGGTTCAGGAGTTTCCGAGGAAAAGCGTTCATGTGGTCCAAACGTAGTTACTATAACTAAACTTTTGGAGTCTGAAGGATTAAACATCAGTGACTGTCGAGGTCAGTCATATGACAATGCGAGCAATATGTCAGGATTGTACCAAGGTCTTCAAGCTCGTCTCAAAACACTGCTCGTTCCCTCAATTTCGTTGGAACAAACGCTATTGAGTGCTGTGCTGAGGCGTGTAGTTACTTTCTTTTTCTCGAAACATGAGTAAAAATAATTCAGTTGGTTAATTTTATTACTAGCATGCACCCTCCCGCACCTAGCACGCATAGCGAACAAATAGGCATGCCACAAAAGAATGCACGCTCCCGCCACAGGCACGAAAATCTAAAAATTCGTTCGCTAGAGGCATGCACGCTCCTGCCACGATATGCACGAAATCGCCTGTATGGCTTTAAAAAATTGTATAGGACGAAGAAAAGAGGCAATTGTCTTGGGGACCATAAAGGGTGCCAATAGCATACTCAGTAGAAAGGTTCTCGCTCGATTGTGTAGGTCAAGCAGCATTGGACGTGGTTAGTGCTTAGCTGGGAGAGTGCTTGGTAAAACAACACTCGCGTTTGGAATGGCCTATGCCGATGAGGATGCATTTATAAATGTTCATGCCTGAATTTCCCGAAGACATTGAACAGACACTCGTGCCGGAGCTAATAAATTTGAAGTCCTATTTGGCAAAGCTTGATCCAACAGTTAAGCCAACTAGCCTCATTTCTTTGTGTAAATGGCTGCGAAAAAAGAATTGAACTTAGTTTATTCAATAGTAGGATATTGCACTAAGAATGTTTACATGCACTCCCCCTTCAAACGTACGTTCTTTCTCTTGTTTGAAACGCGTAAAAAATTGTCTACGTTCCACCATGACCGAAACTCAACTTAACGCTTTAGCTCCGCTTTGCATTGAAGACAGAAAAATTAGATTTAGCTAAAATCATCAACAAATTTGCGGAAGGAAAGGCACGTCGCAAAAACTTTGCATCCGTATGAATACAGTAGTTCGTTTCATGTTCTTCGTTTTTTTATACATGAATGGGGACGGCAACTTTTTGTTTGCCTACGGGCGGCAAGTTCGTTAATCTGCCCCTGATTGGGGATATCGACTTTGCGAAATGGAGGCCTGTTACAAAATTTCTTGGTTTTAATTTTTGTTAAATTCATGTGATTTCTTCTCTTTGTTGTGAACTCCTCCAACATGTAGGAGTTCAAATGCATGGTCCATCGCCTCCCTCCTCCTTCAGAACCCTCCAGACTCTTATTAACCTATCCTGTCCTCTATTTCTTCCTTCGAACCAAGGTTACTACTAGACATTTTTGCACCTTGACGATTACGACTTGACGGACTGGTAGTACAAAGGGTGACTCCTAAGCTTGCACTTTCACATTAAAAAGAAGTTAGTTTGGTGCCGGTTAATCGAGGCTTCCCTAGCCAGACACTGTATTCATCTGTCTGGAACTGGCTATTGGGTCACCCACAAATTTTGGTGAAGAGCCCCTTTAGTGAATGAGCTTTGATGAAATACCCGGACTATCTCCCAGAGAATTGTTGGGGTGCGCTAGAAAGGATATTAGCACACTGGTTCGCCTGATGGTCGACACGGTATACTAAATTACAAGTTAAGGAGGATGGCAAAGGTGAAGGATGGCAACCGCAGGCTTTGTTTCTAGGAGAATATCCGGTTGTAATATATAGGGCAAGTGTTGGCGCTGTACTTTTGGATCTGATACCACAGCAGCAATGTTTTCAATCAAAAGAGAACTTTTTGGTGTGTCGATCTTGGCAGATCATGTACAGAACCAGTTTTTGTTAGTTTTTCTCCAATATTTGAGTTATCGACTCATTTAGTCTCATCTTAATGGAAAATATTACGAATTTTGGCATGGGTGCCTTTTAAAAGATCGCACATTTTCGTAATTAGTTTAACATAAATTAACAAGACGCGTTAAATATGACTTATAAAGCGTCAACATTGAAATATCTTTTACGTTTTTTGAAAGGTAGATCAATACTTCTTTAAGACTTTGGCAACACTATATATTTTGGAAATATATGCCTCTTATATTATTTGGGTTCACTTTAAAACGAATTTATTGATCCAGTGAGTAACCGCTTTAGTTTAGTGATCGTTACTGATGAATAACAAATTCTGATTGGGATATTCAATGAGGGCAAGGGTATTGTGTAGTATATTTCGTAAACAGACTTGTCATGCCATTGTTTTTTTTCCTTTTCGTACATTTCTAACATCTCGAGTGATAAAACTTATAAATTATATCAACGTAATTCTATTTTATGCGCAAAATACTGAACAAAGCCGTTTAAAATATTCAAATCGCCTACGCCTTGTGCTAAAGTAAGAACCTAGAAAACTAAATAAATTCACACTCTCTTTTTCTTAGACTAATAAGATCACGAAACACTTAAGGCAAACTGTCTCTCCGCCGAGATTTACAATCATAAAATGCGCCGCCATAAAAATCATGCTTTTGCCGCAAACATAAGACTATAAAAAACCCACCATCTTCTTCTCTCTACAATATTTTACTGGCTAACCGACTTTGTTAAATGCATTTTAATAATCATAAAAATCATAGTTAAAGAATCGGGCCGCAACAACAACAACAACAACAACAGCTCAATGGTTTATCAGAAAGATCTAATCATATTCCAATTAGTAATAAAACTAATAACGGGCGGACCGATCGCACCGAATGCCCCGATCGAGAGTTTGTTTTTCTTCTGCTTCTGCGGTTTCTGGGCTGCATCGGGCCTGCACATTTCACCTTCATTAATTTTCTATCTATTACTTATCCACACATAACTATGGTACGTGACTCGGCAGCCTTACCTGATCATAATCACTTTTATATACAGTAATCCGATCCTGCAATTTCTCTCTAGGCACGCGGCGGGGGGACACATTGAAAACAATTCGCGACAAGACTAAAGTCTTATCTCCGACATGATCACGTTCAAATTCTAATCAAGTGCCTCGTCTCCGTGGATAATTTTTATTCGTCGTCGCTGTTGTGTTTGTTGGTTTGATGTTGTTGTTGCTGTTTTTGCTTAGGGCTGGCTATATGCAATTCTGTAGGTGCAGATTGATTACGTTTACGCGGAACAGGCGGCGACGTGCCAATACACTCTGCACGATAAACGATCAAAAGAACGAAAACAAAACTTCGACTTCAGTTGAAAAACATAAAAGTGAAGTGAATCACTGAAAGTAAATTAGAATCAATTCGGCTACTTATATGCGCGCGGCTATTTTTGGTGCAGGTTCACCAAGTGAACAGAGAGGGTATGTTATGCCCCGTCAATGGAATGCCGTATGCCGAAAATTCACGCTATTATCAGATCGAACATTGTTTCGCCTTCTTTCCGGCTGAAAAATCCAATTAACATTCAAGAATCATACAAACACCCGCAACAACAGCGGTTCAATAGCCTCGACTAGGGCTTTGGGCTGGGGTGATGCCATCGAATGATAACGAGAGAGACACTTCTTGTTTAGTACTCCTTTAAAGTGGCGGCCTTTGCGGATAAATTTGATGTGTCTTTGAAGATCATGGGATTTGATCAACAACAAGATTTCTAATAGCTTCGCTTCAGTGTAAACATTTAAATTTTTTTTTTCATTAATCCTTTTGCTACATTATTGTGAGAAAGTTTTTGGGTGCGCAGCTTATGCTAACGATATATACTGGGATGGGATTGAAAGATTTTGAGGTATTGATAAGATATCGATGGATTTGTTATACAGGTTGTAAAGGGGAGACAAAAACTATTGGAGATAATTGAATCTTGGATTAACCTGTTTGATTTGGTGATTCAGTAGCTCATAAATATTGGTTATTGGTATCACTAATTAGTGTTGTATATTGTCGTAAGTAAAAACAAGATTTTATTGCTCTAGAGATTTTTCTACAGACACTTCGTCGATAATAGTGAAGGATTTTATCTCTATGTCTTATTATAGGGCATCTATATTAGCTCTAGATGATTTTACATAGGTTGATTTCTGAGAACAGCGCATTGAGACTTTCGACTATATTAAGTTCGTCAATTTTGTCGTGAGTAGTTTAGTAACTCCCTCCAATCATACCAATTGTAATTGGTTTTTGAAAAAAAATTCCTTAGTACAAATTTATCCTGTAGGACCTTCATTGAGCTTCAATTGAATGGCGTTACGTGACCAATATTTAGTAGGTTATGAGAGAGTTTTCGATGCTGCATCCTGATAAGGGATATTTGACACCCTGAAAATGTGTAACCCACCTGAATGTACAATACTTCCTTTGTCATTCTTTTTAAATCAACACAGAAGTTACACAGGAGTGTTTAATATCTTCATTCTTGTTCAATGTAATCCCGACGAAGTGATGGAGAAAAGTAATACCAAGCATTGAGTGGTCTGAAAACAGGAAAGATAAAGATCATTTCCATGTTGCTGATATAGTTCTACAGCCAGTAGAACACGTGAAAATTTGGTTGATTCAAAGAAAGTACACAGAATGCTGAAGAATCTTCTATTCAAGTTCTTTAAGGGTAATTTTGATTTTAATTTCTGTATGAGACTTGATATCGTAGCGCAGAACTGAAGTACATAGAGATTACTTCTCATCATTTTGTTCTCTTCGACCATTTCTCAGTTCCTCAAATCCTTTTGTCCTCACCAAACGAAGGTAGTGGTCCAATACACGTCTTCCTTCCCGTACAATTTTATAATGATTTCAAACCGTCGTTGGTGAGCGTGCTTTTGGAGTCGCTTACAGATATAGTAAATCGGTTGTTGCGTGTTCTTTTCAATCAGTTCGTGATGATCACAAGTTCAAAGTTTTTCAGCAAAGTCTCTCCTTATCTCCTTAGTGGTTCACTTCAGAAAATCTAAACTTTTACAACCAATTTCGAATAGTCGTCTTACTTAGGGTAATTGTGGGTGAGATGCCGCGTTGGGAGAGATGCTGCACTAGTAATATTTTATGTTCATTCAATAGGCAGAGCGAACTATTCTGGCACATTCGATGCCCCTTCCGTCACATGTTCTAAACGCAAGTGCCCGTGCGGCTGTCGACTGCGGTGGACCTGTGTTGACTGTTTAAGTGAAAACAAACGAAAAAATTTGCTCGAAACTTTCGATGAACTTGTTTATATATGAAAATTGGTTATTGGTACACACGATAATCAAGGTAAGAACCATTTTTATAGTCGAGGATGCTATTTTTCTTCATGTTTTTAGAATATTTTGATATGATTTGTTATTTGTACCCAGGGAACTACAGTACGGTGTCTATCCCACAAAAAATGGAGAGATGCCGCACTTCATGTTGTATACGTTACTTGTATACTTATATATACTAATTTGTGATATATATGGGTACTTAAATAGTTCTATATGTATATGCAATAGTTATATATGTCGGTCGACAACACCTCTTGCAGGACTTCCGACATCGCCTTTAATTCTCACTTCTGATCCCACAAAAACTTTGGAAAATGTAACCCCTATACAAGAGACTCCTACGAAATTTTCAGAAAATACAAACCCCAACTCAGAAAGCATAAATCCATTAGAAGATACTCCAACTAAACTTTTGGAACAAATAGTACCAATACCTTAACTACCGGCCTCAACTGCTAAAACGAAACAAACAGCAAGCGATTTAACGTCTCCTGAAAATATAGATTTTAAGAATACCAAAAATTCATCTCTGATCAAAGGTCCTCAAATATTAAGGCGGCCAGATCAGAGAAGAAAGTAGAAAAGAAAGCAAAGAAGAAAAAAGAAGGAAACAAAGAGAAGGCAGAAAGCGTGCAAGAAGGGAAGAAAGAAAAAAAATATGCACCTGATTCTATAGAAGATGACTCCAATAATTGTGTTGAGTGTTGGAAAAATTATTTCCACACAGAAAGCAAAACAGACTAGATTAAATGTCCAGAATGCCGCAAATGGCTGCATGAAACATGCCCGCTTTATAAAAATATGTGCAATATATGTGGCCGGGATGAAATAAGAAAAAAAAATTTAAATAAAAAGAAATAGGCCAATAAGGCATATCTCCCATATGGTGCGGCAACTATGCCACAGATTGTGGGATAGACGCCTTTTTGACAGTGATTCAATTTTGGTTTTTTATTTTTATAATGATTAAAAATTAAATTTTTTTTGTGTAATTTTGAAGATTAATATCATTCCTTTTGATTAAAACTGTTTTTTATTTATATGCCCTATTAGGTTTTTTTACAATAGAGTTTAACCAAAATGTGGGGCATCTCACCCACAATTACCCTATACTTCACGTTCGTACCTATCGCCAGTGTCTTTAAATTGTTTCGACACCTATTTAATCTAGGCGAAAGAGAAAGGTACAATGTCTAGTAATGCAAATTGCGACGTTTAGTAATAAGACTTAATAACAACCACAAAAAAATATTAAAAAACGTTGTAGTCCAGTCAATGAAGGCCAAATACGGCGAAACCTCAGAATTCTGTGAAACAGCACCGATTTGCACAAAAATTTTGTTTTAGGTTCTACTTACCCGCTAGTTCAAAGTTGGTGTTGTGCGGGGTTGCTTTTTATTTTTAAGGGGTAAAAACTACCCCTATTCTCAAACAATTTTAGAACTGTAGATTCGAGCGTGTAAACGATTGAAAACATTTTTAAATAAGTTGAATGAACGTCAATTGACATTAAGGGACATAATTTATGATTTATTAAACAGTTTCGATCCCTAAAAGCCACCCCTAGAATAGTTATCATTAAAAAATAATGTTGAAAAATGTTATTCAGCAACTTGGAATCATTTATTCATGTAGTGATATTAAATTAAGATTTCTTTACTGTTTTAATTTTTTATCATTTATTCATAAGTTTCAACCCTTATAAAAACCACCCCTTGCAAAAAAAATTTTGATTTTGATTACAAAATTTTTTTTTATTACTACATAAATAATCAAAAATCCTCTTCACTCTCGTCTTCCTTTTCCTCTTCATCCTCATTCCTTTCCACTTCCTCTTGGTACATAATTGGAGCACTATTTGTACAGTTGTCTCCGCTGCATGTTATACCTGTCGAATTGCAGAAAAGTCCTACTCTTCGGCAACCGTACGCTGTACCGCATCCTTTTTTACAGCTCAAACAAATCATTTTCAACAGCTCTTTAGGTGCTCTTCGAAGTTATAGGGGTGGAATAAGTTGATTTACAATATTGGCCAAAAATAAAGCACTATGCCGGGTTTTCACTAGTAGAATTAGTGGTAGAGTAACTGGCCTACTTTTAAGCGGTAGAGTAACTTTACCACGGTGCTATCCCACTCTACTCTACTATAACCGAATTTTCATTAGGTGAGTTCCCAGAATAGTTAGTACTCGACCAGTATACTCTACCACTAATTCTACTAGTGAAAACCCGGCATTAGAGCTTAAGTTTATGCAGTCTAAAATATAGGTATAATGTGTATTCATCAATGCTCCAACATGTGTTCTCATATCTGCAAAAATATGTGATTGGTTTTTTACCCATAACTCGCTTAGTTTTTAAGCTATCACGTCCTTCCAAATAGCATTTGTAGGTTTTTCCAAGAGCTATAAGCCCATATAAACTTTCTTTCACCCTTTATTTTTGAAAGGGTTTGAGCTGAAAGGGCTTTAACAAGTTACTTTTTACGAACATATGCAAACTGTAAACGGCCATATCTTACTCAATTTTTATCAAAAAAAAAAAACCAAAATTTTCAGAAACACAAAACCTACGATTGTACTCTACAAAATTTTGCGTATCATTAATAATTTTTGAGTTATTTTGAAGAAAAGGCAACATTACAAAAATTACAAAAATGTTACAAAATGCTCTCTTCGCTTCAAGCTCAATTTTTTTCAAAACTAAGCACTGTAAAACGGTCAAACCTCTAGAGCATATCACAAGTATATCAATAAAGTGAATTTTGAAGTGGTACCGATTATTTTCAATGGGGGTGGTAATTAGGGGGTGATTTTCACATTTTTTGTAGCCGAAAAAATAGGGATCAACTTTATTTTCGTCATAACTCGCTTAGTTTTAATGCTGGAGACTTTTATAAAGAAACAAAAATTAAGGTTTTTTCAAGCACTTTAAAAAAGGTTTTATGAGTTTTTCCCGAAAAATGCATTGTTTTTTGTTTATTTCAAGTTAAAACTTTCAATTTTGGCGTTTGACTAATAAGAACCAACCTTCAACAAGCTATTACTATTTTTGTATTGGGTCTACAGACACCATAAACCCAGCTTTTTTTTGGTTTTTTTATAAGCTACATTTTTAATAATAATAATTTTTTCGCTAAAATACTTACTTTTTAAGTTATTCGGGAAAACCCGTCTGAAAACGTGGTTTTTTTGGTTAAAAAATTGACATTTTCACTCGCGAATGACTCGAAATGTATTGACTTTCAGAAAAAACTTTATAAAAAAAAGTTGCTTAGAATTAGCGAATCTATCTATTCCCGGACTTATTTTCAATGAAAAATTTTTCACCCCCGAGAAGGGGTGGCATCCACTCCCAAGATAAAAGCAACCCCGCGCACAAAGCCAACTTTGAAGGAGAGAGTAAGTAGAACCTAAATCCAAATTTTTGTTCAAATCGGTGCTGTTTCACAGAATCCTGAGGGAAAACGGTCTTTGACTGGACTAGTGGAGATTCGTATATTTTATCAATAGTGTTACGATTAAACAGTACCTAAATATTTGTCTCCATTAAATCGTTAAAGACAATTTAAATTACATACAGACATTTGTCCCATAGTATAGCAAAGAAGCTCCTAATTTTTTTACATTTTCCCCCAACAAAATTTGTTTTCTTAAGAAAAATAAATAAATGACTTGACCTTCATTTAAAATTAAATTTCTTTTAAAAAAGAATTTTCCTTTTAAAAAAAAATTCCTAAAAGTATGCAACAAAAAATAACCAGCCCACAGAGATGATACGTTCTTAATTTATTAAATGGTCTTCATATCATATCCAGGCTGGTATAGATAGTAGACGTTTTTAGATTTTAAAGCGTTCTTACGAAAGATATTGGATTACATCTCCGTTGGCTTACAATAAAGTTTATTCACTAACATTTTTGATTAATAATGATTTTGCCAAATTACACACAAATCAGCTTTAGAGTATAGTATACAGAAATTTAAATTAAGAATTTGTTTTTATCTTTATTTCTGTGTAACGGTATTAAACGCTTTTCCTGGTTGTCACCTGCAAGCGACTTGGGGACAAGGTTCCTCATGAAATATTATGACAGAGTTACTATTGTCTCAGTCTCTTTAAACATATAATTTTTCCATTGGTGTTAGTTTCATATCCTTTTTAATTTCTCATTTAGTAAACAAAAATAAAATCTAACAAAAAATCCACCCTTCCGTAAACCAATCATCTTATATCTCCCTAAGTGGCTTTCTGTGTTTAGTGTAACCAATACCATGGGACACACCTTAATTCATTTAACCGCATCCTGACAAATATTGACTTGTTACTCAATTTCAGTAAATTAACCCCGGAATTCCAGTTACTACGAAATAAAAATTAAGGACACCCATCGCTTACTGGATATAACCCCTGCTGTTGGCTAACCTATATATTTCTACTGCTGACAGCGCTGCTTGTGGCACAAGGGTGTAATACTAACTATACAGTCACAGAGGGCAACGTTTTTCAAAGTCATTCCCTTAATTGCAGGACGCGCGCTTTGGAAAATATACGTTAAACGCTAAAACTGATATCATATCAGCAATCTATAGAATGTGGGCCGAATAAAATGATTTTCTTTTTTTTTTGTAATCGTCCTATGTGTGTGGGTGCGGCCCAATTAAACTGATGAGCTTCATGCCAAGCAATCACAGTCCAAAGCTGCTCAAGGGGTGAACTAATGAGCCATCGTTTCGCGTCTTTTAATCCCAAAGTGCAGCAACAATACTAAATGGAAAAAAACACACACGAGTACTTAAGTTCTTCCGCCCCCTTTTCATATTGGCCCCGGTAACAGAATAAATACGTTTAATACGTTGACGATTCCCTTCAATAATAATTTTCCCTAACAGGGAAGAGAGAAGCCTCACGATAAAAGCGAAGGCCATCGGGGCTCGTCTGATTTATTTACAAATCTCTTAGTCCCGACTTTTGTAATTGTGATGTTTAGCTGTTCGGAAACAATTCCGAATGCAAACAAAATCAAAAGGTAGCTGAACAAACAGAACAGAGAGAAAAGTGGCAGAGGAGGAGGAATCGATGAATCCATGATGTTGATGGCGGATGATGATCAAGAATCAGGTACGAGGCGAGTACCTGGTCCCATATATACGAGTATGGCTTGAAAGGCTGATGCAAGAAGAAGGAAGGCATCAATTCGATCGGGCACCAAGGTGGAGGCCAATAATGATCAATTGTGTTTGCTCGAGAGGGTCTCCCTGGCCGTGGTGAAAGTCATGGTTGAGCTGAACAATAAATTTCACGGCAAATGATAAATAAATTTGCATATCGAAATCAAATTGAATCGAATTGCGCTGCTGTCGCGCTGTTTTCCATTTTCAACTCACTTCTTTTTTTCATTTATTCCGTTTAGGACAAAGAGACGGACAGACGGGGCGCCATAAACGACATTACAAAGACCATATAATTTTAGCTGTCCCAAGGATGTTGACTGAACCAAGGAAGTGTCCTGGATTCTTTTTCTCGGTTTTATTTTTTTTTTGTTTTCATTTCTTGCTGCTATGAAGCGCATCCGACGCCTACACTGCCAACTGGTGGACTTAATCCATCAAGGATGACGACAAAAGCCAGCAGAAGCCTCCGGCCAATGACCGGCTGCTGGTCAAATTAGGGGTTGTTGCATCATCATGAATTCTTTTGGACAGATGTTGAAAAATCGCCACTGCGTTAAAGGTTCCATTAAGGGCCTGCAGTAATTACTAGCGAAATCCCTTTTTGTTGTTCAGTATGTAGATCCAGTAGATTACTATGGTTCGGTTCACAAAAGGGGATTCCTAGATTTAACAGAAAGATATCCTATATATATGCGCACTTGTATAAATATCAGCAGAGGCTCGACTTCATCTTGGCCAAGTGCCCTTTAGGCCAGCTCGTTTGTAGTAATTTTAGCATGGCAAATCCGATGGGTCGTTAACACTTCTCCTCGGATCTTGCTTACACTTCGCTTATGAGGAATAATTTTTATTTTGTCCTGGATATATATGCTATTGCAAAAATAATCTCTTAAGGCTATTCTTAGATGCTGGCACCCGTACAGGAGAGTTTAAAGCTATCAGCACAAAACTACCCACCAGCATTTTGTAAATGGACAAAAGTACAGACGACTATGAAAAATTATGATGACGTCCAGAAACTCTGATTTTATTTATAGTTTTTTGAGATTTTACTTAAGGCAGACTTCTTCGGTTGTTTATGGTTATGTTGCTAATAGCCTCAATTGTTTTAAGATAACAATGCCACTTCATAATTAATCCATGTTGGGGCAAAGTGCTTTGACTCAATTATGATATTTTCAACAGAATACCTATTGTTTTTTTTTCTTAAATTCTATTTTTGGAAAGAATTTTACCGGGATTTTTTGGGTGATTGATTGATTGATTGATTGTCTTAACGTTGACTGTTTTAAATTTGATTGTTTCAATGCTAATGTTCTCAATTTTAAGCATAATGGTGTTGAGTATTTATGCAAAATGACGAATATAAATCTAAATTGTGCGGAGATGATTCATTTTGGAGGAGATAAACTCTTTTCGGCATTTATCTCTTTCAATAAGAAATATTTCAAACTGATTTCCTGTATCATTTGTTTGGGTGCGCGGAAATAGACTTTATGCGGGCTTGTAGTATTTAGATTTATGCGGGTAACTATAAAATAAATATTTTCATAATATTTTACTTGTCTGCAGTTTATCTTAATTTATTACAATTACCGACTGAGTAAAAAGTAAATGCTTATAAAATGTGAAATGTTCGATTTCGAAATTAAATTTTGGTTTATTATATCTCATGGAAGAAACTGTATATTTGAAAAGGGGTAAGCTCCTAAACTATGGATGCAATCCTTTTTTATGTGGCTAGAAACAGATACATGCGTGTGTGCGCTGGTGCTGACAGATAATTGCGTGCCTGCGCTCCGTCCCGGCTTTCTAAGTGACGAGGGCATGTGTTTGTTGAGGGTGCTTGGGGTTGGGCCATACAGGCTATTGAAAATGTCCAAAATTAAAGTGTAGAAAGGAAAAATTGCGTTCAAGAATTGTTATGGTTTAATATGTTAGCTTGGCACCTAAATATGCTAAAACCGAAAGTGCCCCCTTTTTTAGGGGTGCGTTTTTGAGCGGCGACCCTAAGTACCCCTTTTTCAGGGTTTTCAAAATAACTCGAAAACAAAGCGAAATTCGAGCTTTTTATTAAAATACTTTTTTGTAGAAAATTAAATTTCCCATCGAAATGCGTTTTTTAATTTTTTTTTACCATTTGTAATTCAAAGAATAATCGAAAAACAAAACCAAAATTGTTCGAAAAAACACGTTTTTTTCTTTTTTTATAAATTTGGTTATAATTTTTTTTACGGCATCCTTGGGTATACATAAATGTTCACAGAAGAAAAAGGTTATGAAAAATTGAAGGAATGGCGTTTTTTAAAATCTCCGTACGACGAACGGTGACCGAGCCATTCAAAGTTGACCATTTTGAGGCATTTTTTAAATTATTTGCTCTAAAACATTTTTTCTTTGTTGAAGCCTGTGTTTTCTATCTCTATATTCTAAATATACCACATCATCGTTTTTTAAGTTGGAAAAAAAAATTCGTGACTTTTTTTATAAATTTTTTTGCAAAGTTAGAAACGCATGCCAAGGTTTTTTTAACAGACAATGTTAAACAGGAAGAAATAGGTTTGGCAAGTCAATCCATTGTAGCTTTATTATAAGACCCTAAATCAAACCATACGTGCTTAGCCAAATGTCGCTCACGATCGTTTAAACGATTATCAAAGAATGTAACGTTTACGCTATCGCACTTACCTTACCCCCAACAGCTGATACTGTAACAGCGAACATATTTTCAAATCCAATAGTGGAAGAGAAATATATTGAATGCCCTCCAATGGGGTTGGAAGATAACCAAAAATGGATTGATGCCAATTGTAATGACTATGTATCCTGCACCGCAATTTCTACTACGAAAAATTTCATGTGGGTGTTTAAAAGGCTGTCATACTAATTGTAGTTGCAGAAAGTTTGGCATTAAATGCCCCATATTTTTCAAGGAATGTGCAGGCACTGATTGCGAAAATAAAAATGTCCCTGAAATGTCCCAAGAAGATGTCGATAAGGATATTAATACTGAAGTTGATATTGCCATCGAAAGAATGAATATTGAAGAATAAACTTCTTTACGTATCTATGTATATAATGTTCTGTTTTTTGTACCTTCAGGAAAAAAATTAGTATTTTTGGTAAATTTCCTTGAAATTGTAGTTTTATTGCACAAAAACAAATTTATTTGCTGAAAATGAAAAGGAAAAATGTTTAAGAGCAAATAATTTTAAAAATGGCTCAAAAAGGTCAACTTTGAATGGTTATCTCTCGGTCACCGTTGGTCGTACGGAGATTTAAAAAAATGAAATTTCTTCAATTTTTCATAACCTTCCTTTTCTGTGAAAAAAATTGGTTTTGTTTTTCGATTATTCTTTGAATTATAAATGGTAAAAAAAATATTTAAAAATTGCACTTCGATGGGAAATTTAATTTTCTACAAAAAATTATTTCAGTCAAAATCTCGAATTTCGCTTTGTTTTCGAGTTATTTTGAAAAACCTGAAAAAGGGGTACTTAGGGTGGCCGCTCAAAAACGCACCCCTAACAAAGGGGGCACTTTGTGGTTTTAGCATATTTAGGTGCCAAGCTAACATATTAAACCATAAAAATGCTTGAACGCAATTGTTCCTTTCTCAAAGATATTTTCTATAGCCTAATATATGTAGTTGAGAGTTGTTCAGGTCGCATTTGAATAGGGCCGGCGCTTGGGTGTTTTGCGCGCGGTACACTATGCCATATTACGCCCCATCAACTCCTAATTTTTTGAGGGCATTGAAGTACAATGGAAAAAGACACATACACTCGTTGGATGGGAGAAATAATTTTCATAGTTTGAGTGAAAGTCTTTCATCAAATTAAAATAACAATTAAATATATTAAAAGAGGTTCCTCGCGAAGTTTAATCCTCGAAGGAATCTCGAGTAACTTCCTGCACGAGGAGAAGTAAAATTTCCCCATTGAGTAAATCTGTGTAATTTCAAACTGTGAACTGGAAAAATAAATCGTGGTAATAAAAATGAACTCTTTTAATAGATGAAAATGAAGTCACGGGAAAACTTTTTCATATTTTTTTTAAAGTTTTAATTTTGTTTTAAATCTTAATTTCTGAAATTGCGCCCGGTGCAAGTGCATCATTCGCACCTATGAAAGCCCACTATTAGTTCGAGGGATAAAACAGGGGGTGGAGTAATCTACAATGCACAACTCGTTTATTTAAAATCTAAAGCTTACTACTGGAGAGATAGTGCAGCACCAGTGTCGGCAGCGGTTCGATAGAACGGGCAAAAGGAGGACGAAAATAAACTCTCTGAATAGGCCAAGTGCCCTTCGAGCATTTTGTACATTCCGTGCTATGCCCGATAAAGTAGTATGTGTGATAGCAAGAATGACTCCCCCTGCTGCTCGACTGATGACAGATTCTCACCACTTCCTCGTATTAGCATTACACCATGACTTGTCTGGTATGACGTACTATAGTAGAAAGGGTAACTCCTAAGCTTAGATTTATCACTTAAAAAATAAAAGAAAGAAAGGAAAGATTTATCCTGCCTATTAATAGCTCTTATTCAGCAACAAAATAATGAAACCTAAGACGTAAAACTATTTATAGTCAAAAAAATATTCGCAAATTGTGAAGGTAGCAGACAGTCAGTGGCTATAGTATAATTTTGCACATATCATTAAACTTAATTCAGTCTGAAGATTAGGATTTAGACTGAATCACTAAAAAGGGGTTTAATTCACCAACCAGAATTATTTAAACGGAATTACTAGCAACTGACTGACTGAAAGATTATTTTAAAGTGGTTTTGAAATGTTATTTGTCAGCAATTTTATTTAAAGTACTTTGATTACACGATTTTACACACTTATATCCAATCAAATAACTTCCAATTTATATTCCACATTTATTTTAATTTAATCTGCAAAGTGAGCTATTATTTATTGTTTAACTCGTAAAGATTATTGCGGCGTGGTTATGTTGGTTTAAAGTACAGTAATTCGCAAACGTATTTTCTGTTGGCGTCCTTATCTTTATAAAAAATGAACGCAACTCAACTAACTTGGATCGATTTGAATATCACAACTTAACCGTATTTCATACTACAAACCTTTCAAATCAAAGTAGGTACATATATTTATAGATACTAGTGTCCCATGATCATATAAAAAATATACGATGGGTAGTCTAATACTAAAATGTTCTGCTATAAATTTCGCATGGTTTAAAAATGTAAATGAGAAAAGTTTGAAAAAAATTGCCCCCAAAAGTATGCAGAAAAAAGAAACCGGCCCACAGAGACGCTACGTCCTTAATATATTAGAATTTGCAATTTTTGCGAGGTATTTCTTTCAGTAATGACCTAAATTTGCATATGGACCAACCTCAATAAGCGAAGTCATCTGAAAAATCAAAAATTAATTCCAAAACATTTACATTCTATTTATATTCCTTGTTATTTTATTTCTATTATTATCGTATGGTTGTCTGTCATCAGGTAATATTTCAAGAAAAACATTTCAACAAGCAAAATTGTCATCTTATGCTCAAAGGCCATATTAACATGTAGCCCCATGTGCAGCACATGGTGGCAATCTAAAAAAGCAAAAGGGTATTACCACAAATAGTGGCAAAGGGAACCGGATTCCCTTTTGTAATTTGTTACGGAGCGTTCCCATAAAAACATGGATGAAAATCTCAAATAGGAAACGATAACATTTTCTCAATTTTCTTTCTAGTTTCTAGACACATCATTTGTTTTTATTCTAGCAGTCATCAGCAAGTCAATGTAATTGATGACTTTCAAGTCGGAAATGGATATACAAAAGGTATCAACTGGGAGACAGAAATAGTCCAAAAATGTTACTCTAATATCTTTGGCCGAAAACTGATAGGTGATTAAAAAACGATTTGGTCAATTTGAGATTTAATGGCGCAATAAACGCAGCCACTAGATAGTTAGGAAATGGATTTCCTTTCAAGATCCAATAAGAGACAAAAATGGCCACACAATAATAAAAAGAAGTAGAACTCCGTGTAGGAGATATATACAGGCCGCGAACAACGTGGAATTGGTTGGGTAAATTCTGAAATGTCGATGCATCATCAGTTGATTGAAGGTGGAAGGAAATCGAGGTGTGCTGTTGGTCCCCTCATTCGGTATTTGGATGTCGATATCGTTTGTGGTACAAGAAATATTTCCACCAAAATATATAAAAAAAAAACAAGAATTCTTTTCGGTTTCTTAAAAGATGGAGCATTCGATGGATGATTATCGTAGCCACCACTTAAGTGTAATTTATTTAGATCTCCAACGTAGCGCCTTTGAATTTATTGACCTTCGATAATAATGACTATTCAAAAGAGCTTCAACTAAGATGAATCATATTTTTAGAATTGATTTAGTAGAGGTGCAGGAAATAAATCACAGATGTGCCCGCAACAAAACAAATCTCGGATTTCTGCAGGAATTTACAAAATCTATGAAAAAGATTAAGATGAATGAAGTGGATTAATACGAAGGGACACCAACATACGAGTGGGAATTTTTTCTGAATATAATTTATTGTAACTATTTTAAGACAGTGTCTGGATTTAATTTTATGTCTGAGGAATGGACGTTTTACGAGTTTTTAATTAAATTTCGTTTCTTTAATGTTTTCATTAGCAATTGGGCAGGCATCAATGGCGCTAAAAGCCAGTAGTTGTGTAATCAGCTTCATTTTTAGATAATATATTGCACTATTTTAGACTTCTTTGTTTATTTTTATATCTTGCACTAACAGAAAATATAAATTCATTTCTTTACTTATTTTGAAGTCAGTATACTTCATATTTTAAAAAGGACACCTAATATAGGACTCCTTACAGGTTATGAACAAGGGACACGAACCTACCTCTTCTAATGTGACTCTTGCCAGCATATTCGCCAGTTCCAGAATACTGAACTGGCACGTCTGACGTCTCAATGTCTGATCATAGACATATAAGGTTTAACTTGAGAGCTTCTGCAATATCCTCAGACTGGGAGGCCTATTGCACAGCCCTCAGGTTAGGAGTCAGCCACGTTGGTAATAATCCCATCACTGAGGCCGATCTCGACTTTGTCTCTGCCAATCTGCAGGATCATGGCAGCCTTTGAAAGTAGCTGTCCTGCGAAACCACGAAGTATCAACCGAAGGGTTGCGTGGTGGAACAATGATCTCTGCAGGCAAAGGAGAGAATTTAGAAAACTATTTAATAGGGCGAAGGTCTCGGGCAACTGGGACCTCTACAAGAACGGTCTTACCATGTATAACAAAGATTTAAGAAGATCCAAAGCTATTAATGAGCACTCATTTCCCGGGTTCTCAATTAACTGACCCTGGATTGGCCCTAGAACCTAACACTGGATCGGAGGTAGTACCTGCACACCGGTCCTACAATAGGAACAAAGGCCTGGCAAACAGGATTTTCTCTGCGGGTAAGATTGAATGGGCCATTGACACCTTCAAGCCTTTCAAGGCTGCTGGAAAGGACCACATCTTCCCGGCTTTCCTTCAGAGAGGCTTGGAAGAGATCTTACCAATCCTGCTGCCTTTATGTCGAGGTAGCTTTGTGCTGTCCCATATTCCGAGGTGCTGGAGAGAGGCTAGGGTAGTCTTTATCCCTAAATCGGGGAGAAGATCGTATAGGGAAGCAAAATCCTATCGACCTATCAGCCTCTCCTCATTTTTCCTGAAAACGATGGAGACGGTTTTAGACAGGCAGGCATATTTGAGAGGGTCTTACAGCGAACCCAGTCCACTCCCAAGAAATCTCTCTGCGCCTTTTCAGACATTGAGGACGATCAATGAAGCCGCAGTAAAAAAAGGCATTCAACCGCCCAATGCGAGATGGATCACATCGCTTCTCAGCAGCAGATTGATAACTGCTGAGATGAATGGTGAATCGATTACGGTAATGGCTGGTAAAGGCTGTCCTTAAGGGGGCGCCCTATCACCCCTCTTATGGTCAATCGTAATCGACGCACTTCTTGCCGAACTGAATAGCCGGGGCTTTAAAGAACAGGCCTATGCAGACAATATCGTCATAACGATTAGCCGCGGTCATGATGGCACGATTTCAGACCTCATGCAAGTCGCGTAGCTGATGTCGGAGCAAGAAATTGGGTATTAGCCAGGGTACGAAAAAGATCGCTCCCGCTATTACCCAACCCTGACACGCCAAATATCAATACATTTTTTATAGACCTTTCCAACAAGCCAAATTTAAAAAAAACGATTGTTAAACAAGGAAGTTATGGCCATTTATATTAAAGAAAACCAAACATTTTAATAAAGAATATTTAATATTCTTATCGGAATTTAAAATGTTTAATTCTAATTAAACTTGCATATTGGTGCGGCCATTTTGAATTTAAATTTTGATCATAAAGTCGTTATTTGCTACCTTAAAAAACCTCAGATACAGATTTTCATTGGAATCGGACCACAATTTGCAAATTCGTGGGCCATTTTGAATTTATAAGTTTTGACCACAAATTCGTTATTTGCGACCTTAAAAACCCCTAGATACCCACTGGAATCGGAATAAAATTGGCAAATTCATCCATATTTCTGCGGCAATTTTGAATTTCGGTCATATTTCGGCGGCCATTTTGAATTTCGAAAATCGGGTTTCGAGGTGCATCATAGGAGACCCCACGGACCTTCATGCAAAAATTCAAAGTTCTGCGATTATTTTCAACCAAGCTCTCCATGACAGCGCCATCTAGGAGTGGCTTTAGAAAGTAATAAAATAGCCTATGTTCTAAGTTTTAATGTAAATAGCACATGGTTAAAATTTCATTAAGATCGGTTACACGGTGTAGGAGCCTACAGCGGACATACATACATCCATACATACATACATTCATACACACAATCTTTTTTATTTAGATTAATGAAGTGGTTCATTTGCATTCAGTTTAATTTACTATCTATCGCGAGTTATTTGAAAGATCCACCTTCAACTACCAAGGCAATTAAATCTCTCCATCTGTCGTCAATTTATAAGTAAAACTGGGAGCCTCAAACCGAGGTTAATGTTTTGGCTATATACGCCGGTCACAAGCCACGTATGCATCCATTGCATGAATGAATGTATGCAAGACCAAACAAAACGGTGGTGTGATTCAGCTGGTCAAGGTGCAAAGACTGGCGTGTTTTGGTATCACCAGAGTTAAAAGCACCTGTCCGACTGCGACTATGGAGGCCCTACTGAACCTTCGTCCACTCCACCTAGTGGTGAAGAAGGAGGCTCTGGCGGGGGCGCTGTGCCTACGGGAACTATTATCCTTTAAGCCAGGAGACCTTCTGGATCATTTATCGATCCTCAAGGAGCTAAACCTGAAGCCAGTGATATCAGTGTCCGATACCATTTCTGCCACTGTTGACTTCGACAAACCGTTTACGACGATTATTCGAAGCAGGTCAGAATGGCAACGTGGCGTTTAGAGGAACCACCGCCTTTTGGTATACGGACGGTTCCAAAAACGATAATGGGTAGGACTGGGCGTATATGGCCCAATGAGAAAAATCTCCATGGCTCTGGGCACTACCTTCACTGCTTTTCCGGCTTAGGTACTCGTCATCCAGGTGTGTGCTCAGACTTGTATTAAAATAGCTCTAACATTGTTATTTTCTTGGACAGTTAAGCTGCCCTGTTGGCCATTAAATCTCGCAGGATGTCATCAAAGACTGCAGGAACAACAACAACAATGTGGATTCCGGTCCACGAAGGTCACATTGGTAATGAAATTGCCTACAGCCTGGCTACAGTAGGGGCAAACTCATCACTTGTCGGTCTGGAACTTTTCTGCAGCTTAGCAAGGTGCCACGGAAGAACGGCCATCAGGAATTGGGTCGACCAGCTGTTTCTTCATAGCTGGACAAGGACCAAGGGTGCTCGTTAAGTTAAAAGATTCATTCAAATCGATAAAGCTCGGACAAACTTTTAAATTTCAAGAGGTGGGAGCTAAAAATAATAACAGAGCTCCTGACGGGTCACTGTTCGCTCAATTATCATCTAAGCAGAATAGGGCTGGTAGTTGATTGTAGCAGTCGGTTCTGCAGGCCAGCTCCCGAAACTGCGGAGCACTTATGCCGGGTTTTTATTAGTAGAATTAGCGTAGAGTAACTGGCGTACTTTTAAGTCGTAGAGTAACTTTACCACGGTGCTATCCCACTCTACTCTACTATAAGTTTTCATCAGGCGAATTCACAGGATAGTTAGTACTCGCCCAGTACACTCTATCACTAATTCTACTAATGAAAACCCGGCATTACTGTGCGACTTTGAGGTTACAGCGAGGAAGAGATTGAGTCTCCTCCATCGCGACTTCCCTGCTCCCAGGGAGATTTGGGATATGAACCCTAAATCAATTTTAGGCCTTGATTAAAAGCCTTAACCTGGAAGATTTTTAACGACGGGCTTGGCACAATAGAGCAAATAAAATAGGTCGCAGTGCCCGCCAAGGCGCCCTTAAACAAGAATAGAATAGAAATAATATAGGACTATGAACATTCAAACAGTAGTTGAAGTCCGTTAAAAAGGGTCGTTGTAGTAAATTGGGGTAGGATGCAGGACTATGAGTAATATTTTCGCGTTTATTTATGATTCACCCAAAAAAATATTACCTCCAAATTATTGTTTCTCATAAATAAATTGCGTCAGATTCGAACCCATGTTTGGAGGATGACAGTCGGGCGAGTTAACACTTTAGGCTATTGAAGCTGATACTTGTCTTATTCGGCAGGATTGGCTCCTAAGCATTTCTGATTCTTTACAAATTTCAAAATTTAATTTGTTGAAAAGAATATTTTATTCAAAAAGTACGGCGAATTTTTATAGGTGAAAGACTATCACTCTCAGAGCCTCTTTGTACTGTCGACGTACACAAGCAGATCGGACTTTACGAACCATATCCGCGATATTATCATCATTTTTGTTCTGAATTTTAACTATTTCAATGCTACTTGAAATGTGTATCGATTCCTACCTGAAAACCTCTTAGTTTTTGATTATCAAATGTCATCGTAATATCAGTTGTATGTTGACAGTTCAAAAATGGCGCCAAATTTAGAATGACACCTTTTATTGAAAGAGTGTTTCATTTTCATTTTTTTTGTAGAAAATGAAAGATTTATTTTGTGTTTTATAAACATTTTAAATTTTAAAACCCCATAAATTACTAATTGTTTTCAATGAAGAAAACACGTAATTCCTACTTTAACATCCGTTTTGGAAATGAAACAATTATTTTATTTTTTTCTAATTTTTTTTTACCAATTTTGCAATAAGTGGTTAAAGTAGAGATGTCTGCTTTGAATAAGGGGGCAAAGGCCCCATTAAAATTTTCACTCAAGAGGAACGATGATTCCCATTAACTCGCTGCATTCAAGTGACAACCGCACATTGACATTCATAGCTTAATGCTATAATTAGGTGGGGAAACCTATAGTGTCCAAAACAATGAATGTGTGTGGTAGTTAAATGCGAAAAATATTGTAATTTTTGTAGTGAAAACTATAGTATTGTTGGAAATTAGAAAAAATATAATAGAATAAATCTCTTAAAGTGACCTATTTTATATTTTAATAGCTTTGTAAGTTGCCGCCCGTAGATGTGGGAAAGTAACATGAGAATTAGTTTTAGAGTACATAAAAAGTTTTTTTTTTAAACTGAATACATAAAAAGTGTATAAATCTTGCTTCTGTACATGAATTATTGAAGTATTTTTTCGTATATAAAACTTACATGATAAATCAGGAAATTGGAGTAAATTTCTTTTATAATAAAAATATACAATAGTAGGAGACGTTTTGAAAGAACTATGAACACTAGTCTTGGGAGTAAGGCCGCCCCAGTCCCTTTCTCCAAACGTTACAAATTGGACCTAGATCCTATTTGTATCCAGGGTACGGTAGTTGAATAGTCAGACTCAGTCAAATATCTGGAAGTAATACTGCATAAGAGATTGAACTGAAACGCTCAATTGGACTACGCCATTAGTAATGCCATTAGGCTTACATGGGCATGTCAAAGGCTATTGGCTAAAACATGGGGTCTTACACACCAAATAATGTACTGGATGTACAACACGATCGTTAAACCTGTTGTCACTTAACTCTCTATAGTCTGGTGGCCTAAAACCAAACCTGTCGCAGCGATCCTCAAGTGCAGCAGGCTGCAATGTTTTGTTTGTGTCCTCTGTTTACTGGAGCTATGCGGACCCACAGTTGTGTTGGAGGCAGGCATTGGATTGACTCCATTTCACATCTCCTATGGAAAACCGTCGCCTTGAGTCAAAGATCATATGGATATTCTCAAAGTCATCCCAAATATTTCAATATGTCGCGTATCCGTCCATATGGCTGGTGAACTGCGGTTCCAAAGGAATTTCGGGCGACTATTCCGGTTCGCTTCGAGTGAAAGGAACTCATCCTTTTTGAGGGTCTAAGAAACTTCTACGGATTTGCCGATGGTTCAAAGATGGAACATGGTACAGGGGTTGATGTCGTAGGACCCAACTCCAAGGTCTCGATTGCAATGGTTAACCGGGGCCTCTGTTTGCCAGACTGAAATCAGGTCCGGTCTTCTTCAACAAAATATCTTCTTGACTTCGCAGGCTGGCGGTATTTTCTGTTAGTGTATAGTATGTACACAATAGAACTAACTTGGCCGCGCTGCGCACCATACATTTTGCCCCATACTCACATAATAATATTAATAAATACACTTCCTCTAATCTTTCATTTGCTTCTGTTACAAATTCATTTAAGTTTGTTTTTACCATAAACCTTATATTAAATTTTTCTTTCATTTATTTAAATACTTAATTACCTGCCACAAATTCCAAGAACACGCAAAACAAAAATAACCTCAAGTTACCATGTTTCCTACCTGAATTACACCTTGTCTTGAAATGAACCAAAAAATATGTATCTGTATGTTACATGTTCTTCATCATTTTAATAAATTCGGAACACGTTGAGAGGTATTCTTTCCTAATCACAGCGTGATTACCTTGTAAGAGAATCCATAAAAATTCAAAGGATCACATTGAATCGAACCGGTTCTTTTTTTGTTGTTGTTGTTGAAAGAGAGATGTAGCCTCAGGTAAAATCATCTGATGAACCTGAATTCCTTGAAGAAGGATGCTAATACTGTTATCTCACGTCCTAACTGGTTTTTCCAAAATTGATCATTTCAAGGGATTATTCTCAGTTGAAAGTTACTTTTTTGCCGGAAGCATTATTCTGGTTATGTTTGTTACCTTAATTCGGGAAGATGAAGTAGAATGGAGGAGTGAGGATGAATTTTTGTGTAGAAGTTTTGAACGTAGTAGTTGTTTTGGTGTTTGTAATTTGTTAATTTTAAGGATTTGTGTTTTTTTTTGACTGGTGGAAATTAGAATGTTTAAAGATTTTCTTTATTAATTCGCAGTTTTTATAAAAGAGTCACAGAGTGTAGCCTTTAATATAAGAAAATTAAGTCACGGAAAAACTTTTTCATATTGTTTTTTTCAAACTTTTAAATTTTTTAAAAACGTTTCATTTGTGAAATTGCGCCCGGTGCAAGTGCACCATTAGCACCTATGAAAGCGCCGCCCCTCACGCTATGCAGCATTTGTGCTGTTTAAAAACAAATCTTACCAAACAGATCATGAATTCAAAAACGCAGCAATTCGTCCTTCTGTACTTACAGTATACGCAGATGTGCAGGCAGTAAAGCTGGTGACATATCCAAGCATACATGCGTTGCATTCGGTGACAGAAAATATAGAAGTGTGTATTCAAATGTGACCTGACGCAGGCGCGGATTCAAAGGGGATCACGGGGGTCATGACCCCCCCCAAAGAGCGCTCGCTGTTTAAAAAACAAAATTGACTCAACTAAAAAAACAAAAACAAAAAATAACCAAACGGCCAAAACCGACAAATTGCAAATTAAAAAAATGTCCTTCAAGGTCAACACCAGATTGATCTACGGAATACCCCGATTTACCTCTAGTCCAGTAAAACGGTGCAAAAAAAGGCCCATCTGAACATTTTATGAAAACAGCAATTTTTTTTTGTAATGTGTAATGTAATGGCAACATATGCAAAACTTTTGTTATTACTTCCCCGTTTGCACTGCTAAAAAATCAACAAAAACAACTCACAATTCAATAAGTGACCACATCAAATTATTCGTAAGATAATGCTCTACAAATAAGCTCCAAAGCATTTTTTATGTAGAATCAATAATAAAAAAGTTATAGCGCTTTAAAGCTCATCACCCCCAAAATGTTTGTCATTTTTCGTCCATATCTTTTTTATTATTAATATTACGGCAAAACATTGTTTACGACAGTTGTAGATAATTTGATTATGTAAAAAAAATATTCTTACAAAAATTCTGTAGGGCTCACCGTTTCCGAGAAATAAGGAAAACCATTTTTCACCACTCAAAACAAGATGGCGGCGGAACATCATGCCTCCGGATCCCGAAAACTCGGTTTTATACTCCCAACCAACCCCCCTACACATTACAAAAAAAATTGCTGTTTTCAGAAAATGTTCAGCGAATGTACCATTTGACTGGACTACTCGCCCCGATTTACGTTGTCGAGATATTTGATTCTATAAAGGCCGTATCAGAACCTATGCAGCGCTGCAACGACAAGTGTTTCTATTGGCTGAGGCTGGTAAAATGACAAGCAAAGCAGCACCAGACCAGCGTGCTGCATTTTCATCTCAAATCCTAATTTTGCTGCATATACATGCAGCACTTTTGACACTTCGTAATGCGGCAAGTGATTTTAAACAAGGAGACGCGGAATTTTTTGTTTTAAATTATTTAAAAGTACATGGAGTAATAATTGGTAGAACTAGTGCAATTTTTAAATTTTTATTTTGAGGTTTAGCTATCAAATAAAAAGTGCGCTGCACAGCGGAAAAGACTAGTATCTGATACCGACTGCAGCATGTTGCTCTGGTGCTGCTGCTGCACGCTGCATATTTTTAGGTTCTGATACGGCCTTAACTCAATTTACGTCGTCCTTTCTCCGCTTCACGTCGCAAATTTTTCAGCTGCAATGAAAAGATCGATTTTATTAGAAAAAGTGGAAAAGCGCTCACTTTTTGGATAAGTGGCATAAGAAATTAAAATATACCTGTAACGACTTAAATAATTCCTTAGAAACCAAAAAGTTTGTTCAACGATTTGCCGAATAAGGCTGGCGAAGAAAGTAAAGATAAGTCTTTCAATGCAAGTCGCGGATGGTTCGACAGATTCAAAACAAGGGCCCAACTACACAGCTGCAAAGTTAAAAGACATAATTGTTACTTTTTCTTCTACACCAACGAGTAGAAAGAAAGAAAGTATTGCATCGAGCTTTAAAGTAGCAAAAGATAGGCGAACATTACCAATCGGAGGAAATGCCTCGGAAGATTTCAGGCATAATTAAGGCCCTCTTACCGCCTCGGAGCGAGTATTTTAGGTGATTTTTAAAGAAGGATTATGAGAAAATGGTAACAGATATTGAGATAAAACTTTTTTTATTTCTTTAGAAGAATAATAAATTGTAAAATAAAATTTTTTTTAATTTTTTTTATTGCGTCATTTCCGCCTCCCATATAAAATTCTGGAACACTACAAAAAATATGAAAAAATTGCCGGGCGTGATATCTCGACTTTGGAGCAACTAAAAAAAAACAAAAAATTCACTGTAAATAAGACACTTAAAATTTGGGAATGGCGAGTTGTTTTTTAAAAAAATTTTTTTGAGAAAATGGCAGATAATTAAAGTTAAAGTCCGAAAAAAGTCTACATTTTTCAGTCTAAAGTCTTATATAAAACTTAAAAAGTTATAAAATTATCTTGTTATAACTAATAACAAGTAAAAAAAAAAGAATAAAAAAAACATTCTTGAGGACTAAATGAACCCATTTATGAAAAAAAAATGTTTGGAAAATTTTTTTTTCGAGACGGTACGAGGGCCTTAAGCCAATGCTAGTTTATAAGTCGGAAACACCAAGGGCAGTGAAAAATGTGCGTAAAGAAACTTTCCCAGTAATATGGAAAGCCAACAAAAAAGGCTGGGTAGCAGCCACTTTTTTCGCCGATTGATTTAGAAAGAATTTTTGTCGTAAAGTGAAAATTTATTGTGAAAGTCAACCTATAACAAATAAAGCCTTCTTAATAATTGATGCTCCAGGAAATTCTATTAATTTGGATAAAACCAACGAAAATAATAGAATTATCTTCTTGCCACCTAATACCACATGCCTTCCTTAACCCATAGCCCATTGCTACTTTCAAATCATACTACTTCGTCGAACATTCAATCAATTTATTGAAGCTGTTGAATCAGAGGAAGATAATAGAAATTACTCTATCCAATATTTTTGGCTTAAAAAGTCGTAGGTTGACGTTGCAATTTCTAGTATGAATGGAAGATGGAAGAAATTATGGCCTGAATGCACTTCTGATGGATGTGAAGTGGACAGCCTTCAATAATTGCATACAGAAATTGTGGAATGCGTAAGCCATGTCGATATTAAGGAGACTTTTACGAGCTCATCCGGAATCCTTAACCAATGAAGAAATTTTGGAGTTATTGGAAAATTCGCAAAATATTTCTTTACATTTGTTTAAAGGACACTATCATATCAAACGAAAATGACAAGAAATTTGGAAGATTTGGAATTTCCTTTACAAAAGCATTTCAATATTTAGAAAAAGGAATGGAAATTTTTAAAAAATATGACAACGACACGCAGTGATTCAAAGTAACAAGAACGGCTGTTTTCAATGGTGAAGGATACTATAGGGTTTTATATACCAAGAAACGTAGGAAGTTACCCGACAGGAAAATCGAATCGTATTTCAAGCCGGTATTTTGCGAACGGAAATCACCGAAACCATCTACTTCTGAAGGAAGATCATCTAACGTTAGAATATGATGATAGTTCAGATGATAGAAATGTACATACAAAAAAGGAGTTACAATAGAACCAATTTTTATAATTTATGCCGGATTCATCGTTGCGGATGAGTCGCGCCGCACAAATTTCCCAAAAAGAGAATCAGCTGAACTACGATTCATTGTTGTGGATCAAGTGTGCCGAAGATTTTGTATAATTTGACATTATTTGTATAATTTGTCAAAGTTTTGTTCGTAAAATCCTAAAAAATTAGTAAGTAAAAAATTCGTAGAATGTTGAAATATCTTGTTTTGAGACTACAGGCTAAAGTATTTTCATATATCATACAACAAAAATGACAATTTAAACAATCCGCCGCGCAAAAGTTGAAGTTGATTCAACTTTTTTCCAGAGAGCAAAAAAATTCCCAAAAATATCCCAAAATTGAGAAATGCTCAATTTTTCATACAAAAAGTATGCGCGCGCATAAGTGCGGCACAACTCATCCGCAACGATGAATCCGGCATTAATAATTAGGTTATATTTCTTAAAAATGCCTTTTCAAATACATACAAGCACTACGTTGGTGTTATAATTTCTCTTACCCCGATTTACGCCGTTTCGATTTATGTCGTGTTTTCTCGGAACGCTTTCCGACGTAAATCGGGGTATTCCTGAATACTCTTTCTATATGTTTTGATTTGCAAACTCTGAAGTTAGCTGCACTCACAAGAAAGGGCGAGTCTTCATCAAAAACACATTAGAGCACGTTTCGGTTAGTTTTGTTCGTTTTGTAAATTTTGTTTTTGGTTTTTTAGGAGTAGAAATTGTTTTCTGTCACTTTTAATTCCGTGCCCCCCCCAAAAACAAAATTCTAGATCCGCACCTGGCCTGACGGAATATTCCGTGAATGGGGAGTGCTACACAGGAGACTAGGATCCTAAGGAGAAACCGGTTTTATGTCTATTTTCCTCTTTATTTTCTTCGTTTCTCTCCCATAAAACCGGTTTCACTAGTGCGTCTTAGTCTCCTGAGTAGCACCCCCAAATGGAATGCATGCAACGCAAATGACGGTCTACTTTCAACTTTTTCTGCATTTCCGCATTCGACATAGCACATACAAGCATACACAACAAACACACGCACTCGTAACTTAAATTTTTGGGTTATGTTTGAAAGCCGGGACGGAACGCACCCACGCAATTATGTGTCAGTGGAAACTTGTCGCATATCACGGGACCGCTGAATGCAACACATGTACGCTTATATATGTCACCAGCTTAAAGTGGTGATGCTCGACTGAGCCTTGAAAAAAAAATCGATGAAGATTTTTGCATATCGGTCATTCCATGTCAAACCGAAGGTTTTTCGGTAAATATTATAATTAATGATTCCGATTTTTTTTAAATTTTGCAGACGCATTCTACACATGAAATAATGGGACCCATATTTCGGGAAAAAAATTGCGATTTTTTTTCAGAAGATATACACGGTTGTAAATTGCAAGAAATTTCAAAAAACGTCGCGCGGCCGACCATTCAAATTACTGTATCTTCGAAACCATTAGTCGTACAAAAAAATTATATAGGTCGATTTTGAAGATCTTGAGTCACTCTATGTAGTGGTATATTTAAAATTTGCGTTTGATATTAATAAATTGTTATTATTTGTCTATAAAATTTCATTAGCATTTTTCATCATCAACTCACCAACTTAAAGTTTTGGAAAAAATATCATCGTGTTCCTACTTCAATTCTAAAGAAACGGTGAAAATTTGAAAATGGAACTCAAACGGGGTCATATTTAAAAAATGTAGGACATAATTCTGTCGTGGGGACGGGATTCTATGAAGAAAAATGCGCGAGCGAAGCGACCGAAATTTTTTTTGGACCCTCTTGGGCCTCTCCTCTCGCTGAATTTTTGCACAAGGGCCCTCAATTGTCTGGCCGCGGTACTGCTTCTTGGGTGAGTCCCGTCTGGTTGTTCTGCTCTGACAGATAGTCCAGTAAAATGGTGCAAAAAAAAGGGCCATCCGAACATTTTCTGAAAACAGCAATTTTTTTTTTGTAATGTGTAGGGGGGTTGGTTGGGAGTATAAAACCGAGTTTTCGGGATCCGGAGGGGTGACGTTCGGCCGCCATCTTGTTTTGAGTGGTGAAAAATGGTTTTGCTTATTGCTCGGAAACCGTGAGTCCTACAGAATTTTTGTAAAGATGTTTTTTTTAGATAATCAAATTATCTACAACTTTCGTAAATAACGTTTTGCCGTAATATTAATAATAAAAAAGATATGGACGAAAAATGACTAAAATTTTGGGGGTGATGAGCTTTAAAGCGCTATAACTTTTTTATTATTGATTTTACATAAAAAATGCCTTAGAGCTTTTTTGTAGAGAATTTCCTTGCGAATAATTTGATGTGGTCATCTATTGAATTAGGGTTGTTTTTGTAGGTTTTAGAGCAATGCAAACGGAGAAGTTATAACAAAAGTTCTGCATAAATGCTTCCATCTATACAGGGTGTATACCGTTAAGTTTACAAAGCAGCCGGCTGTGAATAGGTTTTGGATAGACGAACAAAAAATCGTATGGGAGGGGGGCGTAAATCGTAACGGTTTAGCAGCTAGGGCGTTATGTAGTTTTTTTGGTAGAGGTTTACATATCACCCTGTATTTTTGTAAGCCTATGAGCTATTTTCATGAGTAAGATATCAGTGTACGCAGAATACTCCCACCTATCTAAAACTGTAAAAGCCAAGGTTCTACCTTATCAACTTCCAGAGCAATGAGTCATCAAAGTCAAAATTTAGTTTTTTTAACTAAAATTTCAACTAAAACCACCTTTTTCTCCACAAAATACCTAGTTAACTAATATTTTTTTTTGCAGAATTGGAAAGCTTGGACAATTTCCTATGAATTATGTCAATTTTTATCCTACGGCTTTTATTTTTGGAGTTATACGCAATTTTAATCTTATCTTATCTAAAAAAAAATCTTTACAAAAATTCTGTAAGACTCACGGTTTCCGAGAAATAAGCAAAACCATTTTTCACCACTCAAAACAAGATGGCGGCCGAACGTCACGCCTCCGGATCCCGAAAACTCGGTTTTATACTCCCAACCAACCCCCCTACACATTCAAAAAAAAAAATTGCTGTTTACATAAAATGTTCAGCGAATGTCTCATTTGACTGGACTAAGAGTGTCAAAGCTCTGTTGGCTAAACTCCGAACGTATGCTATCAACGAGAGATTGAGAATTTTTTTCTGGCCGTTCAATCAAGGTAATATTGAACTTCCTTATCACTCACTCTTTTCCTAAGCTTTATAAATGATCGATTTTCAATCCCCTCCACAATTTTCACATTTTCGCTGATAACGGTACCGCGGGCTACTCCTGGTTACTACATTTTAGTAATCTTGTACTAATTTCAAAATCTTTTCCGATCTTACTCGCGATTATATTTTATTTCTGATCACGCAATACTTCTACTTTTATAAAAAAACAATTCACAGTACACAAATCCCTTTTAAATCCTTCTTCATTACGTCTCTCTACATACCAACATCGCCAGAATAACAACTATGCGTAAATGGCTGAAGATAAATCTCCTTTCAACCACATAAGATCCATATTTTTTCGTTGACGGAGATTTATTTGGAGGCAGGTGATCCTCTCACGAACTTTATTTTATCGCCACTGATTGATGATCACCGGTGAATGTGTCCAGCCGATCTTCAACATTGTTTTGTTTTTGTAGCTTATCTTTTGATTGCAGCAGTTGGTTCGGTAGCAAACAGGTATTTAAAGTCTTTTGTTGTTGCTTCGATAATTGGGTATTATTGGGAATGTAAAGAGAAGAATTGAAGAGTGCAAGGTTTTGTTTTTAATGGAACGGAATGACATGTTGTTTAAGATTATTTTTTTGTATTTTTTTATTAAAATATTTTTTTGTCATTAAATGTAAACTTATTTCGGTTAAATCATCGGTCAACACAAATTTTGAGTCTGAATTTTGCGTATCTTATTTGTACTCCTCTCACATTACTAATTAAAGAAAAAATAGCTTTACCTGAAAAAGTTTGCTTTTGTAGATGACAGAATGAAAGTCGTGATGAAAACGTCACCTTGTTCTTGTGAACAACCACCAATGTTTTCTTTAAGGGACATTCTGCAACACATGTGTTTAAAGTTAACTAGCGTAGTTGAAATATGCTGTTTATAAATGTCAGCTCTATTTTTTCGAGAAAAACATGAACCACTGCTTTGAGGCTGTCCCATGCTTGACTTTTGTGAGTGTTGAGTAGCTGTCAACATTCATTGCTGGCCTTAATTTTCCTTATTTGTGGTCCGACTAAAATACATACCAGCTTTTACTTTGGCTTCCGATTAACTAGGATAGAAATTCTTTAAATATTGAAAAGCTTCAGAATCTTGACGGAAAGCTTTAACGAATTTCTTCCAGTTGTATACTTATGTCCGTTCTGACGCAGTGACATTATCGGTTGTAGTCCAGAATATCACAGCTAGTGGCGATATCTCTAGAATATTAAAGCTCATCGAAAGCTTTTAAGCAGGGCCGGCGGTTGGAGTTCAGTCCGAGTGGGTAGTTGGCCGGGAGGGGGATATATATAGTTGGCCGGGAGGGATATATAAAGGGAGTATCCGTTAAGTTAACAAAGCCGCCGGCTGTGGATAGGTTTTGGATCGACGAACGACGGGAAATCGTCAGTGGTGGTTCCTCTTTGGAAGCAAAGGAAGCACTGCTTCCCTTGACCAAATAGGCAACTTCATAAAATTTAATTGAAATATATTAAGATTAATCAGAAGAAAAATCTTAATATATTTCCTCCTCTGGAAACACTAAAAGCCATGCTGTAGAAAAATATCGAGAGCCAATTCCCCCTGAATGGGACTTCAAATCTCCAAATTACACTGCAACATAACCTGACTTCACCGATTTGAAGTCCCATTAAGGGGAAATTTTGAGAGCCAAATTTTGTAGCACAACGTAGCGAAGCTGTAATATCTCCAGCTTTTTTGTCCCTGAAAATCAACGTGAAAAGTCCAACCCATTCAATTTAATTGAACGCACACTCATGCAAAGGTTTGCGTTCATACAGTTCCCTCAGAAGCTGAACTAATATTCCCTGGAAATGGTACTTTAACATTGCAAAAATACAGGACAAGATTTTTTTTGGGTTGTGAGTGTGGGGGGGGGGGGGGTTCGGTGTAAGTTTAAATTTGAGTTTTCGGGCTCGGCCCCCGCCCCCTTTTGGCCGCCATCTGGGAAAAGGTGTGCAAATGGGTTTTCCACTATATCTCCGTAACAGTACATCTTACAGAAAATTTGTAAATAGGTTTTTTGTTTACAATTAAATTATCTACAATTTATTATACAAGCTTTTTTGTCGTAAATTGAATAATTAAGAAGTTATAAGCCTTAGAACACAACCCAAAAAAAACCTTGTCCTGCATTTTTGCAATGTTAAATTACCATTTCCATGGACTATAAGCGCCGCTTCTTCAGAGCCGAATATCGGGATATGGGAAGTCGAAGATAGACAAATTTTCTCTATATCTCTTTGTTTTCTTGGTTTCGTTTTCTGGTAATCTGCTCCGGCTTTGCCTGCTTTGGATAGTTGCTATTAAATTTACCCTTTAAAATTCGCTTGACTCTTACTAAAACATGAATTTTCGTTTATTATATGAGTTAAGAAAAAAGAGATCGAGGATAGGTGAACTTTCTCTTTATCTATTGTTTATTCTAATTCTAATGGGGTGGCAGGAGGTGTGTATTTAATATAAGCTGATAAATTTTTAGCTTCCATTATGTTTTTTATGATTTTCTTTAATGATGATTTAAAGAGATAAAGATTATTTTTTTGAATTGTGTTTTCGAGTATGGGTTGCCTGAAGCGTTTTTGTTTTGCGGTTACAAAAGGGAATAGGGTGTGAATGCGAGGTACGCAGTGTATTTCAGAATTAGATCTGCATGATTGGAAAGTACGAGTACAAAATAGATTGATAGTACGGTTTTCTGCTTTTTGCATGGGGTTAATTACTTAATTCGTTTTTTATATTTGTTATTTTTCAGTTTTTTTAATTAAAGTCTTCAATGCTTTTACTTTTATCGTTCGCGGCATACATTAGTTTTGACGCCCTCCGCATTGCTTCCCTTATCCTGAACATTACGAACCGCCACTGGAAAACGTAACGGTTTAGCTAGGGCTTTTTGAATTTTTTTGGTATCACCCTATATTTTTGTACCACTATGACCTATTTTCATGAATCAGGTATCAGTGTACGCAGAATACTCCCTCCCCACACTGTAAAAATCAAGGTTCTACCCTACCAAGTTCCAGAGCAATGAGTCGTCAAAGTCAAAACTTTGATTTTTTCACTAAAAGAACCCCGGTACAATGTATGTATATGGAAATTGGCTTTCTGCGAAAAAAAATTTAAAGTGAGTATTCTGATGCAGAAGACGATTCTGAACAACTTTGTGGCTGTGCTCTTTCTCAAAAAACGTCACTGGAAAAAATTACAGAGGCTTAAGACAACCCACACACTGCAGCCTTTCCATCGGCTGACAGATAGTTAACTGTAGCTAATGCTAAAGGCCCTTGGTCAAATGGTCAAATTGGATGTACATCCATGCTGCACCATGATTTTCATCCAACCTGCGCGCGCCTCGAGTTTTGATCGGCAACCGGCTTACAATAGATAGTTTTGGTTGTACATCCGCAATTCGATGTACATCCAATTTGAAAATAGGTCATAGGGTTACAAAAATACAGGGTGATATGCAAAACTCTAAAAAAAACTTCAAAACGCCCTAGCGGCTAAACCGTTACGATTACCCCCCCCCCCCCATGGCAATCGCTCTCTCAGGCTAAAGGTAGCTATATATTTTGGTTTACAAACAGAGACTCTCGGTTATATCGACACTGAGCTAGGAACTGCGAGTCCAGAGTTTGCGCTCTGAGAGCCCGATTGTTGGGCTCCAGGAATTCAACGCCAAATTGAACTGAACAAGCATGTATATTTGAACTCTCACAGCTTAAAAAAATGTCCGTATTCTTTCGAAGTTCGAGTGGGTATTTTACCCACTCGGAATTTTTCGAGTGGGTAGAACTACCCACTCAACCCACATCAACCGCCGGCCCTGCTTTTAAGTCCACCCAAAACTCACCACAAAGGTTGTTGTCCAAGACTCAAGCCAAGAACCAAAACCCAAGCTTCAAGCTAAGACCACATTCACGGCCGAGACTAAAACCGATGACTTTACTTTGCCAGAACCGACATAGCTATACTAACAGCACTCGTGGATCTCGTCGTTGTAGAGTCTCAAATCGTCGGAAAAAACTTAAAATACGGTCCGTTTGTCTGTCCGTTCGTCCTTGACCCACTTTCATTCCGTACATCTCCGTAATCTGACAAATTGTGGAGGCAAACTTTCTGGATGTTAGGATCGCTATGACGTAGTCGTCGTCTCTAATGCTTTTAAAATCTTACCCATGGCCATAAGTTATAACAGTGGCAAGAGGACTCTACCTTGGGTGTGCCCCCGCAACCAAAACGCGCCTACCATTCATTCCACACGCGGATGTGGATACAATGTGGATACAAGGTCCTGCTGCATTCATAGTCCTACTTTTTCTTAACTCAGTTTATTTTTATTTCATTGCTGTTTATTGATCTATTACATAAATTTTTATGCCCACACACAAGAGCTGTGAATTGAATAGTTTGAAATGATATTCAACAACAAAAAAAAAACGGAAGAAACACTACAAAACAAATCCACAATTTCATATATTTGTAAGGATGCTCCCAAGTTCCGCTTTCGAATTTTTCCTGGACGATTTCCAATTTCTTTTTAATCCCAAAATCACTGAATTTTCATGAAAATAAAAACAATTTCCACAGAAACCAGAAAATTTGTTATTGAAATTTTTGTTTCTTAAATTTTCTGTTTGGCAAACACTTTACATCATTATTCAGTTTATTTTTTTTTTGCTTTTGTGGAGGGGAGAGACAGAGAATTGTCCTAAATTTTTGATTGAAAATCTCATTTGTGAAAGTGTGTTTACTTGTTTCATTCAGTCTTTATTAATACAGAACAGCCCCCAAAAAAACGTTTAAGAATTATGGATCTGCAATTCGTGTTGAAAATTGAATATGCAAATTTAAAAGACATAAATAAATAAAAAAAGAATCTCGAATCTTAATGCCACAAGAAGAATATAGATTTTTTTTGTTTCACATAATCCACTTCATGTTTATCCTCAGATTTATAGCTGTTTACTTACGTATTAGAATTTCTACACCTCTACGCAATTTTCCCTAATTACAAAAAGGCAATCCACTGTCAAAGGCTCCTTAAGAAATCTTAAAATATTGCCAAGCTCATCTGGTCCAGTAAACCGTATGGTTGTGGCGAGTGCAAAAGCGAGAGCTAGTAATTAATTACAATGAATCAGAGCCTAATGGAAATCTATTCACCTAACATGGACTCTCCTTATCCTGAAATACTAGAGTCTGTCTGCAGAAACTTTTCCTCATAAATAATGTTACACGAGTCACGAGGCGCGCACAGGAGATCGAGAAAAGTCATACCTGGGTAGACACCACCTATTCCAGATTGGAACGGTGTGGGGAGGGAGATT
Organism: Thereva nobilitata; assembly: GCA_963855945.1. Lineage (NCBI taxonomy): Eukaryota > Metazoa > Arthropoda > Insecta > Diptera > Therevidae > Thereva > Thereva nobilitata. The sequence goes on from OY979697.1 coordinate 80,345,125, forward strand.
CAATGAGTGCGCCCCGCGCGAATACCAGCGTATCCCCCATGCCCGAGCCTTAACGGATGACCATTAATCACCATGTTTTGTTGCATTTATTATTGTTATTAAATGCATGGTTTCCATTCTTGTTAGAAATTCTGTGGTTAAACGTGGAGGACGGCATAAAGGTAGTCAGTCGGTGGTCTAGTGTGGTAAGGTTTAGTGCAGCTCCCCTCCGGGGCTACCGACAGCAGCATCTCACAATATGCATAATCAAGGCTAATTCGATGCCGGTATATCATTCTAAGGCTAATTCCGCCTATTATCGTGAGATCAACAGATAAAGAAACGGCACACTGATAACGCTGCGCGGCAAATGAGCTGAAATACATTTAGATCAAGGTGAACAAAGGGACACCGCTCTGCCAGCAACTGTAGGGCCGAGGGCGAGTCCTATGAATAGATCGACACTAATGATCGTGAAAAATGCTTTAATTTCTCAATCGCCCGCTTCACGTCCGCTTTGTTCTCTTAGCTAATAACATGGAATTTGACGACTATGTTTTTGCGTCATAGTCGGAGGGGGACCCTTAATTAATGGGACAGTGTGTCTAGTGCAAGCAGATGTTTAGTCATAAGTCTGCACCACCCACGCAGCCCGACAGACGAGCCAGGAAGGGTCAACAGAAATATTTTGTGTTCTTGTATTTTTCGTTGTGTTTTGTAGTTGTTGCTAGTGGTGTTATCCAGTTTTATCCAAGTGATTTACTGGGTGCTAGGTCTGCACTATACACAGTCATGAAGGATATCTTCCGCGTTCTGTGTTCTTCTTTGACTATGATGTAACGTTGTTCGTGAATACTAGATATAAAAGGGCTTCATTGTCACGACAACAGTTGCTGGTGGTTTGGAGAAATTTCTGCTGCAGCAAAACTACTATATAACATCCACAGTACGTAGGCGCAGGCCTCGATGGATAGATTTATCTTAATAAAAAGAAATGGGGGAATAAGTCACATTAAAATGGGTGAAAGGAAGATTAATTGACATTTTTAATGTATCTCATTAATTTGAGGAAACTATGTCAATTTTTGTGCATAGAGTTAACTGGTTTTAGGTGCCATGGGAGATGCTGAAACCCTTATATTTATAACGTTTTGGATAAATGACTTCTGCTCTATTCTAATTGACTTTTAAGTTATTTTTTAATTTAAAAACGATTTTATTAATTAGTTAAACAGAAATTAAATAGAATGGAACAAGTTTTTCGTTGTGTGTGAGAATTTTTGATTTTCAAACTCTTCAAATCTGGTGCATTTCATTATCACTTCCATGTTAATTACTAAGTAACTGAAGACTCTCGAGAGGTGAATGGTGTGCAGCATCTGTAAGTGGCAACTTCGGGATTAGATATTTTGTAGCTTTACAAAATACAATAAACAAAATTAAAACCACTTTGATGAATGATAACAGTGTAGGCCGAAATGTGTAGTTTATAGTTTACCATAAAAACATAATATTTATATGAAATTGTAGATTAAGAGGCTACTCTTCGGTCAACATCGATAAAGAAAGAAATTACATATATTGCAACTTCGCGAGTAAAATAATTTAGTTGGTTAATTTTCTTACTAGCACGCACGCGACCGCTGCCAGCGCGCATAGCGAACAAATAGGGACGCCGCAAAAGTATGCACGCACCCGCCACAGGGATGCACGCTCCCGCCACAAGCACGAAAATCTAAAAATTTGTTCGCTAGAGGCCTAGAGGCTTCCACTGGTACGAAATTGTAAATACATCCGCATCGGCATAAACCATTCCAAACGGGAGTGTTTTACCAAGCAGTCCCCCCGCTAAACACGAACCATTTCTAATGCTGCTTGACCTACGCAATCGAACGAGAACCTTTTTAATTTTTACTCGGGTTGCTTTCGTTTGTATATCTATATCTATATTAATAAAAGAAAGTTTCTGTATATATGTACCTATGTATTTACAGTATTGGCCAATACTAAAGCACCCCCCTTCAATATTTCATATATTTTCCCGATATTAGTGGCTTTTCAACGGGTCTTCGACTTAATAATCCAGCTTCTACGGGTCTTCGTCGGAATGTTCTCTCGTTTATTCCAAAGTCGAAAACTTTAGGAAGTTGTGCTGAGGATAGGTCAAGATTTAAAGATGGTCCCTTTTAGCAAAGAGTCCTCCCTATTATATGTTTTTTTTCGATCTTCCGCCAGAATGAAAACGTAAAACCCGGCCCGTTGCCTCGTACTTTTTTATCATTCACAATATTACTGACCGTTAGTCATTTAAGGCTGGTACAGACTATGCCAGTATTTTAGTCGAGTGAGTAGGTAAACCAGTATGGACAAACAAATTTAGTCGAGTAATTTACTAAAATCATTTAGTCGAGTCAATCCATAGTCCAGTCAAATTAGTCGAAAAAAGAGGATGACATTGCATTTTAAGAGGTACAGAATTTTTTTTTTGACATTTGTTCGGGTACATCTGACAATGATAAAACCAAGATTGTGGGGTTGCAGTGGCTTGGGAAAAGCCGCCATCTTGAAAAAGAGGGAGAGATTGTTTATATTAAATAGCTCGTTTGCCTGCAATGATAGCTGATAATGATCCATGGCAAAGTTGTGGAGAATAAAATTATCTAAAAAATGAGCCCTCAACGAGCTCTGTAAGTTGATATGGCTCAAAGTAATGGCCGGTCAAAGTTCAACCATGATCGTGTGGTGAGGGTTGAATGCAGTTTTTTGCAATTAACTCGCCAAATGTTAATTTTTTTGGCTTAATGCCCCGTAACAAATTTAAAGTCCTTGTAATTGCCTTTAAAATGAGCCCTTAATCGTCGTTATCGATTATGTAGTTTGCGAGCAATCCAACGCCAAAGTTCGCACAAGACGTGCCTGGAATAATTGATAACGCCATTTTTTTGAATATTTCGTTAACGGTTGCTCATATTAAAAATTAGTAAATGACAGGAATACGTGCAATGAAAATATCTTTCCAGCGAGGTATTGGTCGAAACTGCATGTCGTTGTATGTCCGCGATACAGCGGGTCAAAGGTCAACGGAGAGGTTTACGAATTTTTAGCTATTTAACAGCTGAAAATGATAATTATGGGAACTAGTAGCTGAGAATCATCAGTTTTCACATTCTAAAAATAAAATTTTTGACGAGAAACAATAATTCTCAATCAGTAAAACTTTCTGACGAAAGAAAGAATAACAATCGAAGGTTTAAGAGCCAAGATACTTTTTCGAAATAGTGTGGGTTGAGTTTAGTTGAGTTGGGTTGAATTTGGTTGAGCTTAGTTGAGTTTAGTTGAGTTCAGTAGAACTTGGTTAGTTAAGTGTAGTTGAGTTTAATTGAGTTTAGTTGCTAAGAGTTAGAATAATAGTTGAGTTTAATTGAGTTGGGATGAGTTTATTTGAGTTTAGTTGCTAAAAGTTAGGTTGAGTTTCATGTAATGCTATGGCCTTTATTGCTAATAGGTTTTTTTATAAACAAGTCACGTTCATAACATTCTCTTGTTCAGTGTTTTACTAAAAAATAATTCAAGGTCAAAATGTCAAAACTGATGATTCTCAGCTACTATTTCCCATAATTATAATTTTCCAAAGTTGTTAAATAGCTAGCAATTCGTAAACCTGTCGGTTGACCTTTGACCCGCTGTATCGCGGACATAAAACGACATGCAGTTTCGACCAATACCTTGTTGGAAAGATATTTTCATTGCCCGTATTCCTACCATTTACTACTTTTTCATAGGAGCAATTGTTAACGAAATATTCAAAAAAATGGCGTTATCAGTTATTTCAGGCACGTCCAGTGCGAACTTTGGATTTGGATTACTCGCAAACTACATAAGCGATAACGACGATTAAGGGCTCATTCTAAAGGTAATTACTAGGCCATTGATCATTCTCAGCTATCATTGCATGCAAACGAGCTATTCAATATAAACAAGCTCTTCCTCTTTTTCAAGATGGCGGCTTTTCCCAAGCCACTGCAACCCCACAAACTTGGTTTTATCATTGTCAGATGTACCCGAACAAATGTCAAAAAAAAATTCTGTACCTCTTAAAATGCAATTTCATTTCCTAATTTGACTGGACTACCATTCCTGTTCTATTTTTTCGGTCGAGTAGCGGCAGGATGCCATGACTTTGTCATGCAAATTGATTAATTTTATAGTTTTTACTTTGCTATCTTGTCATCTGTTCATTTTGACACTTTACTTACTAATGCACTGTGTTCGGACACTTTTTAGCTACTATGTAATACGTTTTAAGACGTTTAGTGGTAAGTAAATTACTCGCCACTCGACTAAAATACTGGCGTAGTCTGTACCAGCCTTTAGAGCCTAAAGTTTAGGCAGTCGCTATGGCAAATTTTCCATTGAATTGAGGGGGTGCTTTAGTTTTGTCCACTGGTACAATAATTTATCATTTCATTGTATAGTTTGAATTGTAAGACTGGAGTATTTATAATATAATTTTTGAATTTTTTTTATGTTTTAGATATATAAATAAATATTTAGATATAAACTTTGTAATTTTTGATAGTTGTTTTTATTAAGTTTTTATTAAAATAATGAAAAACTTATGAAATATTGAAGGGGGTGCTTTAGTATTGGCCAATACTGTATGTAGGTCCGTGGGGTCTTCCATCTCGAAGCCCGATTTTCGAAATTCAACATGGCCGCCGAAAAATGACCGAAATTCAAAATGGCCACCCAAATATGAATTTGCAAATTGTGTTCCGATTTCAATGAAAGTTGGTATCTAGGGGTTTTTAAGGTCGCTAATAACGAATTTGTGGTCAAAACTTATAAATTCAAAATGGCCGCGCCAATATGGCTGACGAATTTGCCAATTGTATTCCGCTTCCCATGAAAATCGGTATCTGGGGTTTTTTGAGGTAGCAAATAACGAATGTTTAAGCAAAACTTATAAATTCAAAATGGCCGCGCTAATATGGCCGACGAATTTGCCAATTGTATTCCGATTCCAATGAAAATCGGTATCTGGGGTTTTTTAAGATAGCAAATAAAGAATTAATGATCAGAACTCATAAATTCAAAATGGCTGCGCCAATATGGCGGACGAATTTTTTTCAATTGTATTCCGATTCCAATGAAAGTGGATATCTAGGGGTTTTTAGGGTTGCAAATAACGAATGTATGATCAAAACTTATAAATTCAAAATGGCCGCACCAATATGGCCGATAAGTTTGCCAATTGTATTCCGATTCCAATGAAAATCGGTATCTGGGGGATTTTAAGGTAACAAATAAAGAATTTATGATCAAAACTTACAAATTTTAAATTTTAGGGCCAATCTGGGAGACGAATTTTGCCAAATAAGTGTCATTTCCCGGTCAGCTGTATGTAGGTTGTCCAATCGAAAAATCTTCATATTCTAGCTCCAAATGGAAGAACATTGACCATAGTGTATCTTGGGCATTTCCTCTATTGTCATGAAGTTCGCCACATTCTTAAATGTAGGAAATTTCTTAAATTTCCCCTAACCAGTATAGAAACAGTAAAAACGGAGGAAATAGGTTTTCAAATTAATATGAATAACATCTCTATATATTTCAATAAAAAAACGCTTTACAGGACAGTTATCCACAGTTCTACTGGTCAGACTGCAAGGACGATTTTCGGGAAACAGATTACGCTGCCAAGTGATGGGAATCGCCCAACAGGATGAAGACCCACTATGACCTAAGGGCGAACAGATCTTGATTTCAGGAAGGCGATCTGTATGGTTTCCAAAATTATTTTTCCCAGATGTTTTGTTGTTTTCATTATATCGATACCCTCATTCTAATACCAATTTTTCAGGAGAAGCAAAAAACTGCTTTTTATTTCTTCTGAAGTACTTACCGTTATTATATTTAATAGTAGGACCATAGAATTTTGTTTTGTTGTGACTTTTTCTTTCATGGTTTTGCAACTGCTGTGTGGAGAATTGCAAAATACATAATAATCTTTCACAAAAAAAATCCCTAAAAATGCTCATACGTGGTATTAGAATGATTGTATCGATATGTACTTTTTTCTACCGCGGACAGTGAACACATAAACTTTTTTTATTTAAAGGCGTTGCAACGCACGCGGGTTTTTTGCTAGTTGTAAATAAGAAACGGATTAGGCTGTAATCGACTCTACTAGTTCTACTGCAAAGTCACGTTGTAACAAAGTCCGGATAAAAATTGCTGTTGATATAAAGGATCACAAATAGGATATGCGTGTTTCAGGATAGGTCGAACTAGAAAACAGAAGAGAGCTATTTTAAACCAGTCATTGTCAAACTTTTGAGCCATTCCCTTTTTTTTATGTGGCAGTGCTAACCTCAGGAATCACCCTACCAGTCCGTTATGTCGTTTATCACCACGGTATACAGAAAGAAGGTAATGTAAAAGACTGGATATCGTTTTAGTGCGACTTCACTCGGCAACTCTTCCCATGTAAAATCGAAATTGTTGTTGTTGTTTCTGCATTAAGTTGCCGGGTGACTTCACCTTTTTCTAGGATATTCGAAGCTGTCAGTGTCTTTTACATTACCTTCTTTCTGTATACCATGGTTTGTGACGTCATGGTGCCGAGCGGGCTAATCTGGTGTTGCGGGTATAAGATTGCCGTGGAGGCAGGAGAGCGTTTATTTCGCTGGAACAGTCGCTATGATAGTAGCTATAAAATTTTGTCAGTGCTGCTACATTTCTACGGTGGCTCAAGGGGTCGATGGTGGAGCAAACGGTGTCGTCATCGATTAATTTATGGGCCCTTTTTTGTACTTTATCTAACCGCGCCAAGGTGGTTATCGAAGAGCCGCCCTAAATAAGCGAGTTGTATTCGAGAAGAGACCGATGGCTGCAGGAGGAACTTGCACCTCTTAAGAAATCCCAAGCACTGGGATGCTTGTTTGGCGATTTGGAATATGTGGTCATTCCATCGCAAGTCTTTGGTCAAAGTCACGCCCAAGATGTTAAGGGATGGGTCGGCTATTAGTTCAACATGATCCACTGACACGGATGGATAGGTGTTGCACTTTTTATTGGAAATAAGACAGTACTTGGTTTTGGTGGGGTTGAATTCGACACGATTCTTGCTTCCCCAATACAGGATGAGTTCAATGTCCCTATTTATAGAGTTGGACATTAGTTCGCGATCATCAAGGCAGGATCTGGCATGTGCTTGTCTTGCATTGTCGAAGACGTAAGAGTAACGAAGGGTACCGTCGTCAGCGAAGCTGAAAAGAGGGTTGGAGGGGATTGAAAGTGGGTCATTTATAAAGATAAGATATAGAGCAGGTGATAAAATTGGCCCCTGGGGACCCCGCAGAGATGGGGTGAGATTCGGATTTAACGCCATCCAATACTACCTTGATTGAACGGTCCGAAAGGAAACTTTCGACCCACTTCTGTAGAAGTGAGTCGACTCCAATAGCTTTGAGTTTAGCGAGCAGGGCTGAGTGCCAAACTCTATCGAAAGCCTTGGGATTATCTAGAGCAACCAGACTAGACTCACCAAATAGATGTAGACTTCGGTTGAGGTGTTCTGTAAGGCAAACTAAAAGATCGCCAGCGGACCTTTTTTGTCGGAAGCGATACTGTCTGTCGTTTATAAGCCAGTTGGATTCTAGATATCCCATAAGCTTTTTGTTGATTATCGTCTCCATGGTTTTGGAGAGAATAGAGAATTGCTATTGGGCGGTAGTTGGAGGGAAGGCTGGAGTAACCTTTTTTCGGTGTGGGCTGAACATGTATGCAAGTTTCCAATAGTCTGAATAAACTCCGGAGAAGTATGATAGGGCAAAAAGTTTACGCAGGGGTTTAGCCGAAGGTGAGGCGCATTTCTTTAAGACGATGGCGGGTATATTATCGGGTCCAGTGGATTCGTTGGCAGCGAGTTCCTTGAGGCACATGTAATACACCTCGCGAGTTCTGACGAATACCCTGTCCATTGAATGAGCGGTGTGCTCAAGGACCGAGGGTAATGTATCAGTTTCTGGTAAAGAAGAATTTGAGGCAAAGAGAGATGCTAATAAATCGGCCAGGGATTTTCTGTCTGTGATCACCTTCTCATCGTGGATGAAGGAAGGGGTTGTGGATATAGGGAAATTCTTCTTGATGGAACTGAAATTAAGTTTTTGCCATAGACAATGCCTAGATCGACAATATAATGATACTGCAGCTGTGTGTTATTTTTATGGGAAAGATTTTCTTTATGTCTCAGTAGACAGTATGGACCTAACAGCTGACCAATCTCTTAACAGCTTGGGTATAGCTTTATTCGAGGATATGTGATGGAACGATCACATATTCCAAATTGCCAAACAAACATCTCAACGCCTAGGATTTCTTAAGCAACGTTAAGGTGCAAAGCTACGCCATCAAACTCACCGCGGATTGCATGTTTTACGGCTCTATTATAACTTGGAGCCACCGCTGGAATGTAGAAGCCTGGACAAAATTGTCTTGCTATTACCATAGGCCCATTTTACACGTGTTCCCTCAAGCCCTCTCTCACCCCTCCCCTTAAAACCGAGCAAGCTTGCAGAAAACTTTTTGCTTCGTGTTTCATCGTGTAAAATGGGCTATAACGATCATTCCACTGAAATTATCGCCCGCAAAACAATACCCGGGCCCGCTCGACTCACCCTAACACCCTGCAAAATTTGTCGATATGAGTAAAACCTATGAATTCTCTGTGAGAGCAGGAGTAGTTCCAAGTAAGTACGAGTAAAAAAGAGCAGAAAAGGAACACGGCTATTGTTTGCTAATTCTTCCGAGCAGGTTGAGACATTTTTAACTGAAGCGGAATCGACATTAACGCTCGTCCTTTGACAAACATCCCGGACGACTCCTCTGATCTGTCACTTTTAATGCCACTTCATATTTTAACGGGTTGCCATACCAACGTTCCATCTCGCTTGTTTTTTTTTACAAAATTCCTACTCCAAGCTGACGGTAAATGAAAGCCTTGATAGTGAACCCTCTTGAAGACTAATACCAATGCTGATTCGATCACGGCGACTCATATGAGACCGATGACCACGTTTAGTACTTATTTTTGCGAATATTTCAATGAAATGTCAAAAAGCTACAGCATTCAAAGCGCCGTCGTAGTACAACGCACGCATCTTTTGCTAGATTGGCACCGCTCTTTCAATCAAGGATCGTCTTTTTAGCCTCACCTACTCACAACTTCCCGAGGACTTGACTGGCAAACCTTAACAATTTCTATCTCTAATATCGAATGAAAATACCTTAAGTGTCATAATGCAACGCAACCTCGATCTAATCCTCTATCACGGATCTATAATCCTATCTAATCCCACATTAAAGCCTGTAAATCCATTTACACAAACCCATAATTAAAATCATCTTCATCACTCCCGACCAGCATATATCTTTGATACCAACTCTTCAATAAATAACAGCATCGACATTTCTAATAAACAACAATTTCACACCTGTCAGCTTGAGATCGTCCACGTCTGAGCACAAGCCAACAAGTGGGATTAGATGAAAATCGCCGCGCACACAAATTCAATGTTTTCGAGGTCAACTAAATATTTTCGTGCATGAAACCAATAAAAATACTTCAATCGCGCACCATAATCACGAATGGCATCGTGGAATCTATTTAAAGACCTTCCAGTTCATCTTATGGGTGCATCATCTTGGCATCCAGCTATGCAGTTCCTGGTGCAACACAAACGACGTTAGTCGCAGCACAAGGAATGAATCCAAACATCTAACAATTCCGTGCGACTTTAAAAAGATTGTAAAAAAAGATTTACAACTTCACGTGTACGGGGATAATTGTAAAAAGGAATTTAACAGAGATGGAGAGAAAAAAAACTCCGTTTTAGGATAACGCAGAGCTGTGGTGGAGGGCGATACGAAGAAGGATGCATGATGGTGACTGAATACAAAGTACAAAAAATAACTGGCATCCGACCGCATGGAATCTCATTCATCTCCAGAAAGACCAGAAAGGTAAGATAGGAAATCCCGGGGCCCATCGCCAGGTGACTTCGGTTTCATCTTGTCCCAAAGTGACCAAGGTCTCGTGTTTCCTGATGGCGTTCGATTTTCGCCATGAAAAATGTGAACAAGGAGGCATAAACGTGTAAAATTGCCAATTCCAAGTTGTTTGTTGTGTAGACTTTGAAGGCTCCAGATAAGAAGTTTCTCTTGTCAAAGTAGTTCCATTAGATACATCGGGGCAGATGGTGCCGCAGCAGAATGTGCCGAAGAGCCATTTGGAAAAGCGCACGTTCTACAGCCAAAACAAGTTCCAATGTGCCTGGAATGCTATCAATGGACCAGCAGCATACTTCTTCTTGCCTAGCATCTTTTCGATGTAGAGAGGAAGTTGTTGCCATACAATACCAGCCCAGTTCGGTATCATAATTGGCAGCACAATCAAGCCTTGATCCCCATAGGCTGGATTATTTACTCTTTTCTGACTTTGTTATGAAATCAATGTTTGAAAAGCCGAAAGACGGTTTCAGCAGTCTTTTCCTCAATCCCCAGGTTGCTCGGATCTCGAATGATTGCTGGCTATGTGCAGTGGTAGGCGCTTCCGATTGTCGGCATCGTGCCAACTGTTTATTGACAGGTCGCCTAATAGGCTTCTGCCGAGAACTACTTTTTGGTCTTTGCTCTTTTTTGGAAGTCAATGTATGTTGGGGACAGGCATGAGGTGTTTATTTTTCTTATTATCGATTTTAAATTATTATTTGCTTCCAAAATTATCGAATGAATATGAACTGAATGTGGAGACAAGTGAATACAAAAACAGAAGAGGAATGAAATGTGGAATTTTAGTGCGAGGTTTTTTTTGTGGGGAAAAGAGAATTGTTTTTTAATATGAACGGTTTCAATTATTATGGTAAATATTTTTTTACATTAATACAGAATTTTGTTCATAAGTAACTCTGAAATAGCAAATAAAACTATTTCAAGCGTGACATATAATCTCAACCGTATTTACTTCCGAGAATAGGAGAAATCCCCCGCTCATAACTTGTATTATTTTTAGTCAATAGAATTAGCTCTAAGTTAACTTCAACTACATGTTCTGTCTTAGCAGACATCAGTCGTCTTACGATCCGATCTTTTAGTTACCATCACTTGCCTTTACCTTCGTTCAACAGTTGTGGTTAGCCAAACTAGACTGGGACGATCAGCTGCCTCACTAGTTGTTACTAACAATCATCCCTCTTACTACCGTTGGATTTCCTATCACTATCTAAATGCAGATTATTATTACTTCTAACTAGCTCTTTCGTCTTCCTCTGAGGAGAGATCGGGGTAGCTTATCTATCTTTATTATGTAAATTTGATGTATTAAAGGAATTCACTTTTATTACTTCGATTTATTTTTACAGTTTTTTTATGAATAAAATATTTTATAGGTCTGTCTGCGAAACGAACTTTTGAAATTATAAGCAATTTTGATGTTAAAATTGACTCTATTTGGTACTTTTCGACAAAGCTTAGGTGAAAAAGTACTAAAAAAGTACGAACTAGAGCAGTGGCGGACTAAGCCCGTCAGAGGCCCGGGGCGGCAAAGCTGAAGAAGTTGATGTAATTTTAGAAACCTTTTATTCAGTTTTCATTTGTGTGTGTATGTTTATTTCCCAGTAGGGAAAGCATTTAATTACCCATCGATCCCGAAAGTATGTAGTTATAAAGCCAAGTGTCCACTATAGAGTTTTTTTGGTAGAGTGTAGAGTGTAAAGCTCTACCTGTAGTGTGTACACTACAGCGCGTCTCTACCACTCTACCACCCCACCGCCCGTATAATTGCTCTAGAGAAATTTTGAGTAGAGTTCTACCACGTGCTCTACAGACTGTAAACTGCAGATGCGTTTTCTCTACTGTAGAGTCGGCCATAAACTTTTGCATGTCATTTAATTTCTCAGTTATTCAGAGATGCGTGCGTACACATATTGTGTAAAAAATTTAAAGGAAATTAATAGCAAACAAAAAACTAATAAAATGAGTCCTCGCCAAAAACAAGCTGCTGCCGTTTTATTTTTGCTCGAAGAAGAGAAAAAGAAGGAAAGGAAATGTTGGGCGCGAGATTGGATTGCGAAAAGAAAATAAAACGCTGGAATGTATCGAGAATTATTGAATGAGCTCACGGAAGAAGACACATTTTCTGCGTATGTCGTATTCGAATTGCGTTGTTATTTAACAGGCCGATGTACAACAATTCGAAGCGCAGTCGAAATGCAAATAAGAATGAATACTGTAGAGAGAAAAACTCTATCGAACATGCTTGATAGAGCGTAGAGCAGATGTAGAGCTCTACACAACACAAAAAAATTGCTTAGCAGCAAAAACTTTCGCGTAGAGCGGGTGTAGAGCGCATTTGTACAGCTCTAGAGCAGTGAAGGGCAAACCTACACAGCTAAAGAAATGCATTTGTGTAAAAGCTATCAAAAGTTTTCTAAAGCTTTACACTGACTAGACAGTGTATTCTTTCATATGAGTACAAAATCTGATACGTTCCCACTCGCATGAAGTCTTAATTAAGACTGATAAGCTTTTTCTTGGATATTCGGGTCATCTGACTTCGTATACATATTCAAAGCTCATTCAAAGCTCTAAAGCTCATTTGCTCGCGAGCATAGGAATGCCCATCACTGCTCTAGAGGGTGTATACACTTCTCTACGAGACTCTACGCGAGAGTTTTCTCTCTAGCCCTATGCAAAAAGCTCTATAGTGGACACCAGGGGCCCTATTTCGCATCGGTGAGTTTTTCGCCAGTGAACACCGAAGGAAAAACTCACTGACAACCTCGGTGTTCACTTTGCTGAATGATTTTTAAAGTGGCTGAATGATGCGCTACGGTACGGTCTTGACCTTTCCATTTTAAAAATTCTAATTAAATAAAATATTTTAGAACAATAAACTAAAACAACATTTTATTTTTACATACCAAACAAATCTCTCAAAAAAATTATTTTTAAAAAAAATTAAAAAACTTATAGTCCAGTCAAATAAGGCAAAAAAAGGGGTCAACCTCGGAATGAGAGGTAATAAGCTGAAAATTTGTATGAACCTTTGTTTTGGCATTCTAAATGATGTGTCAAAAGTCTCATATAATCTCGCGTCCGCGTCTCGAGACATTAGAGGTCAAAGGTCACCAAAATCAGTTTTTCGCAAATATCTCGTAAATTATCGGCTTTGCGCAAATTTTGGTTAAGTAAAGTTTGTTCATTAGATAAATCTGCATAAAAGTGTCGTATACCGAATTTACGTAGAAGCAATAGTTTTCGAGATAAAGGGCTGAGAAATCTTGGCATCGTGCTGCTTTCGTTTCCGCAGCACCTTTGAGGTAGAATGCAAGGGGCGTTTTTTACATGGTGTTCCCGTAGGCCTAATCCTTGGGTTACAAGTTATGTTAATATTTTGTTGATTATCTCTCTTTCTCTTCTATTTCCACTTCTTTCATATTGTCATCTTCATCAACACTCACCTCAGAGGAAAAAACGAAATGTGGTCGGCGTTATAATCGTTCAACTCAGGTTCAACAGTTGTATCCTCGGACATCGAATTGAGATACGACTGGCCTCGACAAGAGCCATAAGATACTGAACAAGGCAATCATACTTTTCTGCATTCACTTGATACATAATTAATTTTATATCTCAGAAAGCATGCATTTTTCGACAAAAATGCCTATTAGATGTTTTTTTGTAAAGTCTATATGTACAGAGATATAGGGATTCAAACTTCATATATCACTTTTCATATAAAATTTGTTTTCGTAACTTGAGTTTTTATTTTGCCGGAAAAATGTTAAATATTTTAGTCGAGCAAAAGTTGCTGTGAAATTTCACGTGAAACTTGGCCACCGAAACTTACGAATTATTAGATAAAGTATATGGGGAAGAGTGTTTATCACGTGCACATATTTTGAGTAGTTTAAACGTTTTAAAGAAGGCCGTGAAGACGTTCAGGATGAAGCTCGCCCGGGCAGCCATGCACACCAAAAATTGAAAAAATTAATTATATGGTCAGAAATGATGGTCGATTAAGCATTCGTGTGATTCCTGAAGCTATTGGAATTGACAAGGAATCCGTTAAATAAATTTTACATGACGATCTTAACATGAAAAAGGTGTGTGCAAAGATGGTGCCAAAAAATCACTCAATCGAACGGCGTTTCTCGCCAAGAATGGCATCCCAGTATTAGACCATCCGCTTTATTCACCTGATCTGCCTCCATGTGACTTTTATCTGTTTCCTAAGGTCAAATCTGCGTTGAAAGGAACACGTTTTGATAGCGTTGAACCAGTAAAACAAAAAGCGGCAAGCATCATGAAGGACCTAATTGTTATATCCAGGTCTGGTGTTGACAGCAGTGAATTACCTAGTGTAATCCTTAACGGCGCTGTCCTGCCCTATAAAGACTATGTAAAAAACCTGGGTATAATATTTGATAATACACTATCTTGGTGTAATCACATTAACTCTCTTGTTAGTAAGGTATATGCTGTTCTACGAAAACTATCTGTTTCTGCTTATTTTACTCCACGGAATACTAAACTCTTGCTGGTGAAAACACTTATTGCACCAATGCTGACATATGGATGTGAATTGTTTTGTAAGTCTGTCTCTATTGTCTTGAATAAACTTAATGTTGCGTTTAATTCCTGCGTTCGTTATGTGTACAATATTAGGCGTTTCGACCATGTCTCATTATATGTCAGATCTGTGTTTCGATGTACGTTATCCTCATACTTTGATTTCCGAACTGTTTGGTTCCTAAATAAAATTATTTTACTAAAGCAACCAAAGTACCTGTACGATAGAATTAATTTCGCGAACTCCACAAGAGCGTTAACTCTAATTGTGCCTGTCATTAAGTACAGCATTTCTGAAAAACAGTTCTTTGTTCGTGCTATTAGGTTGTGGAACTCCCCACCATTAGATGTAAGACGAAGCAGCAGTAGTAGAAATTTCAAAGCAATTTTATTTAAGCATTTTTCTGCACAGTAAATTTGTTTCAATATTTGTTTACTATGTATTCTTTTTTATTTGTTTTATTAATTTTGTAATGTTATTATTTCTTTTCTACTTTGTATATCACCTTTTTGTGTATAGCCTATACATATTAAAAGACCCGTAGATCTTAATTGTATAGTGTTAAAAAATAGAAATAAATAAATAAATAAATACCTTACAGAAAACGATTTGAAGCCACTGTTTAGAACGATGGAAAATTCGTATAGAGAAGTGTAAGAATAGTGGAGGGGTATATATTGAAGGGGGTAATCAATAAATATGTATAAATTTAAAATAAAAGAGTCTCGTTATTTAATAGCCACTTCTCGTATTTCGTTAATGGTTAATTTTACATGAAAAAATCCTGCGTAGGACTTATAGAACACACGATTATCTATAATTTTAAAGGGCTGTTAATTTTAAAGTTATGAGCAATTTTGATGTTAAAATTGGCCTTATTTGTTGCTTTTTTAGTACTTTTTCACAAGCTTTGTCGAAAAGTACCAAATAGAGTCAATTTTAACATTAAAATTGCTTATAATTTCAAAAGTCAAGGCCGTAGCATAAAAATTGTCCGGACATTATTAATATGAATGGTCCAAGCTTTCCAATTTTGGAAAAAAATATTGATTAACTACGTATTTTTTTGAGAAAAAGGTAGTTGAAATTAATATTTTTGTTAAAAAAAACAAAATTTTGACTTTGATGACTCATTACTCTGGAAGTTGGTAGGTTAGATCCTTCACTTTTACGGTGTTAGATAGATGGAAGTATTTTGCGTACACTGATATCTTATTCATGAAAATAGGTTATAGCGTTACAAAAATACAGGGAGATATTAGGTACTTCGCCTGAATAAACAGAAATGCCAATATTAACACCTTCGCCACAGTTACCGGATATAAAAACTATACAGAATTTCAATACTCATTATAACGTTATTTTTCGCCGGGCCTGGAGTAATTTTGTTGGAGGGGGGGGGGTGTTCCAACATAACACCGTTAAGCCCTAGACAGACATGTGATTTTGATATCACAATAACTATAATATTATGATATTTGTATTAGTCTGTCACCCTTATATCATAATATCGAATTACAACAACATAATATTAACGTAATATTGAAACACAGCCAACTTTCCTAATATAAACGTGATGTGTGTACCCTCTAATGAGAGCAGCGCTATTTCTGGCTAGCGGAAATATAATAAATCTATAAAAATTTCGATTTCTCAGCAGGTATAGCAGAGTAATTAACAATTTGCCTCTTTTAAACGTTCATTCTTAATCTAAATAAATATTTTGTATTAAATAAAACCGAAATCACTTTCAAAAAAGTAACTTCGAATGTATTTGCAAAAACTTTCAGTTACAAATTAAAAATTAAAATTCTTACTGTCAAACATAGCACTGTCAAAGATATCATAATATTATGTCTGTCACTACCAAGTATATTTCGATATTATGATTTTGTTATTATGATATCGAAATCACATGTCTGTCTAGGGCTTTAAGAAAATTGAACCCTACAAGGATTTTGGGTCCCGCGGTCCTAAAATATGGGCGTCACCCTTAAAAATGCAAAAAAACACCCTTTTTTAAGTGACCAGTCTCCTTTACCCAATTTATGCCCCTATACTTTGTTATGCAAGGAAAAGCGTGGAAAATTTACTTCCCCTCGTTACCCGACCTTTTAGCTTCGAGATTTTCAAAAAATGTCTGCCAATGTAACTTTTTACGTAAAAAGTGAAGGAACAGAACTTCGTCTTCGAGAATCAGAATTAATAGCTCGCACATGATTTACGTAAGCAGCCCCAACCAATACTATAGCAAAATAGCTAACATTGCTGATTGAACAGTTTTATAGTAAAGCTAAAGACGATGTTTGAAAATAGGTAAGACTTACCTACGGACGCGTTATTCTCTGAACTAACAAAATCGACAGAAACATCATTGGAAACGATAAATTGCAACTTTATGATAGTATCAGGAGTTCTAACCATTATCTGTTCAATAAGACGGCAAGCTCAACTCTTTACTTCAAGAATGGTTTTACTGTGTTTTACAATATATACGAGGTCTGTTCAAAAAGTAAGGTGAATTTTCAAATTTCGCGGGCTACGTACATTCGATTAGCGATTTTTTTATTTTGTTACTAGCAAAAGCCCGCGTGCGTTGCAACGCTTTTTAATAAAAAACTTATGGGGTGCACAGTCCGGGAAACTTATGGGTTGCACGTATAATGAAAAAAATAACAAATCTGCAAAACATAGCTCGACTGTAGAATAATCTTTCGTTAAGTATTTCCGAACTCCTACAACATCCAAGAAAGGTTCATCGCCCCCTTCTTCAACACTCCCCGAACCCCCATAAGCTATTACCCCCCTTTACTAAGGCCACTGCAAGACATTGCACCATGACGTGACAAATGACATAACAGACTGGTAGTACAAAAGGTGATTCCTGAGCCACAAAAAAAATAAAAAAATTTAGAGGTATTTATAAAAATGTGTTACAACTTTTTTAAAATTCGATGTTGAACACCACCTATCGGAAAAAATGTGTGCTACATGCACAACAATCGTATTCAGAATACGTCTCTCACCCTGTACAGAACTTGCCCCATGGCGTCCTCAACATTTTGCTCCCCCTTGTTCATTGTGTTCGATATATTCTCTGTTTAAATTTTGCGGAGGTGGCCTTAATCCATAATCTTCACAGTATTTCCGCAAATCGAAAGAACAATATCACACCGTGACAGCATCTCATTCGCGCTCCTTCGATTAACGAGTCATGTTTTTGATCTGGCCCGATAGTCGGATCAAAATGAAAAGTAGGCTATACGCCTAAGAAGATTCTGAATCATCCCGTGAAAGTCCTAAATTCGTATTAACAGTTCCGAGCTTTGAGGTTTACAATTGGAATAATAAAAAAGTTCCACTCGCTTTTCTCCGACTATCGGATCAAGTTTTCCGCCTGAACCAATAGTCGGAACCGGCTGAAGCCTAAAACATGCCCAAGAAAATACTGAATCTTCCCGTGGAAGGCCCATCGCAATCGGATTAGCTATTTCCAAGATTAGCCCGAACACACAAGCTTTTTACGTTGTTCCCATATATGTACTGGCTGGAGCAATAAAAACGTTCAAAATTATTTTTTATTTTTTAGTTCATTTTAAAACAAAAGCATATTTTTTAGTTTTTTTAAACTATATTTTTTATTTTCTACTCTATTATATGTCTTTCACCATTTTGTAGAGACCGCCAAATTAGATTTAAAATGACGGCACACGGCTTACTGTACGATATTTGTTACACGCTTTCATTTGATATCCATACCGAAGGCGATGTAAAGAAAATGTATTCCGCTATTTTGTGCAGGCCGCCATTTTGAATTTTGAATGACGACACATAGCTAATTGCATTCTACTTGTCGTACCCTTTCATTTGATATCGAAGTTGGGAGATCGGTGAACACAACTGCAAAATTCGGCCGCCATCTTGGTTTTTATACAAAATGGTCAGATTGTATTGTCACGCGAGCTATACATATGTTCAAAATTTGAAGATGATCGGTTATATGGAAGTGGAGCAAAATCAAGTTGCAAGATTTGTCTAAATGCATAATACATACATATGCATACATACATACATATGTACACACATTAAAAAAATAGCCTAAAACATACTCAAGAAAATATTGAATCTTCCAGTGAAAGTCCCATCGCAATCGGATTAGCCGTTTCCGAGACTAGCCCGGCCAAACAGACAGACAGACATACAGACATTCAGACATACAGACAGACAAAAATTTTAAAAATACTTGATTTTGTTTTAATATCCCAGCGGGAAAAGTTTGAAGGCCTTCTTCAAGAAGCTTTTAGGAAGGAGTTCGTATTCGTAGTTCCACAAAAGTAGGATGGAAGGGTCAAATATGGATATGTAATTAATGTACAGTTTTTATTCAGTTAATACAATTTACCATTAAATTGTGTATAAAAATGTGTATCTAGAAGATTATTATAAAAGGATTAAAGCAATATCTTCCAAGGATCTCAATATATTTAGAAGGTGTACTTCCTTGGAAGAAATAAAAGAGTACGTATCACAAACACCTTACCGGGAATGCGTGGGGAAGGTAAATGAGCTTTTAGAGCTTTTCGACTCATTCCTTCTAATGACATGGCTACACAAAAAAGATATGGAGCGGAATGGGAAAAGGAAGGAATTCTCGCCTTCCAAAAAAGGCTACCGTCATGCTTCTTGGTATGATTCCATTTCCCGCTGGGATCATGCAAATAACCATATAAGCTTAGAAAATGACAATTATTTTGAAATCACAGACAGAAATTCCAATTATATTTATATAGAAGAAGAAGATAGAAGATGTTGGTATACATGCCCCTCCCAGCGGGAACTAGAAGCATTCACTGATGCATGAAGAAGCTATCCTTGTGCATTTTAGAAGTGCTTCCCTTCCGTATCCCTATTCATATATTTTTTATCATTGCATGTCATTAGCAAGAAGCAGTTTGTTCGATTTTCTTCTAATTAGCTTCCTGGGAAGCTATTTTGAAGTTTTAAGTTTTGCAGGCAGCAAAGCTTTCATTTTTGCTTCTTTGGAAGCAGGGAAGAAGGTTTCGTTCTTCGTTTTTGAGTAATAAGGATAAACAGAAAGATTTCAAAAATATATATTTTTATTTCAGTAATTGTTTTAAAGGTAAACTAAAATTGCAATTACACATAAAAAAAATTAAAAATTCAACGCTTATTATGAAATCAGAATTACTACACTATATAAACTGTATCACCACAATTAATTACTATCAACTTTTCTTACTGAGCGCACAACTCTAAATGGAAATTGTTGAAAACAAAATATTTCACAACAAATGGAAACTTTTCTAATCGAAATCCAGGGAATCTTCCAAAACAGAAAATGAAGTTGAGAATGACTTATTTTGTAGCCATGCACAGGAAAATCTTCCAAAATGCTTCTGAAGCGCGACCAGGAAGCGCTTCCAATTTGATTCCAGAGGAAGCTGCTTCCACTTTTCCCGCTGGGCTGAAGTATGATAAAATATTCAGCTGTATTCATTGTTTACTTTGTCTGTGGCAGTCGCTTATGCCAGGTTTACATTTGCAAGTACTTTCACGAAAGTCGCTTTCATGTGTCTCTACTTGCAAGAAATACAAGTGTTTACATGGTGTAAGTAAAGACGAAAGTTCTACTTTCGTGTCAAAAACGCCTTACTTTCGCGAAAGTACTTGCAAATGTAAACCAGGCATAAGGTTAGACGTCTTTTGCTTGCTCGGCGATTTTTTGCTGTCGAAAAAAATGGATCAAAGAATTTGCATCAAATTTTGTGTTAGAAATGGAATTAAGTGATCCAAAACTCTTGAAGTGTTGACAGTGGCATACGGTGACTGTACTCTGAGTCAAAAAAATGTGGATAAGTGGTACAAGATGTTTCAAGAAGGCTGAGAATATGTCAATGACGAACTTCGCCTTGGTCGCCCCAGCACATCAACAACCGATGAAAATGTTGAGAAAGTGAAGAAAATTGTTATGGAGAATCATCGAATCACACTATTAGAGAAGTTGCTGAGGATGTCGGCATATCGGTTGGCTCATGCCATGCATTTTTTTCGGAAATTTTGGTCATGAAGCGTGTGGCAGCAAAGTTCGTTCCAAAATTTCTGAATTTTGACTTCAGGAATTGTTGAATGACGTCAACGACGATCTAGATTTGCTTAAAAGGGTCATAACTGGTGACGAATCATGGGTGTATGGTTATGACATCGATACTCCATTTTTTACACAAAATTTGATGCAAATTCTTTGATCCATTTTGTTCGGCACCAAAAAATCGCCAAACACGCAAAACACTTCTAACAATGTATATTTCACTTGAAACTGGAGAAACAGTTACTGCAGACATGTATTGACAACAAATACAACGATCAGTTACGGGTAGTCTCCCAGCGGGAAATATTAGACGTGCTTCCAAACGAAGCACAAAAGAATCGCTTTTATGCCACTGCCAAAGGAATCTCTTCATAAGCACATGTTGTCTCAGAGAGAGAATCAATATTTTTTAAAGTCATTTCATCAATGAACTGGGATGGATGTCAACGCGAAATAAAATTTATAATGACTTTTAACTATAGCAGTAGGAAATCAAATCTAAAAAAAGCTTTTTCCCAACTTTCATAAGGGAACCGAACCGATTGTGCTTCCTTCTGCATTCCTATTAATCGCTTTCGGATCGTTACAAATAAACTTAATTAAATCGCTTCTCCGCTAGGACATGCAATGTTAAAAAAGAAATGTAAGGCAAGGCTAAGGGAAGCACTCCTCTGCTTCAAAAGAAGCGATTCGGTACCTTTTCTGAATCGCTTCATTTCCCGCTGGGTTTATAAAGACTTTTAACTACAACAGTAGGAAATCAAATCAAAAAAAAAGCTTTTCCCCACCTGGCATAAGGGAACCGAACCGATTGTGCTTCCTTCTGCATTCCTATGAATCGCTTTCGAATCGTTACAAATGAACTTAATTGAATCGCTTCTCCGCTAGGACATACAATGTTAAAAAAGAAATGTAAGGCAAGGCTAAGAGATGCACTCCTCTGCTTCAAAAGAAGCGATTCAGTACCTTTTCTGAATCGCTTCATTTCCCGCTGGGAGCTTTTTGTTATTGAATTCCAGGAATTCGATCGGCTCCAAGCCATCAATCCTTCTTTATAGTCTTTCGTTTTACTGAAGAATTTCTGTACGAAGTTCCTCTTTCCAAACTTAGTCAATCATTTGTAAAATAAAACAAAAAATTTTCTCCAACACAAAGAATTTTGGAAACAAAATACAATTTAATTCTTTTTCCACAATCTAAAGTTAAAATCGTGTCAAGTCACTTGAACAACTCCTTGCAACAAAGACTCCAATAACGAAGTACATACTACAAAGCACAGACCCTCAAGACAATTCCTCTTAACAATTTAAGTGTAGAACACAATTAAATCGAGAGACAAGCGGTGTGAAAATGAATCCCAGGTTTATTATTTCACAGCTTGTCAAGTGTCAAGTCATTGGACATTAATACCACATCGCAGTTTAGCTTTTCGCAATCCTCCGCAGGGATTCGTTTCGCCCGCAAGGGATTAGCAAAGGTGCACTTAATATCCACGATTGCGGTTGTGCATTTGCAATTAAGTCGACAACGAACGGAACGAACGCGGCCGAGCGTCGGGGAATTTAATTTAATTCGATCAACGACAATTCTCAACCAATTAAAAAAATGTTGGCGAATTCCTCCACGATGTTAACATATGGGAGAAGTTCTCATTCTTTAAGACATGCATTTAGGTGTGAAGACCATATATGAAAAAAAACTTAGAGGCCATGCAATGTTTTTTTTAGCAAGACACAATCTGCATGACATGTTGCTATTGGCGAATGGTCATTAAGTCTAGTCGAGTGAGTGCTGGAGACGTCATCACCAATGCATCAATTATGGGAGCACCTGATTCATATCTAGAGACGCGCTCTATATTCACCAGTGTGTGTGTGTCCATGATACTCGCATACAACAGATTTTTCCCTGTAATTCGATTTGTAGCGACACCCCTAATCACCGATACCTAATTGATTGACAATTTATGCAAATTTTCACCTTAAGGTGCTTTCTTCATGCGTGCCGTAATCAGTCATCGGTGCCTAGACCACTGCTGGAATTAATAATTTTTGCACGGCTGCCGCTGGTTTGTTTTTGCTCAGGAAATTAGATACAAATAGTCGTGGAGTGGCCCCAAAGGGGGGCCTGGACACAGTTGGCGACAAGAATTTTTGCGGTTGATTTTTTTCCCTGCTGCTGCTGCTGCTTCTTATGTGCTCCAAGGTAGTGTTGCACCTTTCAGGGTAATGTGTGCAAAAAAATAAAACAAACGAAGAACTTTGCATAAATTAAGGCTAGTACGAGTTTATAGGGTGATAGGAAGGAATGAACCGTTAGTTGCCTAACGAGTACGGTCGGATTTTTTTTATAGCTAAAGATTTGCATAAACATTAGTGTAAAATTTAAGGCAACAAAAAACTTTTGACCCAATGAAAACCGCAATTTCACCTGGTTTATTATTGGTGATTGGTGACTAAATCACCTTGATTTATTTTATGGGTAATTTTTAACTGGCCACAGGCTGGGGAATTTTGTGGAGTTTGCAGTTTATGTAAATTTTCAATAAAAAAAAAGATAAATATTTTTGTAAAGGAAGTAACCAACTTTCACTTTTACTTAGTTGCAACACTATCTTCCTGGTAAGACTCAGTTTGAGCTCCTATTTATTTTATTTTAAATTTCAACTTGGTTTTAAATACTATGGTCTGTACGACAAGACAAGCATGTTTAATTCTTCTACATGGTCTTTCAACAAGAGTTGTCATTTTATATCAACAGAAAAGCGCAATATTTTCGTAAAAGGTGATGATATTTTTATTTTTACCTAAATTACAAATTCTGAAGTTAATAATGGAATACAATATCTGCCAAATATCCGCCTTGGCTCTTCTGACAGTTATTCTCTTGATGAAACGCCTCAGAACAACGTTTTACGAGTGAATATCACTGAAATGTAGAATGAACTGCTCATCAAAACATTTTCATGGAACTAATTCGTGTACACATTTTTCACTGACATGTACACTTTTTTAAATAAAATTTTTTTAAATTCGTATTTGGAAGATTGAAACTACATAAATTTTTGCTAAAAAAATAAGAAATAAAAGTTCGATGTTTTATCCCTTTTAAAATGCATTTTTTTCAATAATTACAAATGTTTATGTTAAAAAATGCAAGGTTTTCTACCCCTGTTTCAACAAATTCTGAGAATGAGAAAGAAATAAAAGTCACTATACCCATCTACTATTTGTAAATCTTCTAACATTATTTCAAAGCAAAAAATGTAATCAAGTATGGCAACTTTAACACCGTGCAACCGTTGTGACAGTTTTTTTTAAATTTCGTTTAAAATCATTCCAGAATTTTATTTATCTTTCTTCTTTTGCTGCAAACATAAAACAGTTGTCGTATTATATAGTTTAGTGAAAGTGAAGAGTAAAAATATTTAAGAAAATGGAAAAGTGTGCAGTTTTCGAATGTCAAATTTAATTTTTTCAAGTTTGGCACTATCTGATTCTATTTCTGCCAGTGAATGCCCCGGACTACAGGGGCGGCGGAGCGCGTGGGGATGGAAGGAAAAGTGCACACGCACATTCGCTTTGGGTGGGGAAATCCACACCCAAGACATTTATGTACACCTAATAACCCGGAACTTTAGAGGACCATCTCAGTCGTTGGTGAGGAAGCAACGTGGTCGAAGCTATTAAGGACTTAAAACTATAGGCAAAGCGTTTTAAACCCCACCCGACTAGGAGGGATTTCCCCATAGGTTCCTCATGAGGACCTCATGTGGCAAATGAGAGGCATACCGAACAAGGGCTTTCTCCTTAGTTTCCTCATGAACACGACACACAAAAAAAGCGATACTAAAGTGAAGTATGCCTTATCAATTTCTCATAAAGGCCCTATGAGGCAAACCTCATTACAAATG
Source organism: Thereva nobilitata (assembly GCA_963855945.1). Taxonomy (NCBI): domain Eukaryota; kingdom Metazoa; phylum Arthropoda; class Insecta; order Diptera; family Therevidae; genus Thereva; species Thereva nobilitata. The sequence goes on from OY979697.1 coordinate 80,369,761, forward strand.
AAGTGGGACAATCCCAACAGCTGCCTTATGTATTCGGAAAGCTTTTTTAACCCTTAAGCTTTAGTTTTATCATACAAAGCTTTAGTTTTTGTTTTTGCATTTTTTCATATTTCAGTCATGTTAGTGACCGTTATGGGTGTCTTTCAGCCTACTCAATAGACTGATTCTGGTTAGATTACAGAGGTCAAGCAACATTGGACGTGAGTAGTACTTGGTGGGGGGACTGCATTGGTAAAACGGCACTCGCGTTTTAAAATATAAAGTTTTAGACACCAGCGCAATTATTACTAATAAATCCACGCCGAAATTCTTAAATTTTTCGGCCTTGTTTCTCCTCTCGGGATCGGGTAGCAATGATTTTTTTCAAGGGGGCGGCCAAATGGGGCATTCCTGTTGACGAGGCGAGAACGAGGCAAGGCGTTAGATGCCCTGTATAGGTACTTTATAACAATCCACACAGAGTCCACATGAGGCAGTGGAGCTTACCTCATAGGGGCCCTATCTGCACCCCGCGCCCAAAATGCTAATCGGGCATAACCCCATAACCAAAGAAGTTAAAACCATATAACTCAAATGGTAAAAAAATTGGCCGAACTTTTCACATTTTAACGGTCATCTGTTCACGTGCTCCCCACCCAGGATGACTACGCTCCGCCGCCCTTGCCGAACTCTATAACACGAATTGAACAAAATTTGAGTGCAGTGGAAAAAGGGGCTTATGGATGAGCGAGAGGACTATACTTTTTGGGTCCATGAATTTGTATGGAAATATTTCACATGAGCAGTCCATTATTACATGTCCGTGGTGTGTATCAATCAAATCTGAAAACCTTCTAATTTTTACTTGTCAAATGTCATTATGACAGTTGTTTGTTGACAGTTCAAAAATGGCTCAAAAATTAAAATTATATACAATTTTTATATGTCGATTTTTTGAGAAACATTACCCTTTTTTGTTTCTATTTAAAAATTTTTGCAGTCTTGGTATAATCTCCGAACCCCCATGGGGGTTGTGCTCCACCAATTTCAATTTAACAGAAAAGATTAAGAGTACTTAAAAGAGTAGAGTTTGATTTGGAAAACAAGCAGCGCCCTAGCTTCAACGGAAAAGGTTTGAAGACGAAGGATCGGAAGTGTTTTTGGGCGAAGATCATTGTCAAATGCTTAAAGATTAAATGTGGTGTATGGGAATGGTTCAAATATTAGGAAATGATTAATCATAGGATCATAATGACTAACGAAACTATTGCCTCCTACTTTTCGATCTCCGATAGGCTATCCTGGGTTTTACATAAAACACCTCAGGGCGGATCATTTTGTACGATGAAGTACTAACGCTACGTTTCCCGCAAGTAGCTGTCGCTATTGGGTTCGCCGATGGTATTGGAGTCGCGGTAGTAGGAAGGTGGCTCGACAAAATTGAGATATTCGCAAACGAAGCGCTATGGGAAATACAGACGTGGCTCGAGAAAGTTGGTTTAATGATAGCTGAGCACAAAACGGAAGTAGTGCTATTGAGCAAGCGAAAAAAAGTGGAGACCATAGCGATGAAAGTAGTTGACCAGTGCTGATTAACCGAGGGCTCAATTTCGGGGTGCAGTTGGCATCCACCATCAGCCATCAGCGCAGCATTCGCGAGGATGCTGCCTAACATAGGGTGTCCCAGGTCAAGCCGACGCCTCCTCATCACAAGAGTGGATAGTTCGGTCCTATTGTATGCAGCGCCAGTGATTCTCTGACAGCGGAGGGCACGAGGTTGTACGACCATGGTGGCATGGCAGAGGAGGTGGGACTTGTCTACTAAGGGTCGTTGGCCCCATATACTAAATACTATACCAAATGTGTTAAAGTAGATTATAAGGGAACATGGGGAAGTGAGTTACTACATCACGCAGTTCCTGAGTTGGCCTGGTTGTTATAGGGCATACCTTCACAGCTTAAGGTTGGAAGATTAACCTTTCTACCCAGAATTCCCGGGGTTTGCGAAGCACAGGATTGTGCTGGAAATATCGAAAGTGGTGTAAGTGTACGAAGCCCAAAGAAACAGAGAAAGGCAAAGAAGGGCCAGGAGAGCTAGCAGCGTAAGCCAGCTAGGCGGGGAAAATGAGAGTTAATATGAAGGTGGTTCTTTTCTTAGACTGGGCTTGATACCCACAGAAACAAGAGGCAGAAGCTTCTCGGTAGAATGCTCTCCACTTTCCAGTGTAGCCAGTGTATTGGGTAGCGAGCTTCACCTTTCACGCAAAGAATGCAGAGACGGTAGGTTGCTAATCCGTAAGCCCCTTGTTCCGGGTCTGGTGAACACCGTCGCGGGACCCTTGAAAGGGTCACGTTGATGATGCGTGGCCGAATTAATGGCTTTACGGCAGTGGCGTAGCGTAGTAGGGGCGATAGGAACGGACCTTTAGGGGGCGGCAAAATTTTACAATAAATAATAATAATATCTTGTTAATATTATTTTTGTTGCACCTACGATTTGGACCGATCGAAATGAGCACGGAATTTTTTATTACTTATACTGTGACGACATCGGGAAATCCCCTTTCTTTAATTGAATGTATAATAATGACATCTTGCCCATTGTAGCGACTGGCAACACCGTCTGTACTGACTTGCAGGGATTCCCCGTATTTTATTTTGTTCTTGGATTATTTGTGACTAATATTCAACGAGAATGACTTCTATCATATAAAGAATAGTGTTCAATATGGTACGAGGGTGGTCTCAAAACTAAGTTCCACTATTTTTTTAAATCCGTGTGCTTGGCGGGAAAAGTCTGGGAGTCTCAGGGAATTTGCGTCTGGGTGTAGTGGCAGCACTGTAAGATTTCTATACGCGTGCGTCGATTGATCCGACAGTCAGGCTTCAGCCACTATGGAGACTCCACTCGCTCCTACCGCCAAAACACCAAAAGAAGCGAAAGTTGTGGAATCCGGAAAATGGCAAACGTTCTTTTGAGATTCCAAAGGGGTGTTGTTGATCAATTACCTGCCCCGTGGGACCACGATCACAGCTGCACGCTTTTGTGGGGTGTTGCAACAACTCAGAAAGGATCCAATACAAAAGGAGAGGAAATTTTGGCAAAAAACCGTTCTACGCTCTGCTGAATCCAGAAAAAAAATCATAACAAAAAAGGGCTTGACCGAATGTTATGAAATTTTTTTCAGAGCATGTTTTCGTTAATACGCGCCGATCGGCACCTCAACGAAGTCGGTATCATATTTGGTGCTCGCTGGGTGGTACAAAATTCACGAACTTCGTTCGAACAAAAAAACGGCTCGACCGATTTTTATGAAATTCTTTTCAGATTATAACTTCGGTAATACGCGTCGGCCGGCAGCTCAATGAAGTCGATATCTATTTCGGTTCGAGCAAGATCGTGCAGGAAAAAATGACCGCACACACACACGCGCACACTTCTTCTCAAATTTTTGCTTAAAATGCTATTGGGACCTTGAAAAATGAAAATAAGTTGAAAATTACGATTTACATTTTCGGACTGATTACAATAACTTCCCTATAACCTAGGAAGATAATAAGAGGGCGGCAGCATTTTCTTCCGCCCCGGGCGGCTGAGACCCACGCTACGCCACTGCTTTACGGCTTGTACCGGTCTGGACTGAAACGGCATGCAAAAGCGTTGGTGAGTTTAGTCTGTAGGGATCTAACACTACAGTCTGCGTGCGGACTCCCAGGCATTGGCATTAGACAGGCAGTCGCACGCATTCCCTTCTGCTAGACCGATGTAAGAATCTTACCACTCCCCTTCGTCGAAAAAACCCTCCTACAGTACACGGAAGGCAGTTGGCTTGGGCACCTTAGCTAGTGTCCTCCAAGCAGTACAATACGCATGCAACTACGAAATCTTAAGAAGGTCTCTGATACCAAGTGGATTTTTATCTTTTCTGAGGTCTGAGTATAGCTCAGGGGTAAGGTTTACAATTCGACCATCGTGTTTGGATTGCGAGGGATCAGGTGCTCGCAGACAATGAAAGCGAACTCCTTGGCCCGTGTCCTAAACATAAATAAAATATTTCATTGATATTCGCGGAACCATTCTTGTAATTTGAACCAGCCCCGTTCGCACGTACTATCTCAGGAAAAAAACGCTTGTCAAAGAAATCTTCTCACTCATTTCATGGGGAGGTTAACAGGAAAAAAAACTTGTCACTTTCGTTAGAAGATAAAAATAAAATCTGAAAGTGAAACCAATTTAACGCACCAAAAATCATTGGAATAAAACCACATTAAAAAACAAACCACATCCTAATCTCATCACTCTGTCTCTGGGTACTACAGAATTGTAACGAAAGTATCAGTGTTAATTTCGATTAGCACTGATCGATCACTTTCAGCCGCAAAATGCGAAATACGACCCAAAATCGTCGCATCATTACGAGATCACATCCAAGGTCTTCAAGCCAGTTTCACAACTAACCACAACGATCGATCTATGTGCAAACAGCTAGCAACAAAATTCAAAAGGCACACGCATCTAGAATAAAGTGAAGGCACAATTCCCGCAAGTATCCTAGAAAGTATGTGGCATTATTCATTACAAATTCAGTGCAAGAAAAGGCATAAAACGAAATGGATTAAAGGCAAACAGAATGCTTATATTAAAAAAAACGTGTGAAAAACCAATAAAAAGCCGCTGACGCCTAGTAATTGTAACTTGTCAATAGTTGTCGTCGTTGTCGTCTCGTGATATAGAACGCGATCGCACAGACGAGCCCAACTAGATCAACCAGATCGACCAGAGTTTGGACTTTTCCCTCTAGAATGGAGGAGAAGGCTGGTCACAGTGTTAAATTACTTTTTCTCTCGCTGGGAATGCGTTTCTAATCTGCGGTCATAAAAAACTTTTATTTCTGGAGGTTTATGGGATCACACTTTCCCAGTGATCTAGAATAGAGTACAGCTGATAAGGATTTCCGATTTGTTTGTAATTATGGCCTCCCTTTTGCCGATAAAATAAAGTAAAAAATTGACAATAATTTTCTCGGGGAATGGAATCTTCTGTCCACGGTCTTAGGGGACACAACTGCACGATCGCTTGGGTGATGATCTAATAGAAATTTGGTGATCGCGTCATGAAAAGTGAAAGGCTGTTTCTGTTTTTCTAATACGATCGCACGTGGCTGGTTTTCTAGAGCATTTTTATTTCGAGTGGTTTAAATTAGAAAATTGATCTGTTATCTATATGTTATCGAAGCTATTTGGAGCTTGAATTTTATTTTTAGAGGAATGTTGATGATCATGTATCAAGGTCGTACCCTTGATATTCTTTCGAGTTAAAAAAAAACAAAACATTTCCCCCCTTTTCCACAAAAGTTCAACAAACTCAACTTTAAGGCCTTGCGTGTGTATATCAAAAAACTGACGCCATATACTGAGAGGGAAAGGAAATCATAAAGCACTTAAGATTTCAATCAAAATCTACCCAAAAGACGGTGCCGATCGTGGCACAGCTTGTCTACATATGTTAAACCAATGCCAGAACCAAACCGCAATATCTTTTCGCTCAAGAAGCCAGGCAATCTGGGCTAGAGGAGCGCGCTATATTTACCACCACAGCCCGATCTTGAAGTGGTCATTATGAGTTCGATGGTTGATCATGTCATGATTTATGGCATGGAAACCGACAAGGCAGCCTCCCCTTCGGCATATGGTTGCCGATCGCGCATAAAGATTTTCCCTTTTTGCTCTTATTTTTTTTTTCCTTTAAGTTTTTCAACATTATTTTTCCTTTCCGTCACATATGCTGCATATTTGCGCTCTTTTAATTCGGACCTTTGTAAAGGAGCAACTTGATCAGAATCATGAATGTCGACATGGCCAGAAACTTGATATTAATCACGATCAGCTTTGAAGGATCAGCGATCCGTTCTGTTTGTTTTTTGTTTTTCTGCAACCGTCAAGAGACCCCATTTACAAATTCTATCATACGAAAAGAATCAAGTCCTGAATGATTGTATGACAAGAAGCTTTATTATACGAGACATATACTCTTTAAGATCCATCGAAGAATACCACCAATCGAAAAGTGAAGTGTCGGATTTGCTTAACACATGAATTTTATTAACGATTTTATTGGACAGCTCAGACATGATAATTGAGTCTATATAAGACTGAAGTTAGGTATATAGTAACTGGAAATTCACACGATAACCTATTTCGACTTATAAACAGACGCTCAGTCTAGCAGCTATACCATGCACGAAATGATGGACATTTTAATTAGACATGGCATGCAAGCGACAAGAAAAACTTATAACAAATCTGGAAGTATGACGAAAAAAACTATTTATTTTTTGTGTTCATTCATTTTTTAATTTAGTCACTCGAAGTACTTTTTTGTATTTTAAATTGATCAGTAGCGGAACCATGCCAAAATACCTTTGTCCAAAAATGGGCGGAGTGCGTCTCATTGATATGGATTCTGGATAATGAAAACTATCAATCACAGTCGCCAATTAATTACGTTTTGATAATGTCTAATAAACAATTCATTATTGTTAACTTGTGATACATAAGCTTGCCAATCATGCGCACTAGCGTTTTTATTCCAATCGCATCGTTACCTGATGCCAAATGAATTACTTAATTGGAATTGATATTCTTTGGCGGTGCGATTTCATGATTCATTCAAAATATTTTTACGAGAGTGCTGAGTGAACTTTTTGATTTAGGAAGTTGTGAAAAGTTATTTCGGTTTTTTTGATGTCGTTTAGTTTTTAGTTCAATAACCTTACCCCAAAAAATAATACAGTCATTATTCGCTGTTAGCATTTACTTTGTCATGGATACATTGGGTATGTAGCAACAGTTACCCAAAAAAGGTCTCCTACATGACTGTTTTATTCGGCAAGCCAGATCATGCAAACTCGACCCATAGGCTATGGATAGTTTGTTTGAGGAATACCGAATCGGACCAGTTTTTACGGGTTCCTTATGGTCCCTTTGCCTAGAGACATCCTAGTGAGGCAACGGTGGGTTGCCCTCTTCTTCTTTGACGGTTCTACGACCGGGCCTCTCGCAGCTGTTCTCTCTACCGGTCCCGATTCTGAGCCGATGTCATCCAGTTTGGCATCCCTAAGCTCTGGGCTGGTCTACGCCATACTTCCAGCGGATGTTGGGTCTCTCTCGCTGTCGCACCGCATATATCTTGCCGATGGATTACCCTACCGTTTCCTTACTTCAATAGAATATAGTTATGGCGAGGGGCTGTTTGAAGGAAACCAACGAATGGAGTCCCTTGATAATGGCTGTCCTTGATAGCATGCGATAGTGGTCCACAATGTGCGTGCCCGTCTTGAGTTTTTAGAAGGGCTTAGTCGAGAGATGTAATTTTCAAGAATGTCCATTCTTTTCAACTGATACCTGGCAGTTCTATGACCTGTGGTTATTGCCACAAGCTATATGAGTCACTCCCGCTGCATTTTGAGGATCGTCTACCCCTCCCCCAATCGACACCAATCAACTGCCTCAAGGTCGTCACAGCATTCCAACTTTTCTGGTGTTCTTCGGCGTTGCGTTTTTTACCAAACCTCACACCCCTCACATAACCTGTCCAAATATCGCTTAATTGTTTTCTGTTTGGCCTGACCACACAAGATCACCAAAGCATTCAATTTATTACAAACCTAGCGCCTATGTGTGCCGGTTATCTTCTTCTCCGTAGCTTGTATCTCTGTGGGCAAATGGGTATATTTTTGGTATACTTTTAGGAGATTTAACAAAAAATCTTTTTTATATTTGATTTTGCATACTTTTAGGGTCATTTGATCCGTCTTCAGGTAGTTGTGAGAAAATGAGGCTGGTAAATATAAGAATTGGGAGAAACGACTCGAAGGACTGTTACTATCGCTGGGAATAACTTTCAATAAAAAAGCTCGTAAAAATTGTGGTTGTAGTTTTAGGGTTCTTAAAAAGTGTAAATTAACTTTATTTTGTTTAAAAAATATTGAAGGCGTTCACTGCATGGACATGTGGAACTACAATGAACAGGTGGGAAGTAAAAAAATAACACATCCTACCCACATATTACTTCAGTATTTATTTGATGTTCTATTTCAACCACACCATGCAAGAACGCCGTCTATTTTATTTAATACTTGCACCACAAAGTTATTCAGTCATAAATCAAATAAATGTGAAAACTCCTCCACTTAAATGGCATTCATAAAAATCCATCTGCAATTGAGCATCAAACTTTAAATACACACACGCATATTTAAATAACTCTAAACAGTCGTACATATTCAAAATGCATACTAAAACCACGCTTAATGCAATTATCAAAAAAAAAAACCTTTTACGATCATTTTTACGGCCTTTAGTTTTTAATGAAGCCCAACCGCCGAGAATTCAAATCAATTTACCTGGTGATCCTGAGGCCACTTTAAAGAAGCCGTAAAATGCCTCAAGTGCCAACAATAAAGCAGCATGTTTAAATTAGCTGACACTAATGCCGTGATACGCCGTGACAATCTCACAAATAATAAAAATTCCGGTCCGTCAATAGAGCCCAGTGGTATCCCATAAAAGCTTCTACCATTATTTTGGTCCTATTCGGCCGTGCTTGCTAGCTGGGCTAGCTCTTTTAGACGGCATCGAATTAGCGTCCCAAGCCAATGGAATTGACGACTTCTGATGGCGGTGTGACATCCATGCAAATTGAGGAGCGCATCCCAGGGCTAAATTAAATCCATTAAAGTCAAAACAGCTTGCGGCGCTCATCTTTGATGCGCCTTGTTATCTCGCTACCGTGCACTCTTCTTTCCACTCCCGGGCCCTTACAATAGAAGCCGGTCTACTTCCTCTGAGTCTCCAGACTCTCTGGACTATTTAATAAATGCATCTGCAGCGTGGAATGGGCGAGCCGGGAGGGTGGTGGCGGCGTAACGATGGTAGTTCAAGAGCTCAATTGGAAGTTGATTTAAAATACTTGACGTCCTGCGGTTCCTGTTCTCAACTTACAAGTATATCCGCTCTCGGAGGGCTGTTCCAAAGGTTTTGATAGCGTATCCAGTAATGATAGTATTTACTGGCGGTAATTGTGCGTGTGCTGTTGTTATTATAGGATTCGTTTTAGGTGACTGGTAGGCACAAATGCAGGAATGCTTAATAGAAACCAGATGCTTGAGCAGCGCGCTTAGAGGTTGGATGACTTCGCTGGCAGAATTATGACTTTTACAGCAATTAGGAGAAGAATAATGAGGAAGGAGCATTGTTAGTTTTGTTCATTTGAAATTGTTTTGAATTGAATCGTCCAATCAAAATGCTTTAAAAGCGCATTCAAAACAATTTCTAGAGAAGGAATTCCAAAATTGCATAAAATTATTTGAGCCTTGGTTCAGACATTTTAAGCGTAAAGCATCATCAATGCATGGTTGGCTCAAAAATTCTACATGATCCAAAAGTCAAATTTCGGAAAGAATATAGATACAAAAAAACTAGGTGTTTTGGCCTTTTGTCTGGTATACGAACATATGGTACAAGAGTATATAAAAAATAAGGAAGAAGGCTTCGTTTGTTTTGGTTTAAGAAAATTCAAATAAGCCTCGAGAACTGTATTTATGTGGAAGATTAAAGCTCAAAAGTCCGCTTCTGAGCTGTCGGCTATTCTGTTGTAGAGTAAAGTGTTGAACAACAAGCTCAAATCGAAGTCCGAATCTGGATTTCTGTGCTCATTCTTTAAATGCTGAAATAATCTGCTGCACTCCAATTTCTGCCCAGCTCGTTAGGCGGGTCAAGGTATAATTGGCACGTACCAATAAAAGACGCACGGAATAGTCCAAATGAAGTACGGTACGCTCACACTTTTTGAGACTAAAGGGAGCAAAATTGGGTTTTAAAAAATTGTATAGGACGAAGAAAACAGGCAAATATCTTGGTCACCATAAAGGGTGCCATTAGCATATTTAGTAGAACGGTTCTCTTTCGATTGCGTAGGTCAAGCAGCATTGGGCGGGGTTAGTATTTAGTTGGGGACCGCTTGGTAAAACGACACTAGCGTTTGGAATGGTCGATGCCGATGTGGGTGCATTTATGTTCATTCCTGTAACGAGAGCGTGCAGGACCATTTTTAGCGTATCATGCCTGTAGCTGGAGCGTGCTAGTTGCGGGAGCGTATATGCTTTTCAAAAAATTAACCAACTAAATTATTTTTACTCAGGCTTTAAGGTGAAATTCTGAGCAATTGCCACAATGGCCTATGATGTTTTCAGCGTATGGAGCTGTCCCGTTTTGTAGGGTAGCGGAGAATATATTATACGCGGTACTCAACGGCGTTGTACCCGATAATTGGTGCACGCTGTGATATCTCCTTTTTTATGAACCGGACACAGGATGCCATTTGAAGTCTTCGGGCATCCTCTTCCACACCTGCGCAATTAATTCATAAATCGTTTGGTGTAGTGTGAGCCTGAAATATCTAACCAACTCCGCGGGGATGCCATCTGCACCCGAAGCCTTGTAGATTTTGAGCCGGTTTATGGCTCTGCTAATTTCTTCTGGCTTGGTCTCGGCAGCGAAGGATTTATCATCAGTTAATGGTGGAGTCTCCAATTTGTAAGTTTAGCTCACCATTTAGCAATACATGAAAGTGTTATTATCATCGCTCCAAGATGCGTTTAGGATCTGTGCCTAGATTACTCTCATTGTCCTTGCAGTATGTGCAGTGTGGTGTGAATTGCATCGTACCTCGGTAGAACTAACGTGCCTGATATCTGTACTGTTCTCGTTTACAAACCAAATTTTTCTAGCCCACACTGCGAATGTAAAGTGTGTTGAAAAAACACACCCAAGTGTGTTGTTTTCTTGCAGTCATTTTTAATCCACTTTAAAGTGTGTTGTTTCCGTAAAGTGTGTTAAACAACACACCTAAAGGTGTTGAAAAAACGCAGTAGAAAAAAGCTATTTAAAATAGAATTCATGGCGGCCTGAGGACATGCAACATCCATTCATGTGACATTTGAAGGGTTCGATTTAAGCTTTTATTTTTGTTCGCCTTTTGCAATTGCTTTTTCGTCTTTCGGCCCGAGTGTCGTTTTTCCAAATGGTCTCCGGACTAAGAACTAACCACGTCCAATGCTGCTTATCTTCCGTAGTCGAACGAGAACCGGCCTATTGAGTAGGCTTAAGCTAATGGTACGAGTTATGGTCATAAAGATAATTGCCAGCTTTGTTCGTTCTAGGTATACAATTTCTTAAAGCTTAGAATTTGATTTTAAAAGGATGTAAGAAAACTAAGTAAAATTTAACTAAAACTGAGATAACTAAAAACTAATTTAATTTAATTTTTAAATTGAAATTTTTTTATTTTTTTTCAAATTCCTAAAATGGGCATTTTAAATAAAGTAGCGAAGTATTGCGTATGTTCGCAAGAAAGTACATAAAAAAACCTACAATTTAAAAAAAAATTTACCATACTATCATTTGGCATAAAATGACGGCAATTTTAATGTTTTTCGAAAAGTGCCAATTGTTGCCGTTAAAATCAAATTTTGTTTTTGAAATTTCAACCACGTATTTATAGCATCAAAATACACATTTTCTTCAATTTTTATGAAAATCCGACTTTTTTCCCGTTATTTATTGCATTTTTAGTAAAAAAAGAACTAAATTTCATACATTTTGGTTTTTTGAGGTTAGGATTCTTTTTTAAAGTATTTATACCGAATCAGTTCGATAGTCTACCCATTCACGAGTATTTTTAATTTTTTGTTTATTTTTCTACGACCAACAGAACTGGAGAAATTAAAAAAATAGTGTAGTAACGCACTCGAAATGCATCAAAAAACCACATTTATGCAATGTTCTCGTGCAGTACAGTCCCGATTTTGCAGAAATTTTTTTTCGCTTTATCTTAATATATGTAAAGAAAAAATCCAACTTCCCAAATACATCATAACTTTGCTTTTTTTTTGTTTAATTTCCCTCGACTAAAATTATTGTACACACCAAAAAGTGTGCTATATTTTCATAGCTCAAAAGTGTGTTGTTACTCCAAAAGTGTGTTAATAAATGTTAAGTGAGCTGTTTCAACACACTTAAGTGTGTTGTTTAGATTTCAGGTGTTAATTCACGACTTACTTTTAACACAGTAAAAAGTGTGTTATAATTTTAACACGGAAGAGCGTGTCAATTGCAAGATAAACTCAGTTAAAACAACACACTTTTTCTTGACAACACAATTAGGTGTGTTTAATAATACACTTTGGTGCGTTAAATAACAAATTTTCTGTGTTAAAAAACACACTTCAGTGTGTTACACCTTTTACAGTCTTGTGAACAGTCTTTTCTACCTTTCTGAGCTCTTTGTATTTCGGTTCGCGTGCCCGTATCCCTAAGCCTTCTGCATTGATCGGTACACAGCATTCTTACGTTCAGTTTCCAGCTTGCATTCATCATTGAAACAGTCATTTCGATCTCTACGACTTGTGTCTAAGATGGTGTCCGCAGTACTAATGACAGTACTTTTAATACTTTAGTGATAAATTAATGCGTGAACCTGATTCGCAGGTACAAAGGGTTTCTGTATTGTTATGCGCTCTCGGAGCACCACACCAACAAGATAGTGATCCTAGTCAAAACTGGCACTTCGGTACGTTCTTACTGTCATCAGGCCCGAAAGGTGGCGGCGGTCTATCAGCACATGGTCTATTTGGTTGCTAGTGGCTTAATCAGGACAGATCCAGGTGGCTTTCTGGATCCTTTTAAGCGCAAAGCTAGTCATTCGCCGGTTTTTGCAAGCTATCATTCAATGTTCATCGCATCTCTTGACTTTAGGTTTTATAAATTGATGTCTTCAGAGGCAAAAAGTGTCAGATTCGAAATCTTCTTGATAGGATAATTTTTAACTTGACGATCCATATTGTTTGGTACCACTGTTCGAGATCACCAAGGATAATTTTGTCAATTTTAAAGTAAGACAGTCGTCAAGCAATGTGAGAATAGATGTGCATTTACCATCTTTTTTCATGTTACTTGGTGCTTTATACTGGAAAGGATTAGTATAACTGGCTTAACATGGCTGCGCTACATTTCGTTGGCACTGCGGCTATATTTCTGTGCAAAACTATCAGAAGGACCGATCGTCCAGAAGGGCTTATCTAAAGTCTAGAGTTAACCTTGCATCAAAAAATCTATGATTTGCCATTGTAGTAGAGGGAAATTAAACATAAAAAAGCGAAGTTATGATGTAGTTGGGAATTTTGATTTTTTTTTCTTTACATATGTTAAGACAAAGCGAAAAAAAAATTCTGCAAAATCGGTCCTGTGCTGCACGAGAAAATTGCATAAATGTCCATTTTTGATGCATTTTGAGTGCATTGCTACACTATTTGCTTAATTTCTCCAGTTCTGTTGGTCGTAGAAAAATAAAAAAAATGGAAAATACTCGTGAGCGAATAGGCTATCGAACTGATTCGGTATGAATACTTTAAAAATGAATCCAAACCTAAAAAAACCAAAATGTATGAAATTTTCTTTTATTTTACTAAAAATGCAATAAATAACGGGAAAAAGGTCGGATTTTGATAAAAATTGGAGAAAAGATGTATTTTGATACTATAAATACGTGGTTGAAATTTCAAAAAAAATTTTGATTTTTACGGCAACAATTACCACTTTTAGAAAAATTTTAAAATTGCCGCCATTTTATGCCAAATCATCGTACGGCAAAAAAATTTTTTTTAAGTTGTAGGTTTTTTATGTACTTTCTTGTGAGCATACGAAATATTTCGTTACTTTATTCAAAATGCCACTTTTAAGACTTTGAAAAACTAAAAGAATTCATTTTTTCAATTTTTCGCCTTTTTTCGTAGTTGACAAGTAGCTTTTCATTCATTCGTTGGCGAAAGGCAAAAAATGAAAATTGAAGTTTTTTAGTTTTTTCAAAGTCCTAAAATGGGAATTTTAAATAAAGTAACGAAGTATTGCGTATGCTCACAAGAAAGTACATAAAAAACCTACAATTTAAGAAAAAATATTTTACCGTACGCTGATTTGGCATAAAATGGCGGTAATTTTAAATTTTTTTCGAAACTGCCAATTGTTGCCGTAAAAATCGATATTTTTTTTTCTAAATTTCAACCACGTGTTTATAGTATCAAAATACATATTTTCTCCAATTTTTATCAAAATCCGACTATTTTCCCGTTATTTATTGCATTTTTAGTAAAATAAAACAAAATTTTATACATTTTGGTTTTTTGAGGTTAGGGTTCATTTTTAAAGTATTTATACCAAATCAGTTCGATAGTCTATTTATTCACGAGTATTTTCCAATTTTTTTTATTCTACCCTGCCAACTTCCAGAGTAATGAGTCAACATTTTGTTTTTTTAACAAAAATATCAACTTGAACTATCTTTTTCCCCAAAAATACGTAGTTAGTCAATATTTTTTTTTCCAAAATTGGAAAGCATGGACAATTCCCTATAAATAATGTCCCGACAATTTTTGTGTTACGGCATTTATTTTTAAAGATATTAGCAAATTTTGATATTAAAGTAGGCTTCATTTGGTACTTTTCGTCATAAGCTTATGTGAAAAATGTACGAAATAAAGCCAATAAAACTCGAGCTGATACAATAAAACTGAGTGTAGACTCAAATTAGTAAAAAAAATTCAAATTAGTAAAAAACCATTAAAATATTTTGTGCAACAAAAAAAAAGTTTGATTTTGTAAACTAGTGAATTAGTATACCAGAGCGACTGTTCCTAAGATTGAACTCATATCCAAACCATCGAAAATCGTATCATATTTCAGTTTAAATGTTACAAAGTGTCGAAATTATCTCTTAAACTCCATCATGACTCGACTCTAAATTGCACTATTAATCAAAATAAACACGATTAGAGCATGTTATTAGGGTTTTTTAACTTAACACACTCGACCAAAAAAAAATCGATCCTTTTCTGGTATTACAAATGACTGACTTAAAAAAAGGCCAAACAAATCATGTAAACCATTAAAAAAATTCCCTTTTCCTTATCTTATCTGAAACAGAACGACGAAATAAAGAAGGAATTTTCCAGCTTCCGACAGAGCCAGTAAGTCCCAATCAATTACAAAGAACTCTCTTTCAATCGATATCTCTATTACCGCTTCGACTTTATTTAGGGCACCGCACACAGCTGGGCAAAAAGAAAAATATTAATCGAAAGGTTATCACCAGCGCGAAAAAATTAATTTATCAATCGTTGAAAAGCGTTTACAAACAGATTCTAGCATTATTAATCAAACTTCGACAAAAAAACTCACAACTGCACGTCCACCACTCTTAATCTTGTAGTGGGGCCTGGGAATGCACAATCTCTACGTCGCTACATCATGCACTGGGCTATGATTATGTTGTTAGGTCGGATCCGAAGTGGAGATAGATAGCTTATCCCACTTCTGGCCAGCTGACATCAAGATATCAGGAACATAAGCGGAATAGCCTAGCCGCATGCAGCCCCAGAGTGCCCCGTCCTAATCCTATCCAGCAATTAATCACGCATTAATCACTAAGACGCCGTTGAAGCTCTGGCTAAACATATTAAACCCCTTCGATTGCCGCTCTCCTAATTGCCAGTGTTCAGATCGTATCTGAATGAAATGTCTCACAACCTTTGGCGGCGTCCCTTGCCGCACTAGTGGCATCGAATTAAGTAAACATATAATTAAGGAGCAAATTTGTTGTTCCTCCCGAAGCGGTCATGCTCCGCCAGCTCTAATCAATCAGGTCGGCAACAAACAACATTGGATGTTCCTCCGATAAGCGCGAATCGATTTTTATATATATTGAATGCACCACGAAATACCTTGCCCCGAAACAGGTTGGTCGAAGTTGTCTCATTGATTTTTTCTGTTCTTCTCGTTACAGATCGAAGACACCAGCAATCTTCATCTGGTCCCACTGAAGCAGAGCCCATTTGTCGTCCCAGCGGGATCGTATAAATTTGACACACAGCAAAAAGCGGCCGTTAACCGCCGTCATTCGGACGCAAAGAAGAATGGACGCGTCAATGCTAATGAACAGGGTTACGGTAGTCTTGACCGAAAGACATCCAGGTGGAAGCGTACCAGCAGCAAGAAGCTCAACAATAGCCCAGCAAAGACTAAAGCAGCAGCGGGACGAGGGGCGAAAGTCGGCGAGAAAGAAAATCCGAAAGTCACCAAACAATTGGCGAACGTTAAGTTCTCGTTTGAGGCCCCAGAAGACGAACCTGATGCCCAGCAGCAGCCTGAATGTCGGGACGAAGTGCAGCAGTGCATTTGCAGTGCTCCCCCAGGCGATGAGGGCCCGGCAGCACCTGAGGATGTCGAGAATGCAGCCGTGGTACCGGAGATAAATGAAAACGTCAACAAAGTCGAAGGCGGCGAGCAGGTGAAAAATGAAAACGCTGGCAATTACGACGAGATTCCCCTCATTAGACCTGAGACAATCGCCGAGGGGCCTGACGTGGCGGCACTGGGGAGCACCGAGGACCCAGCCGCCCTTCGACTTGGCAAGAGCAGCGACAGCATCCCATTCATTGACGACGAGTCCAGTAAGCCACCTAGAACGGAAACAGACCGGGAAAATGACCACGAAGCCCGCTTCATCACCCTGCAGCCGAAGAACATTGGCTCCCCCCACTCAACGCCAGAGCAGTTCAGGAACGACCAGGCGGAGAAGTATCTGCAGACGATTTCCGAGCAGAGAGTGGAAGACGCCTCGGGGAAACTGGAAGAGCTGCTCACTCCACATCCGGTCGAGCACGACTTCCAGCAGTGGAAGGCCCAGAAGGGGAGGATTTGCCAAGTTTGCCACGAGTCTCTGCTTGTGCGTCCCAGCTGCGTTGTGAAGTGCCAGAGTTGCGAGCTGGTGTGCCATAGTTGGTGCACGACTTCGGTGGTAAGTGGTTTTTGGTTTTAATATTTTTTGTTTGTGTTTTTTTCTAGAGTTGTGATTGGCATGGAAAAGTAGATTTTGATTTGTGATTGTTTTTTGTAATATTTTATTGATTTAAACGGATGTAATTATCGGAGGTGATTAACGATTGATGCAGAATATTTTAAATTGCGTGAAAGGGGAATTATTTTACAGGTTTCTTTAAATATCTTTAGGTACAAACATTCTCTTTATGCTATAAAAATGAACGTTATATTAGGCACTTTTTTGTTACATGTCTTTCAACAAGAGGTGTCATTTTAAATAAACAGAAAAGTGCAATATTTTCGTAAAAAGTGATGATATTTTTATTTTAAACTAAAATACAAACTTTGAGTTTAATAATGGAACATATACCTAGTAGGCAGGCCCGGCTTAACCGATGAAGCAGAAGATGCGAAGCATCGGGGCGCCACACGAACTAAGGGCGCTAAAATCCATAATTGAAATGAAAATCAGGTCATTTGAAATTTTTTTTATATTAAAAATTTTAACAAATTTTAATTTTTTTTAAATGAGAGATGAAAAGTAGGCGATTTGGAATTCACGCCGCAAGCTTCACAGCTTCAAATCAACGAGAATATCATGGAGACTATACAAGGAGGTAAAACTCTTATGGGCAAAATGACAGGTAGAAGAGGGTAGAAGAAACTAAACTTCTAGTTTATTTTTGGCCACAGATGTCACCTTTGTCCGATGTACCCCACATGAAGTTAGCTGAAATTGACCTATTTCGACGATTCGTTCAAAATTAATTTAGTCGAGATGGGGCAATGTAAAAAAAATTCATTGGAAATTAATAAAAATTTATTGGAAAAATCAAAAATTGATTAATTACGAATAATCGCATTGACATAAATTGAATTTAGAAACTGGTAAACAGCTGTAAGCTGGTAAACATAAAATATATTAGTAATAAAGAACTTGGCCATGAACCGGATAAATACAATCGGCCATGTTTTTTTGGGACACATTTGACTGCAGCGCCACCATTAATCAAACCACAATTGACAACACGTAGTTTTAACTCCTTGTATAGTCTCCATGGAGAATATATTAATGCTACCACATTGACCGCTTCTTACTTGACGCTACAATGAAGTATGAAACCAGATTCGAGCAATTTTCAAAATTGATAGTATGCGGCGTAATACGGTATACAGAAACAAGGTAATGTAAAAGACTGAATATCGTATTAATGCGACGTCACTCGTTTACCTCTTCCCATATAAAATCGAAATTGTTGTTGTTGTTTTTCTGCATTTGATCAACGGGTGACGTCACAATTTTCTACGATATTCGAGCTGTCAGTCTCTTTTACATTGCCATCTTTCTGTATACCATGGCGGCGTAAGTCCTGTCAACTTAAAAAGAAGGAATTGTAAAAACTGCCAGATTTTATTTACTGTTGGCGTGAAAAAAGTGAAAAAGCCTAAATTTAAAATGGGAGAAAAATATAATTGTGTATTAAAGAACACAAAACAGAAGTGAAAGTTCGCGTGCAATAATAAAGAACATAGGCATATGAAAACTTGACGACAATATAATATTAACGAAATAATAATCTTTAATACACAATCTTAATTTTTTAAATAACCGACTCCTCATTTTTACTTTATCGATGCCTGTGCCATCTATGAACAAATTTAAATAAATTGTAAATATTGTCCTGCTGGTTTGGTAGAATTTATTTATATGGCACCACTTAATTGCTATCAGCTACTTTGTTGAAGCAGTGTGGAAAATTGCTCTTTTGGCGGTGATCTTCGCGAAATTCATCAGCTTAAGTTGATAAAATCCAAAATGTTAAACGAAATAAAGTGGAAACTTAATTGTTAGTATACTTCTGTATTCATTCAATTATGAAATTAGTGTTACAAAACTTACACATTAAAGTGACAGCTGTAAACGAGTGAGAAGGCAACTTCCATTTCATACAACTGTCCTTGTTTTCGTTCCCAATTCTGAATTCACTCGTACCTGCTTGAATCGCCAGAACGTGAGAAGGGAGCTTTCACTTCAAAATCCCCGGAATGAGAGCAAGGAAGTTTCACTTCAAAAATAATAAATTTTGTGAGGGAAAATCCGATAATTTTTTTTGAAATAAAATGCTTCTTCGTCTCTATGCATTTAAATGCCAACAATTCCGTCAAGTTGCCGTTGGTTTTTGCAGCTTCAAATGTAGCTGCAGTGGCTACTTTCCATGGGATTCAGCCTCATGAAGCTTGCGGCGTGAAGTATGCGGTGCGGAATGTGTTTTGGGCCTAAGTTTTCTAAAAAAAGCTTTTGGTAGATAAAAAGACATTTTCTTTAATTGAAAGTTCTTGTTTTCAGTTTTTTATGTGTTCCAGTCATGTTAATATATTCATTTTTTATTGAAAAAAAAAATTTCGGACATAATTTCTTATAAAGAGCGCTTAACAAAAAGTTGCATCGGGGCGCCAGAACCACTAGAGCCTGGCCTGCTAGTAGGAGTTGAGTTGAGTTGTCGTTGAGTTGAAATGACACTTCAACTCAACGACTTAACTCTATGCGTTTCCATTTCTGCTTTCCGTCTTCCTCCATCTTTTTCCAACAATTAATTTTATTATAGATTTTTCTTTAAAAGTGTTTATTAAATATAAATTATCTTCTGACGTCCAAGCGGGGAGCGACATTATGCACTTTTTGTGCCTTTGCCAGTGTGCAGCTGTTTGTGTGAACTCAGTTCAACCTACCTATTTTCGTTGAGTTGAGCAGAGTTGAAAATTTTGTACGAAAACTCTTAATTGTGTCTGTTTCCATGACGTACAACTCGGGTTTAACTCTGGTTGAACTCTCATGGAAACTCAGTAATAGTATCTATCAAATGTCCGTCTCTGCTCTTCTTGCAAGCGGTTATTCTTTTAATAAAATTTATCATCATGGTTTCGCGTAATAATGGCTGTATTTCGCCAATAGCAGCTCTAAAATTATCCTTGGGTGCTTGAATCGTTGCTGGAGCATTGGTGTTACTTTATCTTTAACATAACCTTAAAGAAAAATGACTAATAAGTATATGCCATTAACACCTACACTAGGCTCAGCCTTGCGAAAGATTTGAAAGGCATTTTTTTGAACATCCAAGCTGCGATCAAGGCACTTTCATCGTGGAAGTTTTCCTTCAAGATAGTTGCAGGCTGATGTAACGTCCTCCAGAGCATGGCCAGGAAAATAGGGCCTCGCTCTGCTGGGTTTCCGGACACTGGGGTAATAAGGGCAATAAAGATAGGGACAAGCTCGCTAGGGAGGGGTCTGATACGCTGGTCCACTGTCCAGAACCCTTCTGTGGCATTTTATGGACCACCTCCAAGTCTTTAAAATAGACTGGGTTAAGGTACTGAGCCTAACCTATTGGGAATCGGTCCTACGTCTTAGACAGGCTACGGAAATAATAAGACCGACTCACAGTAGGGCTCGCCCATAAAAGGTTCTGCTCAAAACTCAATTTAGGCTAATCGAATTAAGTTTTAGTAAGGAACAATTGCGTTAAAGGGTTTTTATTATTTAATATGTTAGTTGAGCACCTAAATATGATAAAAACACAAAGTGCCCCCTTTTTGAGGGGTGCGTTTTTGAGCGCCGGCTCTAAGTACTCCTTTTTCAGGTTTTTCAAAATAAGAAAATTAAATTTCCCATCGAAATGCGTTTTTTAAATTGTTTTTTACCATTTGTAATTCAAAAAATAATCGAAAAACAAAACTAATTTTTTTTCGAAAAATCACGTTTTTACTTTTTTTTATTAATAAGGTGATAACTTTTTTTACGGTATCCTGGGTATACATAAATGTTCAGAGAAAATAAAGGTTGTGAAAAAATTAAGAAATTGCTTTTTTTTAAAATCTCCATACGACCAACGGTGACCGAGAAATCGCCATTCAAAGTTGACCATTTTTAGCCATTTTTAAATTATTTGCTCTTAAACATTTTTTCTTTTAATTTTCAGCAAATAGATTTGTTTTTGTGCAATAAAACAATAATTTCAAAGTAGTAGAGATTGCAGTGCAGGAGACGTAGTCATTACAATTGACATCAATCCATTTTGGGTTATCTAAATTCCAATATTCCTGGGTGGCCATATAATTTGGAAGATCAATTTACGAGCTACATTTATTAATAGCTACATATGCTCCAATTATCCTTCTTCAAAACAGTACGTGCATTTAACCCGGATATAATTTGTAATGCTTAAATTAATTTTTATCGAAAACCTAAAAGTGTAAATTCATCACGTATCGAAAAACAAGAAATTCCTATATCAAAATTTCAAAACATTTCACAAAACCAAGCAATTTCGTCTGAAAATATTCAAATAAATTGAAACTTTGCTGCACCATTCCGCCCGATTCATAACGCAATTTGCATCTCAGCATGATGTAAGAACGGCGAGAATTTATCACAATTGAGAAGAAGTTGGCAAGTTGCATTAAATTGCATTTTGCATGCTCATTTTACGATGCGGTGAAAAGCGTTTTAATTGAAAATCGGACACTTTTAATCCGAACTGCTGATGCCGGGGCAGGATGTCTTCTGGGCATGTTTTCAAGTATGTATGGTTGTTGCAACAGTTTTTATTGGAGTTTCCGCAAGTTATTTTTTTTGTTTCATTTTGTTGGTTTGTAGTCTTCCTATCTGTTTTGCTGTTTTGCTTGTTGTATAGACAATTCAATCTTTTGTTGAGCATCAATTTTGCAGTCATTCCACGCAAATGAACATGAACCCAACATCATCCAACTATCGGGATATGACGTGCAGCAGCATTTGCGTGTAATAGAGTCATTTAAAAGATATCAAGTATCCATTACAGATGAGGACTATAGATCTTAATGGAAATTTATGGGAAATTTTAATCTATCCAATGGGAAATGGCTACGCCGGGAATTTACTCGATAGAAAAGTGCTGGGTTTTTTGTGTGTGCATAAAACACTTTAAGTTTTTCTTGCCGATCAGTTGCACACTCCCACTAACTCAGTTAATCAATAAATTATCAAGTGTATTTCTTCTGTTGTTTCCTTTTTGTTCTCCATTGATTTCTGCAATTCCCAAAATTAAAAACTTCAACCACTTCACCATGAACTGACATATGTAGATACATATAGAAAAACATATTTTTGCGAAGAGTCATGGCTACCATTACATCATCAGCATGAGCTCAAAAGTACTCACATTTCAAATTCGCCAGATATATTATTCAAAGTGTGCCACATGCTGATTCTAATTTGCATCTGGTTATCACGATAGCTTGAAATCGCTTATAAATTGCGGTAGCGTGTCTGTTTGGTATCAAAATATGCTAGAAAAAAGATAATAGTAGATTTTTAAATGTTTTTAGTTTTTTGTTTTAAATGGCTGTGGCGGTGTGGAAAAAGCGGAAAATTATGAGACAGCAGGGGGATGTGTGTATAGGAACGGAAAACTGATCTGCTTCACGCATAGTGTGGCATGAAAATATTTTCTCATGAATGAGAGGACTTTATATTGTGGTTTGGCATTTGTAAGTCTTTAAACCGTCATCCGTACTCTCTCTATATATTATATATGCAATCTATACAACGATATAAATGTGCGGAGTGCTGGTATAAAATGACAAAGTAAAAGGGTTAATCCACTTTCAAACGCACGCACTGGAAACTGGTTTTTTTTATAAGAAAATAAAAAAAATAATCTTGCAGTCTACTCGAGAAGTTTGTGTTTGTTTCACTTATTAAAAACTTTTAAAATATTTTATTGTAAATTTTTCCTGGAAAGTCTGCTAGTTGAGTTGTTGCCTTGTTTACCTGTGAACAATTGAACGTTTCAATTATATCTTGGGCGAAGTTTATTAAAGCTTACATGCTGCAACAATTACGATTGTTGTTTTGCCTTTGGAGTATGGGAAACGAAAGGCAACATACATCTGATAAAACAAAGCGCGAGAGAAGACCTATGTATCGATTTACACGGCGCATACCTTCCATTGATAATCGCGGTAACCGTTGATCTTGTTTGTTATTATAGCATCTTCTTCTTTGGTGAGGCATTAGTTCCAAAAGTTAGAGCCCTATCTATCCAGGTCATCAGGCTTTTAAGAGGTCCATAAAAGTCCCATAAGCATGGTAAGAAAGGAGAGGTCCATCCTGACAACTGAGTGCGCTCGGTACCTAAAGGAGATCGTTAAACGACAGTGCGAGATGCTCGTCCACGGTCCTTCAACCACGTGCAAGTCCACGTCATCTCTAATATAAATGAATATTTCGTAATGGGCAGAGGAGTTTTGAACTAAGGTATATCCAGACACCTGATATTAGTGTAAGCCACGATAACTATACATCTTTGCTTGGAATGCTTTGAAGGGGGTGCTTCCCTCTCACCTGCTGCATTCGCTCTCTTTACGGAGTTTCTCAGCATCCAATCAGACTTAATAGCGTCACCCCTTGTGGTCGTAGTAGGAGATTGGCAGTAAGAGATGGGAAGCGCCCCAACTACATTCTGAACCATGGAAGACGATCCGAAGGATACACCAGAAGCCTAGCGGTTAAGACGTTTAACTACCATTCCATAAATCCGTGCAGAGTCAACTTTTTGCGGCTACACTCCTCCGAATGAAATAGAAATGTTTGTTGGTGTAATCGTTGTAGAATCAAAAACAGAATGCATTTTCGTCCAAATCGTTGCCAAACTCATTGTATAATATTTTTCTATGGCTGTTAAGCATTGTTTAAGGTTTTCTATAAGTTTGTCTAAAATTAAATTCCTAAAAAAATTGTTTGTTCCTTTTGTTGAAACTTCCAAACATAGATATCGGATTCATTCAATTTTGGCGGGCGGACATCTTACTCTATTTTTGCGTAATTCTCTCGGCAGATACCAAGAATTCGCTCCCGTGCTATCACAAATGGAAGGTATTTTGAACTTCTGTCCAGTCACCACCATATACCGAATCAAATGCTTGACCACTTTCTTGGCGAAGAGTTAGTAGCTAAACACTTTTGGCACCGGTGTTCGTAGGAATACATGCACTAACACCAGTAGCAGAAGAAATTGTCGTTATCTCAAACGAATTTTCAATTTGGCAATATGGTATTGGTCCTAGTACAGGCTGAGAAAGTTCAGATCGAAAAAAATTAACCTGGCTGGTTTTTCAACGGGATAATATAGGTAAAATACTAGTTTTTAAAAAAAATACTTTGGAAAAAATCGGTTTGTAGGAAGTTATCGAAAAAAAATCGGAAATCTGGGAAAACCAATATATCGGAGAAAAAACAATTTTGTCGCAAAATAATATTAAGTTTCCGCAAAATTTGCGAAAATGTAAAAATAGGTGCTTCGGAAAAACTGTGCGCGATCGGTAAGAAAGCACCTTACGACAATTTAAAAAAATGCATTTTTTTCGTCAAGAGTTGCCCTACAACCTCTGCATAATTATAAATCTCCCAGATGCATGAGAGAGTCGCGAAAACGCAAAGAAAATCGAGCGATTTTTTCCGCGAGCGCTTACAATACAGCAGTATTGAAAGCTATAATTTAAGCCCCGAACGGATTTCCTACGAGTCACACAAGCTGAGGAGATGAAGGGCGAAAAATCGCGATTTTTTCGAGATAAAAGCGTATTTTCTCGTAAAGTTTCTAACGGGTTTGACTTCAACAACTATCATTTTTTTCGTTTTTTCTCACACTACAACCTGCTATTTTTTGTTTTTCCATTAAAATTTGTTTTCCCTGTTTTTTTTCCCGATATATCGGTTTTCCCACCTTTCCGATTTTTCTTCAATAACTTCCTACAAACCAATTTTTTCCAAAGTATTTTTTTTTAAAAACTAGTACTTTTACCTATATTATCCCGTTGAAAAAGTAGCCAGGTTATTTTTTTTCGATCTGAAGGAATTTTGCGCCGCACAGCCTGTACTATTAGCATTATACCAGTGGAATATTCGATTGACTACTTAGTCCAGTAAATAAGCCGGAAAATGTGGAAAAGTTGATAATCAGCTCCGTGATAAAAAATTTTTAAAATTCGAAATTTCACCTCGTCTCTCGGGGGTTTTCGGGGTCGCTGACTACGAATCCGAAGTCTAATTACAAGAATTCAACCTTTCAAAATGATATGCGCACGAATTTTGGTTTCAATGTAGGTAAATTATTGAAAAAATTAATTACGAGTGTAATAAAATCGTTTTTCAAGTTTTCTTTAATTTCAAAAAAACTGGGTAATTTGTAATTTGTGTTAGTATTTTTTGGAAACGATTAACGCTGTAGAATGTTTTTGAAAATACCAAAATCTTCAAGTATCCATATCTCAAAAACGGAGCGAGATATCGAAAAAAATTATTTTACATTTTCGTCTTATTTTGGGGTGTTTTATCGATTCATAATTAAAATATCGGTGCCACGGAAATCCTAGCTGTGATATAACAATAAATCTCTGGGAAATACCTCAAAAAGTCAACTTCAAGTGTCAATATCTCGAAAACTAAGCGTGATATCGAAAAATGTATTATATAATTTCGTCTTATTTTGTGGTGCTTCACCAAAATCCATCGTCAAAAAGGGGGCCACAGAAGCCGTAGAGGTGCTAATAAAAAAAGAGGGTGTAAAAAAAATTGGACCCAAAAATGGCCTGGAAACAACCGAATTATTCATCTTTGAGCTTTTCTCAACTGAAATCTGTTGACGGAATGCGATCCTCACATTTAGCACACTCAATTCCGTCCAGCGCCTCCACTATACATTGAAACCAAAATTCGTGCGCATATCACATTGAAAGGTTGATGTGTTGTAATTATAGACCTCGGATTCGTAGTCAGCGACACCGAAAACCCCCGAGAGGCGATTTCTGAGGTGAAATTTTGAATTTTTAAAGTTTTTTCAATTTTGTCTCTTCTAGGGATGGTTTTAATGGGGTGCAACCACCCTCACTCGATTTTTGACCTCGGATTCGTTATCAGCGACCCCGAAAACCCCCGAGAGACGATTTCCGAGGTGAAATTTCGAATTTTAAAATTTTTTTATCACTTTTACTATTGGGAATGATTTGGGGGTGGGAAAACCATCCTAATTTTTTTCATTTTTCATAGCAAGGCAGATGTCAGTGGTGATGAATGTTCCTGAGGGTCTAAAGAACACGTACAAACAAACATTTTTGACATCGGAGCTGATTATCAACTTTCCATATTTTACAGTGTTTTCCGGCTTATTTACTGGACTAACTATGGATATCTCCTTTCGGTAGTCAACCAAGTCTTTCTAATTTTGTCCTATGATGTTAAACTCCTCCACCTGAAGTTTACAATTAAAAGGAAGTGCATGATGATATCTTGCTTTGTCCGACACAACGGCTTCTGTACGTTCTCTCCTTGTATGTCTGCAATATTTGCTCATAGTCGAGTCATTTCATCTGTCCTTTAGTTTTACTTGATGTTCCTGCCAGTGATTCTATGTGTCCTAGGAAAAGCGTTCCTTTTGACACGTTTCGACCAGCTTAGGCACTATATAGAGACTAGAGAGCACGCCTAGTGCTTTGATGCCGGCTTGGTGCTCCAACAACAGGATTACCTTCGCTAGCTCTGTATTTCTAGGCTGAATTTAAAGATTGCCATCAGTTTCGTCTCTAAAATACTGACAGAATTAAGTAATAAGTGGTAGGAGGTTTTTGCAGGTGCCCCAAGGGAACAAAACTTCATCCGACTCTTCGAGTGAACCATTCTCTCTTGTGAGGATCTACGCGTCTAGGGTTAAAGTTCTGCTACGATGTCATATAATCAGACGATTCATTTACCATTCCAACACTGTTCATACGTCTTTTCTAGGCAGGAGCTGCTTCCTGTAGACTCAGGGTATTGCACGCACAAATGTACAGATCACCCCTCTTCGACGTTGAGCTTCCAAGCACATTTGTGTCAATTTTCTTATATATTTTATGGTAAAAATAGTAATGACCTAAAAAACATGATTTTATAGACAAATATTGAATGAACTAACAAAACACTACTTTTTTGATTTATGTCAATAACTTACAAACAAATACTCGGTTGTGTTTGTACCACAAACTCACAGTCAAGTAACTTTTGTATACACTATCTCAAAACACTTAAATACCGCTATCCATCTCTGATATTCACTCCATCATACAAATGACTAACAATTTGTAAAGAGCCTCCAGCTTATTATACCCAATCTAGTCTATGCTGCTCGTTAATTTTTCAATATCTAAATAATCATAAAATCTCCACCTAAAATAAAAATGCTAAAACTCTAATGCAAATGTGTGCCCACCACCTTTCACCGTCACTTGTGCTTCCATTTGAATGGCCATTATGTCTCTCTAATCCACATCATAATGTCAACAACGTTCCACTAAATCAAATTCTAATTAAACTTTAGAAAAACGACGCCCACTTTTTAATTGTAAATCAAAACCCGAAGGGAAACCGGCGGCGGTCGGGCAGAAATGTTGTGTTGTTGTTAATGTTCCGCTGCTGAGCTGCAACACAGGAGTTTGAGGGCTGCTTTTTATAAACCACTTCCAAAAAAAATGTGTTCCAACAAACAAAACCCCACTGCACTAGAAGAAAGTGGATTGAGTGGATAGTGCGCATGCGCAGCCCACTCACTAGCGCTAGCAGCAGGCCCTTTAAAGAAGAAGAGTTTTTGTCGTTAGAAAGAAGCATGCGCGAAGCATTCAGAGCGTAATCGATTGCTGAGGAATTGAAATAAAAAGGTGGATGTTTTTTTCGTATGCTGTTGTTGGTAGCGCTACAATAGAAAGCTCTCGCGCGCGTCTTTAGAAGTTTCGATTCTCTCCAGAAAATACTGTTCCGACAATCTGACGGTTTTATTCGTAGTCTCCACGGCGCTCTGTGAGCGGTGCGCTATAACGTCTTTTTCGGAACGATAAGAATAAGACGCAAACGGAAAAGATCGCAATATTGACGATTCTTCTCCGCGCCTCTGCGCCCTCGAACGATGTCTCTACTTCTCTACTGTGTAGTAGAGTACGAGGTGCGAGGCTTTTATTTGTTGTTGTTCCGAGCAACTTCCATATTGAGCTCAACTTTAGTACTTCAGTCGCTAGTCGGCACTAAGGTCGCTTTAAGCTTGATCCGGTCGCGTGTCATCGCGCCCGTTTTTTTTGGCTAAAATAGCGTAATTCTTTTCCTATCTATCAGAACAGAACAGTGACTGCACGTGGATCATCTCTTTTCCGGTGATAATCTATTTTTGTCCAAAAACAACTTAATGTTTACGTTCCAAGTTTGTGGCTAGTGTAGAAGAAAACCTGTTCCAAAAATTGTTTGTGTTTGCGATGCGTTCGATATTGAGCGGTTTTTACTCGTTCTTCGTGTATCGTTATTGGCTTGGAGAATTTTACAATCGACCGAGTATTGACGAATTCTAAAATTCGCGGATCGCGCGCTCATGGAAAGGTGAAAAATACGCGCGTAATTCAATAACAGGTGTTTAAGAAGCGATCTCAAGTGGAAGATAACAGATTGTTAATGTGTTGGGCATCTTACCTGTGACTTATATTATTATTGTAATGTGTAAGAGATATTTTTCGTACGTGGGCAGAGAATGAGCAAAGCTGCAGTTTGTTTATATTGAATGCACCAACGCAGATGCGGATTGGAATGTAAAACGAGACACAATCATGGATGATCTGCATTTAAAAGTCACAGCTATGAGACGTGATTCTAATCAGATTACAACGAAATTCACGCCTCTGTGTTTTTGTATTTATTTTTTTTTGTTTTTTTAAAGTGTTGTTTTCATTCTTCAAAAAAAAAACAACAACAACACCAAAATGAAACATTTAAGCTAACAATAATCATATGCTCGACCCTGACGTAGATGAAGAGAGTAAATATTGAGGGAATGAATGTTTTACACCTTTACGTGTACTACAAATAACAAAAAAAAAATTTTCGCTGACAAATATCTTTTTACCTTTAGTTTTATGTTATCAGTTTGTTGCTAAAGTTTATGCTGATAAGCAGCGGTGTGGTGACTGCTGTGTTTTTATGAATTTTTGTGTGTAAATTGTAGGGCCTCATAACGTAACGTTGTCACGAAAAAGCGATTTGTCTTTCTATTATAACAAACGTGCATGAGTTGTGATATGATTTTCTTAATACTTTTTACAACGGGGGAAGGAATATGATGGAAAAAATAAAAATGAATTTCAAAATTTGTTTACGGTTACCTTTTGCTTAATTTATGAACATTTGCGCACCTGGAATAAATTATTACATTAAATAAAAAAAATAAAAGGAATTTTAGGGCTTAGTTTCAAGTCGTAATGAATGAAAATAATTTTGCATAAATATTTACCTTTTACTGTGTTATCTTGTGGTATTATATCTTATCAGATAAAGATTTTTTTTAGTCTTCTGCTAAGTGGGGGTACTTGAATATTTTGTAAGAACGGCTCTCGATATTTTCTTAGAATGTTTCTTACGTAATTTTATCGCGATTTACTTGCACTTACTGATATTAACAATTTGTAGGAAGACCACTTTGAAATTTGCCTCTGTATGAAATTGAATTTATAATGCACAGAAGAATGCGACCGTTTTAAATCCATTTGTCCTCTAACAATTGGATACCTTTCAAGCACTTCAAAATACACTTTAGCTTTCCATTAGACCTAATCTATCTTGTTCTGGGTATCCAGTTTAAGTTTAAAATCAAAAGTTAAGAGATCAAGCCCTTAAAGAACACCTAGAGTGGAGGTACAATTGCCCTTCAATTTTACGAGCGCTATTTCTTCATGGAAGAACATTACACAGGCCGTGTGTAATTTGTTACAGAAAAGGTACAATTATGCAAAATTTGACAAGAGAGTGAACATTATGTTATGTGCTTCCCCAAAAAAATGGCCAGTTATATTCATTCTGGAGATTGCCAATTTGTACTAATAAAACCATATTTCAATAATAGTTGTCAAAGGTCGACCAGACTTAACTATAGGAAAATACCGCCACCGCTGTTTTGATGAATTGTGGGAAAATGCGAAACTCGTTTTGCAGAAATCTTATGTAAAATATACTGATCACCCATAAAGATACGAAAGATCTGTTTGATTTTCTATAGTTTTGTTGATGCATTCGATCAATACTTTATTGTCCAATTCGGTAGATCACATGCGACGTGGTATTTTTCAGCCGTTCCTTTATGTAATTGATACATTTTTCTGTACAAATGCAATGTTTAATCAAAAGTATTAAATTTATTTTTTTTAATTGTTATGAACCAATTAAAAGTCGCTTTACCTAAATTACTATATTTGCATAGCTATTTCTGCTAAATACTTATCTATTAAACAAAAGTAGTAAAAGTATTAGAAGCAGAACACTATTGAAGAGTGGAAACACCAAAAGCATTTCGAAAATAAATCTATGTTTGATACAAATCCAAGGAAAATTGTTGCTTTTAGTCTTCACTCTTCTTAAAAAATTCCATATTTCCATCAAAATGGCATCTCTTATTAGAGGTTAAGACCCCCGACTGCAATCCCAAAGATCTGTGGTTCGATTCCGAGAAGGCGCATTCTGAACATACAATAATACCTTAAGATGCTAAAGAGTAACGTATCATTGTCACCATCATAGGTAGGAGTCGTGGATTCGACTCCAGCCACAAGACAAGATACTGGCCCCTTTGCTGAAAGACGAGACGTGTGGCGTGACAATTGGTTTGAATTGAAGAAAGTGACGTTTCAGTAGAATTACGACTTTTAGCATAGGGGCCAGGGCCGCAGCCAGAAATTTGGCCCGGGCGGCCTGAACGTAGTTAGAAATCTTCGTTGGGAGGGTACATAGATAATTCTATTATTGAAGTAGAATTAATTAAAGTGAAAAACAGCTTGCTTATTGTCAATCAAATAACGTTGATCAAAGTAAAAAATTCAAAATTTCAATTTTCAAGATTTCTTTGCTGTCATAATCTCGAGAACCCCATTCGGATCAACACCTAAGTTCGCATGGGTTGACAGTACGGCGAGTGCACTGAGTCTCTCATTACCCGTTGAGTTTGGTATGTAAGTTTTGATTCTCTTCAGTGTCGAAAATGACCTCTCCACAATTGCCGTTGTTACCGGAAGAGTATCAAAACTGTTAAAAGATATTTGATTGCTGGAAATCTGCTCGGGTCACAAAAATCCAAAACTTCCAAACCCTCGGCATCTTTCTCGAGTTCTGATAATTTTTCATACCACAATTTACAATTCTGAATCAGCCTATCGAGCCAAGGAATAAAATAGCAGAACGAAAGTACGCTTCAACAGAATCTTTTTGACAATTAAAACGAGCTGTTTGCTTCAACGTGAGTCTCGGAACTTTGAGTTCCATATCGAATGCCTCTTTCGCGAGTTTTTCAGCTGCTCTAAAAATTTCGCCGAATGCATTTTTACGTTCGTCTTGAAACGTATCCACAATTTCGTGAACATGCTTTACTGCTGATGCCAAATCACATGATTTTTCTTGCAGTCGAACTGACAAACGAAGCGTGAAACTGAAAAGTCTGTCACAGACCAAGAGACTGACGATGAACTAGCTTTTCTGAACTGCTGCAAGTAAGCACACCGCTGTTTTTTGAGATGATCCAAGATTTCCCAGAAAGGACCTCGCACTTTTCCTATGGAAAATGGCTTTCGGCTAATTTTCTTGATATTTTGTAGGTTGATAGTTCTCAATGGGCACAAGGCCCCATAACCCCGGGGCTAGAGGGATATAACAGATTTCTGAATGTAAAACAATTTATTCTTGTAATCCACCCAACGGGTACCCCAAACAACCACCCCTTTGACGGTTCAACCACCGACCATCTAAACCCTCCTCTCCTACGTCCCTTCACACCCGACTGTCAGTAAAGACAAAATGCAGAGTACTCACCTTTCAATTCATTCGTTCTTGATTTTTTGAAAAATTGGCTTTGTGCGCGTTTCATTCCGATTCGATTCGTTCGTAAACAATATTATCAAAAACTGGGTTGGGGTTCGCGGGTTTTGGCGATTAAAATGTGAAAAGTATAGATTTTCGGGAATTCCAAATTTGAAAATTTTGAATTTGGAGTTGTGAGCATATTGGAAAATTTGAAAATTAGGAAATCGGGAAAATTTCGAAATTGCAAATTTAGGAAATTCGAAAATGGAAATTCAAAATTTTCCGAACTCTTTGACATTCAAATTTCTAAAAATTCAAAATTTACAATATTAGCTGCAATCCATTGGGACTAGTAAACTACTCAAAACTACTGCTAGCTACTCGCAGCTACCCTTGCTCTTGTTCTTGGGCAGATACATTTTACTGGTAATTGTCAAAAATCGTGTTTCATTGGTGATGTACTCACAAGTACTTCCGAGTAGAAAAAATCGCCCAATGGATCGCAGCTATTGTGTCTCAGAGTTTCGGGGGACCCGGGCCCTAGGGCCCTACCGCTGGCTACGGCCCTGACAGGGGCCATAAACTCAACTCACTGGACATTATGTTAAAAGTCGTAATTCGACTGAAATGTCACTTTCTTCAACTTAAATGACTTGTCACGTCACACGACTCGACTTTCAGCACAGGCACTACTACTTCTTTTTACTTTTCCGTTTAATTATCACTTCTATGCAGATTCACTCCAGTCTTTATAGAAAATTTCCTGCCTTGCTGCTACGCCTTTGCTTGCGATTAATTACTACACTGTATTACACAGAAAAAAATTATGACGATCGGCAATATCGAGTGAGCTATCAATATGTCACCTACTAATAAGTTTTACTGGCAGTAGTGTACCTTGAGCACCCCATGTACCAGTGCCAGATCTTAAAAAGACTATGTTAAATCTGCGGAGGATTTAAGGGTGTAAGGCGGGGTTTATATCTGCAATTTATTAGCGGAATTTATTACTGGAAGAAATATTCAAAGTTCAAAAGCGTTTGCATCTCGAAACAAAATTACCTACATTTATTCCTAGAACCAGAGCTCAAAAATATTCGTGAATAAATTCAATGAATATAATTCAGAGTAGTTTACATTATAAATAAAATTCTATGTAAAAATTGCAGAAGCGTTTACATATAGCCAAAATATTCTTGTGAATTTTGCAAGGAATAAAATTCAATGCGAATTTATAGATACTGCTGTACAGTCAGTTTACATCATAATTCGAATATATTGAACTTACGAATGTGTACATATGAACAGTACATAGACAGATGTTTCATTTATCGTATTCAACCAAAAACATTACACAGAAAAAATATAATTTATGAGGCCATCCAAAAACAATTTCCGAGGAGAACGAAATTTTTAATAAAAAATCAAAATGTGTCGGGATGAAAAATTGGATATTATAAGAAGGAATACGTTTGGAGTATTGCACCAATCGTCCATAAAAAATACCCATTTCCGAAAGGCAATTTCCGTGCCAGATCGGCACTTTAAGATACTTTGCAGGAATCGCAGCAGGTTCGCCCAAACCTTACAAATACCATTACCAAATTAATACTGGAAGTTTCTATCAATCACTTTGGCGCTGAAATTGAGGCTAGCCAGGGTCAAAGGCCAAACTTACTATTTAAGAGATATATTCGAGAAACCGTTTTTTTTCACAATCTGAACCTATTTAGTTTCTAACTTTAGTACAATGAAAATTTTAGAAGAAACTGGGAGGTAAAGACCGCGTTTATGGGCAGGGACCGAACCGGTCCAAAGTACCCGAGCACGGTAACCGAAACGAGGACGGGACCGAAAATGCGGGTTTTTTTGGACCTTTTTTGGTACTTTGGACCGGTTCGGTCCCTGCACATAAACGCAGTCATACTTTCCAGAATATTGAAGGATGAAGGATAAAAGTGTTTTTCTTGATATCCTTTTTCATTGATATTTTAAGGTATTTTTTTTTAAATTTGGTATTTTCTTAAAATGAGGTCTAGTTCACTGTATTAACAAATTTTAGCGTAATTTTCAAAGTGCTATAAATCATTTTTGTTTCTTCTGACCTTACGACTATGTAAAATTTCAACAAAATCGTTGAAATGTGGTGATCCATATTAACTTCATATCTGATTAGTTGCGGAACAAAATAAAAAACGAAAAACGTTAAACGTAGTACGAGTTTGTTTTTAAGTGAATTTATTTAAAAGTAGAAATCAATTCTACTTGTGAATTTCTTCCAATTTCTGCAATACAAACGTAAAATACTGCAAACACCAAAGCAATTTAGCTATTTCATGAATTTATTCAGTCTCATTCTCTTCCGTGAACTTTTCGAATAGTGAATATAGCAAGACGGTTTACATTGCAACCAGTTTTGCTGAATTAAGTTCACTGAATTTTTTAAGTAATATAGTGAATTTTGTCGCCGGAATTTATTCGATAAAATTGCGCGAATTAAATTCATCTCCTGTTTCAAAATAGTTTACATTAGCTTTCAGAACTTCTTGCTCGATAGAAAGTGAACTTTTGTGAATAAAGTTCCTAACGAAAAATTCGCGAATAAATTGCAGATGTAAACCGCGCCTAAGATTAAGAAAATTTGTGCTTATTCTATATTTTGCATTACAACTTTTCAAATCGATTTATAAAATAATAAAAAGTGGAAATTTGCTGGACGTATTATGAGCTAAAGACAAATTTTCCATAAACTATGTCAACATTACTATTGTTTTTACATCTGTTTCCTTCTCTGATAATATAATTTTGGTCGTCATTGAAAGTGACGTAAGCTCCAAATTAATTTTAGAACTAAGTTGGAGTAGCGCCGCATGTTCTCTTAAATACAGTTGAGGGAATGCTAAACAAAGAATATGATAAATTAGTATATTAAGAATTTGCCTGAATGAATCATTTTATTTTTTTTGGTTTGAATTTTTTATTATATTTCTTTTTGAAATGATCACATCGTGATCACTGATCAAATTCATACCATAAAAGTATTAATTAAAATTGATCCTAGATAACTGTGATAACGTTTTTAGTGTTATGATAGTTTTCTTTATAAAAAAGCATGATCAGCACAATATTTGAATGAGAATTTATCGATTTGTTTCTAGATGTATTTTTTTAACTGATACACGATCAATTCACGAGTAACTTGTCTAAAAGTTCCGGGTTCCCTACTACTACTTCATGTAATTTTAATTAATTTATGAGGCAGTTTTTAATTCATTGTTGGTGGTGCGTGTTTTTTAATCATCAATTTGTACGTTTTAGCACAGTTGAGAAATAAAATACGCTTTCTAACCTTTATCTGGAGAATAACGTAATGTGTTTTTTTTTGGTTAGGATACCCTTATTATATGCGCGATCCTATCTGATCATTTTAATTAATTAGGCCGCTGCCATTACAAATTCTAAATTAAAACCTCGCCCCAATTAAAACCTTCTTGTTAATGAATCCGTTACGCTTCTATTCTTAGACTTAATCATCATCTGGCATTTTTTTTATTATTCGTCCATCTCTTCACTTTTCATAAAAGGCGGAATACCCATCTGCTGCCAAAAACTACACACAATAAAACCCCCAAAACGAAGCACTATAAGACCCCTGCCGGGCGTGCTAAATGTACTGGAAACTTGAACCCATCGTGTACATCTTGAATTTAACCAACGAACCTCGTCGGTAGTTGGCAGTTGCTGTCAGTTCCTGATTACGGCGATCTTTGATCGACTTCTGTCATCTGTGGGCCCCCCTCCAAAAAAAAGGTTAATTTAAAGGTGTGCACATAAACGTTCTTCACGCTACAATTTTTAATCCACGTCCGGATATCTCGGATAAAACAGGTTCGATGGTGGATAAATCAAGAAGTAAAGAGAAAACGGAGAAAAAAAACATATTGAAAAGATTTTCGCGCTGTTTATATCCCAGCTGGGATTTTAAGAAAAGACCAGGATTGAGAGCTATGGTGTGATAAATCACGTATCGAAGGTCACTCTTCATGGTCTTGCGCGAATAATTTGCCACCATCCATGAATATTTATGTCGACGTTCCTCCATTCAGGGTGGGCAAAATTCGTTCTTTTTTGCGTTTATTTTTTCTTTCGTCCATGTGCCCTGTGTGCTCCTTTATGCATCAAGCCTTGGGTCGGTCCACATTGCAGGTAAGACTTGTGTCGTGGCTATGGAGGAGAGAAGTAGGCAATTATGCGGTATGTGCAGCATGAACGAAGCATACAGCATCACAGCAAGAAGTCGCGCCCGACTGATGCTGTGTGGAGATCAAGTTGCATATACTTTATATTGGTTCGGATATATGTTGCACACGTATGCCTAACTTGTTGTCCCAGTGCCGGACCCATGTGTATATAGTATAGCCGAGACAGAGCTGAAGATTGATGGGTCATTGTAGGCGGCGGCAGCCAGTCACGTCGCATGAGACTTAGCCCTTCTGGGGGCCTTTGTTTGTTTTGCATTCCCGCTCAAAATGAATGAATCAGACGTTCTTGTTTTGTAGGTCTTGTTTTGTAGGCCCGCAAGGATTGAGAAAAAGCTTAAGGTCCTCCGATGTAAGAAGCCAACAACATAAGAAAATCATCGAGAGTCCGCCCTTATTGCATGCGTTCCACAAGCCACTTAATGATAGGGACTCGAGAGGATGTTGATTTTGCATTTAATTACGGGTTTATGGTCAATTCAGGGCTTCAAGCATGCCTTGACATATTTCAAGGTCTGAAGATGATCATAACAGATCAGATTCCGCTCAGGGCTTAACAAAATTTCCATCATACAAAAATACTTTCAATTCATCAACAAGATTTAAATTTTTTTTTCCATAAACATCAACAAAAATTACCTCCGAAGATAATCTCACGAAAAGTAATCTATCAAAAAAAAAATTCTAAATATTCTGTGCACAAATGCTCTACGTACACTGACAGATTAGCGCGCATTCATCGGGGGATACAAGACAAGCTCGTTAAATTTATGGCCCCAAATTTGATTTCGTGTAAATATTTGATTCCAAGAAGATCGCGCAATTTGTTTACCTGTCCCATGATCGCGCGCGTACCTAAATTACCGTGTACATCATGTCGCCGCTTCGGTGTTTCCAAAAAGGTGTACATAATGCGTTGTGAGTAAGGTAATCAATAACAGAAAAATGCGCCGTATCTACACACATATAAGGCTTTAGATTTTTAAATACAGGTAACTAAAGGTACCAACGGTGACAGTATTTTTTTTTTATTTTTTTTTGATGTAGTTGAGGGGAATTTTTAATGTCTGTTTGACTGACGAGATTCTGTATGTGTTTTTTTTTGTGGTGAAGAACCTGAAGGTTTTCTGAGAAATGACGGGATTTATTTGATGATCTCACGAACATTGAGGATTTTCTATTTATGCGTAATTATCGTGTTAATTTTATGATCATAAGTTTTATGATCGTTTAAAGAATATTCGATCGGTTATCGATACTAATAAAATATTGAGTAGATTCTGTTGCATCGCTTTTGATCAAAGGCAGAACCGATGGGGGCGTGAAGTGATCGTGTCGAAGTCAAAGCTTCTGATCTTCTTTTGACAGTTTGTGATGTATAATGCACACATCAACTTTTCATACACTTTAAATAGGATAGATTTCTTAAGTGATGCAAGTCCTTCCTACAGCCAAAAGCTTGGGTTACAATCGACAAGTGCTACATCCTCCCCCACCTTGAGTACAACCCATTTATCTGGGTTGGCCCTTCAAAAACTATCTTAGTGTGGCTTGACAAGGTAAAAAACGGTGCCAAAAAAGTAATCGGCTATGGCATCTTTTGCGCCATCATTAACTCGCTTATCACATGCCTTGCGGTACTTGTGATTAAGAGAAGCAACTTCGATCCATTCTGCAGCAATTGCCACAGTGCTTCTGAAGGGATAAATCCGCATGGGATGCTCTGGGATAATCAGCGTTGGGGTAGAAGCCCTAACTCTAACAATACCACCTCGAAACAGCTTGCTTATGACTTTGTCGATCCTATTGACAAATGCCTTATAGTAGAGAACATTGTTGGCGTGAAACTTAGTGAAGCCAGATTCACGCGTTCGATGAAAGCTTAAGGGCGCCCTTAAACATCCCATATAGCTTTTCCATATATTAGGGGATATCTTAAAAAATACGAAGGTCAAAATGGGGGGGGCAATGTCTTGTAATAAGCTTGGTTCGAAGGAATGAGTAGACGACAGGTTGGGTTTAAGGTCTGGAGGGTTCTGAAGAAGGAGACGATGGATCGTGAGTTTGATCTCGTGGATGTTGTAGGAGTTCTTACCCAAAAGGAGAAATTTGCATGAAGGCCACAGATATAACAAAAATCAAAACAAAATAATTTTGTAATTTCGTCGATATCCTCAATAGCAGCCGGCTGAGCCGTAGACGCAACCGTCTGGGTTTTCGGGAGACAGTCGGAGTGTTATGGTTCCTGAAACAATTGAATCCAGCTAGGCAGCCGACAAAGGCTGTGGCACCGGCAGTACCAGCCGACCAAGTGAACAAGGAAGTGTACCTTCCGTTAGGTGAAGACCCTATCTAAGCGGAATTTTGGTGCCAATTATTAACCGGTTAGATACCTTATTGGGGCTACTCGGATACTTCTAAAACGAAAGAAAGTTGTCTTAGAACTTGACGGTTTCGATAGTCTAGGCATTAAAGCATCCGACTGCCATTTCTAAGTTTGGGGTTCGATTTCTCCAAACAGCATGGGCCATATTAGCAAGAAAACCTTCCCCTATTTTGTCGGATGCAAATCGGTGTAGTAAAACCGCTGGCGTTGGAATTTTTTCGTTCCTTTCGGCTAGATATTGATGCTCGGCATTGAATTCTGGCAATAGCATCGTCGTGTCGGCACCAGAAAAGGGTCTATCTGTAACCTTGAAGGCGCCCCTACACGTGCGATCCATTAGTCCAAATGACTAGGAGCCAAGCCAAAAGCTCACCGTATGCGGGAAAACTCCATACCTCCAAAAAAATCATAAGTGTCACAAATGACGCAGACCAAGTGGAATAGGGTGACTGGCTCGAGGCTCGATTGTGAATGGGCGCTTAATTTTGGACTGGGGCGAATTGACTTCAGCGGTTTGGACCGGTCATGTACGGCGGCCTTTCATTCATTCATTATTTAAGGGGCGCTTTAAGGCCGATTCACACCGCCGCGTTCGCATATGCGATTGCGTTTCAAGTGCGATGGCAATCAATCGCAACAAGGCAGTTTAAATTAGTAGTGCACATCGAGAACGCAGATCGCTAGCGTTCAGCGATTCCTGTCGCGTTCAGTTTTGTGAACGCGTCCGGCGGCATTTGATCGCGAGTTGGAAAATCATTGAAACAACATGGATACTTCGACCGAAATTTTTATTGAAACTAAAAATATATCCGATTCTATTTGATTTATCACACGCAGAATACAAGAATGTTAAAAAAAATAAAATATGGGAGGAAACCTATATTAATAAAAAAAAGTTTCTGTATGTATGCGTGTATGTGTGCTCTAAACAGAGCTTCGAAATTTTGCCACCCAAATATGAATTTGCCAATTGTATTCCGATTTCCATGAAAATCATAGCAAATCGTAGCAAATAACGAATTTATGATCATAACTTATAAATTCAAAATGGCCGCGCCAATATGGTCTCGGATCTTTCTTTAAATTCCAAAATAAAATAGGGAATTCTACTTTTAAGGCTCCATCAATATTTATATTGTGGACCCAAATTCTTTTCTTAGTTCTGAAAATCGAAAAAAAAATTATTATTCTAAAAATATTTTAATTATACAATTAAATACAATTCTTCTTCATCTTCGCAAAGCGCTAGTAGTAGCAACGCCTCTTTTTTCGT
This sequence comes from Thereva nobilitata, assembly GCA_963855945.1. Taxonomy (NCBI): domain Eukaryota; kingdom Metazoa; phylum Arthropoda; class Insecta; order Diptera; family Therevidae; genus Thereva; species Thereva nobilitata. The sequence continues at coordinate 80,409,483 of OY979697.1, forward strand.
GCCAAGAACACATGTTGTTTAATTTCGCTCTTGCTAACTGATTATTTAATTTTCGATTCGCGATTGCATCGCGTCAGTGAGAAAGTCCTTGATCGCAATCGCCATCGTAATAGACATCGCAAACGCAATCGCATACGCAAACGCGTCGGTGTGAGTCGGCCTTTAGCGAGCACTGCGACCTATTTTATTTGGTCTATTGTGCCAACCCCGTCGTTAAAAACCTTCCAGATTGAGGCTTTTGATATGGCTTAAAATTGGGGGTTCGTAACGTAAATTTCCTTGGACGTGCGGATGTCGCGATGGAGGAGGCTTAATCTCTTCGCTGTAGCATCACAGTTGCACAGCAAGTGCTTTCGCGAATTGCCCTGCAGAATCGACAGCCACAATCAACTACCAATCCTCTTCTGCTGAGATTGAACGAACAGTGGCCCGTCAGGAGTAGAGTTGAACCGGACTTACACGAGGCAGTACATTTGTCCCTGGTGACACGATGGTAAATTGTACTGAGGCCTAATTTTTTTGAAATGTACCGATTCAAGAATAATGTCCTACTGGTATGAGCATGTATCAAGCCTGATAAATGAGGCCAGGTGTTATTGTAAATGCGTAGTGGAGAGACATGGATTTCGTCTTTCTTACTTCTTTTGTGGCAGTAACATCCAACTTAAAATGAAACGAGGTGAATTGCAAATACGTAGTGGTGGGTTTCTGCGGTCTTATTTCTTTTGGGGCAGAAAAATTTTCAACTTGAAATTAGAGGTGAGGTGAAATTGTAAAATATAAATATACATTGTGAAGGCATAGGTTTCTTACTTACTTACTCCGAGGCAGTTGAATGCATATTAGAATCAAACTCGTAAAAAAAGCTCTTCAGTGGTAGATATTTATTTTCTTTCTTTCTTTAATTTGCTTATTTTCGAAATTTTGGTATTACAATGACACCTCGCCTCATTTGAAGTATGACATTGTAAAGAAAATATATAGTTTAAAAAAACTAAAAAACACGCTTTGTTTTTAAAATGAAGTAAAAAGTAAAAAATAATTTTGAATGTAAAGTTGTTATTGCTCCAGCCAGAATATGGAAACAACCTACCTTTCGAAATGTAAAACAGCGTGGGACTCTCTTCCTATATTCTTATTTTATTAACACCGGAAATTTTCGCTAGCGGCTCACGCTTTTGGGTCGACCAGCTGTGTCATTGTAACTGGACAAGGACCCAAAGCGTACGTCAAGCTAAAAGATGGCACACAAAACTTTCTACTCGCTCAGTAGCCAACTAGCTAGGGAGTTGAACCCACGTCTTGTTTTGTTTTTCCTTTGTTAAACTTTTCTTTCTTTAACGCTTTTAACTACTTTTTGATAGTACGAGCTAAAATAACGACTCCCGCGCGAACTAGTTCCTTTATTTTGTAAGCAATGAAACGAAATAATGAGATACTCGCAGCTAGTTCACTAGCAACTATGATGACACACGTCTAGTTTACTAGTTAAGAAGCTCACAAGCCAGAGAGTAGCGAGTAAAGTAACCCTTTCAACTTTCTCGGCAGATTGTTTACAATCTGCTAGTTAGCTAGTGACAATGATGACACTGGGCTAGTTTATTAGTAGCTAGTGAATTCGCCGGCTAGTAGCTTGTAAACTCGGTCAATGTCATCGAGCCTTTACACTGTAAAAAAAATATGTAAATTCACAGTCCAAATGTATAGTAAAATTACAGATCGCGGTATGAAATACTAATTTACTACACAATTATTGTAATTTTACTATACATTTTGTAATTTCACATAAAGAAATTGAGAATCTCCAATACTGCATGACGTAAATGTTGATTACATGAATCCGACCTATATTTTACACAATGTTGTGTATTTTTCTAAATCGTTTATGTAGGAAAATTACAATATTTCTTAGTATTATTTATCAATGTTATGAACTGAACTTTGTACTGTAATTTGTAAGAGGTGTAATTTTAGAACTTATATTTTCAGTAAAATTACAAATAATTCATTGGAATGAAAGGTTTAAATTTTCCCTCTCATAGATATAATTCACAGGTAACAATGGAATACTGAGCATATATTCCCGATTGTTCTTGAGTTAAGGTCAGACCTTTGACTTTGGTCAGGGTCTGGGCTGTTCTTGTAACAGCCAAGAAATTTTTGATAATTTTTGATGCTTAGGGCCGTTTCACAATTAAAGTTTCAAGCTGCAAGCTTCAACCTTCAAAAATTAGGATTAAAGGGTTTGTACAATGATTTATATTCACAGCTTTAAGCTGCAGTGCTCAAATAGCGCAAAACTCAGCTGAAGCTTGTAGTTTGAAACTTGACGCTTGCAACTTGAAGCTTGAAGCTTTCATTGCGGATCGGTCCTTGCATGGTGAGCAAAATGTTATTTTTATTTATAGGGAGAGGTCATACACAAAAGTTTTGGAAATTTACAAAACTATGAAGTGAAAGCTCCAATACTGATTGTATTTTTACATCCCACAAATAAATGTATATTTACTACACAGTTAGTAAAAATACGTAAAGTAGAATTGGAATATTCCTAATAATATATATTGCAAATTTACAAAACTGCTTGTAAATAAAACTTTTTTGTATAATTACCACAGAAATTTTTTACAGTGTAGCTTTGTCGATTTGAATGAATCTTTTAGCTTGACATACGCTTTGGGTCCTTCTCCAGTTACAATGACCCAGCTGGTCGACCCAATTCTTTATGGCCGTTCTTACGTGGCAGCTTGTTGGGGCCTTTGGTGTTCCACGTACCACCTGTTGCAATAGATTGCACGAATTTACACCTTCGGAAATTAACAAAATCATTTTTTAAAAAGCTTTAGAGCTTATGATACAGAACGGTTGTTATAAACTAATGAACGATTTTGATGCAAAAACAAAGGTAAAAGTGTATATAAAGCAATAAAAGCAGTCATACTATGAAAAATAATAATTAATTTTCTTTTTCTTAATTAAAAAAAAAACACTATGAAACTTCAAAATGTAAATATCACCGTAAAAATTACAGGCCCTACCAAAAATACACACTCCGTAATAAACTTGTATAAAAAACGATGTTCTTTTAAGTCATTCCCAAAAAAAGAAGTAGGCCAACAAAATGTTCTCGTAAATAAAAGCTAGAAAGTTTACTTAACAAGAAAACAAAAATTCATTACCAACTTCTATTTCAGTTCTCATGTTACCATACGTTCAAACATGTTTTAATAATAGAAAAATAAAACTACTTCTTCTTATGTTCAAAATTTACATATGAAAACCTTCCGCCAATCTACCTCAATTCTCCGCGCGGCATTTTGAGCTTCTATAAAATTATATAATGTACAAATTTTATGCTTCCTGATTACTATCGCGGCCCAAGGAAATCCTCTAAAAATAAACTAATAAATAAGAATAAAACTACCATAGCTCGGCGAGATTCTCCTGTCCCGCTTTAATTTTAACATGCCATTAATAAACGTCCACGGATTCTAAAATGGACGTTCGTACAACATTTTGACTGGTGACAACCAATAAACAGAGTCTCCTCCGCGCCCCTGACAACACAGCCGTATCGTAACAGGGATTTAACATGCAGATTAACTAAAACTTACTACGTAATAAATTCTGGGGCTAAATTATCTAATCATTGAGTGGCTCTCGTTCAACCACCGCGAAATGAACAATCCCCTAAAAGTCTCGGCCAGGTCTGATTTGGTCTACACCTTAATCGATTGACGATCTTTATATATATTGTATAAACACAATTTTTTTTCCCGAAAGGAAGAAAGTAAACCGCTGACACGGAAAAGGTTTATGGCTTGGTACATGCATAAACAGATGGTGGCCCTAGACCTCAACGCCCCAACGCCCCAGCTCTCGACCCATCTAGATCCGGTGTTAGCCTTTACACAATGCCGACATACGAGATACTTAATTGCTGTGAGTGGGCATACTTTACCGGTTCGCAGGTATCTTCTGCACCGCGACGATCGCCTTCTCTGGCAATGATTTTGACCATAAATCTCCTCGGTATTTTCTTCATCTTGGCATGTGAGAATTTTTTTTCGGTGAGAGATTAGAGGAACGCCATAGCTGATAGGGCATCACTATTCCATTCTTGTATTAAATGAATGAAAATTGGACAGGCCGAAGCTACCTTTCATGGGGTCTTTTACCTGGGCTGTCTTGACCTTTGATTTTATATATCGCGATCGTGTTGATGAAGATCGGTGAATAAAAATGCATTTTGAATTTCCCGGCAAAGATTTCATTATGATTTTCCTGGTGCGCGGCCTGTAATGATGTTGCAATTTCCCCTAAAATGATGTCACTAATCGGACAAAATTGACGGTAATAAAAATTAATGATGCCACCTAAGATATGCACGATCATCTCTTAACTGTCGGCCTACAGCCAAGTTAATTGGTTTACCATTTTCAGAAATTCGATATAGCGTGCCAAGGAGCTAAAAACCCGATCTTAATGTCATTATAGTATTTGCCTTTAGCTCTTCTGGTGGTAACCATTTGGGGGCGCAAGTGACGGATTTCATGTTCATGTTTCCAAGAAAATTTTAATCGCTTAATGCGTTTGGGTACGATCGATTATTTTTGCTGAAGTCCGGTATTTATAAAACCCAGCATCAGATAAATTGGTGCACTTCGGGTGAATTCATGCATGCATGCGTTGCTGGAGAGATGAATTAGTTTTAGTTGTGTTGATATCGATTTCGTATTAAATTTATCAGAATAATTTAATCACCTTATTTAAATCGGGTTTTCGGTATATTTTAATTAACAGTTTGAGTCTTTAATCACGCTTTTGAAATTAAAGGATTATAGTCTATTTGCGCTTGGCTATGTGATGCAGGCAACACTTTTATCTATTTGGATTCTTTACGAGATGTGTGGGGTCTACTTATACAATGTACCTACCAAAATTCGGTCTTCTTAACTGATTTCTCTAACAGTCCCAATTCCTAGTTGATGTCGATGTCATCAAGTTTGCTATCCCCAAGCTCTGGTAGTCCTGGTCTACGCCATCCTTCCAGCGGGTGTTTGCTCAACGCTCGCTATTCGATAAACCCTATCGCAAAGAAGTACGCTATAGCGCTCGTAAATCTCTCCATTGAAAATTGTTAGAAATCGCCCTTCCTTACATCAGGGGCCAATGGGTGAAAACGTCCTGTTGCAAAATCGAATCCTCCATAACCTAATTTCACCTTTCCTCTCATAACGCTTTTCTCGAGTTTTTTTACATTTTACAGTGAATTACCTTTTGGGTTAGGTTCGGTGTAGGACTGCCTCCAGTGCGACCGGAGCCCAATTAGCGTTTTGATGTCACAACCTCGAATACCTAAAGTTAAGTGATTCTGGTTGTCTAAACCCATCCGGTGGAGTTAAGGAAGCTTATCAGTGATCTGACTTCTAGTCCGGAGATCTCCTTTGTGTCTTCCAGACCGTAAGTGCGGCCTGGCTTTAGCTAAAGCCGGGCATTTACACAGGAAGTGGACAATTGTTTTCCTTTCCTTCGCCTCTCGCAGCTACGGCAACAGATTTTGTCTGAGATACCCAACTTTGCGGCGTGGTCCCTATGGGGCAATGTCACGTGATAATTTCCATAATTCGGGCAATAACTCGTCGGGTTCTGTTTAGGAGGCCTATTGTTATTTGGCCGGCATAAAAAACACTTCCTTTTTATCTTCTACTGTCCGCGCCTGACCGACTTACGCCATTGCGTAAAATTGCTGGATCAGCTATCTACCTGCTATTTCTCCTGGTATTTTTTCGCCCTTCTCTGTTTCTTTGAGCTAAAGGTTCTGGTCACTTCCATCTTTTTGCAAACATCTAGTAGTGGGTTAGTGTGTCACGGGTGGGCTTTCATACTGGCGCAGTCTTGGGTGGGATCTTGTGGGTATTTGGAGGCGTCGCGAGAAGAAACTGGTCTATCTGCTCTGCCTGGTCTATCTGGTCTGTCTAGTTTGGTCTGCCTGCTCTATATAAATGTCTATTTGTATAGTTGTATATCAGTGTAGCTGTAACCGTCAGTGCCCCAAGACTCCTCCCAGCATAAAAGCCCACCCGAGACATACTAACCTACTACTGTGATGTTCGAAAAGCTTCACACAGGTGGCGCTCATACCCAAGGATCACCACACAAGTTTTTGTCCCGAATGAAGCTCACACCCGACCCCACAGCCGATGACGTCACTGGCCCAGCGCTGATATATCTATACTACTTATGAAAGGCGCCTTGTACTCCCTTACTCCTTCGTTTGACTCGCAGTGCATTGTTCTACCTAAAACGCATTATATTACAATCCGCACTAGATACTTCGGTGTATACAGTATCAACCCCTCGATAATCTTGCTCTACTTTGCGGTGTTGAATGCACGTCTAGGTTTATCTAGTCCGGGGAAATTAGCAAAAAAAACGGATGAAAGGAGACAAAATTTGGAAATGGCTGAAAATTGCTCCACAGCTTCCTTGGGACTTTTTAAGAAAACAATTTCGGAATCACAAAAAAAACCAAATGGCCGCCAGAAATGTAGCGGTTTTCCTTGTATCTCGGTTTCTATAAGTCGTACAACCCCGTACAAAGGCGCTAAATGTTGACAATGAAATTCTCTACAACTTGAGTTCATACAAAGATGTTAACCCGATTAACTCTTTCAAAGTTATTCAATGTCAAAGTTTCAAAAAATCAGTTTTTGGTCAAAGTATAAAAACTCACTACCTGGAAAAGTATGCGATTTAGGTCATTCTTGTGTATGTAACTTTTTTAGGTAATTGTTTGGTGCATCAGAAACGAAAGAAGGAAAATATGGTTAATAATGAATTTTTCTGAGAAAAATGCTAAGAAACAAATAAATTTGGATGGTTCAGATGCAAAATATCGATTTTAAACCTCTTATTTCGCTTTTTTTCGGGAAAAATGGGAAAATGTTATAGGCGAAGTTCTGCACAGGCGCCAAATTTTCCCGGCACGGCCAAATCCACGCGTACGAGATTGTGGGCGAAAGGTGGTGTTAAACAAATAATAATAACCAAATTTTTCAAAAATCAAGTTTTATTGCAAAAGGCTCCATCAAAATTTTATTTTTCGTTTGAAATTGTTTTTCACATTTATTTTGGCGCCCCTTGCCACCTGGCGCCTTAGAGCGACCGCTCCACTCGCTCTACCCTAGGGCCGGCACTGCCTGCACCAAAGGTCAGTGTGGTCTCGCGAGAGGTCCTTGACCCGACGCACTTTGACGTCTTGGAGCTGTTGGTGAATATCCGTAGATAAATCTTCTTCAGGACGTCTGTATTTCTCTACTCTATTTTTGAAAGTATTTCGGCGGAGAAATCCTTCCCGAAGGTCAATTTAGGAGCAAGGTAGTCTGTGTTTGTACCGTCCATACCCACGGGCAGGAAGTCCAAGATGTTGCTATGGCCTTAGGGTTTTGAAGTCCATTGCCCGAATTCCCCCTAAGTGTAAGCCTAAGGGCACTGCACGACGCTAGGCGTTTGATGTGAAGGCCGGGAGGGAGCAGGTGCAAGAGAACACCAAAATAGGGCATGCTCTTGTGGCTCCTATTGTCCATATTTTTGCCGACCTCTGGACCCTTTCCAACTTTATGATGTTTTAGGTCCTGATCAACGCTGACCACCATACCAGTGAACCGTACGTGAGAATTGGTCTTACCACGGATGTGTACAACACAGGACCACCTTTGATTTTAGTCCCAATCTCTTGCCTAGGGTCTTTTTACCGGCGTAGAAAGCTATACAGGCATTCTTTAACCTTTTCTCGATGTTTAACTTTCAGTTGGGTTTTGCGTGCAAGATTGGACCCAGAAATTTTACTCTGGAGATAAAAGTTACTGTATGCCAATCCAGAGAGGGTATGCTCAGTTTTTCATGGATTGACTTCCAGATCGCAGTCTACTGCCCAGCTGGCAACTCTATGTACCTACCTCTTAGTGAAGGCACTTTTTGCATGTATTCTCAAGTGATCATTACTTGTACCCAAATTTATAGTCTAGGTTGTTTTTTTAACGGCCACTGAAATAAATATTATTTATCCATTGAGATCGATGGGTTTATTCATTACAGCATATAATTTTCCACACGACTTCGTTTCTAATGATCGATCATGCAATGATCACAAAGATCGAGATCAAAGGTTAAGCAATTTTCTGCAAAGTGATTGGTGTTTGACTATCATATAAATTTGTTTATAGTGTATAATTAGTTGCTTAAGTCTTGTTGTGTTTGGCCATAACATATACGTTCATTTAATGTGTAAAACAACTAAACCTAAACTTTCAACAAGCTATTATTAGGCGGTCAATGAATTCCTCATTATCATAAAATTGCCATGCCAGAAACAACTTTTATGCAAATCTTCTATTTTCTAAAAAGCACAAAGCGATTATGTAAATAAAACTGCTCTTCACTAGCTTCAACCTCTGTTGTTTGTTCAGTTTCCACATACTAAACTCACTCAACTATAAAAAAAAATAAAATAGTGAACTTTCCGATAAACTTTAACTAAAATCTCATACCTCCATGAAGCGGGCAAAAACAAATGAACAGGTTAATTACTTCGGAGACTAAGATTAATCTCTTGCTTTAGTCCGCTTATCCATGTTGATGTTTGCTGGTGATGTTGCGTTCATCCTGATATCTAAGTCTCTTGGTGCATTTATAAACAATTACAAGCCGCGAATTCCCTGTCCTCTGTGACGACGACGATCGTGGTGAGTATGATATATAGATTGAGATCCATTAGCAGCTTGAGAGAAGGTACAGCAAAACAAAATAATCCCCGAGTGTACCTAATGAACTCATGTTCCGACCGATCCTCGCCAGTCGAGAGATGATATTGTGGGCGTGCAAAATACTAGGTGCGCGCCATTCATACCTGAACAGTTTTGGAACAGATCGGTGAGCCGGCGAGGGCCGATCGTGGTGCTGAATCTCATTTGAATAACTTCATATAAAATTGTTGCTGTCGCCTTTGTTGTTATGGCAGCGCTGTGCTGCTGCCGAAGCTGAAGCTGGATATTCGTTTTGATACTAAATAGTCGATGCTGCTTGCTGGCATTTAGATGTCCACGCGCGCCGCCCGGATTTTGACCATCAGCTTTATAGTAGTGGCGACACACAAGATCGTCAGATCGCGCGGCAACTTTTTTAGTTAAGTGACGAAGTGTTGACCGGTCGGATCTGATCTCACTCGGTGTACCGAAAAAAAAAATAAAAATAATCATAACGAAAATAAATAACGATCGTGTGTGTTCAAAAAATGAAATGAAAAAATAAAAAATTAATATAAAAATAAAAATAGTGTGTGCGCAAGGAAAGAAGGTAACAAGGTGCATAGTGTACGAATGGTGATTAACCTCAACCCCCCGAGTGCTGTGTGTGCTCTGTCTGTGAAACATCGGTACATGTGATAATGGTGCGATAAATTATATCCAAAGTGCTGCAATACATGCTATACGGCTACATGACAGCCCATACCTTCAATTACCTGCTTGGCTAATTTATCAGTGATCGATGGATTTACCAAAGGATTACTTAGTACGAGACTTCCGAGCGGTAAGAGACATGACTACTTTCAAAAAAACCTCTTTGAAGAAAAAGTTGCTTTGGGTGAAGTTTTTTTTTTGCTGTTGTTGTCAGAAGGAGTTGCAGTGTCTTTTTGCCTGTGTTTACTAAGCAGACGAAATTTCATTTTATTTATTTATTTTTTAAATTCATTTCGGAGCTTCTTCTTTTGTTATCAGCTCACTTGCTTATGTCACTACTTTGCATTTTAAGTCCAGCGAAAATGTATTTCTTTTGTTATTGTTGTTGGTGTGTATTTTTATTTGCATAACAAATCATAAAAAAAAAGTAGATGCGTTGCCATTTCTGTGTATGTTGGATAGATAGAGTCAGTCAAGGTGAGCGTAACCAATTCACCAATTCACGGGGGTGTCTTCAATGGAGTCCATATAAACTAGTAGAGAGATATTGTGCGGTCCATAGATGAGAGGACTCTGTAAGCTCTGTATTTTTATGCAATCATTCTTCGAGGCAAGATTTACCGGTATAACAGGTGGTATTTCAAGGTTGAGAAATATTATACAGTTTTTTCGTTCTGTCGTTCTGTTTGGTGTTGCTGCTAAGTTTATATCTGTTACCTTTTCTACAAATGAAAAATAATTTTTAATCAAAGCTTTTTTTTTTAGATTTGCAAAAATATTTTCGCACTTGTGTATTCTTAAATCTTAATAAATTTAGTTTGTTGTTTTTTTTGTTTTGTTTACTGCGCAGCTGCGTTAGACTTGACATTTTTGCTAAGATGTTTTTTTGATGCTAATTTTAGATAGGAATTTTTGATAAGAATTTCACGTAAGTTTTTGCGGAATATGTTTATATATCTTACCTTTTTATAAAAAGTTTTAAATATTTTGGTTATTTCAGACCAATTCTTCAATGATCTTCAGTGTAGATAATATATGTAAGAGTAGTAGATTAAAATTGGGACTGTTTAACAGTTTTTTCTTTTTCAAACGAGTATCAACCAATGCTAGGTTAACCGGTTAAAAAAACTATAATAAAAAAATACAGATGATTCTCTTTCAGTTAAATTGATTAAATCTTGATTAAATAATTTTAGTTACAGAATTGTCATCATCTTGATTACATTACGTTGCAGAATTTATGGGTCATGCATCGTGTGCAGTGCAGCACCTTGAATTATTTATGAAGATTCATTTTATTATCTTTCATTTATTTCCGTTCATTTATTAAATTTGCCATAAAATAAACCATGAGATTCTAGTAAACAGCCAAAAAAGACATCAATAAAACTCAATATTTTTTCGTATTTTCTTTTTACATGTTTTTCGTAAAATATTATCATTGTTAAACCTTGTTAATCTTCCGATATATTGAGACCTTGCAATTTTTTGTTAATTTTTATATATTTTCTTTTATTATATTTTAATTGTTTAAACAATTTATTTTCTTCCTGTAGCCGTTGTTAATTAGTTTTATGATTGTGACCTTTCTTCTTCTTAAATGGCGCTGCAGTCCTTGTAGGACTCGGGCTTGCTGAAGTCTCTTCATCCGCTCATCTGTATGATTCGTTATTTCTCTCCAATTTTTTGGCACAAGTAGCTTTGCTATATACTCTAGTAGGTCATCTGTTCACCTATAGTATTTTTTCGCCTCTTGCCACACTTTTTCTCATTTTGCGATTTTTATTACGCTGGATCTTGTTAGGAAATATTGCATTAATTTTTGTTATTTCCTGAGTAAAAATAATTAGTTCAGTGTTATTTTACTCAGTTGGCCCCCAACCAAGTACTAACCACGTCCAATGCTGCTTGGCCTGCTCAATCGAATGGCAACCGGTCTATTGAGCATGCTAATGGCACCCTTTATGGTGACCAAGATAATTGCCAGTTTTTTCGTCCTATACAATTTTTTAAAGCTCCAATTATGCTGCCTTTAGTCAGGAAAAAGTGTGAGTATATCGTGCTTCGTTTAGACTATTTCGTGCAAAATATTTATTGATAAGTGTCTGTAAAAGGCTGCATTTCGAAAAGTAGAATTTTTACTAAGGCGTACTGTGCTTCATTTGCCATACCCGACGACACGTGCGTGTCTGTTTTAGGCTAAGAACGGTCGAGTCTTATTTTTACTCGAATTTTCATTTTCATATCTAAACCAAATTTTGCATCTTTTTGGTGAGTGTGGTTTGGTTGTTCTATAAGGCTTTTGATAGAGTATGGCTCTCCGCCCTATTAGCTAAATTCAAAGCTTTTCGTGTTGACTCCGTTCTGAAGAACTGTATCGAGAGCTCTCTTTCTGGCCGTTCAGTCAAAGTAGTATTGCATGGTGTCGAGTCAAAACCCCACCCAATCTCTGCCGGTGTCCTCCAGGGATCAATTTTATCACCTGTTCTTTTTCTAATCTTTATATTATTTATTCCCTACTCTCTGCCCCTTCCAACCCACTTCACCGCTTCACTGATGACGCATTCTGCGTTACTCGCCTTTGAGAATGCGGGGGCCTCGGTAGTCTAGGGAGTAAGGCGCCTGGCTACCACCCCAGAGGTCCCGGGTTCGAATCCCGGCAGAGCCCCACGGTCCTTAGCCTTTCCCACTTCTTTCTTCTTCCCTCTTTACATTCCTCCTGTCATAGCCTTCCGCTACCACTGCCCCACTCCACCAAGCGCATGTCATCGGTTGGTTGATGGGATTCAACTCGTTTCCGGAGGCATAACATTCCAGCGAGTTGTTTCTCGTTGCCCCGATGCCATATAGAAATGGTTGGGGTTAGGTGGTTATGGCAGCTCCTTCCTACTTCTCTCTTCCCCTTCACTATCTATCGACTAGAGCTTGCTGTTCGACATTGCACTCTATACGAAGAAAATAGATTGTCGGCAGTACAAAGGGCTTTCCCTGAGCTCTAGTCTTCCACATAAAAAAAAACAAGCACGTACCAGATCCTGTCTTGACGATCGTGAACTTACGTCCACCTCAATCAACAGTGATAATGAACTCATTTTCGATTGGGGCCGCAAGAATCGTGTCGAATTCAATGCTTCCAAAAGGATATACTGTCTTTTTTTCAGTAAAATCTGCAACATCTCTGCCTCCGTGTCACTGGATGGTATAGAACTAATGGCTGACCCAACCTTTACATCTTAGGGGTGTCATTAGCTAAAGATCTGCGTTTGAATGATCACGTATTCCAAATCGCCAAAAGAACAGTGCCTAAGATTTCTTAGAGGTGCAAGTTCCATCTCCAGCCATCGGGCCGTGTTGCAATTTACAAATCCTACATTTGTGAATACATTATTCTCGAATACATTATTTGGGGTGCGGCTTCGAAAACCATCTTGTCGTGTTTAGATGAAGTACAAAAACGGCTCTCAAATTTTTCCTAGGCGACGCCTTTTGCTCCACGATCGACCCTTGAGCCACCGTAGGAACGTGGAAGCGCTGATAAAACTTTATCGCAACTATCATAGCAATTGTTCCAATGCAATCCTCCCGCTCGGCTTATGCCCCTCTTCTCACATCCTCCTCTTTTTACACATTCTACAAACTAAGAATTCGTTCAGAAATACAACAACCCGACTGTGGAACAGCCTTACACAGTCTATATTCCCCAACTCCTACAACATCCAATACTTCAAACGCAGATTTTATCGCCATATCTTTCAACACCCTCCTGACTCCGCGTATCTTGAAACTTCTTCTCTCTTTCGAACTAACCTTATTACTGGCCGTTGCATCATGGTGTGACCAACGACATGACGGACAGGTAGTACATAAGGTGATTGCTAACTTTAGAACTACCACATTGTTCACGACCAACTATCGATTAACGCGATCAGTTAAATTTGTGCATGAGCACGAGTAATAGCCTCGACACACGCACGCATTTATGACGAAAATTCATCATTAATTAGGACTATGAACCTCATCAATTAGGAAAACCGATTAGGCAAATTTTGGTTAATCTAGTACGAAATCTCAAAAGAGAGCCATCTGTCGAACGATAGATCAAGTTAAAAAGCCCGCTTTTAGGCTTTTTTCCAGAGTCAGCTGATTGTTATTTTTATTTTCCTTGAAAATTAATAAAAAATATTACTTTTTTCCTTATTAAAAAATTAAATATTACTTGTTTCCCTTCCATTGGGGCAACAACGTACCAAAGATATAATTTTTTTATATTTTTCGTTCTCTGACATTTTTCACTACAGAACAACTGTCATAATATAATGAGGTATTTTAACGTTCGCGGGCGTTCGTCATAAATTAGGAATTTTCGTCATAGCCAAGGAAATAAAATAAGGAAGCCTTTGGTTTATTTTGGACTTGCAATTTGATTGTCTCTATTGAGAATTGCTTTTCAATTTGTAATAATGAAGAAAGATCATTTGTTTTTGCTGAAATTTGAAGCAATGGGTTTTAGCTACAATGGTTCTTTTCCAAAACACCTTTTAAGTGGGTGTAGACAACTTCTATTATTTAAAAAAAATGGTCATCTTCGCTGAAAAGAGTTACTTATTTTGAATATCAGCTCAGATGGTATTTCCCAGAACCAAATTCTACTACAAGACTACCACTTGACCTCGCTAGAAACAAACAAAGAACTATTAGTAACTGGAGTGTTAGTTAGGTAGGTAGGAGCGGCTGTTCCGTCCAAATTGGAGGCTGGGACGTAATTGTCGCTAAGATGCCGCACTCGTGTAAATCTTTTTTGAAAGAAACGCAGTGATCTATGAACGATTTTAAATTTTTAGCCAGTCATACCGAATTAAATCTCCTATTTTGAGCTTTGAAACTTCCCTAAAATCGTTTAAGAAGAGATTTCGAAGTAGACGGAGTGCAGAGATGTGCAAAATAGTTTAAGAAATGTATTTAAATACAAAATGCAAATACTTTTTTGATTTACTATTTCAAATGCAAAATACAAAATAGTTTTGTTTTGTATTTTAAATACTAATTGCAAAATAGGTATTTTCAAAATACTTCCTTTAATTACAAATACCTTTTGTTCAATTTAATTCTTTTTATTTATTACACTTTTTAATAATATAAGTTTTTCAAACACATTATCGCTCATTTTCCTTCTGTGAGGTCTCATTATCATGCCACCATATGAAAAAAGTCTTTCTACTGGTGCTGAGCTTGGTAAGCATGTGCATTTTAAAAACACTTTTTTTATTGTAGGATAAGTGTTTAATATCGCCAGCCTTGTGCACTCATCCTTTAAATATTGAAGGGTTTCCAAGTCTACCGTGGTATTGGAACTGGGGATGTAACGAATGTCATATTTTTCACATTCGCGAATGTTCGGAATGCGAATGTGCGAATGTTTAGGAATAGCATTAAAAAAATTTAATTAAATTAAGGCTAATTTTTTAATTACTTACAATAGTAGTAGGGGTAGACTTACAATAGTAGTAGAAAGCAAAGTTATGATGTATTTGGGAAGTTGGATTTTTTTGTTTTTTTCCTTTACTTATGTTAACATAAAGCGAAAAAAAAAATTCTGCTAAATCGGTCCTGTGCTGCACGAGAAAATTGCATAAATGTCAATTTTTGATGCATTTTGAGTGCATTGCTACATTATTTTTTTAATTTCTCCAGTTCTGTTGGTCGTAGAACAATAAAAATACTCGTGAATGAATAGACTATCGAACTGATTCGGTATAAATACTTTAAAAATGAATCCTAACCTCAAAAAACCAAAATGTATGAAATTTTGTTTTATTTTACTAAAAATGCAATAAATAACGGGAAAAAGGTCGGATTTTGATAAAAATTGCAGAAAAGATGTACTTTGATGCTATAAATACTTGGTTGAAATTTCAAAAAAAAATTCGCTTTTTACGGCAACAATTGGCAGTTTTCGAAAAAAATTTAAAATTGCCGCCATTTTATGCCAAATTATCGTACGGTTAAATATTTTCTTTTAAATACTAGGTTTTTTTATCTACTTTCTTGTGAGCATACGCAATACTTCGTTACTTTATTTGAAATGCCCATTTTAGGCCTTTAAAAACACTAAAAAATTTCAATTTTTCAATTTTTTGCCTTTTTTTCATAGTTGCAAGTAGCTTTTCATAGTAAGCAAAAAGCAAAAAATTGAAAAATTGAATTTTTTTTAGTGTTTTTAAAGGCCTAAAATGGGCATTTCAAATAAAGTAACGAAGTATTGCGTATGCTCACAAGAAAGTACATAAAAAAACCTACAATTTAAAAAGAAATATTTTACCGTAATTTCCTCCAATTTTTATCAAAATCCGACTATTTTCCCGTTATTTATTTCATTTTTAGTAAAATAAAACAAAATTTCATACATTTTGGTTTTTTGATGTTAGGATTCATTTTTTTGAGGTTAGAATTCATTTTTAAAGTATTTATACCGAATCAGTTCGATAGTCAATTCATTCACGACTATTTTCCAATTTTTTTTATTTTTCTACGACCAACAGAACTGGAGAAATTAAAAAAGAGTGTAGCAATGCACTCAAAATGCATCAAAAATGGACATTAATGCAATTTTCTCGTGCAGCACAGGACCGATTTTGCAGAAATTTTTTTTTTCGCTTTATCTTAACATATGTAAAGAAAAAAAACAAAAAATCCAACTTCCCAACTAGATCACTATCATATGACAATTTCCCTCTACTATAGGGTATAAAAAAATATTAGAACAATATACCAGTGTTATATACAGTAATGGTATTCTTTCTTCGCGTATTTAATAGTTAAAGTTCAAGAGAGGAATATTATATTTCCATGAGGCGATTTCTAAAGGCCCCCATTCTTATACAGGCCGCCGGCAGGCCATGGCCTGAAAGTTTGTCGCCTTGAGGCCAAGTATAACCAAACACCCCCAACTGGATGGGGCCTGTATAGTCCAAGTCCAACAAAAATCTTTATGTGTGTGGGTATTTATCGTCAGTCCTTGCCTGAAGATTTGAACTTCTATTCAGTCTGAAATTTTCCTTGAGGCCATTAACATTTTTGCACATCAATTAACAACCTGCTACGCTATACTGTCGTCTTCGCCTGTGTGTTTATAGGGAATCATGAGGTAACCTGCAGTTCACGGCTTGTCGGACGTATGCCTCAGTCAGACTGAGTAATGTATGGCCTTCACCGGGCGGTTCCTGCTGACGTGGCCTAAAAGGATACGGCCTGGGAATCGGGGCCTTAAGGGGGTCATAGTTAAGGCCAGATCTGTCAATTTGTCGTCTTTTAATTTTGTTTTCCACGAGACACGTCACGACCTACACACATTCGCATTCGTAAAACATTCGCATTACTTGATGTGAATGCGAATGTCGATACGAATGTTTAAAATGATGCGAACCATTCGCATAAGCGAATGCGAACATTCGTAACATCCCTAATTGGTACAACCACCCACCCTCACTGGTTGCTGAGGAGTCTGTATCCTGGAACATGTAATAAGACTCGTTTTATTCTTTTTTTTCTTCTGATGTCTGTGATGGGACTACGAGCAGCGCCTCTAGTAGCCAATACAAGCACCATTCGTTCATTTTATATGAAATTTGACTGGTAAATGGTAATGTTGACTAAACTTAATCACAAAGTTTTTTGAATTTTTAAAATGGAAAATATGTCTCGAAAAGTATTTCAAATAAAATACAAAATGATATTTTTGAAAAGGTATTTAAATGCAAAATAGTTATTTTGCATTTTGTATTTGCATTTTAAATACAAGTATTTCAAATAAGTCGCATCTCTAACGGAGTGTGATGTTGGCCAGAGGCGACCAGCCGCAAATAAAGTGTTCGGTTGTCTCAACGCCGTCCTGCTCCTCTCCACAGCTACGGGAGTGGAATTTTCAATCTGGCTGGATGATGCCCAATTACCCAGTGTTGCGTAATTATGTCCGTAATTATAGACATGATACTGACGATATCTGTACGAGATAACCCTACTCTCTAAAAATGAACCAGTGAAAATTTCACTGGTTCATTCAGTAAACAATAATTTCACTAGAAAACCAGTGCATTTGCGTCTGTTTACTAATTAAACCAGTAAAAAGTTCTCTCTAAAAATGAATTAGTAAAAATTTCACTGATTTAACCAGTGAATTTTAATTTCACTGGTTTAACCAGTGAAAAAATATATGTGACTCATATTCTATTATCTCCATGACTGTGAAGGGTTCCATTTAGCATACTCAATAAACCGTCTCTCGTTCGATCACGGAGGGCAAGCAGCATTTCAGTGCTTTGATGGGGGCCCGCTTGAGAATACGACACTCGCGGAGGAAAAAGCTTTTTTCTCTTTTTTACGTAAATTTCACTGATTCAACCAGTGAAATTTCACTGTTTCCTATTGGTTGACTTAGCAATGGTTCAACCAGTGAATTTTCACTGGAAACCAGTGAATAGTCACTGGTTCGTTTTTAGAGAGTAGGAGGTCGCGCGATCTCTGATAGCTAGAACAATGCCAAGTCTTCCTAACCTCGACGCCAGATGATAGGCTCCTCCATCTGGAGCCAGCTACTGACAGAAAAACATGGAATTATCTCTCTTTAGCACGAACAGCGATTTCTATACATTCACCCAGTTTGGCCAATTCAGACACTGCAAACTCAGGTGTTTAGTTTCTAAACACCTAAAGTGTTCAAACTGTTGCAGTCGACTTTTAAACTCTTAGCCGCGTTTAATGAAAGTAAACATTTAAAGTGTTTCATTAGTAAACGTTTGTAGTTTCTTTTAGCAGGTAGAAAAAGGCGTTCTACCCCCTCCCAATTTATAGTGCCTGTGGATATGGGAATAACAACTGCGGTGTCGAAAAACTTTTTATTTTTGTTCACTTTTTCTTCTTCCAAGACCGAGCGTTGTTTTTCCAAGCGGTCCCCCACTAATTACCAACACCGCGCATGCTGCTTGACTTTCCTGATCGAACAAGAATCGGACTATTAAGTTTGCTAAATGACTTTGCAGTTTGTCTTTGCAGTCGCCAACATCATTGCCTGTTTATTTCTCCAAAAGTGTTTATCATAACTAAGTGTTTATTATCCCAAATGTTTAATGGATGATACCGTTTTGTACTTAGACGAGGGGGAAAAATCTACACCCCTTAGACTTGACTCTGATTTGGCTTGGTCTGAGCACAAAACAACGTCATGGTCCTGGTCGAATTGTAAATCTTCCAATTCCTCTCTGGTAATGACCTGGATATTGGGGTCCCTCCCGAAATTTAATTTTGGAACTATGGCCCTTCTAGCATTTCCAGTGGTAGAGAGCGCAGTACATTGCTCGTAATTCTTCTCGATTTAGAAACCGGATTCTGGCGTTTCTCAGGGCCATGTAGGACTGAAACTTGAGGTTTATATTTTGAACTTAGATATGATAGACTAGTAGAACAAAGGTTGTTTCCTAAGCTTGTTTCCTTCTCATTAAAAAATTCTATTAAAAAATTCTATTAAAAAATTCCAATTCTTCCTTGAGAATAAATTGTGACCTCCCACATCGAAAATTCATTATTTAAAAGTTCTATTAAAATTAGCAGATTATATTTATCGAAAAATAAAATCTTATTCCATTAGAACTCCTAATTCCATTTCAAGAAATAATTCTCTTAATCAAAACCAGATTATGGGGACATAAAATTAACTCACTGTGATTGAAGAGCGCTACTTTAAACGATTCCCGCCAGTAGTACTGTGATAATTTATGAACTTAGATCCTACGATATTTAATGTAACCTAAATCATTTCTATTTTCTCATGTTAAGGGGAGGTAGGACCCAAATGGCTAAAATCGGTAATTTCCATTAAAATTACGTGATTTTTTAATATTTTGTTTATGTTAATCCAAATCGTGAGAAAATTGTGCAAAATCCCACCAAAAATGAAAATTTTATCCCTTAAAAAAAAAAAAGGTAGAAAAAAGGGGTAAACGCGGCACCACATATTGAGCTCAGTTTTCAACCGAACTGCTTGAAATTTAACACAGTTCTTCTCCAATATATAATGGGTGAAATGGAAAATCAGAGTTTTAATTTTTTATTTTGTTTCGAAGTTATGCTTGCTTGAAATAAAAAGTGCTCAAAATACGCACTTTATGGGCTATTTTTCAGTATTTTTTATATTCAAAGTGACGTAACTTTTTTTTGAATGAATTAATCAAAAATCTGATTTTCTATTTCATTTGGTATATATTGAAAACGAAGTGTATAAATTTTCAAGAGAATCCAATGAACCGTTCTCTTGATATCTGAATTCCCGTGTGAGAAAACACGAAAAATTTGTTTTCGAGATAATCGCGTTTAAAGTTCGGCAATGGTTTATTCGGCTCTTTTCAACTTTATTTCATTCTGTAGCATTATACAAAAATATATTTTTATTCTGCAATGCCTGGACCGTAAGTAATTAGTTTCAAAATTGTTGATGTATATAATAACAAATGATATCATTTATTACTACGAAGAAGTAATATTAGCACTCATGCATGCCCGAGCCGCTCGCTAAACGTCAGAATTATAACGCTGTGCGGTATCGTACGAAATGTTAAAAAAACACGATGAATTATATTTATATTGAAATTTCAACTTTACTAACTTATAGTACAGGGTTGAAAGTATCAGAATCTGAAAAAAAAAATAAAAATCGATTTTACGATTTTTCATGATTTTTGGGTCGCACCTCCCCTTAAATAGTATAAACGCAATGTGCCTCCACACCCATTTTTGTAAAAGTTGGCTAGTATCATTAATAATCCTGTCCGTCGTCAGTTCCACAAAAGTGACATCATCCTGATGAAGCACGGCGATAGCGCAATACAGATTTAAGAAAATGAACCTAGTTACAGAAGGGAATTGAATAATGACTTATCAAGCATCAACCTTCAAATTGAGCAATTTTTCAATTTGCAAACTCGCGACAGCAAAAGTTTATTTCGGCATTATGTAGGCATGCGAGCATAAATGTAAAGGAGAGGTTCGTTAACCTTCACGGGGGTTCTCCTGCGTAGCCTTTGAAGACCAAGAACAAGTAGAGCCAAAGAAAGGCAGCAGTGATTTTGAAATTTGCAACCGTGAACGGGGTTTGTTTCTGATCTGAACATTCCTTACATTGGTCCGATTAGCCTTTAGACATAACAAAGCCGTGCTCAAGACTTTATTATATTAAATTGGATCAGACTCGATTTGGTGTCTCCATTTGCGTGCCGATTGTCCCCAATGGAGGCTGGCTGGTTGGTTAGCTGGCCTGGCCTCCTTGCAATTTAAACGCTCGGCAAATTTATTATGCTAATGGATTTGATTAGCATACACGCCAATCCCCCTTTTCTGTTTGTTATCCAGTGTGTGCCAAGTCACACGGTTATACGCTAATAAAAATTGAATTCTGTGGATTGTGATAAAATCTTTATCACACACATGCTGCAGATGCCTTTTCATTTTTCGTACAACCACAAAAAATCGTTCTTTTCATATTGAAATGCATTTAACACATAATAATTTCCAACCATCAATTTGTTGCCCGATTGTGTCTCAACAATGTTTACGAATGTTTCGATACAAACATTAATGGACCCATGATCGATCTATTGATCGATCCCATCCATAGACAGATAGGACCGCTATCAAGTTTCTTCATCAATGGACATTCTATCGTTTGTTCGTGTTCGTTTTTTTTTCGGGGGGAGTATTCAATGAAACTATCTTTCAGATTTGTCCTCATTTCTTCGAATGCCCAATTATTGATAAGCTGACGTGTACTAAAATGATCTCATCCTACTGGAAACAGTCGCTTGTTACAAGCGCGTTACATAAGCCTCCCGTCAATTAAGAATCGCCACAAATGAGTCGCTGTTGTATTCTGGATGTTGTGCTGTGATCGTTATGATTATGACGATCTTTGATCTCTCCACAAATTGTGAGACACTAGAGCAAAAATTTCTTCTTGTTGCAGTCAAAACGTTTTTATATCAAATCATTCGCGATTATGTAAAATCTTTTAGCTGCAAATCAACAAAAAAAGGCTTTGGTATGTGTTTCTTTTTATTGTATTGAAGGACGTAGTAAATTATTTTATTGTTTATAGATAGACCAATGATACCGCGCTTAATAGAAATTTTATAGCGATGTTTGGTATATTTTTGAGTATGTAGGAATTTAACGGATGATAATAAACACGCAATTAAGTTGTGTTGACGATTCTGGGATCAATTACAACTACCTTATGATATTTCATTGCTTTTTCTACTGTTGATCGAAGTCTGTTTTGTTGTATATTAACTCTGATTTATTGTTTGTTGTGTTAAATTAATGTGAAAATAACAAAACTATTAAATACATATTTTAAAAAATAGAAAAAGATTTTACAGAGACTCCGTTTATCTGTGATAAATTTCCATGTTAGAAACTTCTTCTTATTCTTTAACGGCTCTACAACCGGGATCCGGTCCTGGCCTCTCGCAACTGTTCTCTCCACCGGTCCCGATTCTGAGCCGATGTCATCCAGTTTGGCATCCATATGTTCTGAGCGTTCTGGTCTACGCCATCCTTCCAGCGGAGGTTGAGTCTCCCTCGCTGTCGCACCCCATAAGTCTTACCGCAGAGAACTTTCCGAGCAGGCTCATATTCACTCATACGA
The DNA here is from genome assembly GCA_963855945.1 of Thereva nobilitata. Classification (NCBI taxonomy): domain Eukaryota; kingdom Metazoa; phylum Arthropoda; class Insecta; order Diptera; family Therevidae; genus Thereva; species Thereva nobilitata. The sequence goes on from OY979697.1 coordinate 80,431,635, forward strand.
GCTAGATGTCCTGCCCACCGGCGTCTACCGAGCTTTATTTTCTTCACAACATCTATGTCGCGATAGCGTTCGTAGATCTCGTCATTGTAGAGTCTCCGGAATCGTCCTTCCCCACATAAGGGGCCAACAATCATCCGAAGTATTTTCCTCTCGAACACCGCCAAGAGGTTAGAGTGCTTTTTGCTAAGCACCCACGTTTCGGATGCATATGAGAGGACCGGAAAGACCATCGTCTTATATAGTAAAAGTTTAGACGTTATGGTTAGATGCTTGGATTTGAAGAGCCTTGAAAGGCTATAGTAGGCTTTGTTGCCTTTTAGCAGTCGTGCGCGTATTTCAGGTTCCATGCTATTGTCGTCTGCTACTATTGACCCAAGGTAGGTAAACGATTTTACCACATCAAACTCGTGCTCCTCTACCTTTATTGTGGGACCAATATTAGGTGTTCTTGCAGACGAGGCCATTATGTACTTTGTTTTGCTTTGGTTGATGGCAGTCCCAGATTTCCTGCCACCCACTCAATCTGCGTGAAAGCTTCTTGTACAGCTGTTGATGTTCTTCCAATGATGTCAATGTCGTCTGCGTAAGCGTAAGTGGGTGGACTTGTGAAGGATTGTGCCCCTTAATTTCACGCCCGAATATCGGATCACTTTCTCCAACGCCATGTTGAAAGGTAGGCAGACCAGACCGTCCCCTTGTCGGTGTCCATTATAGATGTTGATTGGTCTGGACAGTATTCCGGATACCTTTACTTGGCTTGTCACATTGGTCATGGTCAACCTACATAGTCTTGTCAGCTTATTGGGAATGCCGAATTCTCTCATGGCTTTGTAGAGTTCTACTCTGGCTATGCTATCATAGGCGGCTTTAAAGTCTATGAAGAGGTGTTGGATTGAGTTTTGAAACTCTAGACATTTTTCCATAGCCTGCCTCAAAGTGAAAATCTGATCGGTTGTTGATTTCCTTGGACTGAAGCCACACTGGTATTGGCCTATGATGTTTCTAGCGTATGGGGCCATCCTGTCAACAACGTTATTCCACGATAATTGCTGCACGTTGTCATGTTAGAAACTACTATATCTCAACATGAAGGTCTTGGCAGGATATTTAAATCTGTTTGAAATGAAGTTCCATCCCTTTAATTCTAACTATAGGTCTCAAGAGCTCAGAGGTTAAATTTTCCGACTTCCGGTTCAATCGTGATCTTGCTGATCTGTTCCTTTGCACGCTTGTCTAATTCTCTTTTCATCGAAGTCTTTCTGTATGCGTAGGATCATCATCATCATTGGCGCTACAGCCTCGGTGAGCTTTGGCCTCCTCAAGAATTTTCTTCCAACGTTCTCGGTCCTGCGTTTCTCTCTTCCAGTTGATAATCCCGATTGCGCGTGAGTCCATTTCGATGTCGTCTTTGTATCTTTTCCCAGGGGCGGTTTCAGAGGGGGGTAATTGGGTAATTACCCCCCCTAAGAATTTTCGTTCGCTTATTTATTTTTATTCTTAAAAATTACCACAATTTCAAACAAACAAGATAAGTTATGGTGAATGTAGTCGCCGATATATGACGGTGAATTTTTCCAAAACTGCTGGAGAGTCGTGGAAGGGACCGATACCCGAGACTCCCGCTAATATGGCACGCTATGGCTGATTCCACACGAGCGTACACAGGATACGACAAGAGTCGGCTGCAAAGTGGTTTATGACGAAGAGGGTGAGAGAGGACGATGGGGAGGGCACACAAATTTGAACGATCTTTTCAGCAGATTTTTGATCTGTGTTTGCTTGAATATCTGACCATTTTGAAAAAAAATCAAGATAGCGGTTCCAAAAGGGCGCCTGATTTTTGCAATTGTGAAGGTCATGACAGATAGAATACAATTAGTTGTGTCGCTTCATTCCAAATTCAAAATGGCGGATTACTTTTTTCCTCACAACCCCCTCAGAATGGGTATCAAATGAAAGGGTATGACGATTGGCGAAATGGCGAAAAACATATAATAGACTAAAAAGTAGGAAAGAAAATTTATGTAATATGTTTTATCAAATCAATATAATTAAATATATGGGTTCATTTGCTTCCTTTGCCTATCTATACTATTATATAAAGAGAAAAGATTTGATTGTTTGTTTGTTCCGGATAAACTCAAAAACTACCGAACCGATTTTAAAAATTCTGTCGCCAATAGAAAGCTCTATTATCAGCGAGTAACATGGGGTATACTCGTATATGACCAAAATTCAAAATGGAAGCAGAAATATGGTTGAATTTGCCAATTTTATTCCGATTCCAATGAAAGTGGGTATCTAGAGGTTTTTAAGGTCGCAAATAACGAATTTTTGACTGCAAAATTATAAATTCAAGATGGCCGACGAGTTTGCAAATTGTGTTCCGATTCCAATGAAAATCGGTATCTGAAAATTTTTAAGGTAACAAATAATGAATTTATGATCAGAAGGCGGACGAATTTTGTTAAATTTGCTCCGATTCCAATTAAAGTGGATATCTAGGGGTTTATAACGTCGCAAATAACGAATTTTTGGTCAAAACTTATAAATTCAAAATGGCCGACGAATTTTCAAATTGTAGCAAATAACGAATTTATGATCAAAACTTATAAATTCAAAATTGTGGGACCAATATACCGGACGAATTTTGCCAACTAAGTGTCCTTTCCCGGTTAACTTTATGTAGGTTGTTCAAGAGTTGGAAAATCGGAAATTCTTGACATTATAGCTACAAATGGAAAAACATTGAACATCAATGTATCCTGAAGCTCTCTAAGTAATCGGTTCAGAATGGATCAACAAGGTTTTTTTGGTGATATGGTAAGGAGAAGGGGAAATGTGGGATTTATATGGGTTCCAGCTAGTTGTATATAATTTAAGACAATCGTCGGAGCTGACACGCACTTTTAATTTTTTTTTGATGTTGATTGTTTTGTATTTATGGAATAAAAAAGTATTTAAGTTTTTTCTTTTTTTAAAATTACCCCCCTAAGCCAGTTGGCTGGAAACGCCCCTGTCTTTTCCTAGGTCTTCCTTGTGACCTTCTTCCCTCTGGCGTTTGGAGGAACAGGATTTTTGGGGGGCCCTTCTTCCGGCATTCTCATTACATGTCCTATAGGCGTGATATCTTGATGCTTTTGATTATGCCTGGTTCTTTGTATATTTGGTAGAACTCGTGGTTGTATCTTCTTCTCCAGAGTCCCTCTTCATTTACTGCGCCTGTGATCCTGCGGAAAATTTTTCTGTCGCAACTTCCAAGAATCTGCTCGTCATGCCTATTAACCGTCCATGCTTCCGATCCGTTTACTGGTTTTATTACTGTTTTATATAATTTGAATTTTTTACTCCTGCTTATTCTTTTTGAATTGAAATATTTCAACATACTGTAGTATGTTTTGTTCGCTAGCAGTATTCTTCTTTTAGTTTCCGCAGTAATGTTGTTGTCTTTATTAATTTGCGTTCCTAGATAGGTGAATTCGTTTACGGATTCTATGTTATATCTGTCGATTGTTACGTTTTGTCCTGTTCTTCCTCTACTATTTCTATTAGAGATCCACATATGTCTCGTTTTATTTTCGTTGATGATAAAGTCCAGATTTCGATGCTGCTTTTTCTAGCGCTACATAGGCTTCCTTCGCTGCAGTCATTGTCCTGCCTATGATGACTATATCATCTGCATATGCCATTATCTGAACAGACTTGTTTAGAATTGTCCCTCTGGTTTCAATGCGTGCCTATCGGAAAGTTTGTTCTAATAAAATGTTAAATAGTAAGCAAGATAGAGAGTCTCCTTGTCTTAGGCCTCTGTTCGTTTCAAAAGGCACCGATACGTTGCTCTGTATTCTTACTCTGTTTATCACTCGACTCAATGAGGTTTTAGTGAGTTGAATTAATTGATCTGGAAAATTCAGCTCCAGCATTGCTTCGTAGATTTTTGATCGTAGGGCAAGATCATATGCTGTTTTAAAGTCTATGAAAAAGAGGTGGGTCTCTATGTTGAATTCTTTCGTCTTCTAAATTGCCTGTCTTAATGCGAATATATGATCGGTTGTGGACCTTTGTTTCCTGAAACCGCACTGGCAATTGCCAATCACTCTTTCATATTGGTACAATAATCGAGTATGCAGGATATACGAGAATATTTTATATGCTACGGTCAGTAACGTAATACCTCTGTATTTTGAACATTCAAGCTGGTTCTCTTTTTTGTGTCGAGGACAGATTATTCCTATGATCCATTCGTCAGGTAGTTCTTTATGCCTCCAAATGTATTGTACAACCTTGTGCATATGTATTTGTATTATATTACTACATTTTTTAAATATTTCGGCTGGTATATTGTCTACACCTGGAGACTTGTTATTTTTAAGCTTTCTTATAGCTTCTTCTACTTCCTGTACGGTAGGCTCTGGTATTGTTTCAGCATTCCTGGTTCTTTCGTTATTATCAAAATGTGTGTTCACTATGTCTTTCTTTATGTTGATCTAAGAGTTCACTGAAATGTTCCACCCGTCGATTTAGAACTTGTCCTGTCTCGCTTAGACTATTACCCTGCATATCTCTGCAGGCTGATGTCTTAGGTTTAAATTCTTTTCTACCGTCTCTTATTTTCTTATAGATCTGTCTTATTTCTCCCTCACTATGACGGGTTTCTAGGTCTTCCAACTACTCTTTTTTCCGCTCTTCTTCCAACTCTGTAATCTTCTTTTGCGTTTCGAGTGTTATGTCTTTTTAGTTTTCTTTTATACGCCTTGCTCTATTGCTATCCTGCATTCATCGTCGAACCACTCACTACCGGCAAGTCTGCGTGCTTCACCTAGGACTTCATATGCTGTTTGCTCACCTGGACCACATCTCATTGATGTTTACGATATTGTGCGTATCATGGTTGTTAATGGCCTTAAATGCTTCGCTTAATTTGGTTCCAAGTTTGCTTACTTTTACCTCATCTGTTAGACTTGCTATGTTAGGTTTTGGTGTGCGTTTTAATCTTTCTTTTTTAATATTGGAAAGTGTTGCTCTGATCCTGCATTTGACCATGAAGTGGTCTGAGTTAACATTGGCCCTTCTATGCGTTCTGACATCTAATATGCTCGAAATACGACTACCGTCAATGAGAACATGACCGATCTGGTTACAAGTTCGATTATCTGGTGAGGGCCACGTCATCCTATGTATTCTGTTATGCTGGAAGTAGGTGCTTTTTACGATCATGCTTGCGGATGTTGCGAAGTTTATAAGTCTTACCCCATTGTCGTTACTTTCGTCGCGTGTAAGCTGTAGGGCGTAATATTCGTTCTTTTCCAATCTTGGCATTTAAGTCACCTAAGATTATCTTAAGATCATGACGTGGGCAGCTAAGATAGGCTGATTCTACGTTATCGTAAAATTCGCCTTTCTCTGCCTCTGATTTATCTTCAGTAGGTGAGTGTAGGTACATTGATAATGCTATGGTTGAACAGGTTTCCTTTTATTGGTGGATAGCAGCTCCTTGGATTAAAAGCTTTAAAATCTATTACCAAATGCTTGCACTTATTTCCAACTATGAATCCTGTTCCCATTATATGTTCTCTAGGGTGGCAACTATAGTATACAGTGCGTTTCCTTTTGTCCATTATTCCTTGCCCGGTCCATTTCCTGTATAGTCAAAACGTCAATTTTGTATTTATCAAATATTTCCAGGAGTGTCCTTTTTTCGTATGTCAGGCTGTTGCCGAGTTATCCTTCCGGGTTTTTGCTCTTAAGTACTCATAACAAAAAAGGTTTTCGTGGTTGTGGGTTGTTAGCCCACAGACCTTTATTCTAGTGGAGGGGCTGCCTCCTTTTCGACCCCTAGACTGGCCGTAGGATCCTTCTGTTTAAATATGCAGTACCTCTTTTTAGCTTGAAGACTTCCATTCTTGCTATTGTGGGCCTTGCGATGTACGTTTCTGGTGGCTCTGATTTCTTTTTTCAATTGCAGTTATACAGTCCTCATCGAACCAGTCAATTCTAGTCTGCCTAACTCCCAGCCTAGTGTCTCTTCTGCTGCCCAGATCCAAGAGTTCAAACGCGAGGTTCACTACCGTCTCTTATCTTCAAAATAAGTTTAAAACTATACATTGCACCATGATGTGAACGACATGACGACGGGCTGGTAGCATAAAGCGTGACACCTAAGCATACACTTTCACATAAAAAAACATCTTCACTTCCAGATAAGATTCGATAGCATGGCTGTATATCTTAGATCCTAATAACAGTTGGTGTTTCTCAGAACATATCTCTTTCATATACCGGTAGCACCAAATTTCGCTGCGGCCGTTACTACCATTTGACCCTCACATCGTCATTCTGGACATAAATTCTTTTCTTTGCCGTTTACCTTTTTGTAAAAATTTCTTGGGTCATTTAAGTTTACTGAATCTTCTTCTTGAACATAGTAGATTAAATACAAAACAAATCATAAGATTATATACCAAATAATAAATAGTACCACTAAAATACATAAACCAACAACAAAATAATAAATTTCATTGCTAAAATTATTTATTGTCGAGATTATACTTTTTTTTTATTTATTCTAAGTAAAAAAAATCTTTCACTAAAAAATCTGAGATTTGAGTTTTATGAGATAAAAAATTATTTACATTTGCTAGAGAAGTTAATTTTGGCCGCTTGCCTCACATCGAAAATTTTCCTGTTTATATTAGATAATTTGCAATCAGCAATGCCCACAAATATTATTAATATTTTGCAAACTGAAAACAAGAAAAAATAAATAAAATTTACGCAAACATTTATTTTTGATAATGAAAAATCTCTTAAAATAGAAAATGGTTAACGTATAAACAATTGCATACGTACCGGCGCAAAGTAAATTGTGCGCTGTTTGGACATTTGAGAATTGTAATTTTTTGTATGTGCACGTTTTTCTTTCTTCTTCTCTCTAATAATATAAAATTAAAGTATTTTAGCATGAAGTATATAAAGTCGTAAATCCTGCATGAGGCTCGAAGTACTTCTCGCACCCTCTGTGACTATCTTTTAATAAAGGGACTTAAAATCTAGAGCAACTTTTTCTGACAACAAAATAAAAAAAAATTCACATCACTTTTTTGAGTAGAGTAAACACGATTTATTTTCTCACTAAATTTTTTTTTAACAACAACGAAACATTTTTTCGATAAATTCCAGCCAAGTATAAGATACCACGATACGTCATTTATCATCTTTAGAAAATGGTTCAAAGGTAGAGAGGAGTTGGCGTTTCCATCCATTCACAAATGCATAACAAGCATAAGACCATCTTCTGTCAAAGTCGACCATCATTTAACCGACACAGAATGCAATTGTTCAGAAGGTAATAAAGACGAGGCAGTTAGAAAGAATCGACGTAGAACCAAATCCCTAGAGAAGCGAAAACGGCCAGAAGATCTGTCTCTTCGTTTTTCAGATAAGCCCATCGAAACCGGTGACGATCAAAATAATAATGCGTTGCGACATGAAACTATTAAGCTGCACATTGTGGAGTTGGAGCCGGCCAACAATACCTCGATAAATGGTAGTGCAATCACAAGGAGAAAAAGCCAGCCAAATCCGTCAGATAAGCTCAATCATGTGGTGGCTGATGTCCATCGACCCAACTCCCAAGCACTAGTGATTACCGAACAGGAATATACCAAAGATGGTGAGCCCGACGAGGACTCTGAAGCCCCGTCGAACCGCAGCTCGCGTGTTGGTGATAGCAGTGATAGGACCATCAGATCCGAGCCATACACCAATCGACCGAGGCAGCTGGGGTCCTCCTCGCCAAGAAAACGGCTCCACCGTGGTGCATGCGACTCGTTAATAAGTACGTCCAGCACTGATGACCCCGATGAAGAAGATGTCGTTGATTACGCGACGGTTGACTTAAGGAAAGCGGTAAGTTTGAGACTTTTATACTAGAACCAGACGTAATTTTAGTCCATTGTCCTGGGTGATATACACTCACACCTCTCTATACACTGCCGACCAAGTGGGGCTGCGATTTTCTTATATATATATTGACCGATGCCACAATCTCTAGTAATCAGCTATTAAGGAAGAAAGCGCTGCAATCAGAGGCTTCGTTATAAATGTGTGGGGAGTGGTCAAGCGATTTTCAATTTGATTACTTTTGGCTGCACACAAAAGGGGAATTGATTACGTAGAGGAAGCCGCATATTATTGAAGATCTGAATTTCTTGCCATTAGCGGTACGAGGGCGGTCTCAATAGGTCTGAGGCTACTTTTCTTGTTTGTTCTCGATTTTTGTTGCCACAAGTGTTGCACACGCCGAGGATATTTAAAGAATTCCTCCAGTTATCAAGCTGGAAAATTAATGGTTTTTTGTTGGTATAAACAGTTTCGTGCTTAACTAGGATTTTTGATTACAGCTGATAAGGAGCAGGGTTTCTTGGTAATTTATCTCTGACTTCCTACAGATTGACTTGGAATAACTGTTATTATTTGAGAAGTTGCATGTACATATAAATTGTATATATATCAAAATCAATTATGCATTTTATAGCTAGTTTTCATAATGGGGGCATAACAATGAAAATGATAAAGAATTTTTTAAACGATTTTAAGGTCGTCATGGAAATGCAGTCAATTAGACACGTATAGTTTGAGAATGTTGTGAATTATTATTCGTCATTTCTGTAGTCATGTGTAGATATTAGCTAGCCAGTCCCCAACCGTAAAAATGGGGTATTACCTCTACTTTTTTTCGGCGGCCACCGATTTTGATGAAATTTTGGATTTAGGCTCTACTTAACATCCCTTTTCAAAGTCTACCCTTTGTGAGACACACAAATTTAGTTATAAGTTCAGAAAGTATCTTAGTAAATTTTTTAGTGTGTGTGTGTATGTATGTGTGTGTGTATGTGTGCGTGTGCGTGGATGTGTGCGTGTGCGCGTGCGTGGATGTAGGTATAAACATATACTGGCCGGTTACCGACCCCCGAACACCCAATTCACCTACTTGGATTTGATTATAACACCTTTTCTTATGCTCAGCTCTCTTTCGTAGAGCATCTGCTGTCGGGACGAGCGACGACAATTTTACACCGGAAGGGTCCCGGCGCACAAAAGTGATGATATAATAAAAAAAAAATACGATTATAAAGATCTTAATTTGCTCCGTTTATTTATGCTATTTTTTTAATTTGATCCCAATTGGAAGACGAAAAAAAATTGTTAAAAATGTGATATATAGATTCGCGCATATTTACTACAAAAAAGCTTTTATGACAATGCTGAATACACCAGTAATTTGCTCCGGGGTTAATTCAATTTGCTCCGTTCAGAAAATTGCAAATTTCCAAATAATTCATATTAAATTTTAAAATTTTTAGTTTTCTCGTATTAGTCCAATCAATCTACGGATTCACAATGTTAATTTCCAGACAATTGAAGGCAGGAAACAAAAAATATGACCGTGTAGAACAATTGATTTTAAGAAAGATAGCGTTGCTTTTTCCGGAATTTCATTGGCGAACCAAACCTAAAAAATTCGCGAAAGGCAAAAAACCGCTCTTTTGCGAATAACAAAAAAACTTGAGTTCGGATCGAAAAAAATCAAATATGTTTTTGGGAGTCATTTTAAGCACTGGAAAACCTTTAAAGAAACTTTGTGTTACTGGTACGTAATAATAAAAGTTTTGAAGAAAATTTTAAGCTCTGGAACGGTACTCTAGAATAATCCGCTGACCAAGAGGAGCGTTTTTAGAAGAACGCCTTTTTTTACAAAAAGTGAAATTTCAAGGAAACTGCTCAATATTTCGCAACAAAAATAAAACTGTTTTTTCAGCTAGCAAGAAGCTATATTTTGCCAAATAACAAATATCTAAGTTGCGCTAAACAAAAGTTATTAACAAATTAAAAAAAAGTGATTTTTAACAGTTTTTCCATTTTTCTCTATGTTTTGTGCCCTAACCTATAACTTAATATATATCAATCGAAAGATAATTTGAATACCTACAACTTTATAATTTGATTTTTTTCGATCCGAACTCAAGTTTTTTGTTATTCAGCGGTTTTTTGACTTTCGCGAATTTTTTAGGTTTGGTTCGCCAATGAAATTCCGGAAAAAGCAACGCTCTCTTTCTTAAAATGAATTGTTCTACACGCTCATATTTTTTGTTTCCTGCCTTCAGTTGTCTGGAAATTAACATTGTGAATCCGTAGATTGAGTGGACTAATACGAGAAACCTAAAAATTTTAAGATTAATATGAATTATTTGGAAATTTGCAATTTTCTGAACGGAGCAAATTGAATTAAACCCGGAGCAAATTACTGGTGTATTCAGCATTGTCATAAAAGCTTTTTTGTAGTAAATATGCGCGAATCTATATATCACATTTTTAACAGTTTTTTTTTCGTCTTCCAATTGGGATCAAATTAAAAAAATAGCATAAATAAACGGAGCAAATTAAGATGTTTATAATAGTATTTTTTTTTATTATATCATCACTTTTGTGCGCCGGGACCCTTCCGGTCAATTTTACAGCACTGCTTTTGCTTACAGCGCCCCTAATAAAAGATTCGTATCTTAATTGCTCTAAAAAAGATTGCAAATCGTTAATTTTTTTCATTTTATTTTATTGCACATCTTTAGCAGCTGCGTACAAAAGTATTGCGCAATACCTTCCAGCTTCTAGAAAATCTTCTATTTTGGAGGTACTGTTGTAAAATGTATATTAAACCTGTATACCAAATGCAGCATGTATGTATACGTGAAATATCGTAATGTGCTCACAAGAGCTCCGAAAATCATTTTCTCCGAAAATTAAAAAAAAAGTCGTTCGGTTTTTTTACTGTAGCGGGGTCAATTTTCAAGCTACAGTATTCATTCAAAAACGTAGGTAATTTCACTGGCTATAAAACTGTGTTAATTGTATTGTATTAAAACCCTTAATTTTCAAAACGTGAAGAGTCAAAGGGCTAAGCAAAGTTGGTACTTACACAATAAAGCACACTTCAATCCGCTATATCTCCATCAGTTTTTAAGCTACAGCAATACATAAAAAACCAAAATTTTTTTTGAAGAAAAATCTAAATTTTGTTACCCAACAGTTTTTTACCTGTCTTCAATAGTTTTTGAGTTTTTTTGAAATAAACGCAGAAATCTGTAAAATACGTAAAATCAAAATTTTTTCCACCCCCAAAGACAAAGCGCACATTGGCATATGGTAGACTTTGATTTTTGAGTCATTCCATATCTACTGTTAAAATTTCAAGTAAATCGGTAGCCGCCGAAAAAAAGTAGAGGTGATATCGGTTGCGAACTGGACTATTACTATCTTGCCTTATATTCATCTCAACAGAACAAATATATTTCCTAAACAGAAAATTATGCAAACAGTTATATTCACGACGCACAGTGGGGCCAAATCCAAAAAAGCTGGCCAAAAGTCGAAAAGTGTTCTATATGATCTCAAATTGTTTACTCCGTTATCCGTGAGTCCGTTATCAGAATTGACATTTTCAAAATGACGGACTCAATATGGTGGACATAACCTCCGCAAGAAGTCGAAAACTTTAGTAAATAATACCCAAACATATTACTCGGGAGTTTTCGGGGTCGCTGATTACGAATCCGATATCAGAATTGAGATTTTCAAAATGGCGGACTCAATATGGTGGACATTACCTCCCCAAAAAGTCAAAATCTTGGCCGCTGATTACGATTCGTTATCAGAATTTCAATTTTAAAAATTGCGGAATTAATATGGCTACATGAGAAGTTTGGAAGGCTTCATTGTTTTGTATCTAAAATGTTATTAATATTATTTGAAACGTAAATTAAAAAAGTAATGTAAAGATTTAATGCTAATATCTACATTTCTTTCTAAATGAAGAAAATGGCCACAGATACAAAAAAACCATCATGGGAATAATACAAATTTAAATGAACCAGTTGAAGAAAGTATAAGATACCTCTAATCCCGGATCCACACGTTTGTCAAGGCTTGGAAAGCGTTCGCAAATTAAAAACGCTTGCTTAAAACAAACGTGTGGACGCATCACAAACGCTTGCCACAAACTTCCTTTGAAAGCATTCGCAAATTGAAAACGTTTGCTTTGGTTTGGGGAGCATCCACACTCGACCGGATCGGCCACAAGCGTCGCCAAGCTTACACAAGTCAAGCCAAACGCCTTCTCCACACGTTTGAATTTGCGAATGCTTGCCAAGCCTTGACAAACGCGTGGATCCGCATAAAAATCATCGAAATAATGTACGTACATAAAATACGAACAAATTTAATTTTCACAAAAAAAATTTAAGTCAGTCGTTAGGATTCGATTTTCTAGAAATATAAATTTTTTCAATATAAAATATGTCAGTACATATACGCATATCCATACATATATTGATCTTCAATGTATGCGTATATAGAGCTAGTTAAACTATACGTGCCTTCGCAGTTCAATATAAGCAAACGAGTTGACAAAATACCTTGTTTTTATTTCATTGGGTTCTGGTCTCTTATAACGATCAAACCAATTTTATTTTATTTGTCTTATGTCAATCGGTGATGTTTTCAGACTTCCACGCCTTTTTTTGCAATATACTTTTTTTTTAACTAACCGAACAAAGAAATGCACCTTAAGCAGAGGTGTATTGCAACTGAAATTTCAGAGCAGATAATAGGTTTACGATTCTTCTGTATGTATTTTCTGACACTTAGGGTATTACTGTTGCCAACCAAATATAGAAAAAAGCCAAGCTAAAACACGACTTTTGGCCAGCTCTTTTGGATTTGGCCCCACTGTGCGACGTAATCTACGGAACAGAGCAAGATCATCATCCCTTCCATGCTTTAAGAATAGTTTATGAACCCTATTCTTAGCATTCTTTAGCCTCAGAAAGTTTTTGCAGAACCAGGGCGGATGTAAAGATTTTTTACATACCGAGACAGCAACAAACCTAGATGTAGCATCGTAGATCACATCCATAAATATATCGTAAACAGTTTCCAAATTATTGCCATTAAAGACTAGAAGCTCTCTCCATTTAATTCCATTCTAACCTTCTTTCTTCTTCCCTCCTTACATTCCTCATTCCCCCTGTCATAGCCTTCCGCTAGCATTGCCCCGCTCCTCCAAGCGCATGTCATCGGTTGGTTGATGGGATTCAACTCGTTTAAGGAGGCATAACACTCCAGCGAGTTGTTTCTCATTGCCCCGATGCCAGAGTCGCGATAAAAATGGTTGGGTTTTAGGTGGTTCTAGCAGTTCCTTCCTACTTCTCTCTTCCCCTTCACAATCTATCGACTAGAGCTTGCTGTCTGACATTGCACTGTATACGAAGAAAATAGATTCTCGACAGTACAAAGGCTTTCCCTGAGCTCTAGTCTTCCACATAAAAAAAAAAATGTTAAGTTTTATGATGAATCTACCAACCGAGCCCACCAAAATTCCTTCATTTGTAGAACTGCCCATGTATAAAAGTGGCGTGTGTTTTCATATACTACGTGAAAGATAGGGCGATTGGAAAAAGTAAATATTTCTACAGACATCCGTTTATTCAATTTTGTACCGCCTATTTCTGTCACTAACAAAATTACCAATTATTAAATAAAGCACTCTATTTGAACTTGTTATTTAATAAAATAATTGCTTTTACAAGAAATAGAAAACAAAAACCAATTTCAGTTAATAACAGAAGCTAAAAGATGTGGAATCGTGCAGGATATTCATTAATGAAATTAAATTACAAACTTTCAAAATATTTTGGAAGTTTTCCATTTAAAATTACTGAAAATCCTTTAACTGTAAAATATTCAAAATTCGGTGCAATTTACAATACTGTTTGTGCTTTTACAGTATTGCTCCTTCCAGGATTGTATTACATGAAACTAATAGATTTTCGCATTCTTAACAGCTGGTCGTTATTTTTCCCAATTTTTTGCAAATATATTTGTTTTAGTGTTGCTGCAATTATAACGCTAATAATTCAATGGAAACATCGCCATGAATTTTTGAAAGTTCTCAATCGGTTAATTTCACTTTCGAACAAAATTAAAGTAATTGATAACAACTTCTTCGATAGAAAATCGGTTTTACTGCTTCTTGCAAAATTAATAATTTGCGCAGTTCATATGTTTTGGGATTGTAAATTTTTTCTTGATAAACAAAGATGGACTGTTAGTTCAGTACTTTACTGGTCAATTATTTTTTGGCATGTATATAATCTTAAATTAACATCTAATTTGTACTTATTATGTAATATATTTATATTTCGATTTTATGAGATATTAAACAAACAATTAAGTGTAATTTTTAGAGATATTAATAACTACAAAATAATTTCGTTAAATCACGATGACAAAATATCTTATGATTTAGTTCAAAATTTAAGTGAAATATTAATTGTTTATTCGGAACTAAAATCTATTTTTAAAACTGTAATAAAAATTTGTGAAGTACAACTTGTAGTGATAACAAGTGCGTTTAGTATCAACCTGGTTGTTCAAATCTATTACATTTATTTATCTGCTATTGGTGAAAATTCAACTCCGGAAAAATTTACTGGATTAGCTTTGGTAATTTCTGGAGTAATTTTATGTCTTACATCTTTTATTGATATATTAATTACTATTTTATCATACGACATGATATTGAAGAATTCTGAAGCTCTACAAGAAATCATTTATCCAGTTCCCGTTAATATTGCTCAGAACAAGAAATTAATTGTCGAAGTATGAAATATTAATTGTTGATGAAAATATTTTGCTATAAAATTTTCTTCCTTTTAGATCGATATTTTGTATAATCAAGTGATAATCAATGAAACGGATGTAACAATGTGTGGCATGATATCCTTTAATCGTGAATTAATTTTTTCAATTTTTTCATTTTCTGTGACGAGTTTAATTATGTTTATACAATTTGATACAGCTGTGAATTTAAAATAAACAATTTAAAAAAATTCGATATGTATTTTTGTACAGTGGATACATGCATCCTCCAGAATACCTTTAACCTATCATATCCTTTTTCTATCTTCGAGATTAGCTTACTACTAGACATTGCACGATGAAATAAACGACATGACGGACTGGTAGTATAAATTGTGACACATAAGCTTAGATTCCTCCACATAAAAAAAAAATTAAGACCCCGCCGAAAAAACGGGGTAAGTTGGTTTTTTTTTCAAAAATGAATTCATGAGGCATTCTCGTGGCCAGCCATCGGCACTACATGCCAGTTGAAGTTAATTTCCAGTAACGCGTGAATTCACCGAGGTACAGGGGTTTTTATTTTCAGTGGAAACGGAATTATCTTCATCTCTGATTTATCTGAGAAATTTGGGAATATTCCTTATCTGTTCTATGCAGATGACCTCAAAATATATAGTACCATTAAGTCTCAAACCGACGTATCCTTTCTCCAGTCTAAACTCAATGCATTGCAAAATTAGTGCATAAACAATAAATTACAGCTCAACACCAGCATGTGCCATGCAATTACCTTCTCTCGAAAGAAAAGCACTCAGCTGCAGAACTATTATCTCAACGACAAGATATTGAATCATGTCGATCTTATAGGTGAATTAGGTCTTGCAGTGATGAGCAAAATGTCTTGAAATGTCTTGGTTTCGCTAAATGTGCTAAGCCTGCAAGAAATTTTGCAAGAACAAGACTGCAAGACTTTTTGCAGACATATTGCTCATCACTGCAAGACTTTTGGCACTTAGTGATGAGCAAAAAGTCTTTCTATCTTGATCTTGCAGTCTTGTCTTGTCCTATCTTGTCTTGGTTTTGCTTTGGCCTTGCTAAATGTGCAAAAACAGACAAGAGTGCAAAACCACTGCAAGACCAGTCTTGCTCATTACTAAAAAATATGCTAACCTTCAAGTATTTAAACAGTGTTGTGGTGAAGGAATAGCAAGGAATTTCTATTTCAGTTACCCAATAAGAAACCAAAACCAACCAAAGCAAAAATACAAGAAAGACAGAAATTAAGCCTCCCAAAAACTGAAAAACCACAAAAAAATGTAAAAATATTAAATTTAGGTTCCAAGGTTGTTTTAGTAGATTATGAGTATTTATAATAAAGATTTTCGTGAATATCTTATTATTTTTAGTACTCCTCCATGAAGGCCAATTGTATTAAGATACATTAATAGCCAAAATAAAAATATAGGTAAAGAGTCCCACGCTTTTTTTTTACAATTAGAAAGGTAGGTTGTTCCCATATACTGGCTCGAGCAATAAAAACTTTACATTCAAAATTATTTTTTTCTTTTTAGTTCATTTTAAAGTAAAAGTGTATTTTTTAGTTTTTTTAAACTATATATTTCTAAAGAAATGTTGCCAAGCCGATTTGAAGAGGTGAGAGGAATGTCGCAGGCCTCACATCACTAATCACGATGTGCAGGCGCCTGAGATCTGGCATCATCGGAGTTCCTTTGGGCGCAGAAGGCATTTTTCGTAATTTTCGTTTGCTCTCTCACCCTTTATGAGCAAACTAGCTGGGACCCGGTGCGCCTATGCTGCACCCATAAGCCAATAGTAGTAATCAGGTGATATGAATTTTAATATACAGTAGGAGAGTTTGAAAAAGACAATTTTTTGGTATTTTTGATTCCAATTAACAAAATGTGAAACTATTAGGGATCTGACATTTTGATCGAGACAATAAAAACTATCCCCTGACTTGGCATTTATCGATCAGGTTTGATTTTGCTATGCCGGGGGAGTAGACGCCCTGTGCAGAACTTCGCTCGATTTTTTAGTTCATTTTAATTTAAAAGTGTATATTTTAGTTTTTTTAAACTATATTTTATTTTCTACATTTTAGACTATTATATGTCTTCTGCCATTTTGTGGTGACCGCCATATTAGATTTAAAATGACGTCACGCAGCTTACTGTACTATACTCGTCATACACTTTCATTTGATACCCATACCGAGGGCGAGCCCCGGGCGTTGTAAAGAAAAATGTAAACTGTAATTTTGTGTTGGCCGCCATTTTGCATTTGGAATGACGCCGCACAGCTAATAGTATTCTACTTGTCATACCTTTTCATTTGATACCCATACCGGATGGCTTGCATAGAAAAAGGTAATCCGCCATTTTGTGTAAGCGGCCATTTTGAATTTGGAATGACGCCACATAGCTAATCATATTCTATTTGTCATACCCTTTCATTTGATACCCATGCCGGGGGTCGGGGAACACAATTGCAAAATTCGGCCGCCATATTGGAACCGCCATCTTTGCGAAAGTAATGGACATCACCAATCGCTTTCTCGTACCCAGAAACCTCTATGTATACATTTTCACCCTCGTAGAACGTATATTATTATGCTTTTTAAAGCTCTGTAAGTAATATGCGGTTAAATTTTTGTGGCGATCGGTTGAATGGTTTAGGAGTTATTAGGGAACATACATACATACACACATACATCGAATTTTATATATATAGATTGAATATTAGAGGCGTGTCTTGTGGGAAATTTAATATACTTTCACGTAGTATAAGGGTTTTTTTGTTAATGACGTGTATATTTTTCGAGTTGTAGGGGGTGGGGGTGGGCGTTTTTACGTTTTCGCAGAAGGGCCAAAAAATAACTGTTTTTCAGCGCGCTTAGCGTCGAAACTGCTGGTCACAAAATCCAAGTTGACTAATGCATTTTGAAGGATATTTTATCATCTTTAATTTTGTATATAGTGGTCATCTTCGAAAAGCGTATAGTTTTCGAAATATAAGCGTAAAACTGAAAAAAGTGGGAAAATTTGGAAATTTTTTGCATTTTTGGTTGTGAAGCTGACCTCCTACAAGGCAGCAAACTTGAAATACGGATTCAGCACCTTAAAAAACATTTAAAACCGCTGAGAAAAGAACTTCCGCAATTATGTTTCGAAAAAATCACCATTTGACTGGACTATAGGTACACCTTAAAAATGTCTCATATCTCAAAAACGCGATGGTATATCGAAATAATTTTTTGATGCTTTCATGGCTTGCTTGAATCCCTTTAATCAACAGTAATTTCATGAGCTATTTATTCAATTTTTGTCTGGGTGCAATTGGCTAAAATTGTTCATTTTAAAGTGGAGCAACTGAATAGGTACACTTAAATATTGTTGGACTGTGTAACAGTGTGTGTCAGGTAATTTATTAGCAAACATTTTTTCTGTAAAGCTTTAATTTAAATATTTAAGAATCGGCAAGAAAAACCAGTTGTCAAATATTAGTCATTTATTCCATTTTTCTGTCTGTCTTTTTGTCACTAATATGATTATCAATTATTCAATTATTTACTATATTTTCAATGTCATCAACTTGTAATTTATTAAAATAATTGCTTTTCTCATTAAAACAAATAAAGCAATAAAAAATAACTTCAGTTATTAAGAAAAAAAGGAGGCAGGAAGATGTGGAATCGGACAGGACATTCATTAACTAAATTATATTTCAAACTTTCACAATATTTTGGCAGTATTCCGTTTAAAATTACCAAAAATCCTTTTGATGTAAAATATTCAAAATTCGGTACTATTTACAATACTGTTTTTACTTTTACAGTATTTTTTCTTCCGGTATTGTATTACTTTAAACTAAAAGAAATGGGCGTTTTCACAAATTCCTCAAAATTTTTCCCACTTTTAAGCATTTTTGTTACTTTTAACTCTGCTGCAATTACAACTACAATACTACAATGGAAAAAACGTAATGAATTTATGAGAGTTATTAATCGATTAATTTTATTTTCGCAACATTTCGAAATATTTAATAGCAACTTCTTTGATAAAAAATCGGTTTTATTTCTCCTGGCAAAAATTATAATTTTTGCGGGACAGATGTTTATTGATGACGTAGTTCTCTTTAACCAAACGTGGACAGTCTATACAATTATTGATTGGTCAATTACTGTTTGGCATGGATACAATATTAAAATTACATATAATTTTTACTTAGTATGTAACATATTTATATTTCGATTTTATGAGATATTAAACAAACAATTAAGTGTAATTTTTAAAGATATTAATGACTCCAACATAATATCGTTAAATCAGGATGATTACAACAAAATATCTTATGATTTAGTTAAAAATTTAAGTGAAATATTAATTCTTTATTCGGAACTAAAATCTATTCTTAAAACTTTAATAAAAGTCTGTGAAGTACAACTTGTAGTGATAACAAGTGCATTTAGTCTTAATCAGGTTGTTCAACTCTATTACATCTATGTAACTATTATTGGTGAAAATGCAATATCGTCAGAATTTACTGGATTATCTTTTGCAATTTCTGCATTAATTTTTTGTGTAACATCTTTTATTGATACAGTAATTACTATTTTATCATACGACATGATATTGAAGAATTCTGAGGCTCTACAAGAAATCATTTATCCGGTTCCTGTTAAGATTGCTCAAAACAAGAAATTAATTGTTGAGGTATGAAATATTAATTGTTGATGAAAGTATTTTGCTATAAAATTTCCTTTTTTTAAGATCGATATTTTATATAATCAAATGATGATCAATGAAACGGATGTAACAATGTGTGGGATGATATCCTTTAATCGTGAATTAATTTTTTCTCTTATTTCATTTTCTGTGACGAGTTTCATTATTTTTGTACAATTTCATAAAGCATTGAATATTGAATAAAAACTGTAACTTTATATATAATCGTTTCTATAATTTATCTGTATATAAACTAAAACATTTCATCGATGAGGCAAAAGTATTCTGAAAAGAATTAAGCAATCAATTAATCAATAAGTGTGTCTCGATGTATATTACTATGACGTTTATTGTCATCTTTGAGAACTTCATAAACACATGCGTTTAATATTATTAAAAAGCATCCAAAAGTAATCGTAATCGACAAGGTGCAAATTCGCGCTCTGCCACTTATTGGTGATGGCGCCATTTGCTCCTCAATTGATTTATTAAGCAGGAATGTAGCGACCCTTGTGAAATTCTACCGCATCTACCAGAATAACTGTTCGATCGAAAAATATAACCTATTCACTCTACGGTAATGTTTTTCGCGCAACACAAGACTAGCTCTTGCGGCTCACCCTCACTGTCTACAGCCCTTATTTTCACATACACATCAGTCTAGAAATTTGTCCTTTACGAAAACAGCTCGACTGCGGAACAACCTCTCACAGGCAGTATTCCCGAATTCATACAACATCCAGAAGTTCAAATGCAAGGTTCATCGCCATCTCCTCATGCACCTCCAGACTTAACTAGTCTTATCCTTTTTCTATCTTCGACTAAGCTTGCCACTGGACATCTGACCATGACGTGAACGACATGACGGACTGGTAGTCCAAAGGGGACACCTGAGCTTAGACTTCCATATAAAAAAAGGTGAATGCGTGGTTGCTACGCACGTTAGAAGTGAAACGCCAAAGGGAAATTTTTAGGGAAAACAATCAATTAAAATATTTTCATTTATTCGTATAAAATATACTTATATTTATTCGTTTTTATTCAAGTCTTCACCAACATCAAAAAATGAAATGGTAGATTTGTGATAACTAAAGTAAGATATGAAAGAACGTGATACAAGTTCATTAAAATATTTGCAAAATACAGCGACAAACGTTGTTCCAGATCTTGCTGCTGTTGTTTTATCATTAATCAGCTTCAATTTGAATTTATTATCTAAGAAGTCCATCAGTGGTGTGCTTCTTACTTACTTACTTATTCCCCTTTAATTTCACATAGGGCGGAAACAGTTGCCTTTCAGCGTACTCTGTTTTGTGCGACAGCTCCGTCCAGGATCTCCCAGTTGTTGCGGCCTCTGCTAAGGCTGGCCGCACACATACGGTTTCCGAATTCAGTTTCCTAATACAAATAATGCTGTAAACATGCTAAGGGCGTCGGCGAAACTATTTTCCTCGGCCACGGCGAATGGCCCGACGAAATTTGTAGTGTGCACAAAGTAAGAGCGACGGCGACAAAGATAACCACTTTGACCCGGATATGCTACACACGCACACAGTAACACAAGGGGATAGCAACACAAGCCCATACCATAGCAACCCCGCAACTTGGACAAGCGACGGCTACGAAATAGAAATTAGATTGATTCGGTAGCCACGCTCGGCGACGTCGCAGTCGCAGTCGTCTGCAGAATGTACGCCTTCATATATTAGCCGTGTATTCTACTCGTTCTTGACAGTCGCTGCCTACTGCGATTCGTTGGTCGCTCTTAGCATGTTTACAGCATAAAGGCCCTTTTACAATCCAAGCGCAAAGTGGAGACGCAAATTGGAGCTCTTTTATCGCACAGAAATTTATAACAAAGGATTTATTGAATGTCTGATGACCTATACAAGTCGCGAATGAGTGCATAATGAGTATTTTAAATCTTTAAAACGGCGATATCTCATGAATGGCAATTCGTACCGGAAAATGTATAATATCTTTTTTTGTAGATAATCGCATAATCTACAAACTTTGTAAACACTATTTTATGATAAGACTTACCGTTTGAGATGTATTTGCAAAAAACTGATATTTTGACCCTAAAACCCCCTAGAAAGTGGGTTTCCTGGGGTAAAAAATAGTGCTGCATACGAGACGAGACGAGATTTGGCCCAGTCTCGTCTCGGTCTCGGAAAAATGGGTATTTGCAGGTCTCGTCTCGTTCTCGTCTCGTCTCGTCTCGAAAAGTCTCGAATTTCACTGTCAATAATACAAATTGCTCAGTGTTCTGTATTTCGAGAAATATCAATTTGTGCCATATTAATGAAACTGTATACAAACATCCCTTATATTTCCATGCTAATCACTTCCCAGACGTAGGCACGTAAATCTGCCTTTTGCAGTGGCATCGGGGCGGGGGAGAGGGGATCAATAAATCGAAAGTTAATTATATAGGGTTGACGGCCAGACCGATATTTTGCAGTGATGGCAAGATCACGAAAAATCTTACACGACATTATCAAAGATGGCCAGAAATATATTTAGTATCATGGCAACTTCAGTACCTGTAGAAAGGCTATTTTCAAGTGCATCTCTGATAATGTCGAGTAGAAGAGCCTCCTTGAAAGATGGAACTTTACGATCGCAAGTTCTAAGTCGTTTCTATAAATTATATTATTGTGTATTATAGGACTAAAATATTTTTATAAAAATAAACAAATGTATGCATATTGATACATTGTCATGGATATCATCTGAGAATATATGAATTTTTTGATTGATTTAATACTACATTAACTCGTATATATTCTCTGAATCTATTGTTTCTAATGTTTCCCATCCTTATCAATCATGCCCTTAGTCCTTTTAAACTTATAATTTTGATTGTAAACAACTCAGGAGTTTATTCATTCTACTTACAGTAGCTCTGGAATTTCAAAATAACGATTTGATTTCGAGACCTCGAGATGTCTCGCGAAATCTCGAATGGTAGTCTCGGTCTCGTATCGATTTTTAATCTGGAGGTCTCTTTTCGATCTCGTCTCGAAAATCGAGACGAGGCGAGACTATTTCGAGACAAGTCTCGTCTCGTGTGCAGCACTAGTAAAAAATGGGTAGACTTTATAAGCTCTTATTAAGAACCCTAAAAGCAATCTCTCTGCCAAATTTCAGCCTGCACCCAATCATTTCCGCTATTTTTACTATTTTACCTCTACTAATAGTACTTATAAAAAGGTGATAAATCTCATAAACTTTATCAAAAATACTGCGCACCATTGCGAACTCGGCAAACTACCGCTTGCCTTGATTATTAAAGAGCCCATTGTTGATATTGGATAATCTCTTGATGATTGCTAACAACTTACAAACCCAGTTTGCTTTCGATATGACTCCTGTAAATAAAGTAAAACGTTTGGTATTTTTTTAATTCGATCCAACGAGTTAGTATGTATGAAAGTGGCGAGTGCTTTCATATATCTGAAAGATATTGCTTTTGGAAAAAGTAATTATTACTATACCCAGTTAGTCTCAGCTATCATTGCATGCAAACGAGCTATTTAATATAAACAAGCTCTTCCTCTTTTTCAAGATGGCGGTTTTTCCCAAGCCACTGCGACCCCACAAACTTGGTTTTATCATTGTCAGATGTACCCGAACAAATGCCAAAAAAAAATTCTGTACCTCTTAAAATGAAATTTCATTTACTAATTTGACTGGACTGTCATTTACTCAATTTTGTACCGCCTATTTCTGTCATTAGCAAAATTATCAATTATTAAATTATGTATTTATAATGACATTAATTTGTTATGTGATGAAATAATTGCTTTTACAAGAAATAGAAAACAAAAACCAATTTCAGTTAATAACAGAAGCTAAAAGATGTGGAATCGTGTAGGATATTTCTTAACGAAATTAAATTACAAACTTTCAAAATATTTTGGAAGTATTCCATTTAAAATAACCGAATATCCTTTAGATGTAAAATATTCAAAATTCGGTACAATTTACAATACTGTTTGTGCTTTTACAGTATTGTTCCTTCCAGGATTGTATTACATGAAACTAATAGATTTTGGCATTTTTAACAGCTCGTCGTTATTTTTCCCAATTTTTTGCAACTATATTTGTTTTAATGTTGCTGTAACTATAACGATAATAATTCAATGGAAACAACGCCATGAATTTATGAAAGTTCTCAATCGATTAATTTCACTTTCGAACAAAATTAAAGTAATTGATAACAACTTCTTCGATAGAAAATCGGTTTTACTGCTTCTTGCAAAATTAATAATTTGCGCAGTTCAGATGTTTTGGGATTGTACATTTTTTCTTGATAAACAAAGATGGACTGTTCGTTCAGTACTTTACTGGTCAATTATTTTTTGGCATTCATATAATCTTAAATTAACATCTAATTTGTACTTGTTATGTAATATATTTATATTTCGATTTTATGAGATATTAAACAAACAATTAAGTGTAATTTTCAGAGATATTAACTACTCCAAAATAATTTCGTTAAATCACGATGACAAAATATCTTATGATTTAGTTCAAAATTTAAGTGAAATATTAATCCTTTATTCGGAACTAAAATCTATTCTTAAAACTTTAATAAAAGTCTGTGAAGTACAACTGGTAGTGATAACAAGTGCATTTAGTCTTAATCAGGTTGTTCAACTCTATTACATCTATGTAACTATTATTGGTGAAAATGCAACATCGTCGGAATTTACTGGATTAGCTTTTGCAATTTCTGCATTAATTTTTTGTCTAACATCTTTTATTGATACATTAATTACTATTTTATCATATGATATGATATTGAAGAATTCTGAGGCTGTACAGGGAATTATTTATCCGGTTCCTGTTAAGATTGCTCAGAACAAGAAATTAATTGTTGAAGTATAAAATACTAATTGCTGATGAAAGTATTTTGCTATAAAATTTTCTTCCTTTTAGATCGATATTTTGTATAATCAAGTGATAATCAATGAAACGGATGTAACAATGTGCGGCATGATATCCTTTAATCGTGAATTAATTTTTTCAATTATTTCATTTTCTGTGACGAGTTTCATTATGTTTATACAATTTCATAAAGCTGTGAATTTAAAATAAACAATTTAAAAAAATTCGATATGTATTTTTGTACAGTGGATACATGCATCCTCCAGACTACCTTTAACCTATCATATCCTTTTTCTATCGTCGAGATTAGCTTACTACTAGACATTGCACGATGAAATAAACGACATGACGGACTGGTAGTATTAATTGTGACACATAAGCTTAGACTCTTCCACATAAAAAAAAAATTAAGACCCCACCGAAAAAACGGGGTAAGTATTTTTTTTTTCAAAAATGAATTCATGAGGCATTCTGGTGGCCAGCCATCGGCAGTACATGCCAGTTGAAGTTAATTTCCAGTAACGCGTGAATTCACCGAGGTACAGGGGTTTTTATTTCATTTATTTTATTTACGTTTTCGCAGAAGGGCCAAAAAATAACTGTTTTTCAGCGCGCTTAGCGTCGAAACTGCTGGTCACAAAATCCAAGTTGACTAAGGCATTTTGAAGGATATTTTATCATCTTTAATTTTGTATATTGTGGTCACCTTCGAAAAGCGTATAGTTTTCGAAATACTAACTAAATTGCTCCTTTAATCCCTCATGGGACATAGGGCGGAAACAGTTGCCCTCCAGCGGACTCTGTTTTGCGCGACAGCTCTCAGCTCTGACCTGGATCTCCCGGTTGTTGCGGCCTCTGATAATAGGGTTCTCCTCCACGTTGTTCTAGGTCTTCCGACTCGACGGTATCCTTGCGGATTCCAATCAAGGGCCTGTTTGGCTAGATTATCGATTATCGCGTCGCAAGGTGTGGCCAATCTAATTCCATTTTCTTCGCCTGATTTGGTCGTCTATCCTTTCTTGGCCGGCACGGCGCCATAGTTCTTCATTTGAAATTCTATCTTGCCAGCGGATTTTTGGGATACGACGTAGGCATCTGTTGATGAAAACTTGTAGGCGCCCTGTGATGAATTGGGTGACTTTCCTTGTTTCAGAACCGTACAAAAGAACTGCCTTGACGTTGGAGTTGAACAGCCGCAATTTGGTGTTAATTGAGATCTCTGTTGATCTCCATATGTGAAACAGGCATGCATATGCGCTTCTTGCTTTATTTATTCTGGAACTGACGTCTTCTTCTGCACCGCCGTTTTCGGTAATAATACTACCGAGGTAACAGAATTTATCTACCAGTTCCACGTCGCGGTTATTTAGCGCTGTTCGTTCAAGGGTGTTTGCATTTATCCGCATTTCTTTGGTTTTAGTTGGATTTAACCTTAAGCCTGCCGATCTACTTTCTGTTGCCAAGTTGTTTACCATGTTTTTGAGGTCCTGGTGTCTGTGGGCCAGCAAACAGATATCATCCGCGTATTTGAGGTCCTTAAGGCGGTCTAACAATCCCCATTGTATGCCACCTGTTCTAGTATCTAGAGCGCTGACAAGAATGTCGTTTATTACTATAAGAAATAGTAATGGTGAAAGTAGACATCCTTGTCGTACTCCTGAGCTCACCTCAAAGCTGTCGGATAATTTTCCATTATGGAGAACTCTGCATTTGGAATTGTTGTATAGAGCTTTTATCAATTCTATTATTTTGTCCGGCAGTCCACGTTTCCGTAGAGCTCGCCATATAAAGCTCCTATTGACCGACTCGAACGCTTTCTCATAGTCTACGAAAGCAAGGTAAAGGGGGGATCGGAATTCAGTAGACTGCTCCACTATGATTCTCAAGGTGTTAATATGGTCTATGCAGGAGCGGCCTTTTCTGAATCCAGCCTGCTGTCTTCTAAGCGTTCGATCTACTGCCTCTCTTATCCTTGATAGTAATATGTGGGACAAGATTTTGCCCACAGTAGATAATAGACAGATGCCTCTCCAGTTGTCACATATTGTTAGGTCCCCCTTTTTTGGTATTTTGACTATGATACCTTCCGTCCAATCCTCCGGAAAGGTACAGGTGTTCCATGCTATTTCCAGGATTGGCTGTAGCGCATCTGCTATGAGGCTTGAGTCGGCTTTCAACAATTCTGGCGGGATGCCATCTTTTCCAGCTGCTTTACCATTGGCCATTGCATGAATTGCGGTTACTATTTCAGTCTTGGATGGGGCACGAGTGGTGATTCTTATTAGCTGTGCATTGTTGTTGTTGTTTTCCTGAGGTTCCTGTGTAAATGAACCATTCAGGGCGGCGAAGAAGTAATCTCTCCATCTTTGGAGTTGCTCCTCGTCGCTGCACAGCAGCCTTCCATCCGCACTCTTTACGGCATGCTCATTTATCTGCCGCCTTTTATCACGCCGGACACTTCTCTTTACCTCCCGGTGCAATTGGGAGTATTCCCGTTCAAGTTGTTGTCGTTTTTCCGGGTCGCTTGTAGAGTTCACGTTATTTTTGAGGGCCTTTCTGCGTTCAATTTTTTCCAGGTTGTGTCCGAGATCCAGTGTTGCTGGTTTCTTTGGACATATCCAATGCTTGTTTCCGCTGCTGTTATTATAGCGCCCTTTGTTGTGCTCCACAGCTCTTCAATATTTGTGTCGTCAGAAACGGTTTGCTGGCTTAAGATTTCTTGCAGTTTGCCAGCAAATTCTCGCTTTTTGGTGCTCTCACGCAGAAGGTCTACGTTAAACCGTCTACGGGTTATGGCATCGCGTTGGACGTTTCTGATTGCAGCGATTTTTAGGCGGATAGTTGCTACTACCAAATGGTGGTCACTTCCAGTGTCTGCTCCCCTAAAGCTCCTGACATCCTCCAGAATAGTTCGCCATCTGCGACTGACGGCCACGTGATCTATCTGATTTCTCGTTCTACCATCGGGCGATACCCAGGTCTCCTTGTGTATCTTCTTGTGACAAAAGTAAGTTCCACCTACCATGAGTTGATGGGAGCTACAAAAGTCAACGAAAAGTTCACCATTGTGATTGGTATCTTGGCTTAGGCCTTGATTTCCAATTGTGTTTTCAAGGCCGGTGTTGTTGCGGCCGATCTGTGCGTTTAAGTCACCCACTGGGATGGCACGTAAAAAACTCAGCCATGTAATCTACACTTCATTTACGTAAATTACATGACGTAAATTACATGAAAAAATTGAAGTTCTCTACATGGATTTTGTAAAAATTGTAAAAGACAAAAGTCAAAGGCAAAGTAAAATAAATGCCCACGAGTTTCTTTGATGTTTCCACCGAAAGTTTGTTTCGGATGTTATTCTGACTGAACGTATCCCCGTATTGGAAAAAAGCCGCTCGAGCTGCGCTGTTGATGTCGGAACTTTCAAAAACTTTATCGCAAATTTAGACAGCGCCTCGTGACCTTGTTGAGCAGCATAGTGGGCTTGATTGGTGAATCCGGCTGATTTGGGATTCCCGCCGCTAAAGAGTTTCACTTTCACTTGTCGCTGCTATTGTTCAATCCGACGACGGGCGGAATTGCCATATGAAGTGACTTATTTCATTTTTGAAATTCAAATGGCAATCGAATGACAGTTCGCAATGGAAACACAACTCCAAACAAGTGGTTTTTTAGTTCAACATTCATTTGAACCGCTAGCATGCAAAACGCTCTTACGGTCATTTTTACTTCTATATTATTTGCTTTACACAGTTCGTCTGTGCACTAACAATGTAAATTGACCATAGAACGTGATCAATACCATAAATACACTGTTTAGCACAGTCGTGCTATGTATTTTTGGAGGTTTCGGAGTTTTTTACAAAAACATAGTTATTTACATGTAAATTACGTAATTTACAGTTTTTTACGTAAATTACGTCCAAAACTCGAAAATCATGTAAATTTGCCATCACCCATCAAAACAATGATGTCTCCCCTTGGAATAGAGCGAAAAACCTCATTCAGTCGCATGTAGAACTCGTCTTTGATGTCATCTTCTGCGTCTTCAGTCGGAGCGTAGCATTGGACTATCGTAGTACTTCTTAGCCTGGTACGTAGGCGCACGGTAATAATCCTCTCAGAAACTGGTGACCAGCTAATGAGGCTGGACCTGGCTTCCTTGGTGAGTATTACCCCAACGCCATTCCTACGGTTTTCAGTTTCGTTTCTCCCAGAATATAAGAAGGACTCACCGTTTGGGCAGATATGTTCCCCCGCATCGGGCCATCTGGTCTCGCTGAGTCCCATGACCTTGATTTTATAGCGGTTCATCTCGTTGAGGACTTCATCCAGCCGTCCATCAGCAAGCACATGATCCGATCCGATTCGTGTCCCACATTCCATGATCCGATTCGTGTCCTGTTTCGAAAAGCAAAGGTCGTCATCGTGTTGTCCGTCCGGTTCCGAGGCAATGTTTGCCGATTCGTAGCAATTGTGTGTTTTATGGGAGCGGGTT
The DNA here is from genome assembly GCA_963855945.1 of Thereva nobilitata. Taxonomy (NCBI): domain Eukaryota; kingdom Metazoa; phylum Arthropoda; class Insecta; order Diptera; family Therevidae; genus Thereva; species Thereva nobilitata. Next base: position 80,460,468 of record OY979697.1, read on the forward strand.
GCTAACCCTCAGCCCAACCGACTTAAAACTCTGTTTTGTGGCGCAGAGAACTCGCCATTCGACCGTCTCCCGTTAGCTCCTTCCGAAGAAGTACCCCAGGGGGCACCACGGGGGGTTTTCGAAATATAAGCGTAAAACTGAAAAAAGTGGGAAAATTTGGAAATTTTTTTCATTTTTGGTTGTGAAGCTGACCTCCTACAAGGCAGCAACCTTGAAATACGGATTCAGCACCTTAAAAAACATTTAAAACCGCTGAGAAAAGAACTTCCGCAATTATGTTTCGAAAAAATCACCATTTGACTGGACTATAGGTACACCTTAAAAATGTCTGGTATCTCAAAAACGCGATGGTATATCGAAATATTTTTTTGATGCTTTCATGGCTTGCTTGAATCCCTTTAATAAACTCAATCAATTTCATGAGCTATTTATTCAATTTTTGTCTGGGTGCAATTGACTAAAATTGTTCATTTTAAAGTGGAGCAACTGAATAGGTACACTTAAATATTGTTGGACTGTGTAACAGTGTGTGTCAGGTAATTTATTAGCAAACATTTTTTCTGTAAAGCTTTAATTTAAATATTTAAGAATCGGCAAGAAAAACCAGTTGTCAAATATTAGTCATTTATTCCATTTTTCTGTCTGTCTTTTTGTCATTAATATGATTATCAATTATTCAATTATTTACTATATTTTCAATGTCATCAACTTGTAATTTATTAAAATAATTGCTTTTCTCATTAAAACAAATAAAGCAATAAAAAATAACTTCAGTTATTAAGAAAAAAAGGAGGCAGGAAGATGTGGAATCGGACAGGACATTCATTAACTAAATTATATTTCAAACTTTCACAATATTTTGGCAGTATTCCGTTTAAAATTACCAAAAATCCTTTTGATGTAAAATATTCAAAATTCGGTACTATTTACAATACTGTTTTTACTTTTACAGTATTTTTTCTTCCGGTATTGTATTACTTTAAACTAAAAGAAATGGGCGTTTTCACAAATTCCTCAAAATTTTTCCCACTTTTAAGCATTTTTGTTACTTTTAACTCTGCTGCAATTACAACTACAATACTACAATGGAAAAAACGTAATGAATTTATGAGAGTTATTAATCGATTAATTTTATTTTCGCAACATTTCGAAATATTTAATAGCAACTTCTTTGATAAAAAATCGGTTTTATTTCTCCTGGCAAAAATTATAATTTTTGCGGGACAGATGTTTATTGATGACGTAGTTCTCTTTAACCAAACGTGGACAGTCTATACAATTATTGATTGGTCAATTACTGTTTGGCATGGATACAATATTAAAATTACATATAATTTTTACTTAGTATGTAACATATTTATATTTCGATTTTATGAGATATTAAACAAACAATTAAGTGTAATTTTTAAAGATATTAATGACTCCAACATAATATCGTTAAATCAGGATGATTACAACAAAATATCTTATGATTTAGTTAAAAATTTAAGTGAAATATTAATTCTTTATTCGGAACTAAAATCTATTCTTAAAACTTTAATAAAAGTCTGTGAAGTACAACTTGTAGTGATAACAAGTGCATTTAGTCTTAATCAGGTTGTTCAACTCTATTACATCTATATAACTATTATTGGTGAAAATGCAATGTCGTCGGAATTTACTGGATTAGCTTTTGCAATTTCTGCATTAATTTTTTGTGTAACATCTTTTATTGATACAGTAATTACTATTTTATCATACGACATGATATTGAAGAATTCTGAGGCTCTACAAGAAATCATTTATCCGGTTCCTGTAAAGATTACTCAAAACAAGAAATTAATTGTTGAGGTATGAAATATTAATTGTTGATGAAAGTATTTTGCTATAAAATTTCCTTTTTTTAAGATCGATATTTTATATAATCAAATGATGATCAATGAAACGGATGTAACAATGTGTGGGATGATATCCTTTAATCGTGAATTAATTTTTTCTCTTATTTCATTTTCTGTGACGAGTTTCATTATTTTTGTACAATTTCATAAAGCATTGAATATTGAATAAAAACTGTAACTTTATATATAATCGTTTCTATAATTTATCTGTACATAAACTAAAACATTTCATCGATGAGGCAAAAGTATTCTGAAAAGAATTAAGCAATCAATTAATCAATAAGTGTGTCTCGATGTATATTACTATGACGTTTATTGTCATCTTTGAGAACTTCATAAACACATGCGTTTAATATTATTAAAAAGCATCCAAAAGTAATCGTAATGGACAAGGTGCAAATTCGCGCTCTGCCACTTATTGGTGATGGCACCATTCTCAATTGATTCATTAAGCCACCGCAGGAATGTAGCGGCTCTGGTGAAAGCCTACCGCATCTACCAGAATAACTGTTCGATCGAAATATATAACCTCTTGGCTCTACGGTAATGTTTTTCCCGCAACACAAGACTAGCCCTTTCGGCTCACCCTCACTGTCTACAGCCCTTATTTTCACACACATCAGTCTAGAAATTTGTCCTTTACGAAAACAGCTCGACTGCGGAACAACCTCTCACAGGCAGTATTCCCGAATTCATACAACATCCAGAAGTTCAAATGCAAGGTTCATCGCCATCTCCTCATGCACCTCCAGACTTAACTAGTCTTATCCTTTTTCTATCTTCGACTAAGCTTACTACTGGACATCTGACCATGACGTGAACGACATGACGGACTGGTAGTCCAAAGGGGACACCTGAGCTTAGACTTCCACATAAAAAAAGGTGAATGCGTGGTTGCTACGCACGTTAGAAGTGAAACGCCACAGGAAAATTTTTAGGGAAAACAATCAATTAAAATATTTTCATTTATTCGTATAAAATATACTTATATTTATTCGTTTTTATTCAAATCTTCACCAACATCAAAAGATGAAATGGTAGATTTGTGATAACTAAAGTAAGATATGAAAGAACGTGATACAAGTTCATTAAAATATTTGCAAAATACAGCGACAAACGTTGTTCCAGATCTTGCTGCTGTTGTTTTATCATTAATCAGCTTCAATTTGAATTTATTATCTAAGAAGTCCATCAGTGGTTGTGCTTCTTATTTACTTACTTATTCCCCTTTAATTTCACATAGGGCGGAAACAGTTGCCCTTCAGCGTACTCTGTTTTGTGCGACAGCTCCGTCCAGGATCTCCCAGTTGTTGCGGCCTCTGCTAAGGCTGGCCGCACACATACGGTTTCCGAATTCGGTTTCCGTACTCGGACACCCGAATCCAGGCATTTCATACAAATTAGAGATGCGCCGAATATGGGTTCAACCGAATACGAATATTCGGCCGAATATTCGGTCAAAAATGTACCGAACTGAACATTCGGCCGAATTATTCGGTTCATTTTTGAGCTCCGTAGAAATGTAGTTTGATAGCGATGAGGGAAGAGGAATTTAAGGCTTCTAGTAAGAAAACCATTAACAATAAGAGATAAATTAAATCCTGCTGCTCGGTTTGACGTAACCGAACATTTCATTTTTTCTTAATAATTTAATAGATTTATTTCTCGTCAGATTTAGACAATATTTCGGGAACAAGGCAATGTTTGTATTTCTTCTTGAATATTTTTGAGGGAGAACTTTGTCCCTTGGTAATAAAATTTCCTTCGACGTCTGAAGAGATGGTGGACCTAACCCACACAGCATCAGTGAACATACCGACCATTTTCTAGTAAACTCTGCTTTCCTTGGCTATATTTTACGCCTTTCGATATCTCTTGGTTTTTCTCCATAAAGGCAATTTCAAATTGTCTCCTCCTTGTTATTTTACTCGAGAATATAAGAATAATTTTAAATCGCCAAAAAATTAAACAATAAAAAATTTTCCTACCCTTCGGCTCTTTTTATTTTAAAAAAAGGTCGCGTTACTTAAAATTTTTCCGTGACAATAATGCAACTTTAAATGACTTCGGGAATGCCACACTCTCATTTTTGTGACAATTGCCACTAAGGCGCTTATGCGAATACGAAGATCACATGGTTTGTGAAGGTCAGATGGTTTGTCACATTTTCCGATAGGTGACGTGACTATGGGAATAGGGGCCTGTTTGAATTGTGATTGAGCATATAAATGAGTCGTTATTTTTTCTAATTTTGAATTTTTTAAATAAATAATGGTTACACAATGTAGTGTCTGTTTTATTTAGAAATACTACCTATGTACATTTCGAGAATCAAGCCTTTTTAACATATGTAAATCTTAAATTAATACTATTTAAATATTCGGTAATTATTCGGCAAACTAACCGAATATTCGGCCGAATACGAACATAAAAAAATACGCCGAACATGCCGAATACGAATATTCGGCCGAACATTCGGCGCATCTCTAATACAAATAATGCTGTAAACGTAATTGGAACCACTATCACGGCGGCGGCGACGGCAATAGCGATTTCCGGGCTGAAATTCGTTGTGTGAATAAAATTGGAGCCACGGCGACTTAATTTTTGTTTTTTTATTGTTATCTGTGAAAAAATATTTTTTCATATAACCATGAAAAATATGAAAAAAAATAAGCAATATAAAAAATATTGCATAAATTATATAACAATGGGTTTGTTTAATCAAACCTCAAAATAAAAAATACACACAAATTATGAAAACATAACCTCAGTAAATAAACATTTTTGACAGGCGATAGCTACAAAATAGAAATTAGATTGATTGAGCCGCCGTGGTCAGCGACGTGGCCCTAGCCGTGGTCGAATTTATGTGCACCCTCATATACAGACGTATATTCTATTGGTTTTTGACAGTTCTTGCGAAAGTAGTTGCGTCGGTCGCCCCAATTATGTTTACAGCATAATGCTAAGGGCGACGGCGAAACTATTTTCCTCGGCCACGGCGAATGGCCCAACGAAATTTGTAGTGTGCACAAACTAAGAGTGGGTAATGCTTTAGATTTTTTTTGCATTTTTTTTATTTTTTTTCTGAATGTACAACATTTCGAAAGTATTGTGTCAAAATTTCAAGTAAATCGAAGCAAAAATAACGAAGATACAGCGTTTCAAGCGACCCGCCCTCATGCTTGGATTTTCGAGTACAAAAAAACTTTACATCGATTTTCTCGCGAGCGTCATTTTTGAAGTCCGTGAACATCATGACTAAAAATCTACTTGACCGATCCTTTTGAGTTTTTAAACACTAAGGGCGGTATTCACAGTCGTTACTTAAGCATGGACTTAAGAATTTCTTAACTAAGTTCGCCTTATTTAAATAAGGCGTACTTAAGATATCATGTATTCACAGTCATGTCTTGAGGTGAACTTTGTTAAGCAATTGCTTATTGAGAATTTGTAATTTTAAGGAAATGCTTGAGCATTTCCCATGTTTTTTTCCAGTATTTCATATTATTATGTCGTCTCCAAGGTTACTTAAGAAATTCCTTTTATTGTAGCATGCGCAGTATTGCACAATATATCTTTGATACCCGAGTAAAAATAAATGATGGCCTTAGAACGGGCAAATGCCGACTGTGATTGAAACATAGTCCTCGGCCATCTGGCGGTTAACAGAAGGCTCGTTGCAGGAGAGTACGGCCGTACAGGGGGCGATTGACGGTGAAACAACGGCCTTACAGTTCCAATAACGGCCATACTACGGTGGTACGGCGGCCGTATGGTTGCTATTTCGGGTATACGACGGTGGTACAGTGGCAGCAACGTGGATATTCGCCCTCCTATAAGAAAATATATTTCACTGCTATTAAATGTTTGATTTTTTTCGGTTGTGTTTTTTTTTCAAGTCGTTAAATAACAAAATTTCTCACTAAAATATAAATCAACACGCACCACACACTTCACGTACATCAAACCGACGACTGGCGAGCTCGTTTCTCTTGTGCATCGATATCTTTATGTAGAATAAATCGAAAGAACCATTGTACATAACGAAAATTATGAAGTTCCCATAAAACACATTCAACAATACATTTGGTGCAGATTCTTTTTTGGCTGCAATTTCCCGTCGAATGCCCGTTTCTACAGCTCAGTACTTGGCCTTTTAAATCTTTTGGTCAAATTTGGCCGTCGTAAGGTCGTATGTGCTCCCATTAAAAATGGTTAAAAACTCTACGGCCATCATATTCCCCTTAAAAAGCCAAGCGGCCGCGCCCTTTATAAGGCCGTTTTTTATTTTTACTCGGGTATTTAATGATGTTTTGGAAGATAATAAATATGATGATACTGCTGTTGGTGACCTTCATCCTAATTTTCTAAATGCGAATAATAGAGATGGATTTGCGGTACGCGATGCGCTTGTTGCTCGTATGTTTGTTTAAATAATTGCCAAATATTGCGGGAAGGCTTTAGATGCGATTCAAATGGGTTTAATACCTTTATAAACAAATATTGCAAATTTATAAAGAATATTTATACAATATAATAAAGTATATGAAATTTTTTATTATTTTTCTCATTTTATATTAAATATTACATTTAATTTTTGTTTAATAGTTAATAGTTTAAATTTCGACTTGAATTGATGAAAGTTTATTGTTTTACTTGTCTTTACTACTTGATTCTACTAGAAGTAATTCGGAAAGAGCTGCTGATGCAATGTCATAAATTCAAGATGTTAAATTTGAGGAGTATAAAATTGTAATGAAAAATCTCTAACCTGAAACTTGCGCTTGCATAATACCTCAAACATACAAGCAGTTGCAATTCTGGTGCAATAGGTAAACTCCGATTATTTATTCCAGCTAATCCTTCATGAATTTTTGGCAACTAGCGTACGGAATCTTTTTTAAATCTAAACCGCTTTTTAAATTCATTATTATCGTAAAACTCGAAAAGGATTTTGTCTGTCACGCAAAGATCTACGGATACATCTACCTCTACCATTACCCTCTTCACCATCATCCACGTCATTACTACCTTCAATATCACTATTATTAAAAAATCATCTATAGAAGCAATTTCTTAAGTCACCTTTGGAGACGACTTAAAAAATATATTCATTTTAAGGGTAATTAAGATCGTCTTATATGACAATTTGCTTAAGTATCAACTATGAATACTTATTTGAATAAAGTTTGCTTGATTAAGTTCATGCTTGAGCATTTACTTAAGGCAGTGCTTAAGTTGCGACTGTGAATACAATCGACACCTTAAGCACGAACTTTGCAATAAGCACTGACTAAGAATACCGGCCTTATTCTACACATAAATGAACAGGGTAACCACGAAGAGTTTTTGTTACCATTTTTTCCCATTTTTTAATAACAAATTCACCGAAATTTTTTAGCGAAAATCGCGTTTTTCACTTCCCAATGATGCCAAAAATAAAAAAATCAAAAAAAAAAACTCTTCGTGGTTACCTCAGGAAACATATTACCTTTTAAACGCATTTCGTTTTTTTTGTTTCTGATGATCCGGTAACCCGGACTTATCACGGACTTATTTCTTTTTATTTTTAATTGAAAATTTTTCTAAATATACTTCAAATGTAATACTATAACGTGTATATGTAATAAATAAATAAATATTATTCATATCTTTAACAAAAATCATGAAAATATGCCTTTTTTTCGCCTTTAAAGCATTACCCCCGCCAATTCCTTACATTTTTCGTGACGGTCCCATAACAAACCACAGAAAGTTAGTGTATACCGACAAAAAAGTTTCACTTTAAAAATACATTTTTTTCATTTGTAAACACCCTGTATCTTAGTGGATAGCGGGGATAGTCCCCCTCTCTTGAACAATTTTTTTCTCCAAATACATCTAGGAATCACCCATAAAAATAATAGCCACGTAGTCCAGCAAAGGATTTATTGAATGTCTGATGACCTATACAAGTCCCGAATGAGTGCATAATGAGTATTTTAAATCCTTAAAACGGCAATATCTCATGAATGGCAATTCGCAACGGAAAATGTATAATATCTTTTTTTGTAGATAATCGCATAATCTACAAACTTAGTAAACGCTATTTTATGATAAGACTTACCGTTTAAGATGTATTTGCAAAAAAAACTGATATTTTGACCCTAAAACCCCTGGGGTAGAAAATCGGTCGACTTTATAACACCTTATGAAGAACCCTAACAGGAAGCTCTCTGCCAAATTTCAGCCTCCATCCAATTATTTCCGCTATTTTTACTATTTTACCTGTACTATTATAGTGCTTATAAAAAGGTGATAACTCTCATAAAGTTTATCCAAAACACTTTTCTCATTATTTTGGGCGTAAATAAGGCTTTAGTAGATTGCACTTACGGACTCTGCAAACTACCGCTTGCGTTGATTATTACAGAGCCTATTGTTGATATTCAGTGGATAATCTCTTAATGATTGCTAACAACTTACAAAGACAGTTTGCTTTCAATTTGACTCCTGGAAATAAAGTAAAACGTTTGGTATTTTTTTTAACTCGATTCAGCGAGTGCTTTCGGAAAACGTCGTTATAACTATACCCAGTAATTTACTCAATTTTGTACCGCCTATTTCTGTCACTAACAAAATTACCAATTATTAAATGAAGGACTGTATTTGAACTTGTTATTTATTAAAATAATTGCTTTTAAAAGAAATAGGAAATAAAAACCAATTTCAGTTAATAACAGAAGCTAAAAGATGTGGAATCGTGCAGGATATTCATTAATGAAATTAAATTACAAACTTTCAAAATATTTTGGAAGTATTCCATTTAAAATAACCGAATATCCTTTAGATGTAAAATATTCAAATTTCGGTACAATTTACAATACTGTTTGTGCTTTTACAGTATTGTTCCTTCCAGGATTGTATTACATGAAACTAATAGATTTTGGCATTTTTAACAGCTCGTCGTTATTTTTCCCAATTTTTTGCAACTATATTTGTTTTAATGTTGCTGTAACTATAACGATAATAATTCAATGGAAACAACGCCATGAATTTATGAAAGTTCTCAATCGATTAATTTCACTTTCGAACAAAATTAAAATAATTGATAACAACTTCTTTGATAAAAAATCAGTTTTACTGCTTCTTGCAAAATTAATAATTTGCGCAGTTCAGATGTTTTGGGACTGTACATTTTTTCTTGATAAACAAAGATGGACTGTTCGTTCAGTACTTTACTGGTCAATTATTTTTTGGCATTCATATAATCTTAAATTAACATCTAATTTGTACTTGTTATGTAATATATTTATATTTCGATTTTATGAGATATTAAACAAACAATTAAGTGTAATTTTTAGAGATATTAATAACTACAAAATAATATCGTTAGATAAGAATAGTTACAACAAAATATCCCATGACTTAGTTCAAAATTTAAGTGAAATATTAATTCTTTATTCGGAACTAAAATCTATTTTTAAAACTGTAATAAAAATTTGTGAAGTACAACTTGTAGTGATAACAAGTGCGTTTAGTATCAACCAGGTTGTTCAAATCTATTACATTTATTTATCTGTTATTGGTGAAAATTCAACTCCGGAGAAATTTACTGGATTAAGTGTTGTAATTTCTGGAGTAATTTTTTGTCTAACATCTTTTATTGATACATTAATCACTATTTTATCATATGATATGATATTGAAGAATTCTGAGGCTGTACAGGGAATTATTTATCCGGTTCCTGTTAAGAAATTGAACAAGAAATTAATTGTTGAAGTATAAAATACTAATTGTTGATGAAAGTATTTTGCTATAAAATTTTCTTCCTTTTAGATCGATATTTTGTATAATCAAGTGATAATCAATGAAACGGATGTAACAATGTGTGGCATGATATCCTTTAATCGTGAATTAATTTTTTCAATTATTTCATTTTCTGTGACGAGTTTCATTATGTTTATACAATTTCATAAAGCTGTGAATTTAGAATAAACAATTTAAAAAAATTCGATATGTATTTTTGTACAGTGGATACATGCATCCTCCAGACTACCTTTAACCTATCATATCCTTTTTGTATCTTCGAGTTAAGCTTACTATTAGACATTGCACCATGAAGTAAACGTCATGTCGGACTGATAATATAAAGGGTGACACCTAAGCTTAGACTTTTCCACATAAAAAAATAAGACCCCACCGAAAAAACGGGGTAAGTTCGTTTTTTTTCCAAAAATGAGTTCATGCCTCATTCTGGTGGCCAGCCATCGCCACTACATGCCAGTTAAAGTTAATTTCCTGGAGGGCGTAAATTCACCGATATACAGGGGTTTTTATTTTCAGTGGAAACGGAAAAAACGTTCCAAGTCCTTCTCATTATAGTTAGAGAGACGGCGACAAAAAAGGCTCATAACTACAAAATGGACGTTGAGCATATTTTTCTATAGTTCGAGTCGCCCTCTCAAAATCCGTCTTGTCGAGTAGGGGTCTGGCGAGGTGCGGTGAGCGACTACGGCGTTTTTTCCAGATTTGCCTTAGCGATTTCGAAAAGTTTCTACCATTTGGGTGAAAATTACTGAAGGGCATCTATGACACCCCCAGATAACGGGAAAAATATTTTCCTCCAAATTTCTATTATATTTAAGAATGGGCAAGAAAAACCAGCTGTCAAATGTTAGTCATTTATTTCACTTTTCTGTCTGTCCTTTTGCCATTAATATGATTATCAATTTTTCAATCATTTACTATATTTTCAATGTCATCAACTTGTAATTTATTAAAATAATTGCTTTTCTCCTTAAAACAAATAAAGCAATAAAAAATAAATTCAGTTATTAAGAAAAAGAGGCGGTAGGAAGATGTGGCATCGGACAGGACATTCATTAACTAAATTATATTACAAACTTTCACAATATTTTGGTAGTATTCCATTTAAAATTACCAAAAATCCTTTAGATGTAAAATATTCAAAATTCGGTACTATTTACAATACTGTTTTTACTTTTACAGTATTTTTTCTTCCAGTATTGTATTACTTTAAACTAAAAGAAATGGGCGTTTTCACAAATTCCTCAAAATTTTTCCCACTTTTAAGCATTTTTGTTACTTTTAATTCTGCTGCAATTACAACTACAATACGACAATGGAAAAACCGTAATGAATTTATGAGAGTTATTAATCGATTAATTTTATTTTCGAAACATTTCGAAATATTTAATAGCAACTTCTTTGATAAAAAATCGGTTTTATTTCTCCTGGCAAAAATTATAATTTTTGCGGGACAGTTGTTTATTGACGTAGTTCTCTTTAACCAAACGTGGACAGTCTATGCAATTATTGATTGGTCAATTACTGTTTGGCATGGATACAATATTAAAATTACATATAATTTTTACTTAGTATGTAACATATTTATATTTCGATTTTATGAGATATTAAACAAACAATTAAGTGTAATTTTTAAAGATATTAATGACTCCAACATAATATCGTTAAATCAGGATGATTACAACAAAATATCTTATGATTTAGTTAAAAATTTAAGTGAAATATTAATTCTTTATTCGGAACTAAAATCTATTCTTAAAACTTTAATAAAAGTCTGTGAAGTACAACTTGTAGTGATAACAAGTGCATTTAGTCTTAATCAGGTTGTTCAACTCTATTACATCTATGTAACTATTATTGGTGAAAATGCAATGTCGTCGGAATTTACTGGATTAGCTTTTGCAATTTCTGCATTAATTTTTTGTGTAACATCTTTTTTTGATACAGTAATTACTATTTTATCATACGACATGATATTGAAGAATTCTGAGGCTCTACAAGAAATCATTTATCCGGTTCCTGTTAAGATTGTTCAAAACAAGAAATTAATTGTTGAGGTATGAAATATTAAAAGTTGATAAAAGTATTTTGCTATAAAATTTCCTTTTTTTAAGATCGATATTTTATATAATCAAATGATGATCAATGAAACGGATGTAACAATGTGTGGGATGATATCCTTTAATCGTGAATTAATTTTTTCTCTTATTTCATTTTCTGTGACGAGTTTCATTATTTTTGTACAATTTCATAAAGCATTGAATATTGAATAAAACTGTAACTTTATATATAATCGTTTCTATAATTTATCTGTACATAAACTAAAACATTTCATCGATGAGGCAAAAGTATTCTGAAAAGAATTAAGTAATCAATTAATCAATAAGTGTGACACGATGTACATTACTATGACGTGTATTGTCATCTTAGAGAACTTCATAAACACATGCGTTTAATATTATTAAAAACCATCCAAAAGTAATCGTAATCGACAAGGTGCAAATTCGCGCTCTTCCACTTATTGGTGATGGCGTCATTTGCTCCTCAATTGATTTATTAAGCAGGAATGTAGCGACTCTGGTGAAATTCTACCGCATCTACCAGAATAACTGTTCGATCGAAATATATAATCTCTTGACTCTACGGTAATGTTTTTCCCGACACAAGACTAGCCCTTTCGGCTCACCCTCACTGTCTACAGTTCTTATTTTCACACACACACACACACACACACACACACACACACACACACACACACACACACACACACACACACACACACACACACACACACACACACACACACACACACACACACACACACACACACACACACACACACACACACACACACACACACACACACACACATACACACACACATACACACACATATACACACACACAGACAGACACGCGCGCGCGCGCACACACACACATACACATCAGTCTAGAAATTCGTCCTTTACGAAAAGAACTCGACTGCGGAACAACCTCTCATAGTCAGTATTCCCGAATTCATACAACATCCAGAAGTTCAAATGTAAGGTTTATCGCCATCTCCTCATGCACCCCCCAGACTTAACTAGTCTTATCCTTTTTCTATCTTCGAGCTAATCTTACTACTAGACATCTGACCATGACATGTACGACATGACGGACTGGTAGTACAAAGGGAGATTTTTAGGGAAAACGATCAATTAAAATATATTCATTTATTCGTATAAAATATTTTATATTTATTCGTTTTTTTCTAATTTTCACGATCATCGTGATAACTAAAGTTGGATATAAAAGAACGTGATATAAGTTCATTAAAATATTTGCCAATTTGCTAATCCATAGAAATATAAACTAACACGGAACGGCGGTGTTGTGTGTAAAACCCTGTACGTGAGCGACTAGACTAAAGGTAGCTTGTTTAAAAGGGCAGCAATAGTGTGCAAGCGGGACACAAATTGCCGAACTGTCAGGGGAAGCTTCTTCAGTTAATGGTGGCGTGCTAAGTCAATATCCGTGGGGCATAGATTTTATGCCAGGAACTTTAAACGCCCCGCTTTTAAAACGCCCTTCTTATTATTTATACGTATTTTGGCCTGCACTGCCTGACCACTACTAGCCCAGTGAACTCAAACACCCCGAGTAAAAATAAAAACCGGCTTTACCAAGGGCGAATACCGGCCTCTGGGCTTTTTAAGGGGCATATGATGGATGTAGAGTTTTTAACTATTTTTAATGGGAGCACGTACGCCTTACGACGGCCAAATTTGACCAAAAGATTTAAAAGGCCAAGTACTGAGCTGTAGAAACGGGCATTCGACGGGAAATTTGAGCCAAAAAAGAATCGGCACCAAATGTATTGTTGAATGTGTTTTATGGGAACTTCATCATTTTCGTTATGTACAATGGTTCTTTCGATTTATCCTACTTAAAGATATTGATCAGGGCTGCCGAAGTTACTCCGATCGGAGTATTTGTGCTCCTCTCCAGCCGGCTATATTCCCATACTCCTCACAGCGACATTTTACTCCCTTAATAATTTTTTTTCCAATATTTCAAAACTTGCCAAAAAAAGTAGATTTTTGGACTGCTATTACTTTTTGGTACTAGTGGGTGAGTTTTGTGGTGTGTTCTATCACTGCTTAAGTTCAATTTAAATGTAAATGTGAATGCCAAAGTTAACGACTAGTGAGTGGTTTAATCTAAAGCCGGCTTTACACGATGCTATGAGCACTATCCAACGTTAGACGCTTGATGGTAGGACGCATCGTGTGGCCGATGATCAAACAACGAGTGTCCCATGTCAAGCATCCAATGTTCTTGTTTGGATAGGTTCGAGCTGATGTCGATGGTGACTAGGGTTACCATTTTTTATTTTAGAAATACCAGACATTTAACTACAAAATGCCTGATTTTAGAGTAAAAAGCCTGACAAAAGGAAAAAAGAATTAAAATCTCAATTATAAAAAAGCCTGACAACAACTGAAGCCTGCCCCGAGCCTGAATGGCTATAAAATGCCTGACGTGTCAGGCGAAATCCTAACAAATGGTAACCCTAATGGTGACTCAATCGTTGGAAGCCAACATTAGAATGAATGATGGCCGCATCGTGTAGAGCCGGCTTAACCGGGAAAAAATGAAAGACGCCAAATAAGCTTTAGTTAGCCACAGTAAACGTAGGTGTTTTTGATTAAGCTTAAGATTCTTGAGAATTTTATAAACAGAGCCTTCAATGAATGATTTTGTTGGTACTCCCTTGAAGATCTAAATACTCCCTTAAAAAGACGAATTTTACTCCTCTCAGAAATGACAAAACGGCAGCACTGATATTGATTCACAAGAGAAACGAGCTCGCCAGTCGTCGGTTTGTTGTACGTGAAGTGTGTGGTGCGTGTTGATTTATATATTAATAGGAAATTTTGTTATTTAACAGCTTGAAAAAAAAACACAACCGAAAAAAAATCAAACATTTTATTGCAGTGAAATATATTTTCTTATACGATGGCGAATATCCACGTTGCTGCCACTGTACCACCGTCGTATACCCGTAATAGCAACCGTATGGCCGTTATTGGAACTGTAAGGCCGTTGTATCACCGTCAGTCGTCGCCTGTACGACCGTACTATCCTGCAACGAGCCTTCTGTTAACCGCCAGATGGCCGAGGACTATGTTTCAATCACAGTCGGTATTTGCCCGTTCTAAGGCCATCATTTATTTTTACTCGGGACATCAAGAATTGTGGTACGCTCAATCTGGCTTACAGCCATTCCATGTTTACTTTATATTTCTATGCATTAATCAGCTTCAATTTAAATTTATTATCTAAGAAGTCCATCAGTTGTTGTGCTTCTTATTTACTTACTTATCCCACTTTAATCCCTCATGGGACATAGAGCGGAAACAGTTGCCCTACAGCGTACTCTGTTTTGTGCGACAGCTCCGTCCAGAATCTCCCAGTTGTTGCGGCCTCTGCTAAGGCGGGCCGCACATATACGGTGTGTCCGAGCACGGAAACCGAATTCGCAGGTTTCCGTACTCGGACACCCAAATGCAGGCATTCCATACAAATAACTCTACCCAGCACAGACGTTCTTAACTTTTTCGTTCGGAAACCATTCCTGATATTCGGTTCGAAAGCCAAGAAACCGAACAGGGAACCCGCGCGTGTGCTGCCAGTCTAATAGAGTTCTCCTCCACGTTGCTTTCGGTCTTTCAGCTCGACGGGTTCTTTGCGGGTTCCAGTCAAGGGCCTGTTTGGCTAGATTTTCGTTTTCGCGTCGCAAGGTGTTGCCAATCCATTTCCTTCGCCTGATTTGGTCGTCTATCTTTTCTTGGCTGGCACGGCGCCATAGTTCTTCATTTGTGATTCTATCTTGCCAGCGGATTTTTTGGATACGGCGTAGGCACCTGTTGATGAAAGCTTTGGCAAGAATGTCGTTTATTACCTACTATAAGAAAGTTGGTTGTGCTTCTGGCTTGGCGAAATTTACACTAAAATGCCCACTCAATATCATTGGCATTTCACTGAAATTTTTGTTTATTAAAGTTGGACCTTCTGTTGTGTATGACAAAAGTATTACGTATATGAAATCTAATATTTTAGTAATTCTTTTATTTGGTGATATATACCCCCAAAAGCATAATTTTCCAACAAAACCAGCTTTTGGCCTAACTAACCCCCCCTTAAGCAAATTTTTCCTATAGAACCAGCTTTTGCCTAACTAACGCTAATGTCACATGAGTCTGAATTCAGACTCTGAATTTTTCAGACTCGGATTTTTTCAGCTAAGATTTTGGTGTCACATGAGTCGGAATATTTCATCCGTAGCTAGGAGACCAGTGTTGTGCGAAATTTTGTACAAAGTGTTTTTTTTATGTGGAAGTCTAAGGTTAGGTGTCACTCTTTGTACTACCAGTCCGTCATATTGTTCACGTCATGGTCAGATGTCTGAAATAAGAAAGGTTAAGGGGAGTCTGGGGGTTTTATGAGGAGATAGCGATGAACCCAGGATTGGGACGAATGTAGGATTTGTAGATTATAACCCTGGCCGACGCGACGGCTGGAGGAGGAAATTGTATCCTTTGAGAAATTCCAAGCATTGTGAAGCTTGTTTTGCAATTTGGAATATATAATTACTCCAACGCACATTTTGTACATTTAATTTTTTTAATTTCCGATGAATTCCAGTTTTAAATAATTTGGATGATCTATTTTCCACAGATTTTCTTTGCTTTCAATGCACGAAATTAATTTTTCGCCGTCAGTTTTAATATAACCTTACAGACGCATGCCTTTTGTTTAACTGAAAAATTCAGACTCATCTGACATGGCGCTATAAGGAAACATGTAAGAGAGCGAATTTTTGTTCCAATTCTGTAAAATTTAGACTACATTTTCAGACTGAGTAGTATGAATTTTTTCAGACCGTTTGGAATTTCTGATTCATGTGACATGGCACAATTCATTTCTGTGCATTTTTATGAGACTCTGAAAAATTCCGAGTCTGAATTCAGACTCATGTGGCATTAGCCTAAAAAACTCCAAAGTGGATTTGTCGGACTTCCCCTCAGCCTGCCTACCTTGTCAATTCCCTTAATTCCTTACATTTTTCGTGACGGTCCCATATCCAACCACAGATAGTTAGTGTACCCCGTCAAAAACGTTTCACTTTAAAAATACATTTTTTTGATTTGTAAACACCCTCTATCTTAGTGGATAGCGGGGATAGTCCCCCTCTCTTGAACAATTTTTTTCTCCAAATACATCTAGGAATCACCCCTAAAAATATCAGCGACGTAGTCCAACAAAGGATTTATTGAATGTCTGATGACCTATACAAGTCGCGAATGAGTGCATAATGAGTATTTTAAATCCTTAAAACGGCAATATCTCATGAATGGCAATTCGTAACGGAAAATGTATAATATCTTTTTTTGTAGATAATCGCATAATCTACAAACTTTGTAAACACTATTTTATGATAAGACTTACCGTTTAAGATGTATTTGCAAAAAAAACTGATATTTTGACCCTAAAAAGTGGGTTTCCTGGGATAAAAAATGGGTAGACTTTATAACCTCTTATTAAGAACCCTAAAAGGAATCTCTATGCCAAATTTCAGCCTGCACCCAATCATTTCCGCTATTTTTATTTTAATATTTTACCAGTACTATTATAGTGCTTATAAAAAGGTGATAAATCTCATAAAGTTTATCAAAAACACTGCGCACCATTACGAACTCGGCAAACTACCGCTTGCCTTGATTATTACAGAGCCCATTGTTCATATTCAGTGGATAATCTCTTGATGATTGCTAACAACTTACAAACCCAGTTTGCTTTCAATATGACACCTGTAAATAAAGTAAAACGTTTGGTATTTCTTTAATCTGATCCAGCGAGTTAATATATATGAAAGTGACGACTGCTTTCATATAACTGAAATATATTGCGTTTGGAAAAAGTAATTATTACTAAAGCCAGTCATTTACTCAATTTTGTACCGCCTATTTCTGTCATTAGCACAATTATCAATTATTAAATTATGTATTTACATAATTAATTTGTTATTTGTTGAAATAATTGCTTTTACAAGAAATAGAAAACAAAAACCAATTTCAGTTAATAACAGAAGCTAAAAGATGTGGAATCGTGTAGGATATTTGTTAACGAAATTAAATTACAAACTTTCAAAATATTTTGGAAGTATTCCATTTAAAATTACTGAAAATCCTTTAACTGTAAAATATTCAAAATTCGGTGCAATTTACAATACTGTTTGTGCTTTTACAGTATTGTTCCTTCCAGGATTGTATTACATGAAACTAATAGATTTTGGAATTTTTAACAGCTCGTCGTTATTTTTCCCAATTTTTTGCAACTATATTTGTTTTAATGTTGCTGTAACTATAACGATAATAATTCAATGGAAACAACGCCATGAATTTATGAAAGTTCTCAATCGATTAATTTCACTTTCGAACAAAATTAAAGTAATTGATAACAACTTCTTTGATAGAAAATCGGTTTTACTGCTTCTTGCAAAATTAATAGTTTGCGCAGGTCAAATGCTTATGGATTGTACATTTTTTCTTAATGAACCAAGATGGACTGTTCGTTCTGTACTTTACTGGTCAATTATTTTTTGGCATTCATATAATCTTAAATTAACATCTAATTTGTACTTGTTATGTAACATATTTCTTTTTAGATTTTATGAGATACTAAACAAACAGTTAAGTGTAATTTTTAGAGATATTAATAACTCCAACATAATATCGTTAAATCAGGATGATTACAACAACATATCCCATGATTTAGTTAAAAATTTAAGTGAAATATTAATTCTTTATTCGGAACTAAAATCTATTTTTAAAACTGTAATAAAAATTTGTGAAGTACAACTTGTAGTGATAACAGGTGCGTTTAGTATTAACCAGGTTGTTCTATTCTATTATATTTATTTATCTGTTATTGGTGAAAATTCATCTACGGCGAAATTTACATTATTAAGTGTTGTAATTTCTGGAGTAATTCTTTGCCTAACATCTTTTATTGAAACATTAATTACTATTTTATCATACGACATGTTATTGAAGAATTCTGAGGCTGTACAGGAAATTATTTATCCGATTCCTGTTAAGGTTGTTCAAAACAAGAAATTAATTGTTGAAGTATGAAATATTAATTGTTGATGAAAGTATTTTGCTATAAAATTTTCTTCCTTTTAGATCGATATTTTGTATAATCAAGTGATAATCAATGAAACGGATGTAACTATGTGTGGCATGATATCCTTTAATCGTGAATTAATTTTTTCTCTTATTTCATTTTCTGTGACGAGTGTCATTATATTTGTACAATTCCATAAAGCATTGAATATAGAATAAAAATTGTTACTTCATATATACAATCGTTTCTATTATTTATTTTTACATAAACTAAAACTTTTCCACGATAACGCAAACGTATTTTGAACAGAATTAAGTAATGAAATCAATAATTTTGTTTTTTTTATTTGGTAAAATCAAGCTTAGGAATCACCCTTTGTACCACTAGTCCGTCATGTCGTTCAAGTCATGGTGTAATGTGTAGTAGTAAGCTTGATTTGTGGCTCTGTACATAACTATAACGTTTATTGTCATCATGGAGAACTTCATAAACACTTGGGTTCAATAATATTAAAAAGGATCTGAAAGTACTCGTAATTAGAACTCCCTTCTTGTGGGTGTAAGTGATCTAGTAAACCTCTCTCCTGCTAGTTAGCTCTGATACAAACTATTTTGTAACAATTGATCATGTGTAATTCTTAATCTGTAATGCCAGGGTTCTTTTTTCATTTGTTTGCTGATTTTCCAGTTAACAACACTGTAAAAAAATATGTACATAAATTCACAGTGCAAATGCACAATAAAATTACAAATTGTGATATGAAAGTTGATTTTCTACTAGTACAGGATCTGTAGAACAGCGACCTTCAACGATCGAGTAATCGAATGAAATTTTTTTCATGATAAATAATATGCTAACGAAAGTAACGGTGATGGGTTGCCTAACGAAATATGTTCAAGGCTATATTTATTAGACGTTTTTTCGCCATTTTCCGCCTTTTTCTCTATTTTGAGGAGAAATTGTGCATTTTGGTGAAAATATCAAAAGAGCAAAGTTGTAGAGCATAAAATTTCCTACAAATTTTGTCTTCAATGTTTTTTCGAATTCCGCATAGTTTCGCCGCTAGCGGCCGTTTTGCGCCTTTTTTCAGATTCTGTTGATAAATCAAAGCATCCAAAGAAAACCCGTTGAAAAACTGCAACTACTTTGATCTCATTTAATTTTTCATACAAATCCATAATTTTAGCTCAAAATCGAAAAAAAGGTGCAAAACGGCCGCTAGCGGCGAAACTATGCGGAATTCGAAAAAACAATGAAGACAAAATTTATAGGAAATTTTATGCTCTACAACTTTGCTCTTTTGATATTTTCACCAAAATGCATAATTTCTTCTCAAAATAGAGAAAAAGGCGGAAAACGGCGAAAAAACGTCTATTAAATATAGCCTTGAACATATTTCGTTAGGCAACCCATCACCGTTACTTTTGTTAGCATATTATTTATCATGGAAAAAATTTCATTCGGTTACTCGATCGTTGAAGGTCGCTCTTCTACTTATCTTAGACTATACGCACTTATTGTAATAAGACTATAAAGTTTTGTAATATTACTATAAATTTTGTAACTTCACATGAAGAATTCGCGTGTATTAGGAATATTTCTAATAATATATGGTTTTTAAGTTCAAATTAGATTTTTTAAACACCAAATTAAATTTTTTTCAAACCAAATTCAATTTTATCAAATTCAAATTAAAATTTTTAAAATGAAATTCAATTTTTTAGAAGTTAAATTGAATCTTGTAAAGTTCAAACTCAATTTATTAAAGTACAAATTCAATTTTTTTGAGCCCAAAATCAATTTTTTGAAGTTCAAATTCAATTTTTTCAAACTCAAATCCAATTTTTTAAAGTTTAGGTGAAGTTTTGGTTTACTGCATTCTTGCTCTGAATCACGAGGCTTTCATGTTACGGTAACGAGCAGCAGTATAGTTACAGCATTGCTTCTAGCATCCTAGAAAAAATTCGGCCCTATGATACCGTCTTCCCATATGGCGCACCATACACCAACTCTACGACGCGATGGTGTAATGGTCGTTGGTGTATCAATTGAGCAGTTTTAATTCCCTAATAGAGGAAAAGCCATAAAAGAAGACAACCAGCTTTCCATTAGATTTGGTTGTTTGAGTGAAAAAGCTGCGCTTTCAAACAACCAAAGCGAATAGCGAATAACGAATAGTCTTCTTTTACGGTTTTTACTCTAGCTGCTATTCTGGGTATTAACAAAACTAGGCAAATCAAACTGTTCGTCGTCATTTATACTGATTTTTTCCACAAAATGTTTATCGTCTATACCGAACTGTAAAACCTGTTGTTGCCGTGGTAAATGCTCTGTAATAAATTGTTATCAACTACTATCGACATCTGTTAAATATGACAAATGACAGGCCAAACCAAAATTGCTATTGATACGATTTTTGGTCCTTTAAAAATAAAACAATCCGTATTACAGGATTAAAACATTTATTTTTATTCCAAATTTTCAGCCTTATGAAATTGTATAATTGTCACCATGAACGATACACAAGATGCATATATTTCAAAAATTGATTCACGATTGAAGGTCATCATACCAGCCATTGTTACATCAATTTCATTGGTCACCACTTGATTATACAAAATATTTATCTAAAATTTAAAGAATATTATTAACAAAACCATTTCACCTGTATTATTTTCAATACTTCAACAATAAATTTTTTATCAGAAACTATCCAAACAGGAATTGGATAAATAATTTCATGTACAGCCTCCGAATTTCTTGATATCTTATCATATGACAAAATAACAATTGAAGCATCTACAAAAGTTAACATACAAAAACATACAGCAAAAATGGCATCAGCCACTTCAAAGGGATGATTTTCTGCTGCTTTATCTCCAGCAGCAGCCATATAAATATAGTAGATTCGTATAATTTCATTACAGCACATTGATCCTGTCAACACTAAAAGTTGTACTTCACATAGTTTTATTAATTTGTTCACAATTATTTTTAATTCTAAATATAAATTTAATGTTTCATTTAATTTTACAACTAAATATGACTTTTTCTTGTTATTAAAATTATTTTGCGTAACAATATTGAAATTATTAATTTCTTGAAATATTGTAATCAATCTTTTATTTAATATTTCATAAAATCGAAACAGAAATATACTATTTACTAAGTATAAATTATATGTTACTGCAACACCATATATATGCCAAAAAATAATTATAGTGTGAAATAATGAATGAAAATTGAACATTTCCTGTCCATAGAATGCACAATCCATTAATCTTTGAAGAATAAAAATTATTAATTTAATAATAAGAAAGAAAACAGATTGTTTATTAAAAATATGATTTTCACAATCACCAAAATTTCTTGCAAACAAAATTAATCGATTAATTACTTTTATAAATTCTTTTCGATTTTTCCACTGAATTAATGTTGCGGTAATTGCTGCACCATTAAAAGTGATGAAGCTGGTGGATAATGTAAAAAGTGATGGCGAGCTGTCGAAAAGGCCATTTTCAACGACTTTAATAAACGATACTATCGGCAGTAGAAATACTGATAGCACAAAAATATTGTTGTAGATTGTACCGAATTTTGAGTATTGTGCTGCTAGTGGATTTTGGGTTATTTTAAATGGTATAAAACCACAAAATTTTGCCAGTTTGTAGTTTAATTTAATTAATGAATATCCGATATTATTCAACATGTTTCCACCCAGTTGTTTTTGTTTATTAACTGAAGTTGGTTTTTGATTATTTTCTTAATTTTAATGACACAAGTAACTTTGTTCACAAATTACCCAAAAAGGACTAAAGTTAATCATCAGCAAGTAGATAAAACTTTGATAAGGAAATTAAAATTATTGCTCTTATTGGATATATGTCATTACAGTTAATATACTAATCTCTTTATACAAATACCTGTGAATAATATAAAAGCAGAACATGGATTCAGTCGTACTTAGCTTTTAGATCGATACATCATAGTCATTTCGTCACATAAGAAAATAAAATTACATAAATTGAAAAAAAAAAGTAATAATATTAATAATATGCGTTAAGCACCAATATTATTCCACCATTATGACTTTCTTACTTCTGCTCCTTTAATCCGTCGTGGACGTGTAGTGTCACAGAATGGCGCTTTAAAGTTCCATAACTAAATTAAGCAAAATTCAAAGAATGGCTTACCTTTCCACCACCGGGCCTATCTCCATTTCGCCTACGGCAGCCTTGAAGACTCTCCACAATTTGGTAGCATTTTCCCTTGAAGTAAAGAAATTCCCCATTTACGCTGCGCTTAGGCTGAAAACGAGTGGCTACCTGGCGTTCGTTTTGGGCGAGGACATTCTATAATTTTCAACATTTTAGAAGCGATTCCGGAAGGGGGAATTCTATCGACTGCATGTCCCTTTAAGATGTCAAAATTTGAGAGTCCTTCCGTGAATATGCACATACAAGATAGACTTTCCTGGACTTTTCCTAAAATACCACAGCCTGAACACTACACAGTAAATAATTTGTGTGGTAATTTTATAAAAAAATAACTGGAAGTTTTATTCACAAGCAATTTTGTAAATTTGCAATATATATTATTAGGAATATTCCTAATCTACTTTATGCATTTTTACCAACTGTGTAGTAAATATAAATTATTTGTGGGATGTAAAAATACAACCAGTATTGGGGCTTTCACTTCATAGTTTTGTAAATTTTCAACACTCTTGTTGTAACTTTTTACCAGAGAGAGGAAAAGGTAAAAACCTAAAACTGAACATTCCCGCCCTGTGCCAATGTGCTTGGCCCTGCCTGAAATATTTCCAGGCGCCAAATTTTATTCCTAGTTTATGCATAAACATAAAAAAATAGAATTTTGCTCACCATGAATGTGAGGCAATGCCTATCAAAAATTTCTTGGCTGTTACAAGAAATGTCCAGACCCTGATCAAAGCCAAAGGTCTGGCCTTAACTCAAAAACAATTGGGTATATATGCTTAGTATTCTATTGTTGCATGTGAATTATATCCATGAGAGGAAAAATTTAAACCTTACATTCCAATAACCATTTGTAATTTTACTGAAAAATTATGTTCTAAAATTACGCCAATACACGCCAATACGCCAATTACCATAATTGTGTAGTAAATTAGTATGTCATATCGCGATTTGTAATTTTACGTAGCACTTATTTGCACTGTGAATTTACATATTTTTTTACAGTGTAGTATGGATGGCTCCAAAACAGAGGTACGCCCCAGATTCAGTAGAGCAATAAGCCTAAGCACTGTCTTTACAAACAGAGGTGTACGCTATACTGGCACGCACTCATGAAAACTTAAGATGGGCCTACAAAAGCAAACAGATCCATATCTTCTGTGATGGCCAAGCAGCAATCAGAGCGGGAAGGTCCCGTAAGGCCAAATCTAAATTCGCCTGAGACTGCAAACATGCCTTTGGTGATCTGGGTGTTCTCAAACTTACACGTTTATGGTGTTTTTTATGTGTAAGTCTAAGCTCAAGTGTTACCATTTATACTACCAGTCGGTCATGGTGCAAGTTAGCAAGCTTAGCTCAAAAGATAGAAAAAGGATAGGTCTCGGCGTAATCGAGGCTTCAACATCTGCGATTTAAAGCCCTTCTGCTAACATGGGAGCACCACTGATAGTTAACAATATACACATGATCGATATAGCTTGCAGCCACATAAAATCATATTTTAGTCACAATAACTTGGATCTTTGGTCATTCTAAACTTAAACAATTCACCATGCACACTCCCGCCAAAGGCATGCACGAAATCGCCTGAATGGCTTTAAAAAATTGTAGAGGACGAAGAAAAGGGTCAATTATCTTGGTGACCATAAAGGGTGCCAATAGAATATTCAGTAGAACAGTTCTTGTTCGATTGCATAGTTCGATTGCATAGGTCAAGCAGCATTGGAAGTGGTTAGTGCTTAGCGGGGAGACTGCTTGGTAAAACAACACTCGCGTTTGGAATGGTCTATGCCGATGCGGATGCATTTATAAATGTTCATGCCTCAATTTTTAGATATTCGAGCCTGTGGCGGAAGCGTGCATGCCTGTGGCCGGAGCGTGTGTGCCTGTGGCGGTGGCGGGAACGTGCATATTTTGTGGCATGCCCATTTGTTCGCTATGAGTGCTAGCTGCGGGCGCGTACGTGCTAGTAAGAAAATTAACCAACTAAATTATTTTTATTCAGGGCAGGAAGAAATAACCAATCAGATTTTTTTACTAAGATTTTGTCGATTCTCCTTTAAGCTAGGATCTTCTAGAGATGTACTGAATTGTTAAACCCAAAATAACAACATTGCCTATGTTAAAAGGTAACAATTTTTATTCTAAATTTAATGCTTTATGAAATTGAACAAATATAATTAAACTCGTTACAGAAAATGAAATAATTGAAAAGATTAATTCACGATCAAAAGATATCATGCCACACATTGTTACATCGGTCTCATTGATTACCACTTGATTGTAGAAAATATCGACCTTAAAAAAATATAAATTTGATAAGAAAACATTTTCATTAAAAATTAATATTTCATACTTCAACAATTAATTTCTTGTCATGTACTATCCAAACTGGAATTGGATAAATGATGTTTTGTACAGCTTCCGAATTCTTCAATATCACGTCATATGATATAATAGTAATTACTGTATCAATAAATTTTGACAGGGAACAAATCACACCAAAAATTACATATGATAATCCAGTAATGTCTTTTGATGCTGAATTATCACCAACAATAGCTAAGTAAATATAGTAGAGTTGAACAACCTGATTAAGACAGAACGCACTTGTCATCATTACAAGTTGTACTTCACAAATTTTTATTAAAGTTTTATGAATTGATTTTAGTTCTGAATATAAAATTAATATTTCACTTAAATTTCGAATTAAATCATGCGATATTTTTTTGTAATCATCCTGATTTAACGATATTATGTTGGAGTCATTAATATCTCTAAAAATTAGACTTAACTTTTTATTTAATATTTCATAAAATCGAAATATAAATATGTTACATAATAAATAAAAATTATATGTTAATTTAAGATTACACACATGCCAAAAAGTAATTGACCAATAAAGTATTAAACGAATAGTCCAAATTTCAAATGCAAAAAATACATAATCTATAAATCTTTGCCCTATAAAAACTATTAATTTTGCAACTAAATACAAAACAGATTTTTTATCATAATAATTATCATCGATAATTTGAATTTTTTTCGAAAGTAAAATTAATCGATTAATAACTTTTATAAATTCATTTCGATATTTCCATTGAATTGTTATCGTTACAATTGCAGCAACATTAAAAGTAATATAGTTGCAAAAAATCGGGAAAAATAATGACCGATTGTAAAAAACCCCAAAATCTACTAGTTTTAAGCCATAAAATATTGGAAGGAAAAATACAGATAAAGCAACAATAGTATTGTAAATTGTACCGAATTTTGAATATTTTACAGCTAAAGGATTTTCAGTAATTTTAAATGGAATATTGCCAAAATATTTTGCAAGTTTGTAATTTAATTTAGTTAATAAATATCCTGCACGATTCCACATCTTTTCGCGTCCTTTTTTGTTTATTAACTGGAAATTTTCTTTCATTTCTTTATTAGTTTTAATGACAAATCAATTATTTCACTTAATTACAAGTCCATGACATTGAAAATACAGAATTTAATTAAATAATTGATACTTATAGCCGATTGACTAAATGACTGGTTGTAGAAATATCTGCCTTTACCAATCACCCTTACATAAATATTTGTTAAGTGTACGAAAATATGAATCGATTACAATAACACCAAATGTTATACGAGTTCTGTAGTTACGACAGGTAAATCGTAAAAATGAAACTATAACACCGCCTGGCAATGAGCTTTTCGATAAGTCAAACAATATTTTTTAAGAAAGATTTTCGCTGTTAACATATAAAATGAAAACTTTTTACATAATAATATTTTTTCACAGAAAATTAACAAATATATTACTACAGAAATTTAATAGTGGATAGAGGAATGAATGAGTCAGTTTAAACGGATTCATAAAATTAGCAGGATAAATTTCTGTTCATGTGTGTTGGGAAGTCGGATAATAAGGAAAACGTCTTATATTGAATTAACACAACTTTATTTAGATTACGAAACTACCGCGAATTGTTATTTTTCTTAATTGTTCTTCAGCGTTAAAGTCAATTATCCAAGTAGAGAGCGTTGATGTTTTCTTCGCTGACACCGTCTTTTTTCTTTTTGAATTAATTCCTGAACAAAAAAGGTTCAAAATTCTTGTAGGGAACTTGATCACTGAAAAGGAATCAAAATGTAGAGTGACAATAAAATGTCCCAAACTAATGAATGACAACAAGGTTGTCCCACAAACATAAGAATGACACTGAAAGTGTCCCTTTAAAGAGAATGACACTGAAAGTGTCTCTTAACAGAGAGAGTGACACTGAAAGTGTCCCTTGAGAAAGAGAATGACACTGAAAGTGTCCCTTGAGACGGAATGATACTGAACGTATCCCTTATAAGAGAGAATGACACTGAAAGTGTCCCTTCATAGAGAGAATGACACTGAAAGTGTCCCTTAAAAGAGAGAATGACACTGAAAGTGTCCCTTAATAGAGAGAATGACACTGAAAGTGTCCCTTAAAAGAGAGAATGACACTGAAGGTGTCCCTTAAAAGATAGAATGACACTGAAAGTGTCCCTTAAAAGATAGAATGACACTGAAAGTGTCCCTTAAAAGAGAGAATGACACTGAAAGTGTCCCTTAAAAGATAGAATGACACTGAAAGTGTCCCTTAAAAGAAAGTGACACTGAAAGTGTCCCTTAAAAGATAGAATGACACTGAAAGTGTCCCTTAAAAGAGAGTGACACTGAAAGTGTCCCTCGAAAACGAATGACACTCAAAGTGTCCCATAAGATAACAACTAGGAATCTTAATTTACCTGGTGTTGCCGATGTTTAGTTTTAAACATTCCCGGCCGCCTTCGCTGACGAAGGAAACGAATGACCTGATTCGGTTGACTCAATGGGAAGAGGGCATAATTTGGTAGTTGGTCGAGTAATAACCCCTGTGCTGGTTTTGATGGTAGCCACTCGAACAATACCGTCTTTGCCTGGGTGAACCTGAGTAACACGGCCAACAGGCCATTTAGATGGTGGATATCTTTCATCTTTGATGAACACAAGTGCGCCAGTAGTAAGTTGAGGTGATGGTGATGTCCATTTGTACACAGCTTGATATCGTTGTAGATATTCTTGGGTCCACTTACGCCAAAAACTTTGCAGCATTTGACTTAGATGTTGCCATCATGACAGACGTCCGACTTTGAGATGTTCCAGGTTTGGTTCAGGAACTAAGTTGAGAGGGTGACCGATAAGAAAATGGCCTGGAGTCAAAACGTCCATATCTTCTGCGTCATTGGAGAGAGGACATAACGGTCTAGAATTAAGAACAGCTTCTATCTGTGTTAGTAAGGTGGACATTTCTTCAAAAGTTAACGACGTTTCTCCAACAACTCGTCGTAGATGGTATTTCATGGATTTGACTCCAGCCTCCCATTTACCACCAAAATGAGGTGCTGCTGGTGGGTTGAATACCCATTTAGTGCTATCGTTAGCAATGATTGATGCTAGGTGCTCTAGTTCCTTTGAAGCTGCATTGAATAACTTGGATAGTTCCTTATCAGCTCCCTTGAAATTTGTACCACAATCGCTATTGAGGGTGGATCAAATTCCTCGACGAGCAGTGAAGCGACGATAAGCGGCAAGGAAGACATCCGTTGAGTAATCGCTGACTATCTCAAGATGAATTGCTGAGGTTGTATAACAGACGAATACGGCAACCCGTGATTTCTGTGTTCTGTTGCATCTGCCTTTCCAACTTTTCATGATAAACGGGCCAGCGTAATCGATGCCCGTGTGGAGAAAAGCTCTAGATGGAGTGACTCGAGTTGCTGGTAGTTGTCCCATGAGGTACTTGGCAAAAGCACGTCTATATCGGGTGCACCGAACACATTTGAGGATGAAGGATCGGACCGGTGCTCTCCCGCCAATAACCCAATACTTTTGACGAAGGTAGGTGAGTGTTTCCTGTTGAGAAACTCGTTTGCAGATTGCAGTGATCCGAACCAGCGTAGTAAGAGAAGAGAAGCGGTTCAGGAAATCGTTGGAGATGATTTGATTAGTGTGAACATTAATTGGACGACATTCTAAAGTGCTGGGGTTGTCAACACGTGATGGCAATTTAGAAGGCCAGGTTGATGATTCTTGGACAAGCCATGGTGGTCCAGTCCACCATGCATTATAATCCTTCAGTCCGTTAGCCGAGAGCCCTCTTGTTGCGCAATCGGCTGGATTCATGTTTCCTGGAACGAGTTTCCAAGTTGCTTTAGGTAACTGATCTTGAATTACGCAGACGCGATTGTGAACAAAGTCCTTCCATTTCGATGGATGTTCGTTGAGCCACGTGTGGACGATCGAGGAATCTGTCCATAGGAAGCACGGAGCGATTTCAAGATTAAGCGTTTTCGCATAATAAGCGACGAGCTTCGTCAACATAACTGCTGATGAAAGTTCAAGTCTTGGAATCGTCATTCTTTTTAGTGGAGCAACTTTGGTTTTGCGCATAGAAGTGAAGCAGTTGCATGGTGAGTAGATGATCGGATTCGAATGTAAATCACTGCAGCCATTGCGGATTGCGAGGCATCGCAAAACCCATGAATTTCAATTTGTCCCGTCTGAATGGTCCCAATCCATCGAGGGATATTGAGGTTGCTGATGCCGTCAAGAGACTGGAGAAGTTGCTGCCAGGTAAGTTTTTGTGATTCGCCGAGTTGATCATCCCAACTCAGTTTAATAGTCCATAATTCTTGCATGAAGATTTTAAATGGGATGAAGATAGGTGATAGGAATCCTAGCGGATCAAAGAATTGTGAGATTTTGGATAGGACTGACCGTTTGGTTATTTTGGACGAGTCCTTAATTTTCGGTGGAACGTTAAAGCAGAAACAATCGGTCGTAGAATTCCACGAAAGTCCCAACGCGTGAATGATGTGGTTGTTTAGATGAAGTGTGGTAGATTCCAGTTTGTGCTCTGGAGGGATCATGTTAAGCACGTTTGGATCATTGGCAATCCATTTTCGAAGAGGAAGTTGTCCTGCCATGCAAAGTTGCGCGATTTCCTGCGCTGTCTGCTGAGCTTCTACCATAGTATCGGCACCTCCAAAAACATCGTCAACGCAGCGTCCATGGGTGAGGGTATAGACTGCTAATGGGAACTTGTTCTTTTCATCCTCAATGAGCTGACTGACTGTTCTTAGAGCGAGGTATGGGGCGCAAGCAAGTCCATAAGTCACGGTAGTCAACTGGTATTTAATCAACCGATTTCCTTCTTTCCATAAAATCCTTTGATAATTCCAATCATCCTGATGAACTCGTATTTGACGATACATTTTTTCCATGTCAGAGGAAAAAACGTACTTGAATTTACGGAACCAGAGAAGGACGTCAATCAAATCAATCTGGAGTTTGGGTCCAGTCTTCAGGACCTGATTGAGAGGAATTCCATTTGTTGTTCGACACGATCCATTGAAGACAACACGTAGCTTTGTCGTTAAGCTGCTCTCTCGAATGACTCCATGATGTGGGAGGTAGAATGATGGAGATGAATCTTCGTCCGTGGCGGCAATTTCTACCATGTGGCCCAAGAGTTGATATTCATGAAGGAAGGATTTATAAGCTTCATAAAACTCAGTGTGATTTTCAAACTTGCGGTGTAGGCAGTGGAGCATTCGAACAGCTGATGGCATTGAGTCGCCGAGTTAACTCTTAGTGTTCTTAAACGGTAGTCTAACGATATATCTTTCGGTAGAGTCTCGCTGATGGGTGGCTTTAAAATGATTTTCACATTCTTGATCGTCTGCAGAAAGTAACTTGGCGGATGTATGTGGAACTTCTTCTTGATGCCAAAACCGGTCCAGAGAGTGATGAAGGTCATCGTCAATGGAATAGTGATAGATATTTGTCAGTTCAGGTTGGTATTCCCGTGGAGATGGACCAGAGATAATCCAGCCGAAGGAGGTGAGCTGAGCGACTGGTGACTGACTATGTCCCTTGATGATGGGTCCTTGAAGCAGCTCTCCGTACAAATCAGATCCCAAGATGATGTCAATTGTTCCCGGTTGATTAGCTGTTGTGGTTTGAGTATATCTTGAGCATTGCGATATATAATGATTGTCGTGGCAGAGGACACACTTTGGTTTTTCGCGGGTGGTACTATCACGGTATCCTGCGAAATGAACACGTGCAGATGATGGACGTGGATGAGAAGCTGCCTTACTGGATCGCGAATGCTCATAAGCATTGAGAGTTTGTATTCTCGTTTCCAAAAATGCTTGAAACCGTGCCCAAGTTGGACGTTCCTTCGATGATCCGATTTCTTGTTCCCACGATTTGATAGATTCTGAATCAAGTTTTTTAATCGTTAGAGACACCAAAACTGAATCCCAATGTTCCACAGGCTCTTTAAGCATTTTAAGCGTTCTAATTTCTTGCATCGTGGCATTGTAGAGCTTCTCCAGATCTGTACCGCATCCCTTTGTCATCTTTTTTATTGCATAGAGTGACGAGAGTGAGGAATAAATTAATAGTCGAGGATTCTCATATCGGGAAACAACAGCATCCCAAGCTGGCTGAAAATTCTCGTCGACAATTTCTGTATTTTCGAGAATGTCAGCTGCAGCTCCAATCAAACTATTTTTTAAATATTGCAACTTCATTGCGAGTGGTAGCGAGGATTCGTTGATTACGAATGATGAAAACATTCCCTTGAATGACAACCACTTGGACAGCGATCCATCATACTTGGGTATTTCTAATCGAGGTAATCGAGCACATCTAAAATTAGCAGATATAGAGTTGGTTGAGGTAACTGGCGAGGCAGCTCTGCTAGTGTTTCGTTCCGCGAGTTTTTCTGCTAGAGATGACAATGCCATGACCGCGTCGAGGTAGCTGTCACGAGTGTTTTGATAACTGTCATTCTGGAAATATGAACGCTTCTTGACTTCGAAATAATCAGGAGAACTGACTTCTGAAAGAGAAAGATTAATCGCAGTGTGATTATTTTGAAAATAGTTCCATTGATCCCCGACTTCTTGCAGCCAAGTCGACAAGCCTTCTTGTGACAGGTCTTTTCGTTGACTAATTAAAGCCCGTGCTTTGACCGAGTCGATAAAGTCCTGATACGACTGCTGTTGATCAATCCGGTTATGGATGTGACTGACTCTCATTGTAAAGTTGACGCGTGCAATCTTTAAGAACCGGTTTCTAAGACGTATCCCCAAAATCCGGCTCGAAGGACCAAAAAATGTTGGGAAGTCGGATAATAAGGAAAACGTCTTATATTGAATTAACACAACTTTATTTAGATTACGAAACTACCGCGAATTGTTATTTTTCTTAATTGTTCTTCAGCGTTAAAGTCAATTATCCAAGTAGAGAGCGTTGATGTTTTCTTCGCTGACACCGTCTTTTTTCTTTTTGAATTAATTCCTGAACAAAAAAGGATCAAAATTCTTGTAGGGAACTTGATCACTGAAAAGGAATCAAAATGTAGAGTGACAATAAAATGTCCCAAACTAATGAATGACAACAAGGTTGTCCCACAAACATAAGAATGACACTGAAAGTGTCCCTTTAAAGAGAATGACACTGAAAGTGTCTCTTAACAGAGAGAGTGACACTGAAAGTGTCCCTTGAGAAAGAGAATGACACTGAAAGTGTCCCTTGAGACGGAATGATACTGAACGTATCCCTTATAAGAGAGAATGACACTGAAAGTGTCCCTTCATAGAGAGAATGACACTGAAAGTGTCCCTTAAAAGAGAGAATGACACTGAAAGTGTCCCTTAATAGAGAGAATGACACTGAAAGTGTCCCTTAAAAGAGAGAATGACACTGAAGGTGTCCCTTAAAAGATAGAATGACACTGAAAGTGTCCCTTAAAAGATAGAATGACACTGAAAGTGTCCCTTAAAAGAGAGAATGACACTGAAAGTGTCCCTTAAAAGATAGAATGACACTGAAAGTGTCCCTTAAAAGAAAGTGACACTGAAAGTGTCCCTTAAAAGATAGAATGACACTGAAAGTGTCCCTTAAAAGAGAGTGACACTGAAAGTGTCCCTCGACAACGAATGACACTCAAAGTGTCCCATAAGATAACAACTAGGAATCTTAATTTACCTGGTGTTGCCGATGTTTAGTTTTAAACAATGTGAAAGCATATCTTTTAAATGACCCAACAGTGCTTGTAGGACTCGGGCCTCTTGAAATATCTTCTTCCAACCGTCTCACCTTTAGTCGTCTTCCTTCTATCGTAGTTCTCTCAATTTTTTCATAGGAAATTTTCGAATATCTTTTAGCATAAGGGTGGGTGGGCAATCTTTTTTATAACATGGCATGGTCCGGAATAAATTTTATGTTTTTCCGCCGGGCCGTAATTCACATCTTCTTGTGACCTGTAATTTAAAGTTAAAGATGCTTTAATGGAGTAAACTACACTATGCATCACTCCATCCTTAACAGGTTTGTGCATAAAGTAGGTATTAAGGCGAGTTTACATCCCAAGAATAAAGTGGAACAACAAAGTGGCCCTGTACAAAACTTAAGGGCAAAGTTTCGTCGAAAGCTCGAAACTTTTTACAACTGTCAAACGTAAAATGTTTAGCGCGGTCGCAGAGGAAACAATTTAATAAGCTGCAAAGCCTTTTAGATAGTTATATTAAATTAATGTGTAGTAAAAAAGGCAATTTTATTACTTTCAAACATTTTCTCACTTCGTTTTTGAGTTAAAAAAAATTAACGCATTTTTCAAACTGTCGAAAACAAAGTAAATATGCAAAAACTAGGGAAAATGGCATATTTATAGGTGTTAGAATATTGAAATTTAACGAAATTAAAAGCTTTTTTTCGGTCTACGCATTCGTTAAGTAGAGTAGAGTCCTACTTTGAGGTTGCCGTTTTCTGTGGCCACGTTGGTGAAACAGAGATAGAACCATACTATCTTCTATGCGATAAAGGAGCTCAGATTTGCTTTTCCACTTTTTTGGGTGGTGCTACACGGAGACTCGAGAAGTCGTCCGAAATCAGATTTGAGTCTCGTTATTTAATGCTACACGAGTCTGTCTTCGGCTTAGAACAATTCTTTACCCTACATGAAAGTTTTGATTGTGTGTGCATACCGCGGTAATTGTTTACATCTGAGAAGGGAGAAGAGAAAGAAATGTGCGTATGAGTTAGTTTTGACCCCGGAAATTTTTGGGTGAAAATTCTTTCGTTAAAGTTTCGTCATGTGCGTCCTTATTTCTCTCCAATCCTTCGTTTCTTTCCTATAAAACCGGGTTTTTCGAACTTCTTGAGTCTCCGTGTAGCACCCCACATACTTGGGATGTAAACCCGCATTTAATCTCCAAGCAAAAGTGACGAAAAGCTGCATATGAAGCCTTGGTATACGGCCGGCCTAACCCTTACAAGACTAAACATTCTTTCTAGGATTTCCCATATTTTACCGATATTTTGCTGAAATGCAACCCATAATAATTTTTCGGTTTCAATAATAAATTTGTAAACAAATAGCTGAAATGCATTTATCTATATATTAATAGGCAAAGCCAAAAATTGTGATCCCTTTTTAATCTATTTCTGGTGCACATATCTTAATGAAACATAATATCAAACGAAAGGTATTTTTTCATAGATGGTTAGAATATATATTTTATTCAGGTATGTGCCAAGGGAAAGTTGTGAAAGCCAGGTAAAGTTTTACCTATACTGAACATTTTTTTAGTCACATATGCACCAATACACTGTGCACGCGCTATCATATTTAAAGAGGATAAATTTTGTTTCGATTTTCTCTTTGCACTCACATTTCCTCACACTCAACTGCTTAATAGAGCGAATATTGACAGATCAAATAATAAAAGCAGAAGAAACATAGAGTGTGGGGGAATGAATTTGCACAGAGAATATGTACCCAATCGGAATAAACTGATTATTTAGAAAATAGAAATAATTTTAGCACTAGTGGGAAATTGACTAGTTCCAGCATTGGCGTCAAAGTAATCCTGAGGGGAGCTAGTTCAATGGTAATCCTCCAAAAATTTTCTAAAGAATTTGTTTTTTTTGGGTAGTAGTTTTGTTAGTTAAAAATGAATTAGTTCTCCAAGTAGTATGAAGTTAACTATTTCTCAAAATACTTCAAAATGAATTAGTTCTACAGTTAGTGCAAAATGAATTGGTTCTCCAAGAACTTCAAAATGAATTAGTTCTCCAAGTAGCTCAAAATGGTTTAGTTCTACAGTTAGTTCAAAATTAATTAGTTCTCCAAGTAGTTCGAAATTAATTAGTTCTCCAAGAACTTCAACATGAATTAGTTCTCCCAAAATGAATTATGTAGTTCTTAAAGAACTAAATTAATTAATTAGTTTTCCAAGAACTTCAAAATTAATTAGTTCTCCAAGTAATTCAAAATGAATTAGTTCTCCAAGTAGTTTAAAATGAATTACTTCCTGAAGTATTGCGAAGTAATGCAGAGGGGGGCAATTGACTCCATCGTAGGACAACGTTGTACAAAAGTAGTGGGTTGTTTTCATGAAAAAGGTATCCAACTGAGAACACTACTACCTGCTTAGAAGGTAGTTATTCTAATAGTCCTAGAACTACTTCACTTTCCTACTGGGTATATTAACTCTGCATTCACATTTCCCCATACTCTACTAAATAGATTAAGTTCTTCTGCTTTTGTTATTTAAGCTGGTGCAAATTTAACAAGTGCCGATTTTTTTTAAGAGTGTGCTTTCTGCGATTTTTCTTTTTAAGCCGGTTGTGTTTTTAGTTGACGCTTTCTGAATTTTCTTTTCGAGTTTTTGTTTTGACAGTTGTGTTTTCAATTTTTTTATTCGAACCGACTTCGTTTTGTTTTACTCTTAGAATAAGTTTGGTCGAATATCATTAAAATAATTATTCCAACAGCATTAATTCAATAATAAAATTTCACTTATTGCGTTCACCTTAATAGAATTTCACAACTGACGCGGTTTTACAAAAACTCAACTAAGAGGAATAAAAGAAAACTTGAGCAAAATACAGCGAAAAATGGGAGCATAGAGTACGTGCTTCCAGAGAACTTCCATAACATATGAATTGCAAGCTCTACATTCTT
The DNA here is from genome assembly GCA_963855945.1 of Thereva nobilitata. NCBI lineage: Eukaryota > Metazoa > Arthropoda > Insecta > Diptera > Therevidae > Thereva > Thereva nobilitata. Next base: position 80,496,603 of record OY979697.1, read on the forward strand.
GCTTCTTTTGGCAGCGTTTGATTAATTTCCCGCTGGGATAGAACCGGCGGATTAATGTTTTATGTATTCTCATTCTGCATTATCTTAAAATTTCTTGGTTATTTAAAATCGAAACTAGTACGAAATACGTTTTATTTGCGGCTACGATCCGCCTATGGATGTCGTCCTTTATCTTATTTTCTGCGGTAAGAATTGGCCCTAAATATATAAAAATGTCTATAATTTCCATTCTATAATCGTCCAAAGTGATGCTGAGTCCTAATCGTTGATAAAACTCTTAGATAAAACTTTGCTGAGGTTTCTACAATTGAGCCCTTGAGAATCATAGTGGCGTAAGTCAAATTAAAATTATTCGGAGTAAAGTGACTTTCCCCACACCTTTCATTCTCAGCGATGTGCCGCTTTTGTTTGCAATGATAACAACACGCTGCCTTCAGCAGTTCTAACGGTAACTTGTAGCTAGTTTAAATATGGTGCTGAACAGGGAATGCGTAAATGATAAATTTTAGTCTTAACTCAGTTTTTAAAAATTGTTATATATGATTCTCAACGGCTGAATTCTTGAGAAGGTTTCTTTTACGTCATGCGCTTTGCGTTCAAATTATCTCATATGCAAAGGCTAGTATCTGAATATTTCTTGCAAAGCAACGAATGAATGATTAATTCATTACGGTCTTTTAATAACGCCTGCTTTATTGATGAAATATGTTTTTATCGATAAATAATAACAAAATTGCCTATGTTAAGAGGTGAAAATTTTTATTTTAAATATAAAGCTTTATGGAATTGTACAAATATAATAAAACTTGTAACAGAAGATGAAATAATTGAAAAAATAAATTCACGTTTAAACGATGTCATACCGCACATTGTTACATCATTTTCATTGATTACCACTTGATTGAACAAAATTTCGACCTTAAATGAAAGAAATATTATAAAATATAAAACTTGTTCACTTACAATTAATATTTCATACTTCAACAATTAATTTCTTGTCATAAACTATCCAAACAGGAATTGGATAAATGATTTCTTGTATAGCCTCAGAACTCCTCAATATAATGTCGAATGATAAAATAGTACTTACAGCATCAATAAAACTTAACAGGCAAAATACCAATTCAAAAATTACAAAACCTAATCCAGTAATTTGCCTCATTGTGGCCTTATCACCAATAACACATAAATAAGTATAATAGAGTTGAATAACCCCGTTTAGACAAAAGCAACTTGTTATTACTAAAAGTTGAACTTCACAAGTTTTTATTAAAGATGTAAGAATAGATTTTAAATGTGAATATAAAATTAAGATTTCACTTAAATTTCGAACTAATTCATGAGATATTTTTTTGTAATGATGCTGATTTAAAGATATTATGTTGGAATTATTAATGTCTCTAAAAATTAGACTTAATTTTTTATTTAATATTTCATAAAATCGAAATATAAATATATTACATAATAAGTTAAAATTATATGTCAATTTAAGATTATACACGTGCCAAAAAATAATTAACCAGTCAATTATTGAACCAACACTCCATCTTTGTTCACTAAAAACAAATATACAATCCGTATGCATTTGACCTACAAAAACTATTAATTTTGCAAGAAGCAGTAAAACCGATTTCTTATCAAAGAAGTTGTTATCAATTACTTTAATTTTGTTCGAAAGTAGAATTAATTGATTGATTACTTCCATAATTTCGTTTCGATGTTTCCAATGAATTATTACCGTTGTAATTGCAGCAACATTAAGAGTAATATAGTTGCAGAACATTGGGAAAAATAACGACGAGCTGTTTAAAACCCCTAAAACTATTAGTTTCGAGTAACTTAATATTGGAAGGAAAAATACTGATAAAACAAAAATAGTATTGTAAATTGTACCGAATTTTGAATATTTTACAGTTAAAGGATTTTCGATCATTTTAAATGGAATATTGCCGAAATATTTTGAAAGTTTGTAATTTAATTTCATTAATGAATAACCTGCACGGTTCCACATCTTTGCGCGTCTTTGTTTGTTTATTAACTGGAAATTTACTTTCATTTCTTTATTACTTTTAATGCCAAATACATTATTTCACTAAATTACAAGTTCATGACATTGATAACACAGTACTTAATTAGATAAGTGAAACTTATGTAATACTTATGTTAATGACAGAAATAGGGAGTTGGATAAATAATTGGCTCCAGAAATATTTGTTTTTACCAATCGCCCGTACATAAATATATGTCAACTATACGAAAATACACACCGGAGCTTTTTGGAGTATATCGTCGGATCTATTACAATACTGTCAAACGTTATTCGAGTTCTTTAGTTACGGAACGTGAATCGAAAAAAAAATATATTACTGACCGGCAATGAGGGTTTCGTCAAGTCAAACAATATTTTTTTGATAATAATTTTTTGATGTGAACAAAATGAAAAATTATATACATACGTAGTAATATTTTGTCACAGGACACTAGCAAATTAGCAGGATTATTTTCTGGCATAGAAAAAAAGCTGGTACCATCAAGTACGCGATTTTATATGTGGTTCAATGGTTCAGTTTCTCTCAGTTTTCTCCTTTTCTCCACGGTTTTCTACACATAATTTTTTCGAGTAGAATAAAATAGCAAAAATTCTGAATGGAATTCCGTTCGAACTCCATACTAGGCTTTAGATTTAGATTCGAGGGGCGTCCATTAAATACGTAAGGTTTTTTTTTGTTAAATTTGGACGCCTCCCTCGCCCTTGGTGAGATTTGATAAAATGTGAGCCCCTATTCACATAGTCACGTCACCTTTTGTAAAATGTGACAAACCAGTTTTCGCATTCTCGTAATCACCTGAGTGACAATTGTCAAAAAAGTGAGAGTGTGGCGTTGCCGAACTCATTTTTAGTGGCAGTTCGCACAGATAATTGTCACTTCTTGTAACCGGAAGTTTTTAGGTGATGTGACCATTTTTTTTATAAGCTTTTTATTAACTTGCAATGTTTGTTTGGATCAAATCTTGCGACTGAATTTTGACCCACTTTCATATAACTTCAAATTTTGCAAATATGTATAGTTCGCGTGACAATGCAATCTGGGGTTTTTAAGATTTTAATATTTGTTAGTTTGTTTGGATCAAATCTTGCAAACTGAATTGGCGCTAACGAAAAGTTCCAGTATCAATAAAATAAGAATATAGGTAAAGAGCGCCTCACGCTTTTTTACATTTAAGTAAGGGGCTGCAGCAATAGTACAGTACAGATGTAATATTGATGCGCCACTAATTCTTGGAAGGATGATTTTTCATAAATCGTTAATGGAGCCTAATTTTGTTGCTTTGCGATAAGTAGTCTAGGAGTAATTGAAGTTTAAGTAAATTTTAAAAAAATAAATTTTTTTTCTCGTAGGCACCCTGTATTTTAGTGGATAGTTTGGATAGAACAATTTTTTTCTCCAAATAAATCCAGGAATCACCCCTGAAAATATTAGCCACGTAGTCCAACAAAGGATTTATTGAACGTCTGATAACCTATACAAGTCGCAAATGAGTATTTCAAATCTTTAAAACGGCGATATCTCATGAATGGCAATTCGTACGGGAAAATGTATAATATCTTTTTTTGTAGATAATCGCATAATCTATAAACTTTGTAAACACTATTTTATGATAAGACTTACCGTTTAAGAGGTATTAGTCAAAAACGAAATTTTTTTCAGGGGGTGGTTTTAGGGGGAACCCCGGAAAGTGATAACTTTTCATGAGGTTAAAGTACACTATTTAATGAACAAATTAAAACAAAAATATCAGTGTCAGGATTTTTTTTAAACTTTTAGAAGAAAATATTCTTCACCGCCTGGCCTATTTAAAAAGTGTTTTTCTCTGAATCTACGCATTTTAGAGAAAAGTTTTTTGAACAAAAAATGTAGAGGACATCGTTACCTACAATTTGTGTCATAGAGGTCATGCTGTACAACTTGAAATATAGAAGCTAGGTGGCGCCAAAGTTTCCAAAAAAGGGTTTTTTCGTTTTTTGTCCCAGAAAAAGTGTTTTTTTTTACAAAAGTGTAAATCAGTTCCTCTTAAAAATGTCTACAACAATTATTTAAACTTTTTTTCCCTCCGACTTACCGTTCCAAAGAATTCAGAGAAAAACGCTTTTCAAAAACTTTTCGAGTTTTCCAAAAAACGTCTACTAGAAATTTTACTCAAATTTAGAGTTGAGCTTCTTTTATGCTCCATTAACGATTTATGAAAAATCATCCTTCCAAGAATTAAAGGAGCATACCCCGATTTTCCAGTCCATCTGTACTGTACTACAATAGCTGTGTTCCAAAATTCGAGCAAAGTACTCGCAAGCAGTTGGCCTAGCCGTTCCTACTTCTCAACAAAGGCATGAGTAGAGAGAGTAAGCCAGCTGCTTGCGAGAACTTTGCTCGAATTTTGGAACACGGCTAATAAAAACTTTACATTCAAAATTTAGTTTTACTTTTTGGTTCATTTTAAAATCAAATCTTAGTTTTTTTAAACTTTTTTTTTAAAATAAGAAGCGATGAACGGTGGTTTAATATTTTTGCTGGTTTAAAATTATTATTATATTCTCGAGTTGAAATAACCAGCAGGAGACAATTGGATTGTTTTGTTACCTTTAGAGAGAAAAAGCATGAGATATCGAAGGGCCTAAAATGTAGCCACAGTGTTTCAAGTTTCACCGCAATCAGTAATCAGAATGAGTGACCAGAGTCGGCGGAATAAGTCCAAGCTATGTGTTGAATTCGAAAGGTTAAAAGGGGGGTGGGGGAAGGGTAGGGAAAAATGATATATTAGATCTCCAAAAACTTTTGTCTTACTGTGCACATTCAACTTCATTTTTTGAAAATATACATAGAAATATGTTTTGTTTACACATTATGCAAAGAAAAATTAGCTAACTTTTTCCCGAGTAAAAATGAAACTCGCCCGCAGCTAGCATGCAACAGGTACGCACTAGTCTGCACGGCGCCTGCTACTGGCACGCACGGTTGAGAAAAAATAAGACTCGCCCGTACCTACCATGCTGCCACGCACTGTAAAAGTGCACTCTGCACGCACGTAGAGTGTCAAACCGAGTAAAAATAAAACTCGACCGCAGCAAGTATGCATCAGGTACGCACTAGCCTGCACGGCGCCCACAGCTAGCACGAATAGCGAACAAATGCGCATGGCACATTTTTACTAGGGTTGCAAAGACTGCAGCTCGTTTTGAACTTCGCGAAATAAATTCGTTCATCAACAATTCAAGGTCGATTTCATCAACTTCATCATGATAAATATGCAGCATTATAAAGGCTGTTCAACCTTCGTTGACTCTTCGTCGCCTGAGGGTAACTCGTCGTTTTATTACTGAAAAATTCCTATCGTTCGTACACGACGAGCCGGGAATTGTCATGAGAAGCTCCGCTTATAAACATGGTACTTACGTACCTATAGCTGGGAAGTTGAAATTGACTACTAAAAGCGCATGCGCACATGCATTCCTGCGTCCTGGCAGCATTTTCGCGCGCTCATTTAAAACTCTTTAACACGAATGTATTTTGCATGCACGAGTGCAGTGCAGCCTTAAATAAAAGAAACAAGTTAGGAAAATTTTTTGAAGACCTAAAATATAACACTTGAGAGAGCTTATGTGTTGAATGGCCAGCACACACAACAGGTGTTCCGCCGCCCCTGTCAGTGACGGAAATTAAACTTAATCATTTATGGACAATGGGACAAGAATGTTAGAATCCGACAAAAAATGATGGAATATGAGACATATGTGATGTTGACAATTAACCACAGATGGAGTAATTGCAATAATTGATGAAACTTGAAAGACACTTAAAGTTTCCTCTCAAAAATATTCAAAACCTCTCCGAGTACGATCTACATACATAGTTGGCTGTGATATACCCCCATTGAAATCATTATACCACTACTCTGCTGGTATGATTCTTTGTTGTTGATCGCAGTTTTTTTTCTAATTGCGTTCTAAAATCTCAAGAAAAAATTCGATCAGTTTCTTCAAGATTCTGAAATATTGTCTAAACGTCATTACGACAAGCAGGGCAGCTCCAAAGGATTTAATTTATTCCTTATTGTTACCATCTTTCAACAAGTTTTGTCACATTGTGTCTCACTAAATTTTGTTTTGTCACTCAACTATGAGAATACCACTTTAAATGAAATTGACAAAAAATGTGAGGTGTATTGAACACAAATGTCTGTGAAATCTTGTTTAAAATGGCAATAATCGTCACAGAAATTTACATCGAAAAATCTTTTGTTTAATTCTTTATATTCTTTTAAAACATCTGATTGATGATGATGATTTTTATTGATAAATAACAAAATTTTCTTTGATACAAATTATCAATTTTTATTCTAAAAATAAAGCTTTATGAAGTTGTACAAATATAATTAAACTCGTAACAGAAAATGAGATAATTGAAAAAATTAATTCACGATTAAATGATATCATTCCACACATTGTTACATCGGTTTTATTGATCATCTCTTGATTATATAAAATATCAACCTTAAAAGAAAGAAATATTATAAAAAATAAAACTTTTTCATCAACTTTTCATACTTCAACAATTAATTTCTTGTCATTTACTACCCAAACAGGAACTGGATAAATGATTTCTTGAACAGCCTCAGAATTTCTCAAGATCATGTCGAATGATAAAATAGTAGTTACAAAATCAATAAAATTGAACAAGCAAAATATTATTTCAATAATTACATAACTGAATCCAGTAATTTGCCTTAAGGCGGAGTTATCACCAACAACAAATAAATAAATATAGTAGAATTGAACAACCCCGTTAAGGCAAAAGAAACTTGTCAACACTACAAGTTGTACTTCACAAGTTTTTATTAATGATTTAAGAATACATTTCAAATCTGAATATAAAATTAATATTTCACCTAAATTTCGAACTAATTGACGAGATGCTTTTTTGTAATTATTCTGATTTAAAGATACTATGTTGGAAATATTAATGTCTCCAAAAATTACACTTAATTGTTTGTTTAATATTTCATAATATCGAAATATTAATATGTTACACAATAAATAAAAATTAAATGTTAATTTAAGATTATATACATGCCAAAAAATAGTTAACCAGTAAAGTACCGAACGAACAGTCCATCTTTGTTCATTAAGAAAAAATGTACAATCCGTAAGCATTTGACCTGCACAAACTATTAATTTTGCAAGAAGCAGTAAAACCGATTTTCTATCAAAGAAGTTGTTATCAATTACTTTAATTTTGTTCGAAAGTGAAATTAATCGATTGAGAACTTTCATAAATTCATGGCGATGTTTCCACTGAATAATTATCGTTATAGTTACAGCAACATTAAAAGAAATATAGTTGCAAAAAATTGGGAAATATAATGACGAGCTGTTAAAAATGCCATAATCCATTAGTTTCATGTAAAACAATACTGGAAGGAATAATACTGTAAAAGTGAAAACCGTATTGCAAATAGTACCGAATTTTGAATATTTTACAGTTAAAGGATTTTCAGTAATTTCAAATGGAATACTGCCAAAATATTTTAAAAGTTTATATGTTAATTTAGTCAATGAATGTCCTGCACGATTCCACATCTTTCCGCGTCCTCTGTTGCTTGTTAACTGGAAATATACTTTCATTTCCTTATTACTTTTAATTATTACACTAAATTACAAGTTCATAGCATTGAAAACACAGTACTTAATTAAATAATGTATACTTAAGTTAATGACAGAAATTTGGGGTTGGATAAACAATAGGCTGTTGTTTCCAGTTGCCCTTACATAAATATTTATCAACTATACGAAAATACACAACTATACGAAAACGGTTTCTGAAGGTGAAATTTTAGTGAAAAAATCATTTACTGGAAGTTGGTAGGGTGGAACCGTTACTTTTAAAATTTTAGATCGGTGGAAGTAAACTCTAACAAAAAGTGAAGTGAAACGTCAAAGTCAGAGGAATGGGAAACTTGTAGGGAAAACGAAAAATTAAACTATATCCATTTATCGGTTTAAAATATATATTTATACGTTTTTATTGAAATCTTCACCAAAATCAAAACTGAAATGACAGATTTGTGATAACTAAAGTAGGATATAAAAGTACGTGATTAAAGTTCATTCAAATATTTACAACATACAGCTTCAATTAATTTTATCATTATTTAGCTTTCATTTGAATTTATTATCCAAGAAATCCATCAGTGGTTGTGCTTCAGTCTTGGCGAAATTTACATTAAAATCACTGCTCAATATCATTATTATATTTCACTGATTCTTTTATTTGGTGATATATATTTATATATACACCCAAAGGCAAATTTTCCCCACAGAACCACCTTTTGCCCTAACTAAACCCCCAAAAAAGGTTCGACAATCATCATCATAAATAGCTCCACAGCCTGTTATTGGCCTTGGCTTCCTGCAACATCCTCCTCCAGAACTGTCTGTCCCTGGCTTGGGGTCTCCAATTTCTTATACCTAGGGTTCGTAGATCCTCCTCTACGCTATCTGTATATCTCTTTTTTGGACGTCCTGTGCCTCTGTGTCCGTCTGGTCTCTTGTTCATAATAATTTTTGTTATGCTGTCATCACTGCTACGTTCAACATGTCCTGCCCATCGAATTCTGCTAATTTTTATAGTTTTTATGATGTTCGGATCTTTATACAACTGATACAATTCGTGATTGTATCTTCTCCTCCAAACACCATTTTCGTTTACTCCTCCATATATTGTGCGCAGGATTTTTCTTTCAAAGCACCCCAGGAGGTGTTCTTCATTACTTCTTAGTGTCCAGGTTTCGGATCCATACAGTAGTATTGGCCTTATAAGGGTTCTGTATAGTTTAACTTTAGTCCTCCTTGATATGTTCCTTGTTAAGAAGTGTTTACGTAGCCCAAAATAGCATCTATTTCCCAGCGCCAATCTCCTTATGACTTCTGCCGTCGTGTCGTTATCTTTTGAGATTAGCGTCCCTAAGTATATAAATTCTTTTACACTTTCGATGTTATATGTATCAATGGTCATATTCTGGCGATCATTCCGTCTTTTATAGATGCACATATATTTCGTTTTCTCTTCATTAATTGCTAGTCCGAATTTCTTTGCTGCTCTTTCTAGCAATATGAAGGCTTCTTTCATTGCTATGCTGGATCTGGCTAGTATTACGATGTCGTCAGCGTATGCCAACAGTTGTACCGACTTGTTGAAAATACTGCCCGCGGTGCTAATTCCTGCGTCTCTTATCACTTTTTCCATAGCTACGTTAAATAGTAAGCACGACAGGGCATCTCCTTGTCTTAGTCCTACTGTGGCGTTGAATGGTTCTGACAGCTCTCCTTCAATTCTTATTCTGCATATAACCACTTTCATTGTCATTTTGGTCAAATCTACGAGGTGTTTGGGAAATCTTAAATACTCCATAGCTTTATATAATTCTTCACGTTTTATTTTATCATACGCGTTTCTGAAGTCTATGAATAGCGAATGTATGGTAATATTAAATTCATTTGCCTTTTCCAGGACCTGCCTAAGGGTGAAAATATGGTCTGTGGTGGATCTTCCGGGGCGGAAACCGCTTTGATAGTTTCCCAGAGCTGCTTCTGCGTAAGGCTGCAGTTTAACGTATAAAATATTTGATAATACTTTATATGCTACGTTCAATAGCGTGATACCTCTATAATTACGGCAGTTTAGCTGATCTCCTTTTTTGTGTATAGGGCACACAATGCCCTCGCTCCATTCCGATGGTATTCGTTTCTGGGTCCATATTAGTGTTACGATTTCATGCAGGCTTAATATTACGTTTTCACCTCCTTGTTTCAATAGCTCTGCTACGATGTTATCTTTGCCCGGAGATTTGTTGTTTTTTAGCTTTTTCACTGCGTTCGACAAGGTTCGACAACAAAACCATCTTTTGCTCAAACTATAACACCCAAAGGCAAATTCTACTCGCAAACAAATGGTTTTTCGCGCACCGTTAATTGCTGAAATCTCGAGCAATACATCGAAAGACCAAGTTAACGCTATTAAAAGACACTGAGTCGCCCTGTTATATGCTACGGGAGTGAAACAAGGACGTTCACACAAAGTGTAGAGGACGTGCCGAATTCCTTTGAATGGAAGATTTTGAGAAGCGTAATAGGCCCAATATGTCAGGAACGGACATGGAGATATCAAATCTATGACGACATAGACTTAGTGACGTTTATAAAAATCAATAGATCCCCAAAGGCTAATTTTTCCCGCAGAACCATCTTCTGCCCTAACTAAACCACCAAAAATGGGTTCGGCAAAAAAACCACATTGCTCAAACTCAAACATAACCAGTTTTTTCTCTAACGAACCTCCCCCTAAGCAAATTTTTGGTACAGAACCAGCTTTTGCACTAACTAAAAGTTCAAAGTGGATTTGGCGTACTACCCCTCAGCCTGGCTACTATGTCAATTCCCTAAACCAAAACCTATCCACAGCCGGCCGATTTGTAAACTTAGCAGGTACACCATGTATGCTAAAACGAAATTCGTTGCCACAAATTTGATTTGATAATTATCCGTCAAAATTTCTTTGTATTAATACCATGATTTGACCAGTCAGTCAATTCATTAATTCTCCTGCTATGATCATAGACGGCAGCATCATGCATTTTTTCAATGTCCTCGTTCGAGTTAGAAATCAAGAGAATGTTCAGGCCGATATTCGTCTTCAATGAACATCCGATCACTTCTAACCCTAACGGTTACGCCTCTGGTTCGGCCGACTGCTAATGAGGATATGGACTTTGCGAAATCGAGAACCCGTTACAAAATTTTTCTGTTTTGATTTTTGTTACATTTTGTGCACTTCTCTTTAGGATGAACTCTTACAACGAAGTTCATTCGCAAAGTCCATTGCCCCTCGGCCATTTCCTCAACCTCCAGACTCCTATTAACCTATCACGTCATCTTTTCTTTCATTGAGACCAAATTTACTACTAGACATTGCACCATGACGAGTAAGATATGATTGACTTGTAGTACGAAAGCTTGCACTTTCACAAAAAAAATATTAAAGGACTTACTTAAGGTATCCTCTTCGTATGCCGCGTCCACCAGGAAACAAATATTGTTATTAATCAGTTTTTATGTGATGTTGGTAACTTCAAAATCGTTGGAAATATGAAACAGTATTTATGAAAAAAAAGCGTGCCGACCTCACAGAACAATGCTGGCGGATGGTCAACTGATTTAGAATAGTCTGCAGTAGCGACCCCTTGCGGAGGAACTCATATTTAGTGCATCTAAACCCAAAAAAAAATAATTATTGTTATTTTGATCCTTCTTCGTATTATTGAGCACAAGCGGTCTTTTTTCATCTGAAAGACTATCCCTCAAAGATAATTTCCCTTCGACCAGCAAGCTCTAGTCGGAAAAATAGTAGAGGGAAGAAAGAAATAATTAATAACGCCAGTGGATTCGAACCACGGACCTCTGGGGTGGTAGTCAGGCGCCTTAACCCTTAGCTAGGGCGGCGGAGCATAGTCATTGTGGGTGGGGAGCACGTGAGCAGATAAATGCTAACATGTAAAAAGTTAAAAGTTAAATTTTTTAGCAGCTGTCTATTGAGTTTTACGGTTTTAAATTTTTTGGGTATGGGGTTATTCCCGAATAGCATTGGGGGGGGGGTGTTTGTGAGGCTAGTTTCACTGCCTAATGTGGACGCCGTGCGGATTGCCATATAATTCCCATACAGGGCATATAAAGCCTTGCCTAATTCTCGAAACAGAGCAAATCGATTGAGTATGGCAAAAGACATCCTTCACGATCCCTAACATAATTGCCAGCAATAGCAAGAATAAAACTAAAGCTTTGAATGAGTTAAACTAAAGCTTAAGGGTATTTCTGTAAAGGCCCCCCTCATACACAGGCCGCCGGCAGGCCATGACCTGAAGGTTTCTCGCCTTGAGGCCAAAAATCACCACACCCTCACCAGCAGCCGGCAGGCCGTGGCCTGTAGTACAGGAAAACTGAAAAAAATCTTTATGCGTGTGGGCATTTATCGTCATTCCGTGCCTGAAGAACTGAACTTCTGTTCAGTCTGAAGTTTTCCTTGAGGCCGGGAACATTTTTACACTTGAATTAACAACCTGCTACCAAAACTGCCCTCTTCGCCAGTGTGTCTGTGTGATCATGAGGTGTTCTACAGTCCACGGCCTGTCAGGCGATTGCTTCAAGTCCTCTTCCCTCAGTCAGACTGAGTAATGTGAGGCCATCATCGGGCCATGCCTGCCGACATGGACTGTAAGGCCACGGCCTGCCGGCAAGTGAATGGGGCCTTAAAGCTTTTTAAAAAACTTTCAGAATACGTAAGGCAGATGTTGGGATTGCCTCATTTCTTTTGTAACGAGGTTCGCCTCCCAAGGCCCTTATGAGATGCTGATAAGGCATACCCCACTTCAATATCGCTGATTTATTTATTTTTGTTCACGAGGAAACTAAGGGAATGCCTTCTTTTGGCGTGCCTCTGGGGGAATCCCCTTTTTAAATGGTAGGCGGGTGAGGTTTAAAAACTTAGGCTTGATAGTTATAAGTTCTTAATAGCTCTATTTAGCTTTCGTATGAAAAGCTGTATGCGGTCCTTCGACCACGACGGCCCTCCAACGTTCTGGGTTATTAGATGCTCATAAAATATTTTGGGTGTGGATTTCCCCACCCAAAGCGAAACTGCATGGGCACTTTTCCTTCCATCCCCACGCCCTCCGCCGCCCCTGACCCTTAGGCTACCGAGGCCGGCAGAGTGTCGATGAAATGTGAGAATGAACGTTATTGGCAATTTCTACACGAGGAATCATGGTTCTGGGAGCATGAGCTTTTTTCTGGCAAGGAAGCGCGCGGAGTGTCCCCGCACCACCCCTTTGTCCAAAAAAAGTTTGTGCTCCCGGAACCATGGTCCCTAGTGTAGGAATGGCCATTTACATCTTACTGATTAATTCATTACCTAAGCTCTTTTAAAAACGTCTATTTTATCGATTAAATATTTTTTTATCGATAATAACTAAATTGCCTATATTAAAAGGTATAAATTTTTATTCTCAATACAAAGCTTTATGGAATTGTACAAATATAATTAAACTCGTAATAGAAGATGAGATAATTGAAAAAATTAATTCACGATCAAAAGATATCATTCCACACATTGTTACATCAGTTTCATTAATCATCTCTTGATTATACAAAATATCAACCTTAAAAGAAAGAAATATTATAAAATATAAAACCACCAAATTTTCATACTTCAACAATTAATTTCTTGTCATTTAATATCCAAACAGGAATTGGATAAATGATTCCCTGTACAGCCTCAGAATTCCTCAATATAACGTCAAATGATAAAATAGTAGTTACACTATCAATAAAATTTAACACGCAAAATGTCATTTCAAAAATTACAAAACCTAATCCAGTAATTTGGCTCATTGCGGAATTATCACCAACAACAGATAAATAAATATAGTAGAATTGAACAATCCCGTTAAGACAGAAGGAACTTGTCATCACTACAACTTGTACTTCACAAGTTTTTATTAAAGATTTAATAATAGATTTCAAATCCGAATATAAAATTAATATTTCTCTTAAATTTTGAACTAACACTTGTGATATATTGTTGTAATTACATCCAATTGGTGATTTTGTATTCGAGTTATTAATGTCTCTGAAAATTACACTTAACTTTTCATTAATTATGTTATAAAATCGAAATATTAATGTGTTGCATACTAAGTACAAATTATATGTTAATTTAAGATTAAATACATGCCAAATGATAATTAACCAATAAATTATTGAACGAACAGACCATCTTGCTTCACTAATAAGAAATAAACAATCCACAAGCATCTGACCTGTTGAAACTATCAATTTTGCAAGAAGCAGTAAAACCGATTTCCTATCAAAGAAGTTGTTATCAATTACTTTAATTTTATTCGAAAGGACAATTAATCGATTGAGAACTTTTATAATTTCATTTCGATATTTCCATTGAATTATTATTGTAATAATTGCAGCAACATTAAGTGTAATATAGTTGCAAAAATTTGGTAAAAATACTGATGAATTGTTAAAAACTCCAAAATCTTTTAGTTTAATGTAACTTAAAAATGGAAGGAACAATACTGTAAAAGCAACAACGGTATTGTAAATTGTACCGAATTTTGATAATTTCACAGCCAAAGGATTTTCGGTAATTTTAAATGGAATATTGCCAAAATATTTTGAAAGTTTGTAATTTAATTTCGTTAATGAATATCCTGCACGATTCCACATCTTTTCGCGTCCTTTTTTGTTTATTAACTAAAAATTTATTTTCATTACTTTATTACTTTTAACGGCAAAATTAATTATTTCACTAAATTACAAGTCCATGACATAGAAAATGCAGTACTTCATTAAGTAATTGATACGTTGAATAAATAAAGGGGTGTAGAAGTATTTGTCTTTACCTATCGTAATTACAGAACTATTTCTCAACTATACGAAAATATAACTATAGTCTCTTATAGTAGTATATCGTTGGATCGATCAAATTTTATATGAATTCTTTAGCAACGGTAGGTGAATCGAAACGATGGAAAACGTGCCTGTAATACTGACCTGAATGTAAGTTTTCAGTCTGATTAAATGAAATAAAAGAAAGTTTACACAATAATATTTTATCACAATAAACTGACAAATGTATACATTATTGTCATTCTTCATACCTGGAACAATTGCAGCTTTGACAATATACAGGGTGTACACCTTTAACCTTACAAAGCGGCCGGCTGTCGATAGGTTTTGAATAGACGAACAAAACATCGTAGGGGGGGGGTAAATCTCAACGGTTTAGCAGCTAGGACGTTTTGAAGTTTTTTTGGTATGTGTTTACATATCACCCTGTATTTTTGTAACCCTTTGAGCTGTTTTCATGAATACGATATCAGTGTACGCAGAATACTCCCACCTATCTAAAACTGTCAAAATCTATTCCTAC
The DNA here is from genome assembly GCA_963855945.1 of Thereva nobilitata. Lineage (NCBI taxonomy): Eukaryota > Metazoa > Arthropoda > Insecta > Diptera > Therevidae > Thereva > Thereva nobilitata. Next base: position 80,511,653 of record OY979697.1, read on the forward strand.
TCTACTTATTACTCAGTTTCTACCCTATTAACTTCCAGAGTAATGAGTCGTCAAAGTCAAAACATTGGTTTTTTTTTTCACTAAAATTTCAACTAAAACCACATTTTTCTCCAAAAAATACCTAATTAACTGATATTTTTTTTTGCAAAATTGGAAAGCTTAGACAATTTCCTATCAATAATGTCTGGACAATTTTTATCCTACGGCTTTTATTTTTGGAGTTATAAGCAATTTTAATACTAAAATTGGCTCTTTCTTAGTACTTTTTTACCTAAGCTATGCCAAAAAGTACCAAATAAGCACTAAATAAGGCAACTTTTAACATCACACTTGCTCATAACTTCAAAAGTAAAGGCCGTAGGGTAAAAATTGTAAAAATGCGTACATACGATTTTTTGTTCGTCTATCCAAAACCTGTCCATAGCCGGCTTCTTTGTAAGGTTACAGGTGTACACCCTGTAGATCATAGGTTCTCAACGTGGGCGATAACGCCCCCTTGTGGGCGTTTGAGACTTTCGGGGGCAGTAGAAGTCCCAGAGAAAATTAGGGGGCGCTGAGACGGCACAGTGAGGGCGTTGGCAGGTTAAAAAAATATAGTCCAAAAAAGACCAAAAAAAACACGCTAATCACGTACTAATAAAGTAAGTAAACTTTAATATTGGTTAATTTTTGTTATTGACTGGATTTACACAACCGGGCACCGAACAAACAAAACTTAGCTGTCATCGTTAATTCTCTTTTGAAGTCCGATGGAAAGTCGCATGAGCGTTTTCACGGGCGAAACTTCAACGAACGAACAAACGTAGGAACTAGAAAAGCAATTGGCTTTTTGTTCTACGACCGGACACCAAACACACCAAAGGAACGAAAGAACTGGGTTTTTGAGGAAGAGGGTGAGAGAACGATGGGGTGGACGGACAATTTTAATGGCCATTTTCAGGGGACAGCGGAACGAACAATTTGACAGTTCCTGCGTCGTTGTTGTTGCTAGGACAAGAAAGCAAAAGAAAATTTCAAAAAGCAACAAAAACCAATTTAGTTTGTTGGTTTGTTTGTTTGTTGGAGTTTCGCCCGTGAAAACGCTCATGCGACTTTCATCGGACTTTAAAAGAGAATTAACCACGACAGCTAAGTTTTGTCTGTTCGGTGTCCGGTCGTGTAAATCTAGAGGGGGCTATCTCTGTCCGTTTTAGATATAAGGCGTTTTGAATAATGGTTTTGGGTAAAAAATGTAGTTTAATTACTATTTATAATAAAAAGGTAATATAACAACGGTCGATTTACACAAATAGGGTATCCTTGTAATCGTAAGGAATGCGACTTTTATTTCGTTAATAAAAACAGATGGAAAAAACAGAAAAAAAGGGCTTTATTTGTAAAAAAATATGACAAAAAAGAATTTTTTCCCACATAACTCAAAAAGTACATCGTTACGGTCCTTTTTTCTGAACTTTTTTAACATCCCCAAAAGTTACCTAAACATTTCTTGGAACACTTCAAGACTCCAGCAGCTGGGTTGGTTTTTTTGCTATTTTCCATTCAAAAAAAGTATAACTCACTGACCTGTTTTTACTGTTTTTAATGTTCCAAAATACTAAAAACGGATCAGCGAGTAACTGCCGGGCCCAATGAAACCGTCAACGTGATTTTCCATATAAATTGTTGTTGCTTTTGCTGGTGCCGGAGACTTGGATTTAATTTTAATTTCGCCGGTCTACCCCTCCACGAACAAAAGCTCTCTCATTTTTCGCTTATTTTTTGATGAATTAAACAAGAAAGTATTTACATTTATGTTGCTACTAGCAACCCGTCCACAATTTCCTTGAACAGAAAGTGCGGGAAAATGTATTTGATTAAGCAGAAAATTTTAAACAAGTACTTTTATTTCATTAAAATAAAAACAAACACAAAAATAAGCAAACAGTCAATGCAAAAACTACAGAAAATGACATTTCTCAACGAAAAGCTATGCTGACGGTGCCGGTTTCATTGGGCGAGCTCTCACCGACAGTGGTAGGTTACGTTGACGGAATCATTGGGCCCCGGCACACCCACATCAGCCCGAACGTATCCAAATACGAACGTTGGACGCACGTTGGACGGTTGACATTGGACACTCGTAGTTCGAGCATCTGCCATACAATGCGTCCTACCATCTAGTGCCCAACGTTGGAGGGTGTTCATAGCATCGTGTAGAGCCGGCTTTACAGTAGGCAATACAGGCAATAGCTGTTTCAGATTCGCGACAGGTTGTAAGTAAAAATAATGGGGGGCTCTAGAAAATAAAATATTCTCAAAGCGGGCGGTGGACAAAATCAAAATAAGGTTGAGAATCTATGCTGTAGATGGACTACGTCGTAACCTTAAGAATTCGGTCTAGATTTCATAATATCAAAAGAATCTTCAAATATCAATCATAATATCAAAAGAAGCCTCAAAAAATAAATCAAATAAAAAAAGCCGATTTTTAAAGCTCTAAGAATTGCATATGATAAAGTTCTAGTCTACAGTCCCTGAGCCATTTTTTTATTGATTAGTAACAAGCTGAAATTTCGTGAGTAGCTTCCTTTTGAGGAGATGATCAACTTTTGTTCTTGCAAAAATTCTCGATAGTGGTTCCGAATGAAACCAGTGGGCGTCTGAAGAATTGCAGATTTTGTGCAGAGCGTAGGACTGAGAAATCGGACCACTGAATTTGTAGGACAATGTGGCCATCTTAATGTACCCCCAAGTACTAGCCAACAGTCAAAAAATCAGCTTGTTACTAGTAGTTATTTATGAGCTAGTTACGTGCAAACTTTGCGGGTGGGCGACCCTTCGGTTGGACCATCAATCTTTTAATACAAACTTTTTTTGAGTTCTTTATTACATTATCTCTTGATTTAACTAACAAACAAATAGTTACTAATAAAATTTTAGCCATAACCATCACCTACATCTTTAACGCCCACGCGTTTCATTAGGAACCACTATCGAGAATTTTCGCAAGAACAAAAGTTGATCATATCCTCAAAAGGAAGCTACTCACGAAATTTTAGCTTGTTACTAATCAATAAAAAAATGGCTCAGGGACTGTAGACTATTCGTTTCTATTGCAGGAAAGTCATCTTTGGCGCCTTTAACGCAAAAGTGGGTAAGGAACAATACTGTCATACCTACTTTGTAAGTTCTCTTTGTAAGAACAGTGATAATAGAAACATAATGGCTCAATACGGCATAGAAGAACATTAAAATTAGCACAATGCTTAGTCATAAGAATATACACAAGATGACATGGACATCACCAGTTTTAGTTAATATAAAGGGGGCCCACAGCCGGTCAAATAGGTCCGCAGTGGCCTGCTGATCGAAAAGCTTTTTTAGCTCACACACCATGGAGACTATACAAGGAGTATAAATTCCGTGGTGTCAATTTTCGTTTGATTAAAGAGGGCGCTGCAGTCAAATGTATCCCAGAAACATGGTCGATTGTATTCATCCGGTTCATGGCCAAGTTCGTTAATTACAAAGATGTTTTATGTTTACGCCTAATTTGAAACACCAGCTTCTAAATTCGATTTATATCAATGCGATTATTCGTATTTAGTCAATTTTTGGATTTTCAATGAATTTTTATTAATTTCCAATGAATTTCGACATTTCCCCATTGCCCCATTTCGACAAACTTAATTTTGAACGAATCGTCGAAACGGGTCAAATTCAGCTAACTTCATGTGGAGGACATCAGACAAATGAACTAGTAGTTTAGTTTTTTGTGCCCATCCATTTCCTGTCATTTTCTCCATAAGAGTTTACACTCCTTGTATAGCCTCCATGCCACAGACGATCAAGCTTGTACTGGACGTCAAACTTCATTTGCTGTACGCTACGCTGCCCATAGAAAAATGATATTTGATGCCCGGTCTGCAAACCACGCCACAGACGGGCGAAGATGCTGGAAGACCGATGGCCACGGCCACAAAAAATGTAACCCAGCGCTTGATTTCCGTCAAATGGTCTGCAGATCAATTTTTGGCTTGACTACCGCCCCACAGACGATCAAATTGGTCGTCAGGCCAGCCATGTCTGCAGACCAATTTGACCGTCTGTGGAACCCTTAAGACATGGCGAAAAGCATATGGGTATAAGAATTTGCCGCGGAGATAATATAAACACGGATCACTACTTAAGGTACCTTTACATTATATGATTTGTCATATGACTTTACTGTCAATAAAGTCAAAACTAAACATAAAATCTCAAATGACATTTGTTTTTGACATGTCTTACGACTATCTGTAAAAATTTGCATTAAAAATTTCTGTTTTGACTTGTCGGAATTAAGTGTGAACACAATACGAAGTCAGATGGACTATAAAATTCAAATCGTAATTTTGACAATAAAGTTATATGACAAATCACATAATGTAAAGGTACCTTTAGGGCAGGATTTTACCGGGATACCATGGCGGCGCAACCAGTCTCGCAATCGTGGTGTCTTTGAGCTACCAAAACGAGACACCATATAGACACCAGAATTGGCACACGTCTCCCAACATTTCTTTTTCAAGTCTCTATTGGAATAATCCGGTGAAAAACTATCCCTAATAGTTGGTCTATTTTAAATTTCGATAATAAACTTTTCTGTATCGAAATTATCCATCGTAGCACTGCAACTAGCATACGTCTTGGCAACAACAGTGTTCGCGTGCGAATGAGAATTGGCGACCGAATGAGTGATGCACCATATAGCCAGCGATCAATAATAACAAGAGTGATTACGCAGAGCTCAAGGACAAGTAAAAGAGTTCAAGATATGAAAGAACAGATTAGAAATAAAATTAAGCAAAAAGTCAAAAAAATATTAACAAATGCGCGATGGGTATACATTTTATGCAAAAAACACAAGAGAATGAAAGAAACAGAACATGTTCCTTGATTCCGGTATTGGAATGTTTACATTCAAATTGAAGAAACACTGGAACAGAGCACGTGCAAACTGCTCCCCGACTTTAGTATGTATGCGTGAAAATTCGTATTGGTACACATTGTTTGCGCTATGAATTCACTTGTATTGTCTGTTAAAAAAGGCGCGAATCTTGCAAGGCGACGAAGTCACTGCCCCTTCATCTTTTATCTTTCTTTCGCCACGGTGTCCCGGTGAAATACTGCCTTTAGTTGCTGGGTTTAGGCGTAAAAACTGGCGATGGTTTCGATTAATGATATTCCTCTTGATGTCGGTAACTGCAAAATCGTCAAACGAAAACAAGAACGCTTGCCTTACAGAACAAGATTTACGTATGGTCATTTGTTTCAGAGTAGTTTGTTCCAAATGCACTTAGCACGAGAACACTAGCTCACAACATCACGTCAGAAAGAAATTCTCATTACGAGTACCTTTGGATCCTTTTTCCGTATGTAGAACCGTCAGAATTATCTCTACATCAAAACCCTTACTTATTGATTAATTCATTAATTAATTCTGTCCAGAATACGTTTCCTTTATCGATGAAATGTTTTGGTTTATGTACAAGTAATAATAAAACCGATTTTGTATGAAGTAAACATTTTTATTGTAAATTCAATGCTTTATAAAATTGTACAAATATAATAAAACTCGTCACACAAAATGAAATAATTGAAAAAATTAATTGTCGATTAAATGATATCATGCCGCACATAGTTACATCGGTCTCATTGATTACCACTTGATTATACAAAATATCGATCTAACAAGAAAAAAATATAGCAAAACTCTTTCAACCACCAATTAATACTTTATACTTCAACAATAATTTTCTTGTTATAAGTTACCCAAACAGGAACTGGATAAATGATTTCTTGCACAGCTTCCGAATTCCTTAATATCATATCGTATGATAAAATCGTAATTACTATATCAACAAAAGCTGTTATGCAAAATATTACTCCAGAAATTATAAAACCTAATCCAATAAATTCCGATGACGTTGAATTTTCACCAACAATAGATATATAAATATAGTAGAATTGAACAACCTGATTAAAACTAAATGCACTTGTTATTACTACAAGCTGTATTTCACAAATTTTTATTAAAGTTTTAAAAATAGATTTTATTTCCGAATAAAGAATTAATAGTTCACTTAAATTTTGAACTACATCATTCGATATTTTTTTGTAATCATCCTGATTTAACGATATTATGTTGGTGTTATTAATATCTCTAAAAATTACACTTAACTTTTCATTTAATAATTCATAAAATCGACAAATAAATATGTTACATACTAAGTATACATTATATGTAATTTTAATATTGTATGAATGCCAAAAAGCAATTGACCAATGAATCATTGAAGAGACCGTCCAAGTTTGATTAAGGAGTACACCGTAATCAATAAAAAGTTGTCCTAAAAAAATTATTAATTTAACAAGAAGAAATAAAACCGATTTTTTATCAAAGAAACTGTTATTAAATATTTGAATATGAATTAATCGATTAATAACTTCCATAAATTCATATCGTTTTTTCCATTGAAGTATTGTAGTTGCAATTACAGCAACATTAAAAGTAACAAAATTGCTTAAAATTGGGAAAAATAGTGATGAACTTGTAAAAACGTCTTTTAGTTTCGTGTAAAACAATAATGGAAGAAAGATTACTGTAAAAGTATAAACAGTATTGTAAATTGTACCAAATTTTGAATATTTTACAGCTAAAGGATTTTCGGTAATTTTAAATGGTATATTTCCAAAATATTGTGAAAGTTTGTAAGTTAATTTAGTTAATAATTGGCCTGTACGATTCCACATGTTCCTTTCTACTTTTTTTCCTATTGACTGAGAAAAGAAATTACTTGAACATATTACAAGTTCACTGCATAGAAAATATAGTTAATTATTGAATAATTGATAATCATAATAATGACAGAATCAGGCAGTAATATTCAATAAATGATTGATTGTAGAGATTTTGCGCCATTACATAAATATCTTCTAAATAGGGTCACTCAAGTTTTTGTTTTTCGTAAATACCCCGTATCTTCGTGGATAGTGGGGATAAACCCCCTCTCTAGAACTATGATTATCCTTGAATCACCCCTGAAAGTATTAGCCACGTACTCCAACAAAGGATTTTATTGAAAGTCTACGTCATCAGACTTGAGATGTGAAAATCTAAGCTTAGGTATAACCCTTTATTCTACCAGTCCAGTAGCAAGCTTAGCTCGAAGATATAAAGGGTAGTCTTGAGGATGGATAAAGCTGGTGACACATACAAGCGTACTTGCGTTGCATTCAGCGGTTCCATGATATGCGGCGAGTTTCCACTGACACATAATTGAGTGGGTGCGTTCCGTCCCGGCTTTCACAAATAACCCAAAAATCTAAGTAACGAGTGCAGTTGAAAGTAGACCGACATTTGCGTTGCGTGCATTCCATTCACGAAATATTCCTTCAGGTCGCATTTGAATACACACACTTATAAATTATCTGTCACCGAATGCAACGCATGTACGCTTGGATATGTCACCAGCTTGAGGAGAAGGCAGTGAGCCTCGCGGTTGAACTCTTGGATGTTTTTTTAAGCAGCCGACTGAGCCACAATCGTCGGGGTTAGTGGGAGACAGCCTCGTTGGAGTTTTATTCCTCCTGAAACAAGTGATTCCCGCTGCAGCTAGCAAAGGCTGTGACGCAGGCAGTACCATACTACCAGGTGAACAAGGAGGTGTACCGTCCGCTAGGTGAAGACCAGGCCTAAGCGGAACTTCGTTACCCTATTATTAACCTGTTAAGTTGGCGGGATGCTTTATTAGGGCTACCTCTGGTGGCAAACGGCGATAACTTATGAATGGCAATTCGTACGGAAAATGTATAATATCTTTTTTTTAGAGAATCGCATAACCTACAAACTTAGTCACAATGGTTTTATGATACGACTTAGCGTTTAAGAGATATTTGCAAACAAAAACTGCCGTCTAACCTTTTGAATCAACTTTTTTGCTCCCCACCGATTTTTGGGGAAATTCGACATTTAATTTATAATGATGCGAACGTCGCAGGATTTTTTTGATATCTTGATTTTTATAGATTTTATAGGCGATTTTCGGCCGATTTTTTCGAGAAAACAAGAAAAAAAAGTTCAAATTAAAGCCATTTATTTCTAAATCAATTTTTGGAAAAAATCGTACGAAGTTCGCTAGATTTTGGACTATATTTTACGAAAATTTTTGGTTTTTTGTTACAGATTAAAAATTGTGATCTGTAGCGGTACGCCCATGTCAAACGTCCGAGATTTTTTTTCCTCGCGTACGCCCCCATTTTGTATCGTAAAATTAAAATAAAACATGGTCTTTGTAGTTGAAGACTAGTACTTTCATATACACAAAACCTCATATCTTTATCTCTTTTCTATCGTTCGTGGTACGTCTCAGAAAGTAACATGAAATTTATTGTTCACAAGGGTATATTACCCCTTAAGCCGGACTTACACGAGGCAGTATATTTGTCCCTTACACGAATTGTACTGAGGCCTCAATTTTTTTAAATGTCCCGGTTCAGAAGTAATGTCCTACTGGTATATGAGCGTGTATCGAGATAAATGAAGGTGTGATTGTAAATTACGTAGTGGAGAGACATTTCTTACTTCTTTTGGGGCAGTAAAATATCCAATTTAAACTGAGCCGTGGTGAGATTATAAATACGTACTGGAGAGACATTTTTTACTTCTTTTACGCTAGCAAAATTTTCAACTTGATATAAGGCGAGGTGGAATTGCAAAACAAAAATATACATTGTGGAGGCATAGATTTCTTACTTACTCTAAGGCCGTTTAATGCATATTAGAATTAAATTCGTAAAAAAGCTCTTCATTGGTATTTATTTTCTGTCTTTTTTTAATTTGCTTGTTTTTGTCATTTTGGAATTACAATAGCACCTCGCCTCATTTGAAGTATGACATTGTACTGGTTCAAAAGAAAAAAGAGGCACCTTTTACAAACTCATTTTATAATCGTGGCCTACCCAAGACTAGATTTGTATACTACGATGTACAATCTCATATTGGATTTCTAAGATACAAAACCCAGTCACATTGAAGGAATTTTCATCTAATATCCCTTAAAGACGTAATTATAGACAACGTTAAATCTATATATTAATAGTCAAAGCCAACAATTGTGACCCCTTTTTAACCTATTTCCGGTGCACATATATGTGCAGAATATATATTTTATTTAGATACGTGCATAGGGAAAGGTGTGAAAGCCAGGTAAAGTTTTACCTATACTGAAAAAAACTTGTATTCACATATGCACTAATACACTCTGCCCTCAACTGCTTAATAGTGTGAATATAAAATGATTGCACTTTATAGCTCAAATTACAAAAGCAGAAGAAACATAGAGTCTGGGGAAATGTGAGTGCACAGAAAATGTATATGAACTCTGCACTACTCGGTTTTGTTTTATTCTTTCTTAGAATAAGTTTGGTCGAAGAGACGACACTAGTCCTTATTTTGGTTGTCAATTATGGTAACATATGGCGAAGTGAGACAAAAATGTTATTATGGTTCTCTAAAAATGTAATATTTCAGTGAGATAAGGCGAATTACAGTTGTCACTGACAAATGTTCTCACTTGAAGTTTGTAAGTGAGATTTTTCTCATTTGATATTTAAAGGTGACATTTCCCACTGTGGTGAAGTGACAACCAGAATAAGCCCCAATAAATCATCGATGGCTTAAGACTAAGCCATTTTTGCTGCCTAGTCGCCTGGGTCATCACTTCAACACAAAAATAATTTTAGAATATAAAGCATAGTGGATCGTCTCAGCTGACTCCGATCAATATTCCAATGTCATCTTTCGTCGGGTTTTCTGGCTACCATCGCAGGAGTCGTTTCGAGTCCAACACAGATATCTTTCCACTTTTCCCCGTTGTGTTCCACTTTTGTGTTGTGTCGATAAGTAAAAAAAAATTTCACGACCTTCGTAGAAAATTAGCAGCTATCGATAGGCAGTGAATCGAAATTTTTTTAGCAAAATTGTTTTTTTTTTCTCGATTTTTCGGCCATTTTTTCGCATGTTTCCAATGAAGTAGCAATGTGCGCACAAAAAACAACTATTTAGCACAACTCTTCGAGAACATTTTAACCCCAAAAAGGTTTCTGTAGATGCTGATGGCTACGAGCTAATCAAATTCGACAATAAGGGTCTTTCTTTTTAAAACCTATTTTGCAAAAACTATTTATTATTTTGAAAATTTTCAAAAACGCTTTTATTGCACTCCCCACGAACTATACTTTCCGCGAGTTTCAATACAAAATCGTTTTGTTTGTAAAAAATATGAGCAATTAAATAAAACGTGATTTTAGCGTTTTTTTTGCAATAAGTCCTTTATTTGTTTATGTATTTATATCAAACTAGCCTTGTACAAAAACTAGTTTTTTTCTAAAACGCGAAAAACTGTTTTTATCACTTTTTTGACACGCCATTTTGGAAAAGTTCCCAAAGGTGTACGAGCGCCAAAGGGAGTTCATCAAATTCTACGGAGTTTTTACTATTTTTCCATATTTGACCTTGCGGATGGCTCGGTTGGCACGAAAAAATCTAATAAGACTGGCCTACGTCTAGTTATCACTCGTTCACAAGCGTTGCTTCTTCATTGATATTCGCTTGTTTCTCAAATCATCAGCTCTTATTCGATCAACGAAATCAGCAATAATCATGCCAGTGTTGAATGGGGGCCACTTAGAAAACCCACATGAATTCGGAATATTCTATATTTTTGAGACTGGAATTTTTACTATCAGACACTGCATTCTATAATAGAATCTTTGGCAGTATAAGCGTGGTCCACCAATGAGTTCTATTTTTTTATGAAGACTTAGAGCTTAAAGGTAAAAGAACACTGCATACTCTCGACGGTGCTATCATTCGAGTTCAATGACGGTCAGCAAGGTCTAGCCCTAAAGAAAGTAGACAGAAGAGTGAAATAACTGGCAACGCCAACACGTAGTTTTATTTCACCAATTCCCATCCAATACGACCAGGACAGAACGCTAGAACATTGACTTCCGTGATCGAACAAGGAATGGCTTTCTCTCTTTTTATGCTTACAGATGAGGCCAGGAGAAAGGGCACGGGTTTTTTTGTAAAGAAACAAAAAAGAAAGAAAATTATCGGGAGAATTATGAGGATAATCCCGCAGAGTGGATTCGAACCGCGAACTTTTGAGGTGGCAGTCGGGCGCCTTAACAAAAGCTAAGACATTTCTTTATATTACTAAATACTATTACATTTTTTCTGCACATTTTATTGAATACTTTCTCTATTAACCTCTAACACATCAAAAAAAAGTAACTCACAACACACTCCTTAACCAATTTTTGCTGACTTTGGACTATCAACTTGACCAAAAACTACAATATGAACAATTTTCTTTAAATCACCAAAAACATCTTCCTCAAATGCCGAGAATATTGCCTTAAACTTCGCCATTGGAACATAGTTTGGAATTTGATAATCGATGAGAGTGAAATTCCTAACAAAAAATACACCCGTCTCAAAAGGACACACCAGCGACAAATTTCCAGTTTTCTCCAAGCTATGATTTATAATCCTCCAAAGTGGCTCCCTAGCTGCTTCAGCATTGTTATCACAAACATCTACGGTTCTATTTAATAACACAACATTCCTTTTACCAACAAATTCCAACAGAATTATTTGCAAGGATATGTGATAGTTGTCTAGTAGATAAAGTGTCTCCAAGTCCACATCAATTGATTTGTTGTTTGCAACTGATGCATTCATTTTCAAGAATTTCTCATCGCAGGTAAATTGCAAATCGGTGAATTTTATTTCAGCGGTTTTCTGGGAAATATTACGATGAAAGGATGTTTTTTTAAGTAGGATGCTTTAAACACTATAAAAATATATAAGTACCAATCCATATGATAGTCCAGAAAGTATGGTGAATAGAACTGGAAGCAGAAACCACTTATCCATTTTTGAGTTGATACTAAAGTGATTCTGATGTGGAGTTCGGGTCAATTTATAGACGTTTATGGAGAAAAAAGGTACAATTTAGATTGAAATCTGCTCCATTAAGTTTGTTATGGTAAATTTCCGGATCCGTGTAAGGTGGAGAGTAAAAATGTGTTTAAGGCACATTAAAAAATTATATGGATGATAATTTTAATTAATCTGAAAGCACATAGCTAATTCATAAATTACAGGTAAAAATGATTATTATTTTCGTATATAATTACGTTATGATGATTTTCAGTTCTGTTACTAACCAGATGAAAAAATATGATGATTTTTGGAGTCTTCAGTGATGGTTGGCAACCTAATAGGTGGAGCTCATTTTAGACCTGTTATATTTCTAGGATGGCTTGGCCCACTTATAAAAAAAACAAGAACACTGTGCCTCCGTAACAGACCTCGGAGAAATGTTGCGGGACATTGCCCCATGGGAAACCACGTTACCAAGCGCGGTATCGCCCACAACGACGAACGAGAGAGAGAAACAATGGTTCATTTTCTTTGTAAATGTCCGGCTCTAGTCAAAGCCAGCCCATGAACACTAGGAAATTACTTTCTGGAAGACTTAAAAGAGATCTCCAGACTAGAGGTCAGAGCACTGATAATCTTCCCAAAATCCACAGCACATCCACCACAGTCGGCCAAACAACCACCTAACTCTAGGTATGCTTAGGTCGGGTCTTCACCTAGCGGTCGGTGCACCTCCTTGTTCACCTGATAGTCGGGTACTGCTGGCGTCACAGCCTTTGTCAGCTGGTAAGTAGAATTCACTTGTTTCAGGAGGCATAACACTCCAACAAGACTGGCTCCCGCTGGCCCTGACGGTTGTGGCTCAGCCGGTTGCTAAAAAAATGAACTCATACAACATTAAAGAGTGGAAACGCAAGGCTCACTGCTTCCTCCTCATGCATCCACTAGACTACCCTTACCCTTTCATATTATTTTTCTATCTTCAGTTCAAGCTTACTACTAGACATTGCACCATAACTTGAACGACATGACGGACTAGTGGTACAAACGGTGATCCCTGAGCTTGACCATGTCACAGGATTTAACCCTTTCGGTCTAAACGATCAACTTTCCAGTATAATGAATGTTGAATATCATGAATGGATATTTTAATAATAAATGAACAACGATAACAAATTGTAAGAAAATTCATACACGGTTCTTGGAACTAACACAACTCCTATACCGAATAGCAAAAATTTCGTAATATGAAATAATATAATATTAATAAATTGACTACTTCGAAAATAGTAATAGTTTTAGGACTAGTGGGGAATTGACTAGTACCAGCAGAACTGGTGCCGAAGTAATCCTGAAAGAAGTTAGTTCAAATAACGATAATAGTGGTAAATCCACCAGATTTTTCTAGAGAATTTGTTTTTCCTGAACGTAAGCAAACGAACATTTCGTTCGTAGTTCGTTCGCTACCCAAGAGCGCGTGGTCGAACTAGCCCTGAACGTGTTAAAGCGCCATTCATAAACTGGAAAGCAAATGACTTAATTTGGAAATTCGAACGATTTCAGGAGATATGTATTAGCAAAACTAATCAATGTAAAGGGCTTGGCAGACTTGACCAAAAAGGCCAAATTTATCGATAACTACTGGAAATTCCGTGATGAAGTTCAATTTCCAGAAACTGTGGCACGCGGAAAACAATTAACCGTCCAAAAAGTGCTGATCTATTGTGTGAAAAATTCGTAGTGATTGTGGGGTTTTGGGTAACATAATTTTTGCACGATTTTTAAGGAGTGCTCGGATTTTGATAAGTGATGTCTTGTTGGGAAGGTATCGCTCTGCTGAATCCAGAAAAGGTAACCTCATTTGGAACGAGTTTCATTCCAACGAGTTCATTAGCTATTAGAAAAATTAATCAATTTAAGGTGTTTATGACCCTTAGCCAAAGTTTTTTCATTTAAACAAAAAAAGGGCTCGACCGAATGTTATGAAATTTTTTTCAGAGCATGTTTTCGTTAATACGCGTCGATCGGCACCTCAGCGAAATCCGTATCATGTTTGGTTCGCTTGATATTGGGCAGGTACAAAAAGCACGAACTGCGTTAAAACAAAAAAAACGGCTCGACCCATTTTTATGAAAATATGAAAAAGATTATAACTTCGCTAATATGCGTCGATCGGCACGTCAACGAAGTCGATATGTTTTTTGGTTCGCCCGAGATCGTGCAGGAAAAAATGACCACATATGTACGCACACACACAGACACATACTTCTTCCCAAATTTCTGCTTAAAATGCTATTGGAACCTTGAAAATAGGTTGAGAATTACAATTTCGATTTTCGAGCCGATTACAATAACTTAACTATAAACTGGGAAGTTAAAAACGCGAAGCACTTATTGGACCCAACACCTCTGACCTATCCCTTGAACGTATGCAGACTAGGCTTTAGTACCACTGATGAAACTTTTAATACAAATAAAGGGCTAATATCTTTATTACATAATGACATATATTAATACTGAAAACCACAAATTTAATTTAATTACCATATATATTTATCATTAGCATAATAGTTCATGACTAAGCGAAATATTGTTTTCTCTACAGTTTTTAATTTGTTAAAAGTATTTTTTTATATCATTCATCGTAATGAAATAATCAATCGCCAACTTTTCAGTATACACACAAAATAAGGAGCGGAAAGATGTTCAATCGTATAGGATATTTATTAATTAAATTAAACTATAATCTGGCAAAATTTTGTGGTGTAATTCCATTAAAAATTACGGAAAATCCATTAACAGCACAATATTCAAAATTCGGTACCATTTACAACAATATTTTTATGTTATCAGTATTTTTCCTACCAGTGGTATATTTAATGAAATTAGTTGAAAATAATATTTTTGAAAATCCAGCATTACTTTTCCCAATATCTGCCACCTTTATCACTCTTAATTCTGCTGTAATTACAGCAGCAATAGTTCAATGGAATAATCGCAAAGAATTTGTAAAAGTAATTAATCGATTAATTTTGTTTTCAAAAAATATTCTTAGTTTCGATAATGATGTTATTGATAAAAAATCAGTTTTATTTCTTGTTATCAGATTAATAATTTTTATTACTCAAAGATTTATGGATTATATATTCTATTCTGAGGAAATGTACAATTTACCGTCAACTATTCAGATTATATTTATTTTTTGGCATATGTATAGTCTTAAGATAACATATAATTTATATTTCATAAACAGCCTATTTCTGTTTCGATTTTATGAAATATTAAATAAAAGATTGATAACAATATTTAAAGAAATTAATAATTTCAATATTAATCCACGATATTGTTTTTATTTCAAGAAAAAATATTATAAATTACTTCGAAAATTAACTGAAACAACAACATTGTATTCGGAATTAAAAATAATTGTGAAACAATTAATAAAAATTTGTGAAGTACAACTTCTAGTGTTAACTGGCTCAATGTGCTTAAATGAAATCGTACAAATTTACTATATTTACTTAGCTGCTGCTGGTGATAAAGCAGCCGAGAACCATCCTATTGAAGTTTCTGATGCCATTTTGGGTATAGGACTTTGTTTGTTAACTTTTGTAGATGCTTCAATTGTTATTTTCTCGTATGATATGATATCAAGAAATTCTGAGGCTGTACAAGAAATTGTTTATCCAATTCCTGTTTGGATATTTCATGATAAGAAATCAATTGTTCAAGTATGAAAAATTAATTGTAGGTTGAAATAATTATGTTTTTTTTACAATATTTTCTTTTTTTTAAGGTTGATATTTTGTATAATCAATTGTTGATAAATGACACTGATGTAACCCTCTGCGGCATGATGATCTTCAATCGCGAATCAATTTTTGCAATTTATTCATCTTGTGTAACATTCATGGTGACAATTATACAATTTCATAGAGCTTTAAGATTGGAATAAAGCAATAAAAGTGTCTAATATTGACCGTTTTATTAATCTACATAACATAAAAGCAAAATAGGGCTGCATTCGAAAATTCAGCCAGCTGCGCAGAATTGGCAGTATCACAGTATCGGCCGCAGTGCATTTATGTCCGGCTACAGCGGCTTTGATTTTCTGAATGATGTGCTGCCAATTCTGCGCAGCTGGCTGAATTTTCGAATGCAGCTTACTACTCTACTTACTTATTCACTGACTCATCACATATATTCATATTATGTTATACAAAGCAAATGTCATGAGGTTTTTAGAAACTTGGCCCTTAAGATAGGCTAACACGCAACGATTTACTTGTGCTAAGTGGCTGGCGCAAGTCAATTTGTGCAAATAAACTGAGTGAAAATGATAACAGAAAATTACCTCCAGTAGTTACTGCGCATTATATATTATATATTAATTATGATAAGGTCGTTCACCCATGCTCATGCTGTGGGTTGCAGCCTGGGCTTGAGCATCGTTTAGAGGACATTCATGCCAAAGCAGCAACTTCAAGCCGATTTTCTATCGAGACATATTTTGCACAAGGCAAACCTTTTGGCTGGCCCAAGCTAAACTGTTGAGCTCACACGCAACGATTTACTTGCAAATTGTGCAGATGGCACAGGCAAATCGCTGCGTGTGAATCTACCTTTAAGGGCCGTCCTCACTACGAGGACTTAGATCCCACGCGCTTTTGGTGGAAAGGCCTTTGACAAAAGCGCGCGTGAACTTTTAATTTTCTGAATCGTGCGTTTTGGATCTAAAAATATGAACTAATCTGAAAGAACATATTTTATGTGCTCTTTTATTAATGAATATTGATTAATCTACATTGAGAAAAAAATCAATTTTCATTTGAAAGGTCGTACGTGCTTTTGAAAAGCCTGTATTGTCTGGAAGTATACAATGTACGGGTCTTTTCGTAAACGTCAAAGAAACAGAGCAATTGAGCAACATTGCATCGTCAACAAAGCGGCGTTAACTTCGTTTTGAATACGTACGCGTGTACATTAGGGTGTGGGTTGGGTAATGTGAAAAAATGCAAAATAAATCACATTTTTCGAAACCTTGATCGCGAATATTGATTGTGCTCGAAAATCCGCTCTCGAGATTTCTCGAGATTTACAAAGAAAATTGGATTCCTGATTCTCGAGAATTTCGATCCTTAATATTTTGGGATTCCCATTTCCCGAAGAGAATCATTAGGAAACTCGAGATTTGAAATTTAAAAGAAAATCATAAATCTATTATATTTTTATTTCCCCTTCCATGGTTCTTGAAGCCCCTTCGTAGACTAGTCCATTAACATTACTGGCCGTTCATAATAGGTTTTATTCTCGTTAGCGAGTGACGTGACTACGACGGACACGGTGGAACGAAACTATCGATACCTACAAACGTATCGAGGAAAATGTCACTTCACACGACACCTTGCGACAATTAGAATACGACGTTTATCGATCTAGTCGCCAAGAGTCTCTTAGATGGACAATGAGAAATACTAATTTAAGTTGGAAGTGACATCCGTCACGTCACTCGACAACGATAATAAGGCTGAGTATCTACTAAGGGCCCTCTCAAACTTGCGGTTGTCCACGCGATTTGGATTCGATTTTATTGCTTTTATCGCTAAGTGAACCAATTTTTGATGATTCAGTTTTTTTATCGAGAAAAGCAGTAAAGTCGCGACTATGTACACCACTACATAGGCATTACAATACTTACACGAAAATATGCAGAAACCAGAATACAACGTGTAGTATAATTAGAATCTGTCTTTTTCTCCAGCTTTAAAACGTCTGGCGGAAGTTAGAGCCCACCGGAGGTAATTTATATTCGTATTCTATGCAAAATAAATTAACGTAGGTTGGTAGGTCTTTTTTGTACCTTTAGGGCTTAATATCTACAAGAGGACCCATTTTCCGCGCTAGCGAGTGCGCATACGTTCTTAACTACGTATCACACTATGTATTTGTATATACGAAATATCGGCTTTAAGAAAATGACGTAGGTCTGGCGGGCCTGGGCTTTCGAACTAATAGACTGTTTGTGTGTTTTAAACAGCTATTTTAAGAAAAACAGTTAAAACATTCTACTTTTTTTATATTATTCAAGATTAAATAATATAAAACAAACCAATTTTTTCCTTTTTCATTTTCATAGTTTTTCTGCGTCATTATATTTTTTTTATTAACAGGTATTTTTTAACGAGAAAATTTTCTTTAGGATTTCGAGATTCTCCAGTTTCTCGAGAATTGTCGACAGAGAATCTTGAATCTCGAGAAATGAATTATTTTCAGATTCGGGAATTCCCAAATCCCGAAAATGCAAAAAGTACGGGAAAACACAATCACTAATCGCCAAGGGTCAAAATATTAATAGATATTTAATAAACCTTTCCAACAAGCCAAATTTTATAAAAATCGGTTGACAAATAAAGAAGTTATGGCCAAAAAACCAAACATTTTAATATCTAATAGATCTAACCCTTTCGAAGTTATTCAAGGTCAAAGTTTCCAAAAATCACTTTTCGGCTAAAATAATACCTTGAATAACTTCGAAAGGGTTAGGTTTTCGAAAAAATGACAAGAGGGCTTTTTGTAGGCGATATCGTTTTGTATTGACTGATCAAATTTTTTTTTCAAAAAAATCAGTTTTTAAGTGTTTTTTTTTGCCAAAAAGTGATATCTCCGGCGGCCATGTTTTTTTTGTTATTCCGAAATTGTTTTCTTAAAAAGTCCCAAGGAAGTTGTGGACCAATTTTCAGCCATTTTGGAATTTTGTCACCTTTCGTGCGTTTTTTTTGCTAATTTCCCCGGACTATGTAGAGTTCTTACATACTCTTGCCCAATCAGGAGTTCCACTTCACGGCCTCTTTTGCAGGTTTGGTACATACTCCAATTATTATTCTGTTAAAAAATGTAAACCGTTCGAAGCTCGGCACCAAGCTACAGGTAAAAAAATCAAAGCCAAAATTATCAAATCCGCCAATCAAGGAAAAACCTGGTTCTACATATCTGCGAATTCCTTTAATCCCATTACTATTGTGTTCAAGGTTCTGCAATTTCATCAAACCAAAAATAAAAGCCGTAGGATAAAAATTGTCCAGACATTATCCAGAGGAAATTGTCCAAGCTTTCCAATTTTGCAAAAAAAAAATATTAGGTATTTTATGGAGAAAAATGTGGTTTTAGTTGAAATTTTAGTTAAAAAAAAGAAATTTTGACTTTGATGACTCATTACTCTGGAAGTTGGTAGGATAGAATCTTTTACAGTGTTAGATAGGTGTGTATTCTGCGTACGCTGATACCTTATTCATGAAAATAGGTCATAGCGTTACAAAAATACAGCGTGATATGTAAAACTCTAAAAAAAAATTTCAAAACGCCCTAGCGGATAAACCGTTACGATTCCCCCAATCCCATAAGATTTTTTGTTCGTCTATTCAAAACTTATCCACATCCAGCCGTTGTGAAACTCTATGCAAAAAATCGATATTGTAATTATTAAATTTTCTTTTTATAGATGAGATAATATTTCAATTAGTAAAATGGACTAAACTCAGTTTGCATATTAAAGCGGTGATTAAATTAAGTAATATTTCTGAATGTCGTTATCCGTCAATTTGTCAATTGAATTGTTTTCACCATTAAAGATAGTAAAATAATCGAATATCAGTTAATAAATAAAATGAAGTCTAGACGGATATTACATTGTATAGGATATTTTCTGATTAATTTTAACTATAAAATATCAAAATTTTTTGGTGTTATTCCGTTTAAAATAACTCAAAATCCACTATCAGTACAATATTCGAAATTCGGTACCTTCTATAATACTATATTTGCTTTTTCTGTATTTGCTCTTCCTATCTCCTATTATATTAAATTAGTGCAACATGATATTTTCAACAATCCAGCATTACTTTTTCCTGTCTTTTCAAATTTCATCAGTTTTACTGTCTCGGCTATTATCACGGCAACAGTACAATGGATAAATCGCAATGAATTCATGGATATCACTAAACTATTAATATTATTTTCGAATGAAATTCTTGATGTCAAAAGTGAAGTTATTGATAAAAAAACAAATTTAATACTTTTTATTGGTTTAGTAATTACTATAGCTCAAAGATTTATGGAATATATCTACATTACACAACATTCCAATTTGAATGAAATTTTTCACACTTTATTTGTTATTTGGCACATATATTGTCTTAGATTAACTTACAATTTATACATAGTAATTAGTATATTTCTTTTTCGGTTTTATGAAATATTAAATAAAAGATTAAATAAAATTTTTGATGAAATTAATAATCCTAATATTATTCCACGAAATAATTCTAATTTAAAAGGCACATGTGATGATTTAGTTCAAAAATTAAATGAAACATTAATATTGTATACGGAATTAAAATTAATTATAAAAAAATCAATAAAAATTTGTGAAGTACAACTTTTAGTGTTAACAGGCTCGATTTGTTTCAATGAAATCATACAACTGTACTATATTTATTTAGCTGTTAGTGATGATAAAGCATCAGATTTTTCTATTGGTGCGACTGATGCCATAATTGGTGTGGCTTTTTCCAGCTTAACTTTTTTAGAGGCATCAAACACTATTTGCTCATATGATATGATATCAAGGAATTCAGATGCTCTAAAAGATATTATTTTTCCAATTCCTGTTTGGATTGTTTTTGATAAAAGACTGGTTGTTGAAGTATAAGGAATAATATAGGTGAAATAGTTTTACTTTTATAATATACATTTCTTTTTAGATTGATATTTTGTATAATCAACTATTGATTAATGATACTGATGTAACAAAGTGCGGCATGATGACTTTCAATCGTGAAACAATTTTTTCAATTTGTTCATCCTGCTTATTATGTATGGTGACAATTATACAGTTTCACAGAGCTTTAAATTTGTAATTAAACAATAAAAAGTTGTGGTATTGACAGTTTTATTAATTAATTTTGAAACCCATTATTCTACATTTAATAGTAGTATTTAAATGATTGACTTGTTTATACTGGTTGAGGAATCCGGTTTTGCGCTAGTACAGGACATTTAGACCAGTGCCAAAACGCTTTTGAGAGGCCAAAAAACTAAAAAATTCTTAGCAGTATATGGATGGCGGCAAAATTTAGGATAAATTGTACATAAACGGGGAAAATCGAGAGCCCCGCTACAGATGACCGGAAGGGGGTGCCAAAATGTGTGTTTTAGGGGTGAAACGCGGTTTTTTACGATTTCTGGCAAAAGTAGACCTCCTATCGAAAAATGTGAAAGTTAAAAGTTGTAGATAATTAAAAAATCTATAACGTTCATTCAAACCATTTTTCGCCATAACCTCAAAAAAATGGACAAAAACGATAAAAAACACTAAAAACCAATTTTTTCATTTATCATTTTTTCTTTCACAAAAACGATTCGATTTTAATGAAATTTGGTGAAAATGTTAATTTTGTAAAAGCTGCAATTTTTTAAAGCGATGGATAATTTTGTTTCTTTTTTAACGATTTTAATTTAAAAAAAGGGTCCAATTTTCAATCAAAAAAGTTGACGGACAAAATTTGATTTTTCAACTTTTCAGGACGGATTTTTTTCCCTTGAAACCTCTACTTTCAGATGGTGTAAATGTTATTTTTTTCTCGACTTCCGAACCTGAAACTGTTACATGAAGTTCCGTTATAATATGTTACATTAAATTTACAGTTTACAGTACTTTATTTCAAAAAAAGATAAAGAAAGAATCAGTGAAGTTTACGGAAGAATCGATATTTGAAAAAGGAAGATTTTGGTTTTTCAAATTTTTATCGATGTTTTTCTATTGTGACACTATCATTTTTTTACACCATCTGAAAGTAGAGGTTTCAACAAAAAAAAATCAGTCCTGAAAAGTTGAAAAATCAAAATTTTGTCCGTCAACTTTTTTGATTGAAAATTTAACCCTTTTTTTAAATTAAATTCGTTAAAAACGAAACAAAATTATCCATCGTTTTAAAAAAATTGCAGCTTTTACAAAACATAAAAATGAACATTTTCACCAAACTTCATTAAAATCGAATCATTTTTGGGAAAGAGAAAAATCATTAATGAAAAAATTGGTTTTTAATGTTTTTTTATCGTTTTTCTCCATTTTTTTTATGGTTATGGCGAAAAATGGTTTGAATGAACGTTATAGATTTTTTAATTATCTACAACTTTTAACTTTTACTTTTTTCGATAGAAGGTCTACTTTTGCCAGAAATCGTAAAAAACCGCGTTTCACCCCTAAAAACACACATTTTGGCACCCCCTTCCGTTCATCTGTAGCGGGGCTCTCGATTTTTCCCCGTATATGTACAATTTATCGTAAATTTTGCTGCCATCCATATACTGCTAAGAATTTTTTTCTCAACAATTATCGGCACTGGTCTAATTGTGAAACAGACGTAAAAGCTTGTACTCACCTTAGAGAGCAGTCTAAAACGGAATTCGGAAAGGGTGAAATATGGTCAAAACAGCGTAACTTATGTACAAATTGTACACAATCGTTAATGGCTAGTTCAAGCTTTCTAGCGCTGGACGAGTCTAGAGAAGGAAAAATGGATATGCCAGATCAAAACATAATTGGACCTAAGTTTCGGCAGGAAACCATATGTTTGGCCTAGTGATGTTGTCACAGGAAGTCATACTGCTATTTAGAGCACCTCCTAGATTTTTTACTTTTTCAACGCAAGTCACAGGGATCCCATTCAAATCGATTTCTGGAAGAGCAGGAGGAGATATCGTAAAAAATACATCGGGACTTCGATACATTTAACTGAAGTAGGCTCAACGTCGAGGCCAGGATCGGATCCCGGTTTTTAGTGTAGTGAAACTCTATCCATTTAAACACTAAATTTGAAATTACATTCCCACAACATGGCTTTGTTACATTTTTTATCAGCTTGTGGTAATTTTAAATGCAAAATAAACATATTTCAATGAACCAAAAGTTGCATAAATTCTTTCCTCACACTTCCACTTCCTGTGCCAGTCTTGCCTTATTAGTAGAGAGAAAGTGCTATTTAAAAATGATGTAACCGCAACTTCAAAAAAATAGTTTTTCCAATATCAATTAATTTTTTTTTGTTATATTTCTTAGCTCGTCGATGGAGCTCGAAAATAATTAAAATAAATAAATAGTAAAACGTGACTTGGAGTATTTTATTATTTTATCCTCATCCCCGCCGTTTTTTCTCTCCCAATTTTTTTACTCAAAAAATTGGTGGCAGCGGTGAGATCCCATTTTTCTTCTTTTCCTTTATATTATTAGATTTAGCTGAGACCAAATTTCAATTTCTTATCATTTTTGTTTGTCATGCACTAATAAATTGTATATCAATTATTAATCGAAATGTTGAATTTGTTTTTATTATAGATAAGACCAATTTCAAGTAAAGCGTTTAATAAATTAAGTAATATTTCTGAATGTCCTTAGCCTTCAATTTGTCAATTCAATTGTTTTCACCATTAAAGATAGTGAAATAATCCAAAGTCAGTTAATAAAGAAAATGAAGTCTAGACGGATATTACATTGCATAGGTTACTTACTGATGAATTTTAACTATAAAATAACAAAGTTTTTTGGTGTTATTCCATTTAAAATAACTCAAAATCCACTAGCTGTACGCCACTCTAAATTCGGTACCATTCAAAATACCATAGTTGCCTTTTCAGTGTTTGCCCTTCCTATCTCCTATCACATTAAATTAGTAGAACATGATATTTATAACAATCCATCATTACTTTTCCCAGCCTTTTGCAATTTCATTACATTTACTGTCGGGGCTATTATCGCGACAACATTTCAATGGATAAATCGTAATGAATTCATGAAAATCACTAATCAATTAATTTTATTTTCCAAAGAAATTATTGATTTCAAAAATGAATTTTTTGATAAGAAATCAGTTTCAATTCTTTTTGTTGGTTTCATAATTTGTGTAGTTCAAAGATTTATGGAATATATGTACATTACTCAACAGTTCAGAATGGATACATTTTTTCACACTTTATTTATTTTTTGGCATATATATTGTCTAAGACTTACTTACAATTTGTATTTAGTAATTAGTATATTCCTTTATCGATTTTATGAAATATTAAATAAAAGATTGATTAAAATTTTCGATAAAATTAATAATCCTAATGTTTTTTCAAGAAATAATTCTAATTTAAAAGAATCATGTGATGATCTAGTTCAAAAATTAAATGAATTATCAATATTGTATTCGGAATTAAAAGTAATTATAAAAAAAGCAATTAAAATTTGCGAAGTACAACTGTTAGTGTTAACAGGCTTGTTTTGTTTTAACGAAATCATACAAATCTACTATATTTATTTAGTTTATAGTGGTGATAAAGCTGTACGAGATTTTTCTCTTGGATTGGTTGACGCCATAATTGGTGTGGCTTTTTCTATTTTAACCTTTGTAGAAGTATCAAACACTATGTTCTCATATGATATGATATTAAGGAATTCAGATGCTCTAAAAGATATTATTTTTCCAATTCCTGTTTGGATTGTTTTTGATAAAAGACTGGTTGTTGAAGTATAAGGAATAATATAGGTGAAATAGTTTTACTTTTATAATATACATTTCTTTTTAGATTGATATTTTGTATAATCAACTATTGATTAATGATACTGATGTAACAATGTGCGGCATGATGACTTTCAATCGTGAATCCATTTTTTCAATTTTTTCATCCTGCTTATTATGTATGGTGACAATTATACAATTTTATAGAGCTTTAAATTTGTAATAAAACAATAAAAAAATTGCGGTAGTTTAATAGTAGTATTTAAGTGACTGGCTTGTTTATCATGGTTAAGTTATGCAGGGCAAGTCATCGTGAGTAATACGTAAAAGCCTGTACTCACAACCTAAAACGAAATTCGAATAGAGTCAAAAGAGAGTAAATTATATACAAAGTGTACACAAAGGCTACTTCTTGCGCAGTATGAGTCTAGGACAGGAAAAGTTGATATAACATGCATTAGATAAGGTAGCAGTAAGGATTTTCTCTTCATTCATATGGGCAATCCTGCAAATCAAACTGCTATTCAGAGCAACTTCTAGATTTTTTACTTTTTCAATGCAAATGTTAGAGCATATGGGAATGCATGGGCATTGGGGAAAACTAAATCGGGACTTCGATACATTTAACTGAGGTAGGCTCAACGTCGAGGCCAAGATCGGATACTGGTGGCCGTGTAGTGAAACCGCATCCATTTAACTACTAAATTTTAAATTCCGTTCCCACAACTATGCATGGCTTTATTATACATTGCTTTACTCATTATCCTTTGAAATGCTGTATAAATTCTTTTCTCACATTTCCACTTCCTGTGCCTTGACGGCCGTTTTTTCTCTCCCTTTTTCTTACCATGTAACAAATTGGTGGCATCGGTTGGATATCATGATAGTGGATCCAGTGTTAAATATATTTATTCTTTTCCTTTTTTTTGGAGGAAGCGAATTTCTAAAATGTTGTTTGCTATAACCATAATAACCAAAATTTGGTGGATCAATTCCCAGCCAACAGGAGGAGCGTGCCTACACTTCAAAGGAGTTCCAGTCATTTTGATATAACCTAAAAGTGATAAAAGATTCATATCCTAAATCTCCCAGGTACCACGATGGACTCGCTGTAGGCTCACAGTCGCGCAGCAAGTGATCTGATACAAAGCCAAATTCTACTTAAATAATAATTAAGCGAACAGTGACACGTCAGGAGCACGGTCGACGCATTTCGATTTAGTCAATGTTTAAATAAACATCATCATCAGGAGCTCCACAGCCTATTGTTGGCCTTGGCTTCCTCCAGCGTTCGCCTCCATGATTCTCGATCTCTGGCCCGACTTTTCCAGTTTCTTATTCCCAACTGCCTCAAGTCTTCTTCGACGTCATCTATATATCTTTTCTTAGGCCGGCCGGGTCTGCGTTTTCCTGACGGTACTTTCCCCAGCACTATCTTTGTCGGGTTCCGTTCCGCACCTCGTTGGACGTGACCAATCCATCGCAGTCTGTTTATTTTGATCACTTTGACAATGTTTGGAATCTTGCTGATTTCATACAGCTCTGAGTTGTATCTTCTTCTCCAAATGCCATCAACCTGTATTCCTTTGTAGATCGAACGAAGAATTCTCCTTTCAAATCTTCCTACCAATGCTTCGTCTGCGTTTTTCAATGTCCACACTTCCGAACCATATAGTAGGACAGGCCTTATTAGTGTCGTGTAAAGTGCCAGTTTTGTCTTCCTTGATATATTTCTAGACGTCAGGTGCCTGCGTAGACCAAAGTAGCATTTATTAGCCAGTGCTATTCGTCTTCTGATTTCGGCCGATGTATCATTACCTTTTGTTATAATCGTGCCGAGGTACACAAACTCATCTACTGCTTCTATATTGTAGGTGTCTATCGTTATGTTCTGTCTGCTACTTCTGGCGTTTTTTGTGCACATATACTTTGTTTTGTGCTCGTTTATTTCCAACCCGATTTTTTTTGCGGCTTGCTCAAGTGCTACAAAGGTCTCCTTCATGCTCTCAAATGATCTTCCAAGGATAGCTATATCGTCGGCAAAGGCTAATATTTGCACTGACCTATCGAAGATGCACCCTGATGTGTTAATCGATGCATCTCTTACTGCTTTTTCTAGGGCCACGTTGAATAACAAGCAGGATAGTGCGTCGCCTTGCCTTAATCCTCTATTTGTTCTGAGGGGTGGGGATAGTTCACCATCTATTCTGACTCTACACCTTGCATCTTTCATCGAAATTTTCGTCAGTTCTACTAGGTGATTAGGTATTCCGAGCTGCTCCATACCATCAAATAACTCATTACGGTTCACACTATCGTAAGCATATTTGTAGTCGATGAATAACATGTGGATGTTTATGTTAAATTCAACAGATTTTTCTAGGGTTTCTCTGAGTACAAATAGCTGGTCGGTTGTGGATATTCCAGGACGAAAACCGCATTGATACTCTCCTAATATTCTTTCCACGTATGGTCGTAGTCTAATATAGAGTACACGTGAAAATACTTTGTACGTTGTGTTCAATAGCGTTATTCCTCTATAGTTGTTGCAAGATAGAGGGTCTCCTTTTTTGTGTAAGGGACACACTATGCCCTCGTTCCACTCATCAGGCATTTCTTTCCGTCTCCAGATTTCCACTATTACTTCATGTAGTTTTTGGATAGTTTCCTCTCCGCCTTGCTTAATGAGTTCTGCAGGTATGCTGTCAGACCCTGATGCCTTATTATTTTTTAGTGCTCGCAATGCCAGGCGTACTTCCTCTATGGTGGGGGCTGCTGTGCTGTCATTCTCATCGTCCGCGTTCATGTTCTGCACATTTCGGGTACCAATGTGGTCCTGCTCTGGGTTCATTAGTAGTAGTTCCTCGAAATGCTCTGCCCATCTAGCCAATACTTCGTCCTTATTACTTAATATCTCCCCACTTTTATCCTTGCACATTGTCACTCTAGGCTTGAATTCTTTCCGTTGTTGGTTTACCTTTTTGTAGAAGTTTCTTGCATCATTTAAGCTTGCTGATTCTTCTATTTTTTTCATTTGTTCTTCCCAATACTGCCTTTTTTTCGCTTTGTGCATTCTCTTCTCAGCTCGCCTCTTTTCTTTA
Organism: Thereva nobilitata; assembly: GCA_963855945.1. Taxonomy (NCBI): domain Eukaryota; kingdom Metazoa; phylum Arthropoda; class Insecta; order Diptera; family Therevidae; genus Thereva; species Thereva nobilitata. Next base: position 80,539,285 of record OY979697.1, read on the forward strand.
TACTCCTCTTCAGAGTTTCTTGTTCTGTGCCTACTTAGCATGACTTGGTAAGCTCGGTTTTTCTCCATTGTCACCTGGGCGCATTCTTCGTCAAACCATTCTACTCTTCGTTCTTGTTGAACGAAACCTAGAATATCTTCTGCTGTTCCTTTCACTGCTCTTTTTATGTCATTCCATTGGTCGTTCAAGTTTTCATGTGTGTTTTGACCAATTTCATTTATTCTTACGTTGAGCAGGTTCTCATAATCAGCCCTAGTTTGTTTTTCCTGCAATCCTGCCACGTTGTATTTTCTGTCTCTGTTTCCTCTTCTTGTTTTTATTGTCGATATCCTGGCCCTAATTTTCGTTCCCATTAAGAAGTGGTCAGAGTCTACATTTGCGCCGCGGTATACTCTCACATCAAGCACATTGGACTGGTGGCGCGCGTCTATAAGGACATGATCGATTGCGTTGTTGGTTACTCCATCTGGCGACTTCCAGGTTGCTTTTTGAATATCCTTATGCTGGAATTTGGTGCTGGATATAACCATATTTTGCGCCATGGCGAAGTTTATAAGTCTTAATCCATTATCATTGTGGTGTTCGTGCAAACTAAACTTTCCAATTGTAGGCTCAAACGCTGCTTCCCGTCCTATTTTAGCATTGGCATCTCCAATGACTATCTTTATGTCATGACGAGGACAGTTTCTGTATACTCTCTCTAAAGAGTCGTAGAACATCTCCTTTTCTTCTTCCGGGCTCTCTTCTGTTGGAGCGTGTACATTTATAACTGAATAATTGAAGAGTTTGCCCCTTAAACGAATCTTGCACATTCTTTCATTTATGGCTTCAAATCCTATGACAAGGTGCTTTATTTCCTTCCGAGCAATGAATGCTGTACCTAGTATGTGGTCTCTTTCTTTGCAGCTATAAAATATGTTATGTGTTCTTTTTTCGAATATTCCCTGTCCAGTCCATCTCATCTCCTGAATGGCCGCTACGTCCACTCTGTATTTCATCAATTCGTCTAGGAGAATTTTTAACTTACCGGGTTGGTATAGTGTTCTTACATTCCATGAAAATAAGTTCAAATCGTTGGCCTTTGTACGTTTGCCGGGTCGTCTCCGTGAAATCTGTCCATTCCGAGGCTCTGCCGTAGGTTCCATAGCAAAAGGTTAATGCCAGGAAGGGTTGCTAGCCCTTCACTGGTAGGCGAGAATATAGCGTCTCACACTCGCTACTACCGTCGTTAGTTGGTTATCCAGGGGGCACCACATGGAGGTGACGGTTCGATTTTGCAAAAATCGGAGTTAAATTCTCAACCAACACCGAGTGGGAGAAGCGTGCCCACACTTTCTACAAGCTGAAAAAGGTGTTCCAGCTCTGTCCAGTGTGGCGCTAAGATTACCAGAATTACTTTTGTAATAATAAACCGTCAAACTACTACTCCTCTTACTAAGCCACTAAAGAAGAAGGTTTAACGTCGACCAGCACGAAATACGACGCAAGTCTGTCGTAGTCTTCTCCAAGGATTTGGTGTTTTGTGCACATACTCATATAAAGCTGTACTTTATCAACGTAGATATGAATCGTAGAATGTTTAGCAAGTAAAAGAGATCCGATTTGAATTTATAAAAAAAATGCTGAATAAGTAAAGTAATCCGAGAATGGAAGCTTGTGGGACGCCCGAGCTAAGTAAGGCAATAGAGGAACTACAGGCACCTAGTTTAATTTGTTGAGGGCGGTAAGTTAACAAACTATGCAAGAGTTTAAGAGCGGTTAGAGAAAAATGGACTTGCGAGTAGAGTTTTTGCAGAAGCAAGAAATTAAGGCTATCGAAAGCGTTTCAAAAGTAGAGCAATACTAGACATCACACGCGAAGCCCATCAAGGAATGTGCTAATATCATTCGTTACTTTTAAGAAGCAATGGTATTTGGGAAATCAGATTGCTACACGTTTACAAATTGAAGTTGTTTACTATGTTCAAGAATTTGACTTGCTAACAGCTTTCCTAGAACTTTTGCTAAAAATGGAAGTATACTAATAGGTCGATAGTCAATACAGGCAATGCAGGAGTTGAATAGGTAGAATATGCAGCAAACAAGGTTGTAAAATTTTCGTTACGATGAGATACATATGACACCCTCGGAGCAAAAGCGGGTTAAATTAACAAAGAGAGCGAAAACGGTTCGGTAATTTTTTTAGCGCAAAAACGGAATATCTTCGCGTTCTTAGAGTAAAAATGGTATAACTATACTTCAGCGCAAGAACGGTGTATCAAAAAACCGAGAGGAAAAGCGGGTCAACTTTTTATTCCGCGTTTGCTCTTAATGAAAGCTTATACCGCTTTTGCGCGCAAATAAAATTTGAACTGCTTTTGTTCTCAGTTTTCATTAAAAATGCTATGCTTATGGTTTTACCAATAAAAGCATAACCAAAGCATCAACATCCTTTACTCGAATTTTCCATAACTCGCTGATTTTTTACAGTCCCTTGCAATTCAAGTTAAAGAGATTCCACTATAGTTTTTGCATTTTTACAATTTTTTTTTTCATTTCTGAGGTTAATTTTTGCAAGAATAAAAGATTTTTGTTATTTTTGAAATTTTCGTTTTTCATACATATTTTTCGAAATTATAGAATTTTTCATTTGAAATTATTAACGTACATTTTTACGATTGTTGTAATTTCTCATTTTTTATTACAATTGTTATAGTTTGTCTCTAGTTCTACTTTGTCCACTTTCTGAAATTTTATCTTTAATTTTAGGGTAAATATTGTACATTTTTCCCGTTCAGTCATCTATTTTTGTATCGCCTTAATTTCTAAAAAATATTGCTATTTTTCTATAATTTTTGGATTTGACACTTTCAGTTTCAAAATGATTGCCTTTTTCATTTTAATATTAATAAGTTTGCATTTTTGGCAATAATATCGCAGTTTTTGATTTTGATGTTTGCAATTTTTGAAATGTAGTTAAAAAATCGGAATTTTTGAAAAAACAACTACAACTATCTACAACTACTATTACGTGAAAAAAACGTAAATTGAAAAAACTCATAAAATGCAAACATTACAAAAATTGAAGTTAGTAATCAAAGTACAGTACCTACAGGTAAATGAGCCCAAAAAGGCTAAATAGCGGAAATAATTAGATACATGCTGAAAATTGGCAGAGAGCTTCCTTTTGGGGTTCTTAATAAGGGGCTATAAAGTCTAATTATTTTCCACCCAGGGAAGCCCACTTTTTGGGGGTTTTAGCCCTCAAAAGGGTATTTTTGGATTTTTCTGCAATTTTGTTAGTAAAAGGATAAAAATCTTCCGTTTAGGGTTCTCAATAAGAGGTGTTAAAGTTAACCGATTTTCCACCCTGTGAAACCCCACCTTTTGTGTTTAGTTCCCAAAATGGATATTTTTCGATATTTTTGCAATATTACTTAATATATTTTTGTTTTTTGTCAATATCTATATCTTATGAAAACAAGATTTTCTTTTTTTTTGTTTTTGTCCGAACGTCATGGAGAAAAAGGTATGATGGAAATATCAGACAAAAGGACCCCGCACCGAATTTTCTTGAAATTTTGCAGGTTGATAGTTCTCAACATGTAGATCAAAAGGCTTTATGGGCAGTCTCAAAACATTTTTTAGAGTTTTACATATCACAATATATTTTTGTAACCCTATGACCTATTTTCATGAACCGTTCATAACCGTGTACGCATCATAGTCCCACCTATCGAAAACTGTAAAAATCAAGGTTCTACCCTATCAACTTCCAGAGTAATGAGTCAACAAAAACAAAATTTCGTTTTTTTAACTAAAATTTCAACTAAAACCACCTTTTTCTCCATAAAATACCTAGTTAACTAATTTTTTTTTGCTAAATTGGAAATCTTGGACAATTTCCTATCAATAATGTCTGGACAATTTTTATGCTACGACCTTTACTTTTGGAGTTATAAGCAATTTTAATGCTAAAAAGGGCTCTATTTCGTACTTTTTTAGTACTTTTTCACCTAAGCTTTGCCAAAAAGTACCAAATAAGCATGAAGAAGTACAAAAGGGTCGTGAAACTTTATTCTTATAAAACTGGAAAGCATTCATTGAATGAACAAAGATATAATGCATTTAAACAGTCCCTTCGGAAAGAAAAGGCAATGTTTCACTCATTTAGGGCATACCAACGGTACAATGTTGACTTGGGAATGGATAAAAATCCAAGCGAATGGGGTTGGGAACTAGAAATGGATTTTACGAGCCTATGAAAACTCAACAAGAACCAGAACTATATGTATGTACCAACACATGTGTATCTTATACATTTATTTATTCAATAACTCAAGCAGATACAATTTTTCTAACAAAAGGCGTAAAGAAGAGACAATTTTCGTTTTCTCATAAGATTTAAGATTGAAATTGAATAAAAAAATATCATTGGTATAAAAAAACAACACTGAAAAAAAATCGAAAAATACCGATTTTGGGGGGAGAAAAGGGATTTCCCGAGGTGGAAAATCATGAGACTTTAATACGTCTTATTAAGAACCCTAAAAGGAATATCTCTGCCCGTTTTTAGGATTTAACTAACAAATTGCAGAAAAATCGAAAAATACCCATTTTGAGGTCTAAAACCCGCTAAAAAGAGGGTTCCCTTATTAATAACCATAAAAGGAAGCTCTCTGCCAAATTTCAGCCTGTACCTAAGTTTTTCCGCTATTTTTCCTATTTTACCTGTTACGATAAAAGATAAATATGATGAAAATTTATGTCAGAAATGCAAAAATTCCCAAATAAGCAGTCAAAAATGAGAAAATTGCAAAAACATAAAACTTATCATCAGTGATGTACAAGATACCCTATACAAAGTATCTGGAATACAAAATGCAAGATACTTTTAAATAAAGTATTTCAGATACCAGATACAAATAACTTTCTGGAATGGTATCTGAAATACTAGATGAAAAATACGTATCTTTCAAATACTTTTTAAAGATAAAATACTTTTATAAGAAAGCAATATTTTATTGAATGTAAGTTTATTTTTTTACGTGAATTATTTACGAATTAATCGCGTTAATCGCGCAAATGTGACAAGACAAAATATAATATTTTTAAGGTTTTAATTGAGACTTAAGTAAAACCAGTTTTTCAAACATTTTATCACTCTTTTTTCTTCGATGAGGCCCCACAATTCCCATACCCCCAAAAGAGAAGAGTCGCTCCACAGGGGCAGAACTTGGCAAACAGGTGTTATATTTAAAAAAATATTTTTTTTATTGCAGGATAAGCATTTAAGCTCTTTAAGTTGGTATCTTTATTATTAAGGTATGGCAGCGTTTCTAAGTCAGCGGTCCTGCCAGTAGACCCTGTGTTTTCGCCACTTGCAATAGAGGAATCAGAATCCTCTAAAAACACGTAATAAGATTCATCTTTTGATTTTTTTTGTATCATCTCCAATATTGTCTAAAGCCTCCGATTTTTGTTTTTCAGATCGACTAATTCTTCGTGTTTTAGTCAGGATAGGTTCTTTTACATATTCTTTTCGCGCTTTTGGTAGCCATTTCATTTTAAAGAATGGATGTGACACGATCACATGTTGAATTCTTATTAGCTCAGGTAACAGACAACCATAGCAAGTCTCTTTTTCCCCTTGAGGCTTTGAATAGCTTCTGCTATTAGCTTTTAACAGTCCACATATTCACTTAAAACTTAAAAGTGAATTTCAGTTTCTTTCAACGGAGGTAATTTTAAAATTTTATTATTACTAAAAGTATTTTAGCAAACATAGTATGTACAAAATACTAAGATACCAAACAAAAGGTATTTAAATACAAGATACAAAATGAATTTTAAAAAAGTATTTTAGATACAAGATGAAAATACGTATTTTGTATCTTGTATCTGTATTTCAGATACTTGTATCTTAAATAAGTCACATCTCTGCTAATCATAAGTGCATACAAACACTTCAAACATACAAAGAATTTATGTTACAAACGCGGAAATTCCAAAAAATTCAAAATTGAGGAGTTTATTTCACATGTCCTCCATCCATTTTTTTACAGCAACGAGTAAAAACTGTGCGTAAGCCTAGTTAAGTTAAAGATATTTATTTTTAAAAAATATGCCGACACACATATAGTGCAGGCGCTGGGCGGAATTGAGTGTGCAAAATGTGAGGACCGCATTCCGTCAACAGATTTCAGTTGAGACGAGCTCAAAGATGAATAATCCGGATGTTGCCGGTCAATTTTTGGGTCCAATTTTTTTTACCCCCCTTTTTTTATTGGGACCTCTACGGCTTCCATGGCCCGCTTTTTGACGATGGATTTTGATGAAGCACCACAAAATAAGACGAAAATATATAATAAATTTTTTCGATATCACGCTTGGTTTTCGAGAGATTGGCACTTGAAGTTGACTTTTTGAGGTATTTCCCCAAGGTTTATAGTTATGTCACAGCTAGGATTTCCGTGCCACCGATATTTTAATTATGGATTTCGATAAAACAACCCTAAATAAGACGAAAATGTAAAATACTTTTTTTCGATATCTCGCTTCGTTTTTTGAGAAATCGATACTTGAAGTTTTAGGTATTTTCAAAAACATTCTACAGCATTAATCGTTTCCAAAAAATACTAATAAGTATAGACTGGGAGCTGGAGCGAATTGAGTCCGCAAAATGTGAGGACCGCCTTTTATCAATTGTTTTGACCTCAGAAAGGTTTACAGATTATGGTTCTTGATGTTGCCAGGAAGCTCATTGGTCCATTTTGTTTTTATACCCCATCCCCTTAGATATTCAAAATTCGATAAAGCAGCTGCAAGCCATTAGGCCTTTCCACACTAATATTCTTGCTGCAGTATTCAAACCGAGTTTTTAGGAAAGGGGTAAGAGAATCAAGGAGAATTCATCTCTTTTTGTAAAGAATTCTCTTCGATTCTCTTACCCCTTTCCTAAAACCCCGGTTTGAATACTGCAGCAAGAATACTAGTGTGGAAAGGCCAATTGTTCGACAATCCGATGCACATTTACAGGGCTGAATTAAAAACTCTGGCAAATGTTGCTTCGTCATTTGTCGTGGGTACAAGTTACCATTTATATTTTTATAACCAAATAAGGTATAATCCGACCTTGCAAGGCCCGCCGCCCGCCCTACCCACCTTCAATTACGATTCCAGACTCCCCAGTGCAGGCGCTAAAGGAAGTTGAGTATGCAAAATATGAGGACCGGCAACTATGATCAAATTCTTAAAATTGAGACCTCAAATAACAAAAAAAGCGATGTTGCCGGCAGCTGTGTTGGTCCTTTCACTTCCCCTCTTAGCTACCGCACAAACATATATTTGGATACATGCTGATCAACCAAAATTTGAGTCGATTGATTATACCCTACTTGGTTATAAAAATATAAATGGTAACTTGTACCCACGACAAATGACGAAGCAACATTTGCTAGAGTTTTTAATTCAGCCCTGTAAATGTGCATCGGATTGTCGAACAATGCCTTGCAGCTGCAAAAGATCACAATTAAATTGTATTGTGTTGTGCAAATGCACTAATAACGACTGTAAAAATAAACACGGATGATTATTTGTATTTGTTCGTACATTTATGTTAAAGTTATCTTTCGTTAAAAAAAAATTATTATTTTTGACTTTTTTATTAATTATTTTTTGGTATTATTTCATTTATGCACCTATTATTACCTTTATTCATGACAAAAACCTGCATATTGACACTAAAACAATCATTAAAATTGCTCTAAAGCATTTGCTTTATCGAATTTTGGATATCTAAGGGGGAGGGGGGGTCATAAAAACAAAATGGACCAATGAGCTTCCTGGCAACATCAAGAACCATAATCTGTAAACCTTTCTGAGGTCAAAACAATTGATAAAAGGCGGTCCTCACATTTTGCGGACTCAATTCGCTCCAGCTCCCTTTCTATACTTATTAGTATTTTTTGGAAACGATTAATGCTGTAGAATGTTTTTGAAAATACCTAAAACTTCAAGTATCGATTTCTCAAAAAACGAAGCGAGATATCGAAAAAAAGTATTTTACATTTTCGTCTTATTTAGGGTTGTTTTATCGAAATCCATAATTAAAATATCGGTGGCACGGAAATCCTAGCTGTGACATAACTATAAACCTTGGGGAAATACCTCAAAAAGTCAACTTCAAGTGCCAATCTCTCGAAAACCAAGCGTGATATCGAAAAAATTTATTATATATTTTCGTCTTATTTTGTGGTGCTTCATCAAAATCCATCGTCAAAAAGCGGGCCATGGAAGCCGTAGAGGTCCCAATAAAAAAAGGGGGAAAAAAAAATTGGACCCAAAAATTGACCGGCAACATCCGGATTATTCATCTTTGAGCTCGTCTCAACTGAAATCTGTTGACGGAATGCGGTCCTCACATTTTGCTCACTCAATTCCGGCAAGCTCCCAGTCTAATAAAGTATTTTATTATTTTATTGTCAAAAAATCGTAGAAATACATTAACTGGTTATTGTGAAAAAAACAAAAACCAAATGAACATCTACCTTAATATACGAATGGACATGTCACCCTTTGATAATAAGCTCCTCAATTATGAATTCAGTTGCATTGTCTTGTCTAGTAAAGTGAAGAAAATGTTGTCTAAATATAGATTTCCAAGTAATAATGTAAGCAACTGCGGTATAAACAAAAACTGGGGGCAAAAGAGGTTTAAGTTTTCGTTAGAGGGCAAAAACGGTTTAGAAAGTTAACCCGCTTTTGCTCTAAGATTTTTTCCGTTCCGTTCTTGCTCTGAATAATAGTTGAACCCCTTTTGCTCTGAAATATGTTTATTCCTCTTTTGCTGCAACATCAATATAGCCCGCTTTTGCTCAGAGAGGGACATATACAAAATTAAACGGGATAATGGTTTCTCAATTATTAAAGTTGATACCGATTTTGTTACTATAATTTTTGTGCGATGGTAAAATTATTAAATAATATTTATGAATGTCATTAGCCTTCAATTTATGAATTGAATTGCTTCCGCAATTAAAGGTAACGAAATAACCAAAACAAAACCAAATTCAGTTCTCAAACAAAATGAGGCGTGGTAGGATACTAAATCGTGTAGGATATTCATTGATTAATTATTATTATAAATTAGCAAAACTTCTTGGTGTTATTCCATTTAAAATAACCCACAATCCACTATCAGTACATTATTCAAAATTCGGTAAAATCTATAATACTATATCAATGCTTTCAGTGTTTGCTCTTCCTATCTCCTATTACATTAAATTAGTGCAACATGATATTTTTAACAATCCATCATTACTTTTCCCTTCCTTTTCCAATTTCATCACTTTTACTGTCGGGGCTATTATCGCGGAAATAATCCAATGGATAAATCGTAACGAATTCATGAAAGTCATTAATCGGTTGATTTTATTTTCGAATAAAATTATTGATTTCGAAAATGAAGTTTTTAATAAGGAATCGGTTTCAGTTCTCTTTGTTAGTGTAGTAATTTCTATAGTTCAACGATTTATGGATTATGTATACCTTTCCCAAAATATCAGTTTGGATTCAGTTTTTCACATTTTACTTATATATTGGCATTTATACAGTCTTGCAATAAATTTCAATTTGTACTTAATAATTAGTATATTTCTGTTTCGTTTTTATGAAATACTAAATAAAAGATTAAGCAAAATTTTTAAAGAAATTAATAATTCTAATATTATTCCACGAAATAATTCTAATTTAAAAGAAACATGCGATGATTTAGTTCAAAAATTAAATGAAACATTAAATTTATATTCAGAATTAAAATTAATTATAAAAAAATCAATTAAAACTTGTGAAGTACAACTTTTAGTATCAGCAGGCGCATTTTGTTTACATGAAATCATGGGAATCTACTATGTTTATTTATCTCTTAGTGGCGATAATGCTGTATCCGATTTTTATATTGGAACGACTGATGCCATAATTTGTGTGACTTTTTCCATCTTAACTTTAGTAGGAATTTCACATCTTATTTTGTCCTATGATATGATAATAAGGAATTCGGAAGCCGTAAAAGATATTATTTATCCACTTCCTGTTTGGATAATTTTTAATAAAACACTGGTTATTGAAGTATAAAATATAATGGAGGTGATATAGTTTTTTTTATAATATACATTTCTTTTTAGATTGATATTTTGTATAACCAAGTTTTAATCAATGACACTGATGTTACAATGTGCGGCATGATGATCTTCAACCGTGAATCAATTTTTGCAATTTATTCATCATGTATATTATTCATGGTGACAGTTATACAATTTCATAGAGCTTTAAATTTGTAATTAATAATAAAAAGGTGTAATATTGACAGCTTTATTAATTCATTTTGAAACCATACTTTTACTTTTAATAAAAATTGGTGGCAGCGGTGGCACTCCACTATGGTGTCCGAGCCATCGTATTCTGCTCAATTTTATGTATGTAACTATATTTGCTTCGTCATGTATACTTCATGTATACTATATTTTCTTCGTCATGTATACTTCGTCATGCATACGCCATTCGTTTTGTTTAACCCATGCAAGACAACATATTCATTTTAGGATTTTTTTCCGAAGATTTTTTAGCTGTTATTCTGTTTGCTTGGTCAATGACGAAACCTCCTACCCGTAGAATAGAACTGGGTGGATTAATATTTTATATATATTCTCGCTTTAAATTGTCTTGAGATTTTTTGGTTCTTTAAAATCGGGACTAGTGCGAAATAAGTTTTGTTTGCGTCTATGAATGTTGTCATTTATATTATTTATAAGCACTTCTATAGTCATAAGCATTTCTATAGTCTACACAAAAAAAGATGTATTTCAGTATTTCTCGCATTATACAAATTTGATCTGTTGTCGATCTGTTCTTTCTAAAACCTGCTTGGATAATCTCCTACTTGGTCGTCCATATATGGTTTCAGTCTACTTGAAAGTACTTTATAAGCTGTGCTCAAGAACACGATTGGTCTGTAGTTTTTCAATTTTGTAGTTCATCAATTCACCTTTTTTGTGGACTGGGAGAATTGTGCCTATGAGACTATGTAAGGCAAGACATATAGCATTTTACCACCATTTTTTAAGGTTTCTGTTGGTATACCATGCGGTAGGTGAAGTCTCTAAAGTATTTCTCCCACGCCGCGAGTGGATACTACTAGCTTTAGTACCAACCTCTCTGTGCTGGGTTTGTATCCTTTCTTTATCATGTTTAGTCTAGTAACCCTTCCCTTTATGCTGCTTTTAATTTTTGCACGTAATTTGGAGTATTAAATCATTTTATCTTCATCCCGGCCATTTTTTCTATCCCAGGCTAAAAAATTGGTGGCAGCGGTGGGATCCCACGACGGTGGATCCAGTGTAAATGTGTTAAATATTTTTCTTCTTTTCCTTTATTTTGTCATTGCCGAGTTAACCATCCAAATACCAAATAAAACGGGAAAAATTAGTCTTTCAATTAATAAAGTGGACACCGATTTTGTGATGAATAAATTATTAAGTCATTTTATTCTGAATGTGAATTGAATTGCTTCCGTAATTAAAGGAAACGAAATAACCAAAACAAAACAAAATTCAGTTCTTAAACAAAATGACGGGTGGTTGTATTAAATCGTGTAGGATTTTCGTTGATTTATTTGTATTATAAAGTAGCAAAACTTTTTGGTGTTATTCCATTTAAATTAGCCAAAAATCCACTATCAGTACATTATTCAAAATTCGGCATAATCTACAATACATACCATTGATATTCAGTATTTGCCCTTCCTATCTTTTATTACATTAAATTAGTGCAACCGTATATTATTCAAAATCCGTCATCACTTTTCCCAGGATTTTCATCACTTTTACTGCAGCCAGGTATGCGGTCCATGAACTATTATCCGATAACTGTTCTGACACAGTAGGGGTAGACTGTGGCTCATTGACTGCTTTAGGCAAATGTCCTACTAGGTTTCCTACTGGTCTAATGAAAGGAAGCGTAAACTTCATAGCCTCTGATAAATAATACGGTTTGAAGTGAAAAAAAACAAGCAACTGAGAGACTTGGAGCCTAGGATATCGAATCTCCTAGTCACTGGTTGCGCAGCTGCCGAGTATCTGCGACTGGAGTATCCCCTAAGTGCTACCGTCGAGTTTTTTAATCTCCGAGTATTACGGTCTTTCCGAGATTTGAGCAATGAGCAGTGTGAGCAGTGCCGAAGTTGGCATAGGATTTTCTGTCCTTGTAGATTCAGGTAGTGGTAGTGGATTCAGTAAAATTATTTTTCAAGGATGTTACCAAGGAATTTGCTTCATTACCACAATAATTACCATAATTATAAACACTCCTACATATAAATTTGTTATTAATTTAATTTTGTTAACACATTTTTCTCATTAGCACAAGAAACGGTGATTACGTTGGGAATTTTTTCAACGGTTTGTAATTTGTGAACAGAATTGATTTAGTCATTACAAGTGAAAATGTAATCAAAAATCAATTTCAGTAAATAAACAAAAAAGAACGCGGAAAGATGTTAAATTGTATAGGATATACGTTTATTAAGCTAAGCTATAAATTGGCGAAACTTTTTGGTGTTATTTCATTTAAAATTAGCCAAAATCCACTAGCAGTACACTATTCAAAATTCGGTACAATCCAAAATACTATATTTGCTTTTTTCGCATTTATTCTTCCGATATCTTATTACATTAAACTATTGCAAAATGATATTTTTAACAATCCATTATTACTTTTCCCATCTGTTACAAATTTTATTACTTTTAATATCGCCGCAATTACTACAACAATAATTCAATGGAAAAATCGTAACGAATTCATGCAACTTAATAATCGATTAATTTTACTTTCGCGAAAAATTTTTATTTTTGATAATAAGATTTTTAATAAAAGATTAGTTTCATGTTTTATTATTAAATTAATAATTATTGTAGTTCAAAGATTTATGGATTATGTTTACTACTCCAAGGAATCATACGGTTATGAATTAGTTCACGGTTTAATAATATTGTGGTATATGTATAGCGTTAGGATAACATATAATTTGTATTTAGTAAATAGTATAATCATATTTCGATTTTATGAAATATTAAATAAACAGTTAATTACAATTTTTAAAGAAATCAATAATTCTAATATTATTCCACAAAATGATTTTTATTATAAGAAATTATCTGAGAATTTGTTGCAAGATTTAAATGAAATATTAAATTTGTATTCAGAATTAAAATTAATTATAAAGAAATTAATTAAAATTAGTGAAGTACAAGTATTAATGTTAATAGGCTCATTTTGTATAACCGAAATCACACAAATGTACTATCTTTATTTAACTGTAAGTGGTAATAAATCATCACTGATGTGGACGGTTGGACTGACTGATGCTATTATTGGTGTGGCTTTTTCTATTTTAACATTTGTTGATATTTCAATTACTATTTTGTCATATGACATAATATTAAGGAATGACGAAGCTGTACAAGATATCATTTATCCCATTCCTGTTTGGATAAGTTCTGATAGAGGATTAGAAGTTGAAGTATGTATATAGAAAATGATGAGGCAAAATATTTTTGTTTTTATAATATTCTTTTATTTTTATTAGATTGATATTTTGTATAATCAAGTATTGATCAATGACACTGATGTAACAATGTGTGGCATGATAATCTTCAATCGTGCATCTATTTTTGAAATTTATTCATCTTGTGTATCGCTTATGGTGTTACTTATAGGATTTTATAAAAGCTAAAATTCTGAATAAACATTTTAAATATGTTATATAATAACTTATAAATAAACAAAACAAAATTACCATCGATATACGAAGAGATTTTCCTTCACTTTTAATTTCTTCGATTTTTGTCGAGCCGCGTTATGAATTTTGAGAAAAACAAAATTTTTATTTCTAATCATAGGTTCAACTCGAGTCTGGTTGGCACTACGCTCTAATGTGAATAATTCGAGAATACTAACGCCTTGTAAAGCAATTTCCAGACTACACCCTTAACCTATCCTACCCTTTTTCTGGTCTATCGTTGCCTACCATATTCATGGAATTCATCGGCCCGGAGCCAGCTATTGACACACCCATCAATTTGGTGAAGAGGGACCTGGACGGAACACACAGAACCTGACTGGGCCAACTCTAAGCAATTTCTTCCCGTACCGTCTAGGTAGACTGCAAAACCGGTTCCAAAGGTCTGGTCAAGAAATATGAGGTATACGGGTATAGGCAAAGTGATTACAGGCTTTACTTTTGGACCTTATACTTCACTAAAGAAGAAGAAGAGACAGTAGGTTTTTTATTGAAAATCGTTACACATCTCTCGTGAAGGTATTGAAACTTACCAAGTATTTTACATGGGAATGCTTCGTCCACACATGGATTTAAAGTTTAGATATGGTATAGTGCCATTCCATGAAAATGGGACCAAAAAAATTTTTTTAGAACTCGACTCACCATTTTCCTTCATATTTCGTACATTTGGAGTACTAGTGACTAGTATTACGTAGGTACAATATTTCGCCAAAATGATCCCGTACGAGGGATTTTCTCAAAATTTGACTGGCAACACTAAAGATAAGTTACCTGAGTCTCATGCTGGGATTGAAGAATTTTTAATGGTTTTATTTAGCTTCACCTCGTATATTTGTTTGTTTGTTTGGTTCAAATCTTGGGACAGATTTTCCGATTACTTCTACTGAACCACACATTGAGTTCCCGTGACAATGCTGACAATTTTGTAAAAAATCAAGATGGCGGACGAATTTTGCAATTGTGTTCCGATTCCATTGAAAATCGGTAATGGGGGGGGGGGGGTTTAGGGCCAAAAATTTCAATTCTGTGGTCAAAATTTGAAAATTGGAAATGGCGGCACCAATATGGCGGTTTAATTTTGCAAATGTGATCTGAATCCATTGAAAATCGGTATTGGGGGGTTCTAAGGGCAACAAATGACAATTCTATGGTCAAAATTTGACAATACAAAATGGCGACGCCAATATGGCAGATGAATTTTGGAAATGTGTTCTGAATCTATTGTAAATCGGTATCGGGGGGTTTTTAGGGCCACACATGACGATTCTGTGGTCAAAATTATAAAATTCAAAATGGCGGATGAATTTTGCAAATGTGTTCTGAATCCATTAAAAATCGGTATCGGGGAGTTTTTAAGGTCACAAATGACGAATCTGTGGTCAAAATTTAAAAAAAATCAAAATGGCGGCGCCAATATGGCAATTACGATTCGATTTCACTGAAAATCGCTATTTGGGGGTGTTTAAGGTCGACAATAATGAATTTTTCGTCAAAATTAGAAAATTAGATATAGCGCTGGCAATATGGTATGCATAACAAATCACTTCACCAGAATTTTGTAAAAAGTAAAATCCAAAAATGACGAATAAAATAAAAATAGGTAAAAAAACTTTTAAGTTAAATGGTTTTATTTTAAATCATAAGCTGTACCAAAAACTAGAAAATAAATTAGAACACAAACATACACCTTCTTGAGATTCTGACGCCTGGTAAGAAATCATGCAATAGTAGCAGTGCTGTCTTCTCATGTCGTATGCCAAGGGGCACTTTGTGTCGTTGCGTCAGCGGATTAAGTAATATTCTGGAACTTTTTACAGACTAAAATAAAAACATGGGGCGCATAAAAACCTGTATAACAGCTGTATAATTAAATACAAACGACTTGTCTAGAAAAATGTGTTTCCAAGTCCACCAAATAAAATAAATGCGGTTAGTGTTAGATAGTAGACAAACAACACAAAAAGGTAGGGGCTATTTCTGCTGCCCGTTTTCAAGATAGGACGTTTTGGATTTTGGCTTTGGGAAAAAAATGTAACTTAATGATTTAGAATAAAAAGGTAATGAAACAACGGTCGATTTCCACAAAGAGGGTATCTTTGTAATCGTAAGAAATGCGGCTTTCATTTAATTAATAAAAACAATAGTGTACGATAGGAAAAAATAGAAATAAAAGGGTTTATTTGTAAAAAAATATGAAAAAAACGCAATATTTGCCAACATATTTCACTGTAACTCAAAAAGTAGATCGTTAAGGTCCTTTTTTCTGAACTTTTTTAACATCCACAAAAGTTACCTGAAAATTTCTCAGGACACTCCAAGGCTCCAGCTGGCTTAGTTTTTTTGCTATTTGCTATTAAAAAATCTGATGGTATTTTTGAATTCATATATTACAGTCATATAAATGTACTAATAATAATCTGATACAATGTGACAAGTAAAGTCAATAACAGAATTTGTAACGTTGATCAACTGATTTTTTCTGTGCAATTATGGAACGCGTAACAAATCTCTATTTTTATCTGCTAATTTAATACGATATCCACATTAACATTTTTTTACATTAGGATTTCAAGATAACACTAAGCAATTTTTTTAATGTAATTTGTCAATCAAGTTGCTTATGTGAATACAGGTGAGAAAGTAATCAAAGTCCAACTTCAATTAGTACAAGCAAAAGCGACTGGAAAAATGTTGGATCGTATAGGTTATACCTTGATTAAATTAAACTATAAATTAGCAATATTTTTTGGTGTTATCTCATTCAGAATTAACCAAAATCCTCTCGCCGCACAATATTCAAAATTCGGTACGATATGCAATAATATTTTTTTATGTTCGGCATTTCTTCTTCCGATATCGGTTTACACTAGATTACTGGATTATGATGTTTTCAACAATTCGGCATTACTTTTTCCAGCTGTTACTAACTTTTTCACTTTTAATGTTGCAGTCATTACAACGGCCTTAGTTCAATGGAACAATCGGAAGGAACTTATGCAAGTTATTAATCAATTTATTTCACTTACGAAAAAAGTTTCTTATTTTGATAAGAATGTTTTTGATAAAAAGTCAGTCTCATTTCTTATTGTTAAATTACTAATTGGTGTATTACAAAGATTTTTGGATTATCTACTTCTCTCGCACGAAGAGTTCAGTTTGCATGTGTATCATGCTTTAATAATTTTGTGGCATATGTTTTGTCTTAGGATAGTGTGTAATTTGTACTTAGTAAATGGCATATTTGTATTTCGATTTTATGAAATATTAAATAAAAACTTAATTACAATTATTAAAGAAATTAATAATCCTAATATTATTCCACGAAATGATTTTTATTATAAGAAATTATCTGAAAATTTAGCTTGGAAATTTAATGAAATATTATTTTTGTATTCGGAATTAAAATTAATTATAAAGAAATTAATAAAAGTTAGTGAAGTTCAACTTCTAGTGGTGACTGGCTCCGTATGTCTTAACGAAATCACACAAATTTATTATATTTATTTACTTTCTGGTGGTGATACAACTACAATAGACTATAATATTGCATTATCTGATGCTATTTTTGCTGTTTTTTTTTCTATGTTAACTTTTGTAGATGTTTCAATTACTATTTGGTCATATAGCATGATATTAAGGAATGCAGAAGCTGTACAAGATATTATTTATCCGATTCCTGTTTGGATAAGTTCTGATAAAGGATTAGCTGCTGAAGTAAAGAAAATTATACAAGTGAAAAATTTTAATATATGTACTTTTCTTTTCAGGTCGATATTTTGTATAATCAAGTGTTGATTAATGACACCGATGTAACAATGTGTGGAATGATGACCTTCAATGGTGAATCTATTTTCGCAATTTATTCATCGAGCGTATTATTCTTGAAGACAGTTATACAATTTCATAGAGCTTTAAATTTGCAATAAACAATAATCGTGTATATGGATCAATAGTTTTATTAGTTCTATTTATTTTTTTTTATATTTATGGCGAATGTGTCTATCAAAAATATTAAAAAAATCTATCTCAGAATTTGGTAGATGTAGGCAGTTTAACTAATTGTGAATTAAAATTGTTCAATCAAGAGAAGCGATGAACCCCAAACCAAAACTGTAACAGTGACTCGATTGTACGCTTCCATGGGTGTCACTAAGCGGGTGATATATTGGGGGGGGGGGGGGTTGGCATAGCAGTGATAGGTGTATTCCTTTTATTATGTTTCATAAATTGCCCTTCGTTAATTGTTCGCAATTTCATAATCTCGTTCATAATCGTGTTCCAAATAACCAAATCATCATCGCAGTACTATACACCTCGATTAAAAAAGTGTAACTTTATGTTTTAAATGACTTAGATAAACATTAATTCAACCATATAGAAGAGGGGTGGCCAACCCGTGGCCCGCGGGCCGCATGTGGCTCTTCGCACGAAATTTTGCGGCCCGCGAGATTCAACACGATTTAACAAAATATTTTGTACTAGAAGCTTCCAACACATGAAAAAGAAAAGTGTATCTATCTCTCTTTGACGTTGCTATTGAAACAGTTCCAGAAAATCTGCAAATGGAACTACTAATTGATTTACAGGGCTATAATGCATTAAAAACCATTTTCAGGCCTCAGATTTATAAATTGGTTTTTATAAGAAATATGTTACAAAAGAAAAGTTTTGTAATTTGAGAAATTGTGAGCGCTTTTCCCGATTAAAAATAAGACTCGTCCGTTCTTAGCCTGAAACAGGCATGCACAGCGTTAAAACAGGCACAGTACGCCTCAATAAAAATTCTACTTTTCCAAATGCAGCGCGCTATCAAAAAAAGGGGTACGGAATAGTACTTTTCTAGAGTAAAGGGTGTAAAAATTGGAGCTGTAAGAAATTGTATAGGACCAAGAAAACGAAAACGAGCAATTGCCTTGGTGGCCATAAATTGTGCCATTAGTATACTCTATAGACCGGTTCTCGATCGATTACGTAGGTCAAGCAGCATTGGACGTGGTCAGTACTAAGTTGGGGGACAAACGACACTCGCGTTTGGAATGATCGATTATGAATAAATTCATATCTGCAACAGGCGCGAGCATACCTCTATAGCGGAAGCATTTTTAGATTTGCATGCATGTAGCACGTTCCCCGTAGGGCAGGCGCATTTGTTCGTTAAGCGTGCTTGTTGCGGGCCCGAATATGCTATTAAAAAAATATAATCAACTAAATTATTTTTACTCGGGTTGGTTCAACTTACATCTGCGAATCGCAAATAAAGGGTTACAAAAATACAGGATGATATGTAAAACTCTATCAAAAAAAATTCAAAGGGCCCTAGTGGCTACACCTTTACGATTTCCCCATCCACATACAACTTATTGTTTGTCTGACCAAAACCCGCCGCTTTGTAAACTGACTGTATGCACCCTGTATATCACCCCGGCCCGCGGGATCATAATGTATTTTCAAATTGGCCCACGACCCATGATATAGAATAACAACTCAATATCACTTTAGTAATTTTTTTTTCGCTAGACTGTCTATTGAAAATCGTATTAAGGTGTAGAATACTTGCTTAACATCCAATACTCATTACAGTTTTAAGGTTCCAGCTCTGTACTATAGGAGCCTTTCGGTTTGTTTAGCGGTTAGTTACTATATAACTTAATTTTTTTCTGGTTTATGTAAAAGTTCACTGTTTTCAAGGTTTACCAACGGTTTACATAAGTCACGGGTATTACTGTTTACCAGGCGCGGATTCAGGGGGGGGGGGTCACGGGGATCATGACCCCCCGCAGTGCCACGGCCAGACAATTGAGAGGCCCCGTGCAAAAATTCAGCCTCAGAGAGTCCAAAACAAATTTTCGCTCGCTTCGCTCGCGGATTGCCCTACGCAAAAGCCCGTCCCCAAATTATGGCCCATATGGTCATTTGTGTGGCTCATACTCATTCGTGTAGCCTATTCGATGAAGTAAAAATGCAAATAATGAATTCAAATGATTTATATTACCAAAACAATTTTTCGCTCGCGAGGCCCCAAACACGCGGCGCCCTGTGCAGTTGCACACCCTGCACATATGCCAGCAGCGGCACTGCCCAAAAGCGCTCGCTGTTTAAAAAACAAAATTGATCCAACTCAAAAAACAAAAACAATAAATAACCAAATGCCCAAAACCGACCAACTTTTTTGCAAATTAAAAAAAACAACCTTAAAAAATGACCTTCAAGGTCAACAACACATTGATCTACACTCTTTCTATATAGTAGAGAGAAATTGTAATTTCAAAGTGATGTAACAGGAACTTTAAAAATTTTTTTATTTTTTCATCTCATACATGCTCCTGAGTCGAAAACCGAGAAATTTGGAAAAATTAAATGTGAGCATAGCGAGAAAGTGCATAAAAGTTCATTTTTGGTGAATTTTGAGTGGATCGTAACACTATTTTTCAGATGTCTACGGTTCTATTGGTCGTAAAAAAAAACAAAAAAATGGAAAATACTCGTGAGTTAAAGGGCTATCGAACTGGGGCAAGATTTCGTTAAAAATATTTCCTAACCTCAAAAAATCCAAATTTCTCATTTTCTTTATTTTTTAACTAAAAATGCATTGCCCCAGTTCGATAGCCCTTTAACTCACGAGTATTTTCCATTTTTTTGTTTTTTTACGACCAATAGAACCGTAGACATCTGAAAAATAGTGTTACGATCCACTCAAATTTCACCAAAAATGAACTTTTATGCACTTTCCTCGAGTAGAATTTTTTTTCCGCCACTTTTAATTTGCAAAATTCTAGATCCGCGCCTGCTGTTTACTATGACTATATTATCGGCACATACAAACCTTTAGAATTCTGTAGGAGAAGATTTAAGTTAAAAAAGACTAAAATGGTTGAAGCCTTTCTAATTAATTTATCAAAAATAAAACTATTGATCTACAAGAATTAAATGTTTATTTCAAAGCTCTATGAAATTGTATAATTGTTACCAAGAATGATACACACGATGCATAAATTGCAAAAATTGATTCACGATTGAAGATCATCATCCCACACATTGTAACATCGGTGTCATTCATTAACACCTGATTATATAAAATATCAATCTAAAAAGAAACGTTAATTTTGAATACAAACTTATATTTAAAATTCAGTATTTTTTTATACTTCAACGACTAGTCCCTTATCGAAAACTATCCAAACAGGAATGGGATAAATAATATCTTGTACAGATTCTGCATGCCTTAATATCATATCATATGATAACATAGTAATTGAAGCGTCTACAAAAGTTAACAAGCAAAATAACACACCAATAATTGCTTGTCCTAGTCCGATATTATATTTTAAAGGAGTGTTACTATCAGCAGCTAAATAAATATAGTAGATTTGCAGGACTTCGTTTAAACACAGCGATCCTGTCACCACTAAAAGTTGTACTTCACTAATTTTAATTAATTTTTTTATAATTAATTTCAACTCCGAGTACAAAGTTAATGTTTCATAAAATTTTCGAATTAAATTTTCAGATTTATTCTTGTAATAAAAAACACTACGTGGAATAATATTGAAGTTATTAATATCATCAAAAATTGTTTGTAATTTTTTATTTAATATTTCATATAATCGATATACGAATATACTATTTACTAAATATAAGCTGTACGTTATCCTAAAACAATACAATTGCCACAACATAATAAAACTGTGAAATGTACGCCATCCGAATTCTTCTTGGGATATGTATAAATAATCCATAAATCGTTGAACTATAATAATTATAAATTTAGCAATAAGAAATGAAACTGATTTTTTATCAAATATATCATTTTCAAAATTAATAATTTCTTTCGAAAATGAAATAAATCGTTTAGTAACTTGCATAAATTCCATTCGATATTTCCATTGAAATATTGCCGCCGTTATTGATGAGATATTAAAAGTGATGAAATTGGTAAAAAATGGGAAAAGTAATGCTGATCTGTTGAAAGTATCATAATCCATTAATTTAGAATAATAGGACATTGGAAAAAAAAATACTAGCAACACAAAAATATTATTGTATATTGTACCGAATTTTGAATATTTTACCGCTAGCGGATTTTCTGTGATTTTAAATGGTATAATACCAAAAAGTTTCGTTAATTTATAAATTAATTTAATCAATGTATATCCTATACGATTCAACATATTACCCCTTTCCTTTTTACTTATTAACTGAAGTCGAATTTTGATTGCATACCCTCTCTTGTAATGACAAAATCAATTCTGTTAATAACCGATGATATAGTGAAAAAAAAGTTCTTATCTTAAGCATCGATACTTAAGCTAATGATACAAATTCCACTAACAAAATAAAATTAATGACTAATGCGGGGGTATTTGTCATTCCAGTCCTTTTTATAAATCAAATCTGTTAAGGACGTAGCGTCTCTGTGTGCTAGTTATTTTTCTGCATACTTTTAAGTTAAACTTTATTTATATTCCATTCTGCATACCTTTAGGAGCAAGGATTATTTATCTATTACTCCGCAAGAGGTGTCATTTAAAATCAATAGAAATGCGCAATATTTTCGTTAATAGTCATGATATTTTTATTTTAATCTCAACTACAATCTCTGAGATTAATAATGGAATACGGCTCGGCCCTTCTTATAAACGGTTATTCTTTTGATGAAATTTTTCATCAGGTTTTCTCATAATAGTGGCTGTATTTCGCTTGAGCTTCATCACGATACTAGCCGCTTTCGATTTGCGACATTTATCTGATATGCCTCAAATTACTCTCAGTTTCACTGAAAATGCCTGTTCGATTTGGCGGCTCAGTTCCTATTTTACAACAGATGGCGACAGCTTCCAACTGATACAAAACCAAGTGATGTGATAAAAATATTTTTTCATCACATCAGTTGAGTGTGATTTTTAAGTTATGCACTGAAGTATTTATTGTGGTTGAATATCTTATTTTGTAATAATTTCATATTCAGCAGCGGAAGTATTATGAAGAGACAATTTCTTTGATCTCGGTGTATGGAACGTTAATTTATAAATTTTTTATTATTTATCACATAAGTGACTGTTCGATTTGCTTTTTGCAATGACTTACAATTTGACAGAACACAATTGAGGCAAAAGTGAGTACGAGATTTGACGTGTGAGGAATATGTGATGAATATCAGATAAATGTGGCAAATCGAAAACAGCTACTGTTAGTCGCGTAATGATGCAACGTCTACTAATAATTTTATCAGGAATGATATACATATATAGAGTAAATAAGAATTGGTAAATTAAAAGGCCACAATATGAAGATTAAAATGGCGATGAACTTTGCGTTTGAACTCTTTGATGTTATGAGAGAGACTTCGGAAGGATGATGAATGAAATTTCAGAAGCTTCCTTAGTTTTTTTTTATTAATAATAAGTTTTGATTGAGGAATTAACGACTATTTACATGTGAAATTCTAATAACCACTTATTTCGATTTCAAGGGCACTTATCGTTTTACGAGCCAAAATAAATAATTGCAGGCATTTCTGCAAGGACATTGCAGACCTTTGAGTCTCCTAGCGGGAAATGGAATACTCCAATAGCGCTGTTTGAGCACTCCTTAAAAAGCTTACAGCGCTTCCGTTACGCTCCAGTTCCATATACTTTTTAACATTGCATGTCATTGCAGGGGAGCATACGTTTTTATGCTCCTTCAAAAGCGTTCTAGGAGCATTATAAAAAAGCTTTTTAATAAAGAATTTTCATGGACGCCTGTGGATACGTGATCCGGGTATCGAAAAGCTTTTATTTTGTTTTTCTTTTGCAATTGCTTTTTCTTTTCCAATCGCGAGTGTGGTTTTATCAAAGCAGTGCACCAACTAAATTCTAACCACTTTTAAAGCTGCTTGTCCTTCGTATCGAACGAGAGCCGTTCCATTGAGTATGCTAATGCCACCCTTTATGGTCATCAAGATAATCGCTCATTTTCTTCGTTCTATAAAATTTATGAAAGCTCCGGTAATGCTCCCTCGGGAACATATTTAACAGCGCTCAAAGTAAGCTCCCCTGAACAGCGCTCCCAATTTTTCCCACTGGGCTCAGCAAAACTGCACAAATCTCTAGCGCGTCGAGAGATCTCGGTTGAATTGAGAGAACCGATACCTCGTTCACCCAGCTTAGGGAAGAAACTTTGACACTACTACTTTAACCACACTTTGCAGGCACAACCATTTATTCTAACGAGTGAGCAACTTCTGCTTTGTAGCTACTACTCGCCTTTTTTTTAAAGTGAAACAAGTTGCCTGGGCAGAAGGAAACACCATTTTCAGTCACGAACTTATTGGGGAGGCGATTAGATCACTCAAACCATACAATACCCCTGGAGCAGACGATTCGATTCTGCTACAGGAGAGCTGCAACCTAATCACTCCCTTACTATGTGAAGTATACTGCTTTTGGGTGAGTGCCTACCCAGCGGGAAGTGGAATCATACCAAGAAGCATGACGGTAGCCTTTTTTGGAAGGCGAGAATTCCTTCCTTTTCGCATTTCTCTCCATATCCTTTTTGTGCAGCCATGTCATTAGAAGGAATGAGTCGAAAAGCGCTAAAAGCTCATTCACTTTCCCCACGCATTCCCGGCAAGGTCTTTGTGATACGTTCTCTTTTATTTCTTCCAAGGAAGTACAATTTCTTACACCTTCTAAATATATTCCCGGTGAGATCCTTGGAAGATATTGCTTTAATCCTTTTATAATAATCTTTTAGATACACATTTTTATACACATTTTAATGGTAAATTGTATTAACTGAATAAAAACTGTACATTAATTACATATCCATATTTGACCCTTCCATCCTACTTTTGTGGAGCTACGAATACGAACTCCTTCCTAAAAGCTGCTTGAGGAAGGCCTTCAAACTTTTCCCGCTGGGTAGTTGTAGAATAAGCCAAGGGAGTGGATACAATATCTCAGCCAAAGTAAGAAAGAACACCAGCGAGTGTCAACGTTCGCAACGAAAGAATATCAGTTGTTATGGTGAATTTGATTTGTGTTGTGAATTTACTAGCATTTATTTTTTCACTTAAACATTATTGGAGATACAGAATACAACTTTTACACACTACAAAAGTTTCCGCCATGCTTGTCTTGATTGCACAAATTTAGCCGAAAATAGTAAAATATATGAAAAAAAAGAATATTAATAAAACCATCACTATACACAATGAAAATGTTTATTTCAAATTTAAAGTTCTATGAAATTGTATAACTGTCACCAAGAATGACACAGAAGATGAAAAAATTGCAAAAATAGATGCACGGTTGAAGGTCATCATGCCACACATAGTTACATCAGTGTCATGAATCAACACTTGATTATACAAAATATCAATCTAAAAAGAAAAGGATATTATAAAAACTAAACCATTTCACTTGCATTATTTTCTATACTTCATCAGCTAATCCTTTTTCAGAAACTACCCAAACAGGTACCGGATAAATGATATCTTGTACAGCTTCGGCATTCCTTAATATCATGTCATATGACAAAATAGTAATTGAAATATCTACAAAAGTGAACAGAGAAAAAAACGCACTAAAAATGGCGTCTGTCATTCCCATATCATAGCTTAATGAAGTGCTATCACCACCAGCTGCTAAGTAAATATAGTAGATTTGTATGATTTCGTTAGAACAAACTGCGCCAGTCACCACTAGAAGTTGAACTTCACTAGCCTTTATTAATTTTTTTATAATTAAGTTTAATTCCGAGTATAAAATTATTATTTCATTTAATTTCCAAGCTAAATTCTCAGATGTTTTCTTGTAATTAAATTCATTTCGTGGAAAGACATTTGTAATATTCAATTTTTTAGAAATTGTTTGTAATTTTTTATTTAATATTTCATAAAAACGAGATAAGAATAAACCATTTACTAAGTATAAATTACACATTAGCCTAAGACAATACGTATGCCACAAAATCATTACTGTGTGAAAATCTAATTTTTCCTGCGTAATTAGTACATAATCCGAAAATCTTTGTACTAAAGCAATTATTAATCGAACAATAAGAATTAGAACTGATTTTTTATCAAATACATTCTTATCGAAACCAGCAACTTTTTTCGAAAGTGAAATAAATCCATTTATAACTTGCATAAATTCTTTTCGATTTTTCCATTGAACTACGGCTGTTGTAGTTACTGCGATATTGAAAGTAATAAAGTAAGTAACAGTTGGGAAAAGTAATGCCGAATGATTCAAAATATCATGATATAGTAATTTGTTGTAAAATGATATCGGGAGAATAAATGTCGATATCACAAAAAGATTATTACAAATGATACCGAATTTTGAGCATTGTATTGCGAAAGGATTTTCGGTGATTGTGAATGGGATAACACTAAAAAATTGTGCTAGTTTATAGTTTAACTTTATCAACGCATATCCTATACGATACAACATTTCTCTGGTAGTTTTTGTATGTACTAATCGAAGTTGGGGTTTGATTACTTTGTGACATGTAATAACGACTAAAACAACGCTGTTTACAAATCACATTAAACAAATTGCTTTGTGTTATCTTGATATCTTAATGATAAAAATTGTGGTTATCGCATTGCATTAGAAACTAAAAATAGAGATATGTATTTTACGAATTCTATAATTCTACATAAAAAATCAGTGGAGCAATGATACCATCTCTTTTCTTTACTTTCGATAATTGATACATTGAACTGCAGACATGGTATCCCCATATAAATTCTTCGTCAGTTGCTTCCAGGAAGAGCATTGAAATGTATGTATAACGATTTTTAAACCGAAACTTCAGTGGCGGTTATGACGTATTTAATCGAATCTATTGAAATATAAAGTTCAACCCGTGATGATGGTTTAGCTGTTTGGAACACATGCCTCTGATGAAGCAAGTTCTTCTTCAAGCCCATTCCGATAAAAAGTAAAGTAAACCAAGAAAACCTCCAACTACCATCCAATTACTTAAAGACGTTATGGGATTTCTTGGATCCAACCAAATTCTAAGCGATAGGCAGTACGACTTTAAACCAAAAATATCTACTGGTTATCTAACTAAACTCCAAACTATTTCTATAGACGTTTTTTTTGGCCGTTCAATTAAGGTAACTTAGTGTCGAATCTAAGCTCAACACTATGGCTGCCTTCTCAAATAGAACCCAGCATATTGGCCAAGGTTAGTGAAGTCTTAAACCACACCCTATTCTGTATTTTTTCGATACTAATTGCGTGCGATTAAAGACGCCATTAGTAGTGGCCAATATCCTGGATTCTTTTTGGAACACAGGCAATTATATTACATCGTCATATTTTCGACCAAACAGCTGAACTCCTAAGCTATCATATCCTCTTCTTTCTCTTAAACTAAGCTTTGCACCATCATTTGAATAACCTAACAGAATGGTACCCTAAAGGGTAGGTATGTAGGAGCGGCAGTCCCGCCCAAGTGGTAGGCAGGGACACAATTGGCGCTAAGGTGCGCCGTTTTGTAGCCGAACCCGTGAAAAACTCTTGCGTGAAAGGAGCAGTAAGCTAGGGATTTAGATCCAATCCGTCAAATTTAGGTACCGGATCAAATCTCCGATTTTAAGTTTCGAAACATCCCCCAAATCATGGAAGAAGAGACTTTCAAATACACGGTGTCTGATATTGGCCAGGGCTGGGCATTCGCAAAGAAAAGGTTCTCATTGGACTGATGCTCTCCGCAGCTGCTGCAGTGGGTGTTATGCGGAACTCTCAATCTGGCTGGATGTTGCCCAATTGGTCAGTGTCCCGTTATTCTTGACACGATTCTGGCAGTATCGTTGCCTTGAATCACCAAAAGGTCTCGCGTTTATTATGACAAGGCCAAGTCTTTCTATACTTGTCACATGATGGCAAGATCCTCCATCTGGAGCTAGCTACTGAGAGAAAGTACATGGAGATGTATCTCTTTAGCACAGAGACTTCTGTGCATTCTCCAGCGGTATGCCTGCGAGAGTGGTCCTCAGTCTGGCCAATTCATCTGTCTTCCCGTTGCCCTCGATGTTCCTATGACCCGCTACCCACTGTAGAGTGACCCTGTACCTCCAGGCCAGGAAATAGAGCTCCTTCTAGCAGTTGTCGACAAGCTTGAAAGTTATACGGAGCGAGCCTAAGGCCTTACTGGCCGCTTGACTATCTGATAACAGAATTACCCTGGCCCTGGCCGTGGATTTGACTGCATTGCTAGGCATGCATGTAAAATTGCCAGAAGCTCTGCTGGAAAACGCTGGCGAAGTTAAGCGAGAAACACAATTGGAACTTTTCTGCCACCTTTTCGGCTGGCTTGTAAATAAAATAAAATTTTCAAGACAAAACTCGACGACATTTTCCCCCCTTTAGTGAAGCACAGATCAACATTATGGATCATGTTTCTCCCCCTCCATAAATAAACATTCCTACAAAATGAAACTCAGATCCCTACTAACAGCACAACCTTTATTATAACTTAAGATTAGTTTCCCAGTACCTAATTTTAAGTACCTGTCCTATGTTAAGTCTTAAAAATGTAATTTTTGTTTAAGTAATGTGTAGTTTAAGTGTGCCTTGTTTGGCAAATAATAATAAATAAATAAATAAATAAACAAAAGATAATGACAGCAGCCAGCTGAAAATTTAAATTTTTTTAAAGCTCAAGCTGACCGAAAATCGGCATTTCGGCTGACCGAAAATCTGAAGCTGTTATTGTGACCAGATGCATGGTTTTCCATATGTCAAAAGCTCAAGCTGGCAGAAAAGCTCCAATTGTGTTTCTTGCCTTAGGCAGGCGGAAGCATTTTTGCAGGTTAATTGATGGGGGAAGGTTGATTTCTAAGATTTTTTTTCACATCCCCAGTAAAAATAAGGCTCACTCGTTCTTAGCCGGAAAGAGGCACACACAGCATAAAAACGACTGTATGGCACCGAGACGATACGCCTGAGTAAAAATTTTAGTTTCCCATATGCCACCTGCTACAAACGTATCAATAAAAGACGCACGGAATACTCCAAACGAAGCACGGTACCCTCCACTCACACCTTTTTTAGATTAAAGGGAGCAAACTTGGAGCTTTGAGAAATTATGTAGGACTAAGAAAGTGGCAAATTCTCTTGGTGGCCATAAAGGGTACCATTAGTATGTTCAATAGACCAGTTCTCGTTCGATTCCGTAGGTCAAGCAGCATCGACGTGGTACTAAGTTGGAGGACCGCTGAATGGCAAGAATCAGATTGATTACAAATATAACAAATTAAATTAATGTAGTGTTGAAAAGATCTTCGTGTCATAGCTCAATATTGACAAAAGTACCACGAAATATGGAACCTCACTTGATGCAGTTTTTACGCGATTTTTCGACTTCAATCGAAAATATTTCAGTTATCATAAAACCTTTGCTTCGATTTTAGGTTTTAATGTAAATAGGAATTCATAAATATTGATATTTTGAAATTGTATTTGTATAAGTCCCTCGTTAGGCTCGTCACTATACTTCCTGCATTTGTCGTCGGCTTTACTTTTCTGAAAGCATACTAAATATCCGAATGACCTTCACTATATCAATTGCATATTGCAACTGGTTAATATTTTAATAATTGCGGCAGTTGTTGGGTAAACAAGTTTCACTTCTAAAGTGTGGTCTTAAGCACACTCATATTTTTTTCATTTTATTAAGGCATAGGATATATAATATCATCAGCCTATCAATCTCAAAAGACCGTGAAAGTGTGACGTCACAAGCCTATTAGGGTTGTGGGCATGCCCATCGTGCCCGCACCGGTGGATCCGCGCTTGCTTGTACTACGGTTCCAAGCAGCAAGAAACTCGAGACCACCAAGTATATATAAAAATTAATAGAGATATATGTAAATTTATTCTCGCAAGTTAATTTTCTAATATTGTACACAATTATTATTAGCATTATTGATTTACTTAACAAAAGCTCAATACACCAAAAGGTTCACTATAAATTATTTGTTAAAAATTAAGGCTTGACTACCGTAGGTATATGGATTAAGCTGTTTATTCCAAATTTAAAGCTCTATGAAATTGTATAACGGTCGTCAAGAATAATACGCTAGATGAGTAAATTTCAAATATAGATGCACGATCGAAGGTCATCATTCCACACATTGTTACATCTGTTTCATCGATTACCACTTGATTATACAAAATATCAATCTAAAAATAAAAGTATACTATAAAAACAAATTCATTTCACTTGCTTTATTTTCTATACTTCATCAGCTAATACTTTATCAGAACTTATCCAAACAGGAATCGGATAAATTATATCTTGTACAGATTCTGCGTTTCTTAATAGCATATCATATGACCAAATAGTAATTGAAACATCAACAAAAGTTAATATAGCAAGAAATGCACAAAAAATGGCATCAGATAATGTAATTTCATAATCAAATGTAGTTGTATCACCACCACCAGCTAAATAAATATAGTAAAATTGTGTAATTTCACTAAGACAAACTGATCCAATCACCACTAGAAGTTGTACTTCACTAGCTTTTATTAATTTCTTTATAATTAATTTTAATTCCGAGTACAAAATTAATATTTCATTTAATTTCCAAGCTAAATTCTCAGATTTTCTCTTGTAATTAAAATCATTTAGTGGAATAATATTATGAATGTTAAGTTTTTTAAATATTGAAATTAATTTTTTATTTAATATTTCATAAAATCGATATACGAATATAGCATTGATTAAGTACAAATTACACATTATCCTAAGACAATACATGTGCCACAAAACTATTAGAAGATGATATGCATGAAAACCGAAGGTTTCCCGGGCGAGAAGTAGATAATCCGGAAATCTTTGGATTACTTGAATTATTAATCTAATAATAAGAAGTGAGACCGATCTTTTATCGAAGACATTCTCATCACAATGAGGAACTTTTTTCGAAAGTGAAATAAATCGATTAAAAACTTGCATAAATTCTTTCTGATTGTTCCATTGAACTATGGTCGCTATAATAACTGCGATAGTAAAAAAGACCAAATGGGTAACAGCTGGGAATAGTAATCCCCATCTCTTGAAAACATCATAATCCAAGAATTTAAGGTAAACCGATATAGGAAGAAAAATTGCTGAAAGCAAAACAATATTATTGTGTATTGTGCCGAATTTTGAATACTGTGCTGTAAGAGGATTTTCGGTGATTCTGAATGATATAACACCAAAAAATATTGCTAATTTATAGTTTAACTTAATCAACGTGTATCCTATACGATTCAACATTTTCCAGCCATTATGTACGAGAATTGAAGTTCGACTTTGATTATTTTCTCACCTGTAATCACAAAAGCAACTCGCTGGCAAATTTCATTAAAAAAATTGCTTAGTGCTATCTTTAGAAATCTTAATGGTTATAAATATTGTAACACGTACGAATTCTAGAGTTGTATAAACAAATTCCCTTCTTTATGCTTCTATCCAAACTTGTCAGATCATCAACTAAATTATTTTATTGATTATTACTACTATGTGTCTGCAATATGTGAATTCATGAATTATTACATTATTATCTTTGTAGACCTATTGTAGTAAGAATATTATGCCTAGTCCAATAACCCTAAAGGAGAGGCACGAAATGCGTGTCGATTTCCATTTTATTAAGTGATTGATGTCGATATGGCCTTGTCTGCAATTACCATTCCAATAAATAAATTTTAGTTTAGTTATTTTTGGCAGCCATCACTTTTTCTTTGATTGCACAATTTTACTCTACTTACACTTAACAAAGTCTGAGATAGATTTTTGATAGTTCTTATTAAATGGTTTGATCACTGAAATGGATCGCGGACATGCAGAACTTCTTCATGAATTTAGACGGCTGCAAGATTTTCTCGAAGGTAGATTTGGTACGTGCATATCATCACATACCAATCGCCCCAGAGAACGTGTATAAGACTGCTCTAATTACGTCAATCGGCCTATATGGGTTTACTCCGATGCAATTTAGCTTAGGGAATGCAACCCAAACATTCCAGGGGCTCATAAACGAAGTTATTAGAGACGTTTTACCACCAGTAGAACCGAACGAGCATCTGGCTCATCTCGAAGAGCTCTTAAAACGCTTAGATAGCATCGATCTAACCATAAAGCTAGAAAATGCGTTTTTGGTGCGCGTAAGATCATGTTTCTACCACAACGCATCAGAAAGGATGGAATACTTCCATCCCCAGATCGTGCTCATGCTATCGTTGATTTCGCACCTTGAACTTCTATCAAAGATATTCAGAAGTTCTTAGGGATGATGAAATTTTATTTTTGTTTTCGGTTTATTCGATCAACAAGCATTTGAGATACTATGAACCTGAGATACTTGAAACTAGCACAGGCCTTCCTAGGCCTTAAACCCACCTACAGACTAGCGTTCAGCTACGAACATAGTCTGTCTCACCTTGCCATTCGTGCTACAAGATGAGCTGTTACCAAGAAATAGTTGTGACAATCGATCAATGGAGACTGCAATGAGTAGTTTCGATCGTGCCTTGGTTGCAAAAAATCTAAAATTTCACTTTAAGCATCCAAATAACATATTTGGCCATATACATATGGACTCCTGCCACCATCTCGTGGACACTATTACATCTAAACGATAGTAGACTAATCCACGATAAGGCCTGGAGCATACCCAATTCGGGACACCTCATATTAATTAGTAGCAAAAAGATTTCTTCACTGAATTGGTCCCACACTTTCGCGTACCCCTTGAAATCACAACTTATTAAGGAACGCAATTCGTATCGGAACCGTTCAATGAAGCTTTTAGACTGCTCAATACTCACCGAATCAGGACATTCGCTGATAAAGATGCTGGTCGAACGGTTCCACCGGTATCGGAAAGCAGCCTTAATGGCAAGGGCCAACAATACTCATTGCAGTGAAGACTTGCCCTTCGTCATATTAGACAAACTCTAACACGATCTGAAACACGTTCAAAAACTTAACTAAAGTTAACTATGCTAAACTTTTGACGTTCAAAATCTACATCGTTAACTACACCATAACCATGAGTATAACTTCAAAAACCTCCGTGGTTAGCCATGAGGTAGTTGAATTTTAACTCTACTCAGGAGCATGGGTAGCTATGGTTAAGAATAAGAAGAAGAAAAACGGTTTTTTAGAAGAGAGGTATAGAAAGAACCAGAGGGAAATCTATGTAGAACTGGTTTGGTAACAGTTGAAAGAATACCAGTGTAGATACCTTCATTTAATGGATACTATTTTCTGTGAAATGGAAATCTTCTTCTTCTTTAACTCGTAGTTAACCACGGTGCGTTCAAAAACTTCCACGTTTGAACATAAATTTCCGTGGTTAAGTGAAGTGACGCAGCATAACCACTACTTCCCTCGTGGATTACCAAAGTAGGGTTTTTGAACGTGCTCCAGATCGATTAAAAGATCTCATTTCAGTGATCTAGACTTCCGGCATCTCTGCGGTGATTTCGAAAATCCAGCGGTGATTTCGAAAAACCCTCATTCAAATAGAAAAAAATATTGTTAAAAAAATATATACCAAATTTCATAAAGATCGGTTAAGTAGTTTTTGAGTTAGATTTCCCGCAAATTCGAAAGTAGGTCTTTGGCGGAAGTCGTAGCAGTCAGCGCCATCTTGTTTTTATCAAAAAAAAATTTTATTTTTCGAATTGTAAATGAATATATTGATAAACCCTAAAGTTTGAAAACTTTATTCCTTCTACCCCAAAAAAATACCTCAATATCATCCTATTTTCCTCTGTTGTAAAGGTATCGCCGGCCTTAAGCAACATATTCGTCACTTACCAGTGCCTATTCTCACTTCCCTGTCAGCCAAAAACTTAAAAATGCTATAACTTATAAAAATTCAAATATTTTGACTGATAGCCGCGAAATTAGCAAAAAAAGCGCACGAAAGGAGACAAAATTCTAAAAAATCACTCAAAAACCGTTTTTTTCGAATTTTGTTTTGATCAGTCAATACAAAACATTATTGCCTACAAAATACCCCTCTTGTAATTTTTTCGAAAACCTTGACCTTTCCGAATTATTCAAGGTATTTTTTGGTTGAAAAGTGATTTTTGGAAACTTTGACCTTGAATAACAAAAAGACAAGAGGGCTTTTTTGTAGGCAATAACGTTTCGTATTTAGTCCATTCCCCAACCGATATCACCTCTACTTTTTTTCGGAGGCGACCGATTTACTTGAAATTTCAACCGTAGATAGGGAATGACTCAAAAATCAAAGTCTACCATATGCCAATGTGCGCTTTTCTTTTGGGGATGGTTCCCACCCCAACTCGGGGGTGGAAATATTTTTGGTCAAAATAACCCTGATAATCGATAGAGAGGCTAATTTTAAGCCAAAAATGTAGCACAAACTTTTTTTGTAAAATTGATATTTTTTTAGTTATAAGCGTTTGAAAAGTTGCAATTTTCATTAAAAACCCCCACGTTTTCGAACAGTTTTTGGTCAATAATTCCAAAAATAAGTGTTTTATCAAAATTTTGTTAGGACTAAAAATAAAGCTTATAAAAAACGAAGAAAATGGTTTTTGAATGAATGCTCTAGGTATAAAGCAAACCGAGTAATGATTGATCGGTGGACCTATTTCAAACCAAATACTCAAAACGTTGTATTTAACGTCGAATAACGGAAATTCGAGGCGATTTTCGAGGATAACTTATATTACATTTTTTAAAGTGCTTGAAAAGACCTTTAAAATGAACACTGATAAAAGTCATTTGCATGTAAAATGAATGAGTTATGACAGAGAGAATGTGTACCGTTCAATTTCTTTTTTACAAAAATGATCAATAAAACTAATACCACTTCCACCCAAACTCAAATTTATCATGTTCCACGTAGGATTCACTTTATTTTAGAGATATCTATCGCATCTATATAGTTTGAGCGATTTTCAGGGTGCATTTTTTGAAATGGGTACGATCAAAATGAAAAGGGGATTTTACGAATTTTACAGATTTCTGCGTTTATTTCAAAAAAATTCAAAAACTATTGAAGATACGTAAAAAACTGATGAGCAACAAAATTTAGATTTTTCTTCAACAACAATTGTGGTTGTTTATGTATTGCTGTAGCTTAAAAACTGACGGAGATATAGCGAATTGAAGTTTGCTTTATAGTGTAAGTACCACCTTTGCTTACCCATTAGACCCTTCGAGTTTTGAAAATTAAGGGTTCTAATATAATACATTTAACACAGGTTTATAGCCAGTGAAATTATCTACAAAATGGTTTTTGAATGGACCCTGTAGCTTGAAAATTGACTCCGCTACAGTAAAAAATCCGAACGACTTTTTTTCTAATTTTCGGAGCAAATGATTTTCGGAGCTCTTGTGAGCACATTACGGTGTTTCACGTATACATACATGCTACATTTGGTATACAGGTTTAATATTCATTTTACAACAGTACCTCCCAAATAGAAGATATTCTAGAAGCTGGAAGGTATTGCGCAATTCTTTTGTTCGCAGCTGCTAAAAATGTACAATTAAATAAAATGAAAAAAATTGACGGTTTGCAATCTTTTTCAGAGCATAGGTGAATTGAGTGTTCGGGGGTCGGTACCCCGCCACAGGGTTTAAATTGCTGCAGCAATTTTAATACTGTTGCTGTTGACTTTGCTTTGCTGGTAATAAGACCACA
The DNA here is from genome assembly GCA_963855945.1 of Thereva nobilitata. Classification (NCBI taxonomy): domain Eukaryota; kingdom Metazoa; phylum Arthropoda; class Insecta; order Diptera; family Therevidae; genus Thereva; species Thereva nobilitata. The sequence continues at coordinate 80,574,804 of OY979697.1, forward strand.
TCAATTTACTTTCCTTTGCTTTACAGTAATCTTATTTTCAAACTTTTTGCTGCATGCTGTGAAAACTTTGTGTTTCATATTGCTACGAATGCTCTTGCTTACAAATGCTGGGGCATGCTGCCCCGGCTGCGAATGCTTTCACATACACATAAAAAAAGCTTTCATCCCTCTACACAAAATACCATTTTACTATATAAAGTTGGACCAACAAATGCTGAAGGAAAGCAAAGTACTTTACAGCCTTGGAGAGCAAAGCTTTGAAAAACTATAAGCAAACAGAAAGCATTTCACAGCAAAGTATTTTAATGCCGAAGCATTTGCTGCCGGACCAGTATGCTCCTGAAAGCTTTTAAGTAATTTGAAAGCAACAGCATTCGCAGTAATGAAACAAACAGCTTTCACGGTCCGCACAGCAAAGTAAGCTTAAAAACATGCGCTTTGATTTAAGTTTACTTTGCTTTCAAACCCTGCCCCGCCACACACTAAAAAATTTACTAAAATCCTTTCTGAACTTATAACTTAATTTATGTGTCTCAAAAAGGGTAGACTTTGAAAAGGGTGGTAAGTAGAGCCTAAATCCAAAATTTCATCAAAATCGGTGGCCGCCGAAAAAAAGTAGAGGCAATACCCCATTTTTACGGTTGGGGACTGGACTAATTGACTGATCACAATTTTTTTTCGTCAAACCAGTTTTTGAGTGATTTTTTTGCCAAAAAGTGATATCTCCGGCGGCCATGTTTTTTTTGTGATTCCGAAATTGTTTGCTTAAAAAGTCCCAAGGAAGCTGTAGACCAATTTTTAACCATTTTGGAATTTTGTCTCTTTAAAATGCTAATTTCCCCGGACTATGACCCATTAAAACCTAGAATACTATCATTAATCTTCGTTATATCCAATTATCAATTTTGAAATAAATTAAAAAAACGAAGGATCAAAAGTAATTCGATTTTATTCCAGTTTTTGTAGAACTGCCATAGCTAGGCTTACTCTTTAGTCTTTTAATATTTTACACAAGAATTGTTATCATTATTTTGATTTAATTAACATAAGCTATATACTTATACCCAAAAGGCCCACTATAAATTATTTGTTAAAAATTGATATTATAAGACTATATAGGATTAAACTGTTTATTGCAAATTTAAAGCTCTATGGAATTGTATTACTGTCGTCAAGAATAATACGCTAGATGAGTAAATTTCAAATATAGATGCACGATCGAAGGTCATCATTCCACACATTGTTACATCTGTTTCATCGATTAACATTTGATTATACAAAATATCAATCTAAAAAGAAAAGTATATTATAAAAGAAAATCATTGCACTTGTATTATTTTCTGTACTTCAGTGGATAATCCTTTATCAGAACTTATCCAAACAGGAATCGGATAAATGAAATCATGTACAGCTTCAGCATTTCTTAATAATATGTCATATGACAAAATAGTGATCGAAACATCAACAAAAGTTAATATAGAAAAAAGTACACAAAAAATGCAATCAGATAATTGCATATTATACTCTAATGTAGTTTTATCACCACCACCAGCTAAATAAACATAGTAGATTTGTATGATTTCGTTAAAACAAAGTGAGCCAGTCATCACCAGAAGTTGTACTTCACTAACTTTTATAAATCTTTTTATAATTAATTTTAATTCCGAGTACAAAATTAATATTTCATTTAATTTCCAAGCTAAATTCTCAGATTTTCTCTTGTAATTAAAATCATTTCGTGGAATAATATTATGAATGTTAAGTTTTTTAAAAATTGCTTGCAGTTTTTTATTTATTATTTCATAAAAACGAGATAGGAATATAGCATTTACTAAGTACAAATTACACATTATTTTAAGACAATAGGTGTGATACATAATTATTATAGCATGATATGCATGAAAACCGAACTCTTCCCGGGAAAGAAATAGATAATCTGGAAATCTTTGCACTATAGCAATAATAAATTTAACAAAAAGAAGTGAGACCGACTTTTTATCAAATATATTCTCGTCGAAATAAGGAACTTTTTTCGAAAGTAAAATAAATCGATTAATAACATACATAAATTCTTTTCGATTGTTCCATTGAACTAAGGCTGTTGTAATAACTGCGGTATTAAGAGTTATAAAATTGGTGACAGATGGGAATAGTAGCCCCGATCTGTTGAAAATATCATAGTCCAGCATTTTCATGTAAAACGATATTGGAAGAGCAAATGCCGAAAATAAAAAAATATTATTGTGGATAGTACCGAATTTTGAATAATGTGCTGCGACAGGATTTTCGCTGATTCTGAATGAGATAACACCAATAAATGTTGCTAGTTTATAGTTTAACTTAATCAATTTATATCCTATACAATTCAACATTTTGCCAGACGCTTTTGTATGCACTAATCGAAGTTGGCTCTTGATAGACTTTCTCACTTATAATAACAAAATCAACTCTGTGAACAAATTTCATTAAAAAAAATGCTATTATCTGGAATTCTTAATGATAAAAAATGTGATACAATTTGTTTTACGCATTCTATAATTGTAGAAACCAACTCCCATCTTAATTTTGGTAATTGAGAGGTTGAGCTAAAGTTTCATTATGGTATATTGTGCCAGATGCCCAGAAAGTATCATATGAAAATACATCAAATAAATTATTTTGATTATTATTATTACTGTACGAGTGTAATTAGTGGAATCATGAAGAAAACAAACAGTTATATTTGTATATACCTGGTTATAGGCCCTTCCCCGTAACAATACGCATTATTGGATGGAAGCCCAATTTGTTAAATCTTAGTCTGTGTTTCTGACTTAAAAACGTCAATAATATATTCGAATTAACATTTGATAAAAAAAAGAAGATTGGCACTGCAATAACACACTCTTCCTCGTGTATTCAATGCACTCAAAGGACGCGGTCTTCATTGGAACTCTCGATATACATATATAAGTGTCTTAAAGAGCTTGATATCAATAAATCCACTAGGCCTGACTTTATACTCCCTTTGATCCTAGAGAAGAACGCCGTACCTTTGGATAAACCTTTTCATCCTTTTTATGCCGTTCATTTATACTTTTTATACTTCTTCGCTGAGCGTTTACGTTTTGACTCTATAATCACGGCAGTACTGGATGATGTATAACCTAAAGCAAAGTTTGTCGGAGTACTTCAGGGATCAGTTCTATCGCCTGATATATTTCTAATCCTTGTAAATCACTTTTTCTTAGGCTAAGCAATAAAACTATCAACTTTATCTAGAAGTAATAAAACTATTAATTATATGCTTTAAATATTTAATCCAATTCTAAAGTCTGATGAAACTGTATAACTAACACCATGAACAATACGCATGATGAAAAAATTTCTAAAATTGTTTCACGATTGAAGGTCATCATTCCACACATTGTTACATCTGTTTCGTCGATTACTACTTGATTATACAAAATGTCAATCTAAAAAGGAGAGAGTATTATAAAAATAAAAACATTTCATTATTTAATATACTTCAACAAAAACTTCCTTATCAAAAACTGTCCAAATAGAAATTGGATAAATGATTTCTTTTACAGCTTTTGAATTTCTTAATATTGCATCATATGACAAAATAGTAATTGAAGTTTCTACAAATGTTAACACACAAGAAATTAAAGCAAAAATGGCATCAACAAATCCAGCATGATAGCCATACCAGGAGGGATCACCACTAAAACTTAAATAAATATAGTACATTAGTAAAATTTCGCTTATTAAAAATGACCCTGTTAACACTACAAGTTGCACTTCACAAATTTTATTAAATTTTTCAATAATTAATTTTAAATCTGAATATAAATTTAATGTTTCATGTAATTTCCGTGCTATATTCCCAGATGTATTGTTGTAATTGAAATCATTTCGTTGACTAATATTATTGGAATTATTAATTGTTTTAGTAATTGTTATTAATTTTTTATTAATTTTTTCATAAAAACGATAAATAAATATGGAAATTATTAGATAAAAATTATATATTATCCTAAGACTATACATATGCCAACAAATAAATGAAGCCGCAAAAAGTTGACGTAAATTGTGTATTTCCGGGACGTAGAATATATAATCCATAATTCTTTGAAATATGAAAATTATTAATCTTATAAGAAGAAATAAAATGGATTTTTTATCAAAAGTATCGTTCGCGAATTCAGTATATTTTCTCGAGAGCACAATTAACCGATTAATAACATCGACAAACTCTTTTCGATTTTTCCATTGAACTATTTCTGCTATAATTGCAGCAGAGTTGGACGTGATAACAGTTGTAAATAATGGGAAAAGTAAGGAGTTGTTAAGAGAATCGTATTCTGCAAAAAATGGTAGGAAAAATACTGAACACACTAAAATATTATTTTGGATTGTGCCAAATTTTGAATATTGTACTTTAAGTGGATTTTCTGTGATATTAAATGGTATAACACCAAAAAACTTTGCTAATTTATAGTGTATCTTAACTAGTATATATCCTAATATACGGTTTATTATTCTTCCACCAGGCATTTTTAGTTGTTAACTGAAGTTGAGTTTTGCTTAGATTCTCACTTGCAATGAGAAAATCAATTCTGATGACAAATTACAAATTGATGAGATTAAAAAAATTACTTAAGGGGGTCCCCCTTATAGACGGTAGAAAAATAGGCATTATTGGAGATTTTTTTATGACAGTTTGGAATGAGACAAGTTCATGAAACTCTGGCATACATGTGGCAAATGATCTCACAATATTATTGATATTAATGATATATTTATTAATTCAAGTTTAGTATTATAAATTCAAGTTATATTTATTAATTCAGGTTATATTATTAATTAAAGTTATATTATTTGATACAATATAGGATTATCTTCTTCGCGATCGAATTCTACTTTAATGAGCAGCTCCGGCTTGATCGGCTGATGGGCAACGACTACCGGTGGTTGATCTCCCCCTTAACCGACCGTCATCCCCACATTCGGCCATCCTGATTGTTCATTGTTTGACGAAAAGCAACAAATCTGTCACAACCTTAAACTTGTTCCCTAAAATGTAGATGCGAAATTTTTTTAAGGCCCTGAAAACTGCATATACCTCAAGTATATAACTGTGCCACTTTTGTTCCGCTGGGTTATTTCTATGACTATAATAGTATACTGGATGAAATTTACCATTTTCGTCGCCTTGCATTAAGATTGCCGCTGTTCCCACTTTACTGGCGTCAGTATGCACCTCCGTTGGTGCATTTTGGTTGAAAATCGCTAAGACTGGATTATTTATTAGTGCTTCCTTTAGTGTAACAATTGCCTGCCGTTCTGTTGCAGTAATATTAAATTTGCTATCTTTTTTCAGCATATCCGTTAGTAGCTGTGCTACAATGGCGTAAGAATTAATAAATTTCCTAAAAAATCCTCTTAAACCAAGAAATGCCTGTAGGTTTTTTATATTTTTCGGCTCTGGGAAGTTTTTAACAGCTTTGATCTTTTCGTCTGAGGGTCTTATTCTGCCTTTGGATATTGTATGCCCTAAAAACTGTATTTCCTGCTTTAGGAACTTCGACTTTTTCCAATTAAACCTTAATCCGTTTTTAGCTGCCGTTTCCAAAACTTGTTCTAATTTTCTGAGATTTTCATCTACGGTTCTTGAAGCGATAATCATATCATTCATATAGACGTTAACCACTTCTTTTCTTACCAACTCTCGAAAAATCAGCGAAATAAATCTTAAGAATACTGATGGGGCAGTAGCAAGTCCGAATGGTACTCTGTTAAATTCGAATTGCCCTTCTGCAGTTACAAATGAAGTGTATTTCTTGCTGTTCTCATGTATGGGGACATGAAAGTATCCGTTTTTCAAGTCAAGTGTTGTAAAAACCTCTGCATCTTTAAGATTATCAAGGATGTCTTCCATTAACGGCGTTGGAAAATGCTCTCGTATTATTCGGTTGTTTACTTTTCTATAGTCGATGCACACCCTTGGTGATCCATCCTTCTTTTTTGTGATAACCACTTGGCTAGTAAATGGTGACGTTGAATGTCTAATTATTTCTTCTTTTAACCAAATTTCGATTTGGTTAGCGACGGCTTCTTTTTCCTTTATCGGAAACCTTCTGGGCTGGTGATAAATTGGCGTTTCATCATTTAGAATAATTGTCATTTCTACTGGGTACTCTTTTAATACTTTTGGCTTGTAGTTCACTATTTTGTCTTTTATTATTTCCTCATATTTGGCCGGTACATCGATATCCATTTCCTTTTGGACTTGTATTTGCATGATGTGTGGTTCTTCTTTGTATTTATAGAATGTTGGTCCAGTTTTTCCGAACGTAACTTCTGCTTGAGATATGTAGTCTACCCCTATTATGACGTCATAGCATATGCTATTGGATGGTACAATCATTATTGTTCCATACAGCTCAACTTCATCAACTTGAATGTGACCTTTGATTGACCCTAAAGTACTTGTCTTTCCTGCTGCGAATCCTACTAAGTTAATTTTATGATTCTCCATCTGCTTTTGATTAAGTTTCTGGAATGCAGTGAATTTCATTACTGTAATTTCTGCACCTGTATCGATTAAAGCCTGAAATGATTCGTTATTAATTATTATTGTTTTTAAATTGAGTATATTAATTGTGTTTATATATTTTTTCTCGAATTTCCCTGTGCAGCTGCTGGCCATGTGTCCTGTTCCGTTACATTTGAAACATTTAGTTTCGTTTTTGCAGTCCTTTCTCTTGTGATCTCGGCTTCCACAGTTGAAACAATGAATATCCGTTACTGTTGTTCCTCTCGTTGAATAAGAATTGTTTCCATTTTTCACATTTTTATTTTCTCGTAGGTTAGATTTAAATTTCATGTAGTCTTCGTATTTGCTTTTTAATTCCGAAATATTCTTGACTCCATACAGCATACTTTTGTGCTCTTCGCAACCTGGTAAACCATTGATGACATATTGTATTATAGATTTTTCGTCCACCTCTGCTAAGTGGCCGATTTCCTGTATTCTATATATATATTCACGGAAAGACTCACTTTTCTTCATTTTTGCCTTTTGCAATTTCTGATACACATCTGCTTTACAAATCTCTGTTTTAAATTCATCACATAATTGTTTTTTAAGTTCTTCATAGGTTTTATACGAGCACGTTTTTATAAACAATTTTGCAGCACCGATTAACTGTCTACGGGCGAATATCACTTTTTCTGCATTAGACCACTTACTAAGTTCCGCTATTTCCTCGAATTCCTGGAACCACGAGTCTACGGAAAAATTATCTTCTCCTGAGAATTTTGATATCAAATTTTCAATATCTTTGATAGAAATGCCGTTGGAGGTTGCCATTGTCTTTGGTTTGACTTCTGATATTCCTGGTGTTAATTTTTGTGTGTTTTCGTCTAATTCACTGTCTTCTGCTGATTCTGCTGTAAGATTCAAAGCTTTTGCTAGTCTATTTAATAACACTCTTTTTGTTCCCGTTGTGTTCAACTGTAATTTTTCTAATTCAACTTGCAATTCTTCCACATTTTTTCTCGCAGCGTGGCTATGTCCATGTCTTTGTTCCGATTTTTTCACTTAATTAACACAGTGCACTCATCGGTTGAGCCCCCAAATTATGTGGGAAATGATCTCACAATATTATTGATATTAATGATATATTTATTAATTCAAGTTTAGTATTGTAAATTCAAGTTATATTTATTAATTCAGGTTATATTATTAATTAAAGTTATATTATTTGATACAATATAGGATTATCTTCTTCGCGATCGAATTCTACTTTAATGAGCAGCTCCGGCTTGATCGGCTGATCGGCAACGACTACCGCTGGCTGATCTCCCCCTTAACCGACCGTCATCCCCACATACATTTATTTGATCCTTTAACTGTAGAAAAAAAATTTTTTTTCGGAAAATTGAGATATGGTACGTAGATATGGTCCGTAAATGTTACAGGCCTCCGCGCGCATAGGCGAAACGGGGTGCACACCCCACCTTCCGCATCTCATCTGAAACAGGAAATACAAAAATTTACTTGTTATATGAACTAATGCCCAAAACTTGTCGAAGAGAAAAATAAAAATAAATTTTTTTTCATAAAAAAAACAAAGTTTGAAAAAAAAGTTCAAAAACTCCAGGTTTTTTCCAGGTTTTTCGGAAGACCTAAGCCAGGGAAAATTTTTTTTCTGAATTTTCGTCTCGACAATTTCTGCGAAATTTCATTTTCTTTCGATTGCTTTTTGTCTGAAGTCAATCGGACAAAAATTGCGGTCTGAGGCTTGCACGCCAGTTTGAAAAATGCTGTTTCGAGAAAAACAGATTTCGAAGGGGAAATGGGAAAATACATATAGGCCAGTTAATTGAGATATTTAGTTCAAAAAAATCCTGACACTGATATTTTTTTCTTAATTTGTTCATTGAATGGCGTACTTTAACCTCATGAAAAGTTATCACTCGCCCCGGCCTAAAAACGACACCCTAAAAAAATTCCGTTTTTGACTAATATCTCTTAAACGGTAAGTATTATCATAAAATAGTGTTTACAAAGTTTGTAGATTATACAATTATCTACAAAAAAATATATTATATATTTTCCCGTACGAATTGCCAATAATGAGATATCGCCGTTTTAAAGATTTAAAATACTCATTTGCGACTTGTATAGGTCATCAGACGTTCAATAAATCCTTTGTTGGACTACGTGGCTAATATTTTCAGGGGTGATTCCTGGATGTATTTGGAGAAAAAAATTGTTCTAGAGAGGGGGTTATCCCTACTACCCACTAAAATACAGGGTGTTTACGAAAAAAAAATGTTTTTTTTTTTAAATTTACTTAAACTTTAATTACTCCTAGACTAATTATCGTAGAGCAACGTAATTAGGATCATCTTTTAGGTAAATGTGTATTCTTTTATTTGATATAAAGATCGAAAAGTTGAGTGAATCCGTTTAGAAGATATGTAGGTTTAAAGTATGGGCAAAATGCTGAAAAACGAAGAATATTGGGATTTTGCTCACACTTTATACCTACATATATTCTAAACGGAGTCACTCAACTTTTTGATCTTTATATCAAATAAAAGAATACACATTTACCTAAAAGATGAGCTTAATTTTGTTGCTTTACGATAATTGAGTAATTGAGTAATTGAAGTTTAAGTAAATTTTAAAAAAATATATTTTTTTTCCTTAAACTCCCTGTATTTTAGTGGATAGTAGGGATAGCCCCCCTCTCTAGAGCAATTTTTTTCTCCAAATACATCCAGGAATTCCGCCTGAAAATATTAGCCACGTAGTCCAACAAAGGATTTATTGATTGTCTGATGACCTATACAAGTCGCAAATGAGTATTTTAAATCTTTAAAACGGCGATATCTCATTAATGGCAATTCGTACGGGAAAATGTATAATTAATTTTTTTGTAGATAATTGCATAATCTACAAACTTTGTAAACACTATTTTATGATAATACTTACCGTTTAAGAGATATTAGTCAAAAACGGATTTTTTTAGGCGTCGTTTTTTAGTGGGTTCCCCCAACCCGGCGAGTGATAACTTTTCATGAGGTTTAAGTACGCCATTCAATGAACAAATTAAGAAAAAAATATCAGTGTCAGGATTTTTTTTGAACTTTTAGCAGAAAATATACTTCACCGCCTGGGCTAATAAGCGCATGTTTTATCCCGACGTGCGCAATGTTCATTTGTGTGCAATTTTCATTTCCCCACATGCGCGGACAAAACCTCAACTGATTTGGATCCGGCTGTATCTCTTGGGTGATTATTTTGTAGCGCACGTGTGTAAATAATGGCCATCTTGAATATATGAACCGATTTATCTAGCAATAAAAACTGAAAATATATAGTGTAAAAATCATAAGTAATAAAAATCGAACGTGCTTTACAAATATTTTGGGTGCCTTGCGAGTGTTCTTGACCGAAATATACATTGTAAATCTCTTTAATATTTTCGATTTAAGTTCTTTAATAGTAGAGGAATCTAATCAGCAAATAAAAAAAAATCGATTTTTTCAAAATTCTATAGGGGGGGACCCCTTAATGTTGTCTTGAAATCTTAATGATAAAACTAATGTAACATTACTAAATTTGGTGGTTTTCATTACTGAAGAGATATATAATTTTAACTGCATAACAGTGTTTTAGAATCGTACATATAAAAAATGGATCGTTGGATAGTTGATACAAAGCCCCTTCTTTACTTTCGTTGATTGACTCGTTTAATGCCTCATTGGTCACCTGTCATGGAAAATTGAAACTTTATTGGGTCTTACTGGTCACCATTCATCACGATTGACAAATACAATCGAAGCCGTTTCTAGTGACTTTCTTGTGTAATTTTTTAGTTTTAAAACTAAACTTTTAGTTTTTTGTCAACTTTTTGAAAAAAAAATTTACTGGTTCGGGTATATGTTCTCCTTTTCTCATCAACAATTCGTAATCTGATAGATAGTTACGTTCGTTTTAGACCAACATGTAAAGATGCTTAATTAATCTACCGGGGTCAAACCATGGCCTATGGTTCAATAGTTCTGTCTGATATATGGAATAATGACTGATATATCTCTTATACCGGCGATAGACGGGCAGCACTTATTACAAGCTTTATATTTACTTCGTTTTCGTGGGACAAATCTTGCGATCGATTTTTCGACTACTTCCCGATATCTGGTGATGCTCAAATTTGACACACACTTTTGCTTCTGGAGACAATGCAATATAGTATATTCAATTTTATGGTACTTCCAATATGGCGGCCACCTTAAAATGGTGGATTACCTTTTTCTTTACCACCTCCCGATGTGGGTATCAAATGAAAGAGTATGGCGAGTAGAATATAGTAAGATATTTGACGTTATTTTATATACAATATGGCTGACACCACAAAATGGCGGGTTACCTTTTTCTTTACAACCCTCCGATATGGGTATCAAATGAAAGAGTATGACGAGTAGAATACAGTAAGCTATGTGAAATTTTTCTTTACAACTCTCCAACTAGGCTATCAAATGAAAGAGTATGGCGAGTAGAATACAATAAGCTATGTGACGTTATTTTAAATCCAATATGGCAGCCACTACAAAATGACGGATTCCCTTCTTCTTTATAACCCCTCGACATTGGTATCAAATGAAAGAGTATGACGAGTAGAATGCAGTAAGCTACGTTACGTCATTTTACATCCAATATGGCGGCCACCACGAACAACCTCTCGATATGGCTATCAAATGAAATGTTATGATAACTAGAACACAATTAGCTGTGTTAGTAAGATATATGACGGCATTTTAAATCCAATAAGGTGGCCAAAAGTAGAAAATAAAAAAACAATAAAAAAAAATTTTTAAAAACAAGCTTTTATTAAATAAACTAAAAAATATTAAATAATAAAAAAGTTTTTAAATATGCGTTAATAAGGTGAGCTAAAATGTATAAAATAATTTGTTTTAATCCACCTGTATGTAACTACAAGTAAAAGCTTGGGGCGCTCAGTTTACAAATGTTTCAGATATTATAACAAAAATGCAAAAGAATATTAGGGGTATTCATGAAACCCTCGTATATCACGTAAACGTAGTAAACCGCGTAACTAATGCCAGATTAACATTGATGTGACATTAGTGGCGCCGTTTACTACCTTTACATGATTTACGAGGGTTTTCATGAATACCCCTAGTATGATTTAACTAATAAATACGAAAATTAATTGGGTACAATCTGATAAAGCGCCCCCAAGCTTTTACTTGTAGTTACATACAGGTGGATTAAAACAAATTATTTTATACATTTTAGCTCACCTTTAAATATTTAAAAACTTTTTTATTATTCAATATTTTTTAGTTTATCTAATAAAAGCTTGTTTTTAAAAAGTTTTTTTTTAATAAATAAGATATGTTTATAAATTGTTCCCGTAACCTTTACGAAAGATTTTTTGATAATATAAATAAAAGTGAAAGGCATCGTATATTAAATTTTGGTAAGGTTTTTTTAAAAAAAATGTTGTATTTTAACTTGAACGCGATTTTCTTAAAACAACGTGTTTCAAGATGGTGGGCAAGATTAAAAAAAAAATATTTATTCGATCGTTCTAAAATTTTAACACGTTAATCTACACATATTAATGTACAGAATGAACTACGGATGAAAAAATCGGCGTACAATTTTTTGAGTAACAGGATGTTTTCGATGGCAAAAAATTTCGATTTTTGAAAAAACGGCGCCATTTTGTTATTTTTCAACCAAATTTTTTCTTTTTAGTTCATTTTATAGCGGCTTTGATGCTAATTAAAACCCCTTTTTTGTTTTTGTGTCCGACTTTTCTGAGAGCGGAAATCCTGCCAACCGTGATTTTTTGGGGTTTTTTTGAAAAAATTCTAGCAGACGACGCGGGACCAAAAAAAATTAAAAAAATATTTTTTTGTATAGTTAAATACAAGTAAAACATATGTGAAAAGTTTCATTAAGATATGTCTACGTTTTCATTTAAAAATTTACATTAAAAAACAAAAAAAAATTTAAATTTGAAGGTGCTATGTCCCCTTAAAATGAAGTTTGAGAGACTGGAAACTAGATATAACTTTTCAATTATTGCTGTCACTTCGATTGTCATTGGTGGCACTCGACATTTAAAAATATTATTTTCCGTTTGTTTTTAAGGAAATGTTTTATTTTCCTTCTATTTACAATATTCTTTTCAACACATAAAAATAATAGTTGCAGATCCATTTTCCTAAATACGTTTGTCGCCACAATCGTTAAACTGAAAACTGTCAAAAATTATGATCAAAAATAACAAATTAAGTTTGCCGTGTATCAACCCCTAAAACTATATCCATAACCAGAAGATTAAGATAATAATTATGAGCATAATCGCTGCCGTCTATCATTGGTATTAGCTTCCTAGGCATAACTTTAACCAACATCTGAGATGGAAGCATCACATATTCCAAATCGCTACACAAGGTTCCATTCAAGGATTTCTTAAAAGGTGCAAGTTGCTCTTTCAGCCAGCACCGCGGGCCTCGAGGACAACCCATTTCTTTGAGGAGGCGCACCATGCAAGTCGGAATAATGTTTTAGTTTAAAATCTAATATTGATTGGTACTTAGATCTATAACATAGTGTCTTTCCCATATTCATATTACGTGTAAGAAACATCTTATATTGACTGGTTAAACAACTTAACTGTAGAGGTATATAAAAAAAATTACAAACAATCTTCCAGCATTCACCTTTTACAACTTCCCTATGTTATTATAAACCATATTTCATTTAAAAAGTTACCTTTAATCATAGTACTGAAATTCATAAATCTCACACTTGAGTCTAAAAACTCATTATACCCCATGTCATAAAAAAAAACTCCGGCATCCATCAACACTCAACGTTCAAGTTTTACAGCATTTCCAGTTTGATGGAGGCATCATATTTGTGTCCGCTCTAAATCACTCCTCCTTTGATGAACAAACAAAAAAGAACAACAACCGTCGTCAGGAGAAATCCATGAAGTCTCTTCTTCGGTATTCATTAAGTCATGGCTATAAACCTTAATCGAAAACTCTTAAGACGATACCCGCGCAAGAGAAGCAGCTATGCGGATTGTCTTCAGTGCCAGAACCACCTTCGTTCAAGTGATTTGGATGATCAGAAATTCAGAACGACAACAAAAGCCGACAACAGACGTTTTGCCTGCATACGGCTGGTGCTAATTAGATTCATGTGTGGGGCCCCCTTAATACTCTCCGATGAGCTTCACATGTGGATCAAGCTGTCCCCATTGAGTCGGTTCCGATTTTCACGGAAAAGACTTTTATGACTGGACACCCAAGTGCCTCCCGGTGGGCATTGCCAGCGAATTGGCCCACGTGCACTACTTATTTGGTTCGCGATCAAGTCCCGTACGTGATCAAGTGATCTCTTCCTCTATAGAAATTGAATCTATGAATTTTTTTTTAGATTTTTACTCATTTCTTAAGAATTTCTATAATAAATAAAAAATTTCAATACGTTTTCAATAATATCAATTTCGATCGATCTGAGTGGAGCGTATGGAAGATTCATGATCACCATCAACACTTTCGGCCAATTTCCAGATGGTGTGGAAATACTTCAAGTAAAAGCAAACAATCTGCCGCCTTGGCACTTGTATAAATTTTTACTTGAAATTCTTTGATGATTCGAGGATTCGAAGTCATTTTTATAATCTTGTTCGAGATACAAACAGATATCAATTGTATGAATAAAGAATGGCGATCTTATAAGCTCTATATATTCACGGATGATGCGAACATTTAATTAACTCTGACATCATCTGTCGATGGGTTGGAAAATACCGCATCTAAAGCCACTTATTACTCTAGACTCGAGTCTCTTATTAATCGCTGTGATTATGCGCAATTTCAAACTGAATTATTTCCGGTGCTTAAAAGTAGTCACGTAATTATTCAGATTTTACAATTAAAACAATTGATATTAATTAATCTAATTAAAATTATTTTTTATTGCTTTGATATTGTAAATTATGATTTTTATTTGCACTTATATTTTGTGAATATAAATTAATTAAGTCTTTTAATCTGTAATGCAGAAATATATTTATATGACTGCAAGTTCAAGATTAAAATTCATAAACAATCGTTGTCGTGTAATTAACCTGAGAATTTATTGTAAATAAGTTTCGTTCGTTGGTGTTCAAAAATTTCATACGTATGTATATGTGAATGATAATTTGGGTATGTTGGATTTTTTTCTGGAAATCATAGGAATGATTTTTTTTTATGTGAGAGAAACCAAGCTTTGGAATCACCCTAGCAGTTTGTCATGTCCTTCAGATCATGGTGCTTTCTCTAGTAGTACCTAAGCTTAGTTTGAAGGATAAAAGAGAATAGGACAGGTTCTGGGGAGTGACCAATACAACGCTGATGAACCTTAATTTTGAACTCTAAGACGTTGTACAAGTTCGGAAATACTGCCAGCGAAAGATTGTTCCAGACCGTAGTTTGCGCGAAAAATTAGTCTGCTACGCGAAAAATATTGCCGTACAAGCAGGAGAGAGTTAATTTCAGTTTCAGTCGCTATAGTAATAGCGATAAAATTTTGTCGCATATGACAATTCGGTCCAAAAAGGTTCATTCCTAAGCCTTGATAGGAAGGAAAAGGGCACGGTCACACTCTGCGCGCGATTGTACTCCGAAAGTTGGTAAGGAACCCATTAATCCAGTAGGCTGATTTTCCCGATAGCATGAAGGGGTTTTGTTTCACCAGGGTTAGCAGGACCTCCTTGAAATTCGCTCAACTTAAAAGCTGTATTTTCCGCCTAGAATACCCTTGAACCAGCATTGGCAACCAGCATTTTTTTTCTTTCGCCATTCACGGCCTTAACATATTTTGAACTTTCGTATACATTGTCGCCTTAACTGAACTCATAAATTAAACAATCCCGAATATTCCCTATTGTCGGTTCCATTACTTCGATAAAAAAACGCTTCCATTAACCATGCACTACATAATTCAAGTTTTGCACTAAAACATAGAACAAGATAAAATTACTACTTGTTTTTATAACAAGTTGCTGCATCAAGTTTAACCCCTCCCCTGCCGACCTTCATTTCATGCATTTAGAAAAACCGCATTATTTCTGGGCTGACCCAATACTAGACCCTTTCATCAAGTTCATACTAAATCCACTCACTAAATTCACTTTTAATGCTTCATTGTGAATTTTAAAATTTGTTATGCAGTCTTCAAAATTTTGTGTTTCAACGAAAATTCTTTTAAGGAGACAGAACTTAAAAGTTCTTAGCAGTTCGAACGGCTTCATAAAAGCTTTAAAATACTGAACTTAAAAGCTCTTAGCAGTTCGAATGACGTCATAAAAGCTTTAAAATAGAGAACTTAAAAGCTATTAGCAGTTCGAAAGACGTCACAAAAGCTTGGGAATTAAGCTTTTTTGAACTTTGGTGTAAATCATCCAGAAAGCAACAACGTTATTTATTATTGTCTGCAAATGAGTGCAAAATGCAAATGTTATTTGTTTTATATAGAGGAAATATTAACATCACTGAATAAGTTCGTGGGAGACATAAAGATCGTGCTACTATTGGCAAATCTATATGATTTTTAGGTAGTCCCCACTTTCAAACGATATGGGTCATTTACTGGTTACTTTACAAGTCACAGTAGTTTTAGTGACGTTAATTTTGTAATTTTTAAAGCAAATGGTCAGAAGTTTTTGCTACTAGTATTTAACGGTTATTTAGCTCTAACAGAACCTACATACGCAGCGGGAGAATTTTTTTTAAATTTTAACCCTTTTTTTAACATCAAAATTTGCTAATATCTTCAAAAGTAAAGGCCGTGACACTAAAATTGCTGAACATTATTTAAAAGAAATTGTTCAAGCTTTCCGATTTTGGAAAAGAAAATATTATTAGGCATTTTTTGGAGAAAAGTGTAGTTGAAGTTGACATTTCTGTTAAAAAAACCAAAATTTTGATTTTGATGATTCATAACTTTGGAAGTTAGTATAGTAGAAGGAAATTAAACAAAAAAAAGCGAAGTTATGATGTAGTTGGGAAGTTGGATTTTCTTGTTTTTTTTCTTTACATATGTTAAGATAAAGCGAAAAAAAAATTTCCAACTATGAAAAGCTACTTGCCAACTATGAAAAAAAGGCAAAAAATTGAAAAATTGAGGTTTTTTACTTTTTTCAAAGTCCTAAAATAGACATTTTAAATAAAGTAACGAATTATTGCGTATGATCACAAGAAAGTACATAAAAAAACCTACAATTTAAAAAAAAATATTTTACCGTACGATGATATGGCATAAAATGGCGGCAATTTTAATTTTTTTTCGAAAACTGCCAATTGTGCCGTAAAAATAGAAAGTTTTTTTTTGAAATTTCAACCACGTATTTATAGCATCAAAATACATATTTTCTCCAATTTTTATCAAAATCCGAATATTTTCCCGTTATTTATTTCATTTTTAGTAAAATAAAACAAAATTTCATACATTTTGGTTTTTTGAGGTTAGGATTCATTTTTAAAGTATTTATACCGAATCAGTTCGATAGTCTATTCATTTACGACTATTTTATTTTTCTACGACCAACAGAACTGGAGAAATTAAAAAATAGTGTAGCAATGCACTCAAAATGCATCAAAAATGGGCATTTATGCAATTTTTTCGTACATCACCCGATTTTGCAGAAATTTTTTTTTCGGTTTATCTTAACATATGTAAAGAAAAAAAAACAAAAAAATTCAACTTCCCAACTACATCACTATCATATGATAATTTCCCTCTACTAGTAGGGTAGAACTTTTACAGTTTTAGATAGGTGGGAGTATTCTGCGTGCAGTGATACTTTATTCAGGAAAAAAGGATCCTGGTAATTACAACTTAGACTGACGTAAATTGAGAAAAAAACTTTCACCCTTCTTGTCAAGATGGCGGCGTTTCCACAACCCCATGAGTCCCGCAAATCGATTTTTTACTTCGTTTGAACCTCCTTAACAATGAGCAAAATGAATTAAGAACCTTACCAAATATCGTCAGGTGATCATTTTTTTTAAACCATTTTGCCTGGACTAAAAGTAATGGCTTGGCAGGAGCTTTTCGGACTCTATTCCAGCGAAACAAGCGGTAGAGAAGTGGTTTGCTGGTTTTAAACGCCCAAATTCGGCAGTTATTCCAAAAAACATGAAAAAAGGGCAGAACTCGGCAGGAAGTTCGTCGATTACGATTGACCACAGGAGTGGTTTATAGGAAGCTTCCTTTAGGCCAACCGGTTCACTATCCATCTTAATAGTTTTCAACCTGCTGCTGAGTAGCGACGTGATTCATTTGCCCGAGGGGCGGTGGGTACACAATGCTCTTTTTTGCTGCGACTTTGTTGATAGCGTCGAAGGTAGCGTTGTCAATCGTATTCTCGATATCTGCAAAAGGGCAGAGGGAGATTTGCTTCGCACGCCTGGCCTCTAGACAAATTGAAAGCAGTGAAGGGGGTTCACTGTAAGACCATCCCTGCCAATCTTAAACATTCTCCATCATTTTGAATAGAAAGCAAGAGAGGATAGACAGAATTTTGCTTAAAGCATGAAAAACTTCTAATATTACAAGATGTAATTGAAAACACCTTAGGTACTATAAAAACTTGTTTTGACCAATGTTAAGCTAAACCTCCCCATTTTGTAAAAAAAAATCTCTCAAAAGCACCGCTCCAATATCATTAAATATTTATTTCATCAATTAAACGTCCAGTTGATGTCAATCCTCTCTTAGCTTGCCTCTTAAAATTAAAATCACGAAACGAAATTCAAATATACCGAAAGATCCTTCCTTGGTACAAAAACTCCCATTACGCAACACAAGATTCACATAACTGCCATATCAATTCGATCGAAAATTAATATTGAGTACAGCTATTATAAAATTATCGTCTTCTTCAGTTCAGGCCGTCAGTAATTTCATATATACTTGAGTCTCTCGCTCCGTCAAGATTGTGTATCTATCAATTAACATGTCGGCAATTTGTAATTACCTATTTCAACATTTCGATTGTTTCTGTGTGCCGCAGGTAGCCGCCAGACGCAATTGACTCCGAATCAAGATAATATGCAAATGGGTTCTAGTTTTCGCTATCCAACAACAGCGATGGTGATACTGTATGCGTTTCGGAGAGATATCGGACGTGAGAGTCGTCGATCATGAATTATACAAATACTGCACTTTGTATGCGCTGGGCCCATGATCGGTTACTGGATCTAGCGCGCATTATATGAAATGAAAAACGATCAAGAAAAGATTGTTGTTTTTTGGGGGTTTTTATTGTGCGTTTTTATTTTTTTTTTTTTTTGATATTGAATAAGAGGGAATATGATGGAGGTGAAGATCGTCAAGATCGTTCCTTTACCAATTTTCCTTGAGGCTAGATAAACAAAAATCTCCCACGATCTTGAGATTTTTTCGTTTTCTTTTGCATATTCCGTAGTGTGTATAGGTTCTAGATGTAGGCCTCGCTTAATGCTTGATGGCCATTGATAGACGGTAGTCTAATGTCATGCTTGATTAACAATTTTACCGGCTGCTGATCTTTCTCCCTTGATTATTAATTGCTTCTCCATCAAACCGTGAAAGTATCTGCCTCTAGTGATTGACTTTAGATCATGTCTAGATATTTTTTTACCTAAGGTATTCTATTACGGAATTGATTAAGTAATATAAGAAAATGCAAATTGTGAACAAATACTTTGTTTTAGGATGCAATAAAAAGAATGAACGAGGGGAAAAAACTCAAAAGGAAACGATCAGATTTCGTGATCTTGGCTTAGAGAGATAAATTTGATTGCGTTTTTCTAGGTCGTAAACATTTTTTCTTATTATACCGGGGCACATGCACAGCTATAAAACTTATATCATGCAGAATATTATTTGATTTTAATTTGTTAAGTAATTGACTACAAAACTTATGTTATTGTGCATTATTAATAGATGGTAATATTCACGATTCTAACGATCTGAAATTGCATCATGGGATATATAAAAATAAATTGAAAT
Organism: Thereva nobilitata; assembly: GCA_963855945.1. Classification (NCBI taxonomy): domain Eukaryota; kingdom Metazoa; phylum Arthropoda; class Insecta; order Diptera; family Therevidae; genus Thereva; species Thereva nobilitata. The sequence continues at coordinate 80,594,398 of OY979697.1, forward strand.
TGCAAATAGCTTTCATCGTCGCAAATTGCAATTGCGGATAAATAAAATCGTTAGACTTAAGTGATTTCATAGGACAAGTGATAGTGACAATGACTAAAAAAAGTATTTTAATAATATTACATTGTTAGATTAATGCAATTTTCTTTCAAAGTTAAATTGGACAAATTTAGTTTTTTTGATCATTCGTTTTATAGGCATGCTAACAGTCACTGGCACAGTGTCACAATAATTGGATATTTAAACTAAATAACGAAATGTTTCCGCTGCCAAAATTGAGAAACGTCATACTTTATAAAATGATATTCCGGGTATAATCTTCTACGGCAATGGTATGATTTTTCAACTAGCTTCACTATCTTCTAGCTTCCTGCTATGTTTGATACAGTATACTTCCATAATCTCGCAGGGCAAATTAAAATTTTAATAAATATTAAAAATATTTTAATAAAATTTGGACAGCAACGATATTATGAAGATTTTTGGATTTGGAATATCTGAGAAAAGTACGATCATAGCCCAGCAAGATCAGTTCTGCTCTTCTTCACTTACATTTTTCATGTGGATAAACTTGGTATTCCCAATCAATTATTAAGATCACTTATTTACTCTCTGTAGATTCTGTTGACATGCTTCAAACCTGCTTACAAAAATGTAGTGACGTACATCAGTTCGGACGCTGTTTCGTGCAGATCCCGTTTATGCAATACGAACTGCTGAAGGATCACCTGCCTAACTTATCATCGTCCTACCCATTATAGCAGAAGAGAAGACCCAGAGAATGATATAAAAAAAAAGTAACTCGAATGTTGTTCACAAGAGCGATGAATACATGCCCTACTGAAGCGTTAGGGGCAATGCTAAAAATTCCTCTACTCCACATGCAGGTTAAAAAAGAGGCAGCTAGCAGCGCCCTTAGATTAACAGCGGCCAATAAGGTTAAACCTTGAGATCTAACAGGTCATTAATACTGAAACCATCTCAAGATGCGAACCCATTCCGGTTTTATACAACTTTGATTGTCAATTCAAAGTCTCGATCGAGGATCGTCACTGAAACCATCTCAAGAAGAGATCCCATTTCGATTTTTTACAACTTTGAAGTCTCGATCGAAGATCGTCAATCAATCGACAACAAATTGGTCCAAAATTGAAGAAGAGCAACCGGAGCTGCGGTTTGTAGACCCTTAGCATAAGCTACAAAAGTTCTTGAGGTTACTAAACCCCAGCTCAGAATCTTAACAGACCTTCTCACAGAGCATGCTCCTGTCAGATAACACCTGAAGAACATGTGTAAAACTGATACCGACATATGAAGATATTGTCAGGTAGAAACAGAAACCGCAGAACATGTCCTCTGCAACTGTGTTGCATTTGAGAGATGCATTTTTCGCCACACAGTGCTTGGCAATGTTACTTAGTTTCTTATTATATTATTATTGTAGGGCAAGAGTAAAGTTGACTTACGTAAAGTAGCTATGATCAATTGTAACCGTCATCGACTCGATCACTGAGCAAATGTAAGCTTAAGTAAAATCTAAAGTGGAGTCATTTTTGTAGCCTAAATAATATTTTTATATCTCGTAATTCCATAGTATGAAGCTGCGGTTCTTGTTATGTTACTAAGTATTGAGTAATAATAAGACATCAAAAATAAATCCGTCTTGGCAGCTGCCGTAAATTAACTTGTACAGCTTTAACCTTTCTCTTGTATTTCAAAATTGGTTTTCCCCAGTGGTCAGTCAGTCCTGCAGTTGCTAGGATCGTGACTTAAAAACGGATTCCCTAAATCCGCTTAATAATAATGAAAAGGTCAAACAATCAAAGCAGTCTTTCCAGGCACCTGCACCGCGCACAATCTTCACACTTTCCCAGGTAGCGCTACCGTGATTCAATAATACCTGTGAAATGTTGACATCAAGCCTGGAATTAACACTATGACATCAGCTGTAATTCATTTCCATTCCTACATCATCTGCCACAATAAATTCCACCGGTTATAAATCAAAACCAAATACCCAGACACAGTGTCGCTGCCGTCACACACTTCACGTATCTAGAGATAAGTTAACTGACGTCTGTGTTCCGCCACTATAGTAGCATCAAGGTAACTCTGGAGTTTTGCGATGATTTTTGCAAAGAAGACCGTTCAGTTGCACAACTTCGCAGCGTTTGCAATTAAAATTCAGAAGAAAACTGCATCTGAGAAGTCTAGGTTAGGTTAGGCATGAGACGACAACGTATAGTCAATCCCCGCGGTAGATTGGTCCGGCTGTACGAGGCGGCTACCATACCATATGGAAGCTGATCTCGTGCCCATCTTAGTTGACTTGTTTACCAGCGTGGATTCATTAAAAAGGAAAATTCTGTGCTGCACAACTGGTGGTGGCTATGCACGAGATAAGAGCACGTCGATAGCAGCTAGGAAGCATCTCTCTAGCGATTCTATGCTAGCAAGCGGAGCACAACTACCAAAAACAGTCTGCGCATTGCGGTCAGCGCAGTTTCCGCATATTTCTCACACGGCGGCGCAGGAATGCATTTCTTCGAAAATTCTTCAGCCCAGCCTCGGTCCATATCGTAGGCGAGAAACATAATCCCTGATGCCATAGAAATTATTTCATCTGCGAAATTTTTTTGTAAACATTTTTAGAAAAAATCTTGCAATGTTTTTCTCGATGGAATTTTGCAATGTTTTTTTTAAATGTGGTTCAAGGCCGATTTAATCTGCGCCAGCGAAGCCACTTTATTGACATCAATTTTTTTTGTTTGTTTTTTGTAACCACAACTCGACAAGTATTTGTGTTTGCTGTGTCAAAATAGTTAACGAGCGAAACTTTATTGCCTCTAGTCAGTATATCCTGAGTGGGTGTAGTTGAGACTGTGTTTAATAAAATCTATGAAAAGATATAAATTATCTCCGTCGAGAGACTGGAACATTCCGCAGAGAACATGTTGCGCATGACAGATGTGGAATGCAGTCTTAAGTTAAGATGCCGAAAATTTGAGAGGTTTGGTACGTGTTTTTTTTGGTTGGATAAAGAGTGTTGAAATTGAATTGAAAGGCAAATTTTAACCCTTTCGATCAAATCAAGAGGCATTGTTAAATTTTTGTTGTTAATATTGTATTCTAAACTTTTATAAGTAAATTAAGTGATCTTGTCGTCGTACTACCTTGATCCTCTTAATAATGATCGTTATTTCAAAATATTTTCTTGCGTTAAAAGTAAACGTTAGCAACAAGCAAGCAGAGTATAAACATTCTTAAGAATCAACAGAATTTATGTAAGCACATAACGATCGCTTATTCGATATAAAAATATTAAATTTTCGATCAATTTCTAATGTCTATCAAAACAAGGAAATTCTCAACCAAAAACAAGTAACAAATCCGTCATTTTCGTTCCTCTCCCAAAACCAAATCCTGTTTAAAACTAATTTTCAACCGATCACACAACAAAATCTTCAAAAGCCGATCTTCATCCGGAACGGAAAAGACAAATTTTTGTAAATATTTTCACAAAATCAATAATTTTTCCCTTGTCCACAAATTGTTTACATTCTGCGGTGTTCAGTTTTTGAAGTCTCTTTACTTCTCAAACGTCAATCAATGTCCAAATTATCCAGGGCAATGGCTGCTCTCCACATAATCCACATAGCCTATGTCTCAAGTTAGGCCACAAATTCGTTACTTTGCTTACGTTACGCAAACGGAATTTGAAATGTGAACGCACGGAAATTGTTCCCTTGTGGGGGTGCCATATTCGGAAACACGATGGCGCAGCCTTATCATGCGCAGATGATCGCACGTATAGTCACCGATCGTATTGTCGTCTGTCTTATGTTGTGCCGGTAATCTTCATGCTAAAAAAAAATTTCGTCGTTTCTTATGCAAAATTTATTCTATTGTTCTAGTTACAGCACTAGATTAAAGGAGGGGACGTGAACATTGTTGGCAATATAGGCATTAACATTTTGACGGGATTTTGCTTGTTAGAGATTCGACAATTGTTTGGGAGTTTTTTTTTGTCATATTGGTTAAGAACAGAATTTAGTACGTGCGAATGGGCCAGCGATCATAAAATTGATTTATTCTAATTTTTATTGGTGCTACGGTAAATGAATTTAATTTCAAACTTATGTTTATAATAATAAAATCAGAAAAAAGTGCACTGTTCACTGCAATATGATTTCTGGCTTCCTACATTATACATTGCTCACGGATACATTAGCAGACCATTGACTCATAAATTCAAAAAGTGATTATACATACGTTTTTTTTTGAAATACTTCAATATTCCTGACCATATGCTTCAATCATTATAATTTTTATTGGTTTCCTGAAAGAATTGATATGTTCTTGAGGTGTATTTATGATATTGCCACGTATAACAATTAATTGAGGGTGGCAAGTCGACTTTATTTGATTTATGTGTTACGTTAGCAATCAAGACAGTACAAAATCAATCAATATCGATTTTACTGATTTAATGTAAACGGTTTATAGATTTTAAATGTTTTACTTACAATCAAAGGACTTCCGGCAACACCAATATCTTTTTAAACAAATGTCCAAAAGGGAAGGAGGCTCTACTCTTTTGGTATTACTCCCTATTTAAGTAGAGAAATCGACTCTTCTTAAACTTAAGGTGAACGATTACTTCGGCGATGGTCGGCGAGGACGTTCTACAGCCATTGGTCTTATGGAATAGTTTCCGTGAGCAAACAAGAGATTATATCCTGGGTTTTCTCTAAAATAACGCAGCGTGGACTCGCCTGAAACACGAATGATCCCTTAAAGGAGGCAAGTATGTGTGCGCGGTCTACTATGAAAGTCCCATGTTTAGTATTGGGCACACTGCGCAATGTTTTTTAAGCGTTTAAGTTTACGTCGTTTACTACGTATTCGCAATTTACGAGGGTTGACATGAATACCCCTAATGCTTTATGAAATAAACCCTAAATTCTTCTACGACAACCAATGATGTTGAACTTAGTATTCTGAATCATTGTTACCATCGTTTTGGGTAGTCGGGGCTACAAAGGCTATGAAAAGCCAAAGACAAAATGGACTCTTATACTTTATTCATCGGCCCAAAACGAACTATCGTAGTAGAAATAAGATTTGCCCGTTCCAAAATGCATATATGGCACCCAAATGAGGCACGGCACGCCTGATCAAAATTTCTACTTTTCCAAATGCAGCCCGCTACAGGCACGTACCAATACCAGACGCACGAAATAGTCCAAACGAAGCACAGTACGCAAACACTTTTTTGACTAAACGGAGCTAAATTGAAGGTTTAAGAAATTGTAATGAAACGGCTAAACCGAGACCATAAAGGTTGCCATTAGCATACTCAATAGACCAGTTCTTGTTCGATTACGGAGATCAAGCAGCATTGGACGTGGTTAGTACTTACCCAGCTAGCACAAATTAGTAGCAATGGAGTTAATCTAACAAGTAAAAGAGTCGCAAGATAAGATATGTAATGCGACTGTAGCTCCATTGCGACTGAAAAAGCAGATTTTTAACGTTTATTTTGTAACAACTTTGGTCGCAATGAGGAGATAAATGTATTGCAGCTATGTTTTAAATGTGTTGTTGCCACAAACTGAAGTTGCACGCAACAAGATGAAACATAATTTGAACATCCGGAAAAGTTATTGTTATTTTAATCGAACAAATGTAATATATATTTGTAACAAAAAATAAATCGCAGTGTGTTTCAAAAGTCAGAGACATAATGGAGTGAATTGAAAAGGTAAGACATTACTCACTACTTACTCACTATTGAAACATTACATGATTTTACACCAAAATTATAAAACGAATGCCATTTTATTGATGAATGTGGGTGACTTACCTCTAGAAAATTCACGCGCAACCCAAAAAATTAAAATTTGGAAAATAATTGGGAAATTAGAAAATTTTCGAATTTTTAATATCATCATGGAAATCTAAAAACTATAGCTAAATACAGTTTTTTAAGTTCCTAGTGTCAATACACTGAAAATTATTACAGAAAATATAAAATAATATAGAAAAACGCATTTTATTTTTTTCAAATAAAACTTCATGGTGTAGGAAAAACATAGAACGACGAAAAATATGGCGAGCATAAAGCTTTTTGACAGATTTTATCCAAAGCTCTTGTAAATGATTAAAAACCTCCTTGCAGCGTTCTTGTAACTAAATGAATTTTATAAGTTCCGCTTTTTTCTTACGCCATTGCAACACAATAATAACTTCACTGCATCGTTTTGAACATTTAGTTGTAATAGTTACTTGATAAAAACATATAACAACTTAGTCACATTAAGGTTGCTAACTTGTTACTCTATTTGTGACATTTACAATACAATAACATTTTTGAAATGTGCTACAAAACGAAATGTTTTAATTTAATTTAAATATTAATTAAAATATATCTTTTTTTGCAACTTTTGTTGAACATTTTTACAACAAGTACGTTTTTCCGTAACAAAATTAACACTGTATTGCTTATTCGAAACATTAATTTAACCTATATGTGACTAAATTTGTTTAAAAAAACTGGATTACAACCCAAGTATAACATATTTTTGTTACAAATTGAAATCTATGCTAGCTGGGTAGTTGGGGGACCGCTTGGAAAACGACATTCCTGTTTGAAAGAACAAAAGTGAACAAAAGTAAAAGCTTTTCGACACTTTAGAACTGGTATTGGAAGGGGACCGCTGCGAGCTTTTTAAGGAGCGTTCTAAGATTGATATTGCAGCACTTCTTTACCCGGTGGATGGAAAAACTACCAACAACAACACTCGGTTTTTGTCTACTGGCTGTCAACCAATACTCCCATGCCTGCGCACTGACTTCGGAAATCGAGCTTATGGGGGGTAATTTTAAAAAAAGAAAAAACTTATTTTTATTATTCCATAAATACCATTTGCACCCTCCCCAAGCCACCCCTAGCTGACGTTGCCATTTCAACCCCCACCTCAGCAAATGGTAAAAAATTTCTGCAACTAGTATTTAAGGGTTATTTAGCCCTAATAGAACCTACATACACAGCGGCAGAATTTTTTTCACTTTTAGCCCTTTTTTGATGGTGTCTTAGGCCAAAGATGGCCCTGTGGATGTACACATCTGTGGTACGCCCAATTCTCACGTATGGGTCGCTAGTATGGTGACCAGCGCTGAGCAGGACCTACATGTCATAAAGTTGGGAAGGGTCCAGAGAACGGCAACAGTAGGGGCAACAGGGGCCATGAGGACATGCTCCACGAAATCTCTCAACTTTCTCTTTCACATCAAACATCTAGCCTCTTGCAGTGCCCTCAGAATAGCAATATTTTGAACCTGCTTCAGGAGGGTATGGTCGCTACAACCACAGCTTACCTTCCCCCTAGATTGACCTTTAGTTAGTATTTCTCCGTCGAACTACCCTCAAGAAGAGAGTGGGGAACCGGAGACGTCCTATGAAAGTTTAATGTACCGACGGCTCCAAGATCCTGAAGGCCTGCCAGACAATTAACTCAGAACCTACACAAGGATGTAGTATTGGAATATTCATAGACAGCGAAGACTCTATAAAAGCTTTGGATTCAGTAAGAATGCGCTCCAAGCTAGTGGAGCGATGCAGAGCTGAGCTGGATAGGCTAGGTAGGAAGCGCAACGTGGTTCTCGTCTGGGTTCCCGGTCATAGGAACATAAAGGGGAACGAGAAAGCCGACTACCTAGCCAAGCAGGAAGTCTCTCCGGTGCTCGGAGACCGAGATGGTCGGCAGCCCAATAGGTGGAGTCAAAAACGCTATTAGCCAGCCAAAAGTGGAGAGCACTGGATACCTGCACTATCTCTAGGGCGACTTGGCCGACTTATAACAAAGTAAAAACAATGGGCCTCTTAAACAGACGCCGACGAGATATTGCCAGAATCACGGCAATCATCACGGGACATTGGTCCATAGGAGACCACGCTGCCAAGTTGGGCATCCCGGTCAACGTCTGTTGTCATAGCTGCGGGGAGACGAACGAGAGAGAAACACTTGTTCAATTCCTCTGTAAGTGCTCGGCTTTAGCTAAATCCAGGCAACGCACACTAGGCAGTTACGTTTTGGAAGATTTAAAAGAGATGGAGATCTGTCACTGCTTCCTAAAATTCCACAGGATGGCTTTAGGCATCCGTCACACCCGACCAAGCAACCACTCAACATAAGGTACACGAGTTGTGGCAACAAAACGGCGGGCGCGCCAAGCGCTAATTGGGCCTCCGGTCGCACTGGAGGCAGCGTTTCACCCACCTACCTTGTCGTGTCGTTGTACGCTCGTGTGGAATCAGTCATTGCGTGGCATATTAGCGAGAGTCTCGGGTATCGGTCCCTTCCACGACTCTCCAGCAGTTTTGGAAAAATTCACCGTCATAGATCGCCGACTAGATTCACCATAACTTAACTTATTTGTTTTAAATAATGGTAATTTTAAACAATAAAATAAGCGAACGAAAATTCTAAGGGGGGGGGGGGGGGTAATTACCCAATTACACCCCTCTGAACCCGCCACTGATGTCGCCATGTGAAATTGATTCACAGACCTCTGAAATGGTAGCCAGGCTCCTTAATCTCTATGGTCTAGGCTACCGAGCCCTCAATATGATAATATATGCTCGTTCACTACATTTGGTAAACCTATATTTTTATTACAATGTAAGCTTCTCACAGTCTGCATTGCCACTCTTTAGATATCTGAACGTATTTCTCTTACCTTCCTTGATTCGTTTTGTGTAAAGGCCGCCTTTCGCGTTTATGTCAGCATGGCAGACCACCTACACTTCTTCTATGAATACCATAAATGGTGGTAGTAACTGTTTGATTTAATAGTATCTCTCTAGTGAGAAGTTTTATGATATCAATTACGTGCCTATATTTTACATTTACTCGAGCCTGCTTACATTAACTCCAATCAAATATTGAAAGTGCACTAAGTTACTCATATCCGTAATAAAGACTTAAGACTCTGCAATAAACTTGATCCCATAAAATCTAAATAAGTTGTTTTCTAGACTAATTCATCTTGCTTGCTTGTTTATGACACAAGACTGTAGAGTTGGCATCATAGTTATCAAATTAAGAAATACAAATTTCAAAGTAACCAAAAGATAAAATTTCCAACTCAACCTGTCCTAACCTCCCAGAAACAACAACGTAACAAATTCCCTCCATAATCATCATCATATAAATTCCACATTTTCTGCACAAAAATCGCAAAACTTAACTATATTTTCACGATAGAGCAATTTCAAGTGAATTTCATCTCGCGGACATCTTAATATTTACACAGAATGCAACAAAAAGTGGTCTACACTAAAATTTATGGCCACAAATCGAGATGGATTACAGTGGAATGCGCAAACAGTTGTGGAGGCCTTTTATTATCTATGAGGCATGTTTTATCGTACATTTACGGATTTAACTATCCGCCATTAGGAAAGAAGAGAGAGCGCCCAGACGGTGGGATTATTTATTTGGTGTCATATTTCAAGCAACTGATGTTTTATGGGCCCATCCATCCTTCACCGGAGCACAAAAGGCGGCTTGCACCCATTTCTAGCCTTTTCCGCGTTTTAATATTTAAAATTGAGACGCTAGAATCCGTGACTGCTTAATTTTAGATTAACCTGGAGTTGATAGCATATATATACATAGGAAGTGCCTTTAATCAAGTAATTATATACCAGTTTTGTTCTGGGCGCATGCGTTGCTCACTTCATCCTGTTACACCTGTAATTTCTTAATTAATATTATTTTACGATCTCGCTGCTTTAAAATTGCTATAAATTTACATAATTCTAGGCTACAAGCGCAGCCGCTTTATTATTATTACGAAGTGAAAATTATGTTTCCTTCAGAATGGGACGATAGGCCCCAAACCAAACCGAAATGCTGCCCTATGTTATTTCAGTGAAGAAACTCCGACTCTTTTATGTTGACAGAGTAGAATTCCGCGAAATGTGAATAGGTACAAAAAAGAAAAAAACTGAAAGAAAACTCGTAACACATCCAGAGATCCTGAACTTGTCTTTAGCGGCAATGTCCTTGTACATCTCAAGATCGGCTCATATAAGTCACACGACTAGGGTCTAGCTTTGGATATAGCTTTACTTGCGCCTTTTTATAGTCGTTGACCGCAAATGAATGTACGGTACAAGGCGCTCCCATGTCTGCTGCATCAGCATCGGGCAGCAGCACCACCAGCACTAGCCACCAGTGAGAAATGAGCACGACTTTCAGTGAACAGCACCTCGACTCTGTCTGATTGGAATTTAATTATGCAACGCACGATGGCCATCAAGAGATAAGCCCAGATCTAGATTTTATCCACTATATCCACTTTATATTTTTTCGCGCAAAAAAAAACTCACGTAATCCCAAAGGTACAATTTACCCGATCAATGGCCGGCAACAAACTATCTGGCTAGAGATGACTTCCGCTGTCAAAAGGTTTACCCCACAATGAGTAGCAGATGAGAACCGACCTTTAAAAATATTTCCAACCCAACCGACCAACCAGCCGACGACGACGTTTTCGATTCTGGTTCTGGGTACGGGATTCTGCGGGAATTCTAGAAAGAGGCATAACGACACAAATGCATCGGCCATCAACTATGGCAGAGCGTATCTATTGGAGGCCAGTTAACTTTCTTGTGCCCTTTTTAGTAATATGCCTTTGCTGCGCAATCCTCCTATATAACAGTTCTCTCAACTGTCCTCGATGTCTTAACATGCGAAACGAATTCTAACCGCATCTGGATTCTGTAATGCATTTGCTATGCCCACTTGGACGGTTTGCGTGGATCTCGAACCCTCTTTTAAAGGTGCTCGATGGAATTCAAGATTACCTGGGAAGGAGCTGTCCCATTGAATATGTTCTGCGTTCGACATTCAGCATCTTAAGTATTTCGTTAACACTCTTTCGATTTAGATAACTCAGGAATTGTTGCTTCCTGCATTTAATTGAATTTGAATATGCGCGGGTTTTGTGTTTACTTAAATGGATTTATCGAGCAGTAAAGTAATTACACGGTGTTCACACAATAACTGATAATAAAAAAATGTTAATTAACAAAATTTTTGCAGTAATATTTTATAATGAGATAAAAGAAAGAGATTGTAACCTTCAGAACTAAAAACTTTTTTTATCAGCAATTGATTGGTACAGACCTTGATGGCCTCAGTAGCCTAAGTGTTAAGACTGCCATCGTAGAGGTCCGTGGTTCAATTCCGCTCCACGGCATGGCCCACCTAAATAACATTCATGCTTTATTGTTTTCCCTCTTTACAAAAAAAAATCTCCTGCCATCGCTTGTTGTAAGCATAATAAGCGAGAAAGGCGTTCGACCACTGAAGTCAGCGTTCTGTCTCCGAATTAGATGGGAGCCGATGGAATAAAATTGCGTATTGAAGACCTACTTCCGACCCCAGGCAGTTATCGCTTGCTATTATTTACAAAAGGTAGACGTGGATTTGTACTGCATCAAATTCATGTATATTGTGAAACCAATGCTGGATCGTCTCGTGGGCGATCACTGATCTTCACCAGATTGCTTACCTTCTTACCCTTTCGGTTGGTTTGCTCTCAATATTTTCGAATTTTTTGACAGAGTACTGCAAACAGTTGTTCTGATTACGTTTCGAACTATACAATACACTTCACAAGTAGTTGTAGTGCACTTTAACCGCGATCTCAGAGATCATTTGTTCGATCCATACACACAGACATGATCATTGCTTTTCCACCTTTCCCATATGTCTATCATTACTTCACTATTGTTTTTGATCTCTTCTCTACCTTCATTACTAATAGCGCAGCGATGCACTCCACTTTAGCCATGATGAAAATGATGTCGAGTTAAAGGGCGTACACCTCTGAATAACAGCCCTTGGTTGGTTGGTTTGTGGAACTGGCGAGGGCCGAATACTCTGCGCTGATCTTCAACTTTCAAATTCGCGCAGTTTTGATACCACTCACTCTCATGACCACTAATCTTATAACGGTTTTTAGATCCAGTTTGTAGCATTCAAGAACTGTGGCAAGTTCATTGGATGCTTTGCTGCTAGATCCTCAAGCTCACGAGTAAAAATAATTTAGTTGGTTAATTTTTTTGAAAGTCATGAAAATCTAAAGATGCATCCGCCAGAGGTATGCACGCACCCAATTTACTCGTAATTGACCAGTGTCAACGGTCCCCCAACTAAGTATGAATCACGTCCAATGCTGCTTGACCTACAACATCGAATGACAACCGGTCTATCGAGTATGAATATGGCACTCTTTATGGTCACCAAGATAATTGCCCGTTTTCTTCGTCCTATACAATTTTAAAAGCTATTAAAGTTTTGGGCTATTCCGTACATCTTTTATTGATTCGTTCCTGTAGCAAGTTACATTTGAAAAAGTAGAATTTTTACTCATGCGTACCGTGCCTGTTACATGCTAAGTGCTGACGAGTATTATTTTTAGTCAGACGTGCCGTGCCTGTTTCTAGTACCATGCAGGCGTTAAGACGCAGCCACTGCTATTTCAGGCTAAGAACGGACGAGTTTTATTTTTACTCGCGCTATGTTAGTATGTGGTTGCCGAATGAACTGTGCCTACCCCTGGCTAGCTGCCTTGCTAATTCTAGTTTTAATGAGATCAAGGCGGAGTTGAGATCCAAGTCAGTTACTACCGCCGTATTCCCTCTTGAATCCTTATCTTCTCTTACTAGTTGGGACGCCTTCCAAATTGCCAGCATTTCTTCTTGGAGGACACTGGGCCTTAATGATGGCCACCATACTATAGATCTATATGTGAGGATGGGACGTACGATGGCTGCGTACATCTATAGCATCATTCGTAGCTGAAGTCCCCATTTCTTCCAAAGCATTTTTGCATCCATAATAAAGCATCCCGCCGGCTTAACCGGTTAATAATACGGTACCAAAGTTCCGCTTAGGTTTGCACCTAGCGAACGTTGCACCGCCTTGTCCACCTGGTAATCTGGAACTGTCTGCGCCACAACCTTTGTCAGCTGGTTGGCGGGATTCACTTGTTTCAGGAGGCATAACACTCCGCTAACCCTGATGGTTGTGGCTCAGCCGGCTGCTTAAAAAAATAACTCATACAACATCCATGAGTTCAAACACGAGGCTCACCGCCTCCGCCTCATGCATCCTCTAGACCAAGCGTGGGCAACCTTTTTATAACTTGGGCCAGAATAAATGTTAGGTTTTTCCGCGGGCCGTAGTAGTCAATTGATACCTTCTTGTGAGTTAAGCCGGACATACACGAGGCAGTACAGTACAGTCCCTTAGACGATGGTACATTTTACTGAGGCTTCAATTTTTTTAAATGTCCCAGTTCAAAAATAATGTCCTCCTGCTGGTATATGAGTGTGTATCGAGATAAATGAGGCGAGGTATGATTGTAATTGCGTAGTGGAGAGACAAGAGTTTCTTCTTTCTTACTTCTTTTGGGGCAGTACAATTCAACTTAAAATGAGGCGAGGTGAAGTGAGGTTGTAAATACGAGAGACATTTTCTTATTTTTTTGCGGCAGACGTAGTTTCCTGAAAATTTTATCCATTACCAGAAGTCATAGCAGCGACGACAGCACTCCTCCCTGTGGTGTGCTTCTACTATCCCTTCTGGCAATTTTACAGCGTCCAAGATCCCTATGAATCCCTCCGGTTTGCAGCATGATACCTATCCAACGGCCAAGCGTTTCCTCTACCCCTAACTCCGTCAGGGCTTAGTTTTACAATTTACTAACACCACTTACCCCTATTCTAAAATTGTGACCAGTCATTAGTCACAAGCTTTGGCGAGTCGCGCTTTCTTCTTATGAACTTCTTATTTTGGTTTCTATGCCAATGTTGACAGAAGTTACACTCTACTTCACTCTATTTCGCTTATATGTTACTTTTCATTTAGTATAGGCCTTCAAGTTGAGACTCATAACATACTTGTGATTGCGTTGTGACTGATTTTAGAATACAAGGCTTAGTATTAATTTCCATTTAGAAATTTTCCATTCAAGAAATTTTAAATATTTTTTAGCAATGATTCTTCTTCAAGGACAAGCTATTATAAAAAGTTTAAAAATTTTATTTTTATGAATAACATCATCAAGCATAAGGTTAACGACACAAGAATTTGTGACCTTTAATCTAAAACTTCGCGTTTTCTTATCTCTTTTTTTCTGCAAGTTAACTATAAATAAATCTCAATTAAAATCAAAATCTAAATTATGAAACATTTTGAACTGTTAAAATCCAATTATGAATAAAATTTGCAAACACTGAAAATTTATGCAGTGTTTGGCACAATTGACTTAATGCTGTTTTTATTAGGAACGTCTCTAGCATAATTTGTCGATCCATCATCATTTAAACTGGGTTATCTGTTTCTATGTCAACTTTTTATTATTAACTGTGAAAGGTAGTTTTCTAAAAGTAGTAAAAAAATATTTATATTTTAATTTTTAGTTGATTTTGAATTGTTTTTATGTGGAATGCTTTTTATTTGTGATAATGAAGTTTATGGTCCTAAGGAGAATTTTGTTAAAATTAATAGTTTTATTTAACTCACTTTGAGGTGTTTTAAAAGTGTCGACAATGTTAATCAAATGGGTGACGTCAAAATAAAACGTTTTAAGCGTTTTCAAATAAAACATTTTCAAAAGCTCAGATTTACAGTGTTTGCATGCAATTTTAACATAAAAAACTGTTTGATTTGTTTTAATATCGCTTTTTTCCTATTTTTCTTACAGATTAAAGTTTCATCAACTGATGGACAACGAACCCTTCGAGTAAGTGAACTTTGCAAATATTTAAGCAAAAAATTTCTTTACTAACACCTTTCGTCCAGAATTGTTTTTCTTTTTGTCCAAATCATCTTCCCAATCTATTAACCCAATTTAGTTGAAAGGTTTACACCATTAGCATATTTCCCAGTTCTGCTCGTGTCCCTCAACAAAAATAAAATTAGTTACAACAATTTATAAACAAATCACGTCGAGGATTCATCTGTTGCAGCAGCAGCAGCAACTACAGCACATGTTGAACATTCGTGCCAACTGTAAACATTTAGGATTCGGGCGTGAAAACAAACAGAGGAACAAGACTCGGCAATCCACCCAAAAAATTCTCAAGATGAATTCCACTAAAAATGTTTTTTTTTGTGTGTTTATTCACCTCAAATTGAAGATCTCTTGGCAAATCCCAGCTCTATAGAGCTGACCATAGAGCGATGGCCATGGCCGATTATCATCTTCGCTATTTCGGCAGAATTACGTCAAGTTTTATATTTGCTTATCTCATAAAAATAGAATAGTTTATGGGCAAAAGGAAGGTTTCGTCTAAAGGCGCGACCATTTTACTTAAAAGTTTGTTTTTTTCGAGCACACATATTTCTTCAGTGAATAATTGGAGGAGATAAGAATTTGGCGGGCTGTCAATTGGCAGAAATAATGTCCATCAGTCTGTTATGATAAGAGGAAACACTGGGCATGAGTTAGTGATTTCTACTTAAGATCATTTATTAAAATGTTTTTAGTTCCTAAGTTAATCAGTGCATTCGTCATTCTTCCTCGAACTTCTACATATGGACCAGTTGACGTAACCAAGTATCTAAAACTAAAGCCACGCGGCATGATTGAACTGAAATACAAAAATTTTAAACTCTAGAATTTTCATGGTTGGACGACTTCTTGAAGTAAGGCGATAAAATCTTGTTTGTACAATACAACTTCCAGGTGATTTATGGGGACTGTATTAGGGTTGGTCATCCAAGTGAGATATTTTTGTAAACTGGGGAACGTTCAAGTTATCGGTGGTCACTAAATACCGTGAAATGTAGTAGAAATCAATTCATGATAGCAATCGCAGTCCGTGCAGATATTGAAAATCATTATACGGTTTTGTTATTGAAAATGTCTGGGTCTGCTTCTGTTCATATAGGTCATAGTTTGCCAATGAGTGTAGTTCAGCAATCAGATTAACAATAATTCACCATCAATAACTAAGATGAAGATTGATATTTGAAAACAGTTTTTCTATTATTCGTACGGGCACTGCAGTCGCTTAATCGATATTATTTATCAATTAGCATCAGCGTTGTGCAAATATCACATTCACTTATCGCTGGTCCCAGTACCGCAAAAATAAGGAGGATTTTGGGCAACAGCTAATGTACCAATCCCCAATAAAGTCTGCAAACTTAGTATCGAGGGGTCTAGTTAGACTAGCCGTGCCGCGAGACAACATACATCATCGAGGACCGGTTCTCCTGTTAGGGGAATGGGTGAGAACTTGACATCATATCCTCAGAAAATCGAGAAATCAGCCTCGGTACAGTCAGGACAAACATCAATGTATTAGGTATACAACTCAACCAGAGTAGCCATATTAAGGCATCTCCTCGGTTTAACTGATTAGTAAAAGGATGCCAAAGTTTCGCTTAGGGGCACCTTAAAATAGCGAATGATACACCTCCTTGTTCACGTAGTAGTCTGATACTGCCGGTCAGCAGGCTTTGCGAAATCGAAACCCCGTTACAAAAATAATGGGTTTTGATTTTTATTACAACCGTAAGGTTCGTGCAAATTTCTTCTCTTTGGTGTGAACTCCTACAACATCCAGGAGTTGAAACGCAAGGTCCATCGCCTCCTCCTTCAGCACCCTCCAGACTCCTACTAATATATCTTGTGCTCTATTTCTTCCGTCGAACCAAGCTTAGACATTGCACCATGACGAGTACGACATGAAGGACTGGTAGTAGAAAGGGTGACTCCTACTATAAGCTAGGACTTAAAGAAAAACAACGAAGGCGTTGATTTGGTCACCAATGTAAGAGATACACTGAAGTAAAGATCCACATAAGAAGAAGAAATAATGAAAGAACGCAGAAGTCCGAAGGGTCAGAAAAAAATGGAAGAAAAAACGAAACTACCTCAGAAATAGAATCAGCGTAATTAAACAAAGCTGCAATAATAAAGATGCTAGGATGAAGGTGATAAAGAGAGGCTACAAATATACCTGCGCCATGGTAAAAAGGGAGGATGGTACTCTGTACCTACCAGTATCGATAACATACCCGAGGTGTGGGAGAAGTATTTGAGAAACTTCTTCAAAGAAAAAATAATCCCAATACAGGAAGAAACAGACTAACAAAATACAAATGAGACCCAGATAAGAAACTTCGAAAACGACGTGACTGAGCCTACAATAGAAGAATTTGCAAATGCTATGGCAAAATTATAAAATCATAAAGCTTGGGGTATAGATGGCCTATTCGCAGAAATCTTAAATCAATTGTTTGGAAAAACTACGCCACGCCTTGTATACCTACTCTTTCTTGAAAGCTAATAAGCAGAAGACAGACAGAAGACTGCTTTTAGGCATTATTGTCACAGTACTCGAAAAAGATACAAAACAATTGAACATAGATTAGAAATTACTTTCCGGATTTTCAATGGTGGAAAAGGGAGCGTAGGACCACCAAGAAATAGGCTGACATATGAAAACTTCGCATAACAAATGGGAGGGAACTAGCAAAACGTTAGGACGACTGGAAGAAGAGGCTCGAGTCGTAAAAGGACAGTAGCGATGTTTAAGAAGAAGAAGAACTCGAAGCCTAATAGTAGGATTTTCTACCTTTCCTCCTTTATAGTTGTAAGTTCAATACCTACCCAATGAGCGGTCCTAAACTCTCGCAACTGTTCTTTATACCTGTCCTGATTCGGTTTAGAATCTCAAAACTATCCTTCCACCGGATATTTAGTCAATCCAATCTATGTATCCTAAATTCGTTTTGAGTAGACTTCTTTTTGC
Organism: Thereva nobilitata; assembly: GCA_963855945.1. Lineage (NCBI taxonomy): Eukaryota > Metazoa > Arthropoda > Insecta > Diptera > Therevidae > Thereva > Thereva nobilitata. Next base: position 80,612,243 of record OY979697.1, read on the forward strand.
TCGTTCGAACTACATGCCCTGGGCAGTCGGCTTTACCTAGCTATATTTTCCTTAAGTGCTAAAATTGCTGGTTTTATGCTGTTGTCGACTGCTTATATCGACCCAAGATAGGTAAGGGTTTATACTACTTCCAATTTATGTTCCTCTAACTAGATCAGTGGTTCCCAATCTTTTTTTAACCAGGGACCACTTTGATTTCATAATTATTAGCAGGGACCACAAGGTTAAAAAATAAACTGTATTAATCTAAAAATAAACTTTAATCGAAACGTTTAATTAACTTAAGTAATCGTAAAATTCAAAAGTAACATTAATTAACATTTAACAGTGTTATAATTAAAAACGTAATTTTTAGTAGATAATTCAGTTTGCATCAATCAGATTTTTGAGCTTGCATCTTCTGCACAAGCTCTTGGGGTAATACTTTCAATCAATTTCTAGACTTTTTTTAATTATTAGTAAAGCAGAAAATCCTTGTTCGCATAAATAAGTGGGGAAGAAAAGCATAAGATAGTGAAAAGCGATATCTCGAATTTTAGTGCATGAAATTGCCTTTTAACGGTAAATCTGCTCCAAAGAATCAGATTCAAATGCATCCTGACAGTTTCTATCATTTTGTAATTCAATAAGTTCTTCTTGGATTTCTTCGGAAACTTCTCTAGCATTAGTACCAAAAGCGTTGTGTAACAGATTTTGGTCAACTTAAGCTTCTGTATTGCTATATTCTGGGAAGTAACGATTGAATTCATCAGCCAACATTTGTAGATGACATTTGATGTTTTCTTGTATGCTTTCGATAAAGGTGTCATATTTTTTTGTCGTCAAGGAATGCCTTTAACGTTGCGAACGCATTGCAATTGTCCTCGCCAACATGACTAATCCATAATTGAAGTTTTGAAATAAAAGCCCGAAGTTCATCTTCAAAGATAAATATATTTGCAACACCTTCTAAATGTCTGTTTACCGAACTTTGCAATTGCAATTGGCTTCACCGACCTCAGTTGAATAATGTTCAGTTCAATCCACATAAGTGGCTTCACCGGCTAAAGTCCAGTTTATGTTCAGTTCGTGCATGAAATTGTTACTGCTTTTTCGCCAGTAGTTCGAAAATGCAAAAGTTCACTGGAATGGCATTCCATTATTAACTTCAGTTCGAGTCCAGTTGGGCGAACTGAGGTCTGTTTTATCCTCGATTGAATATGTTGAAACTGTATGCGAACTGAGGTTATTTTAAAGTTCAGTTCACCAATTTGATCGAACCTGCGCAGTTCGCCCAGTGAAGCCGGGGAATAAGTGTGTGAAAATATCCACAAGATAAGCCAAATGTTTCTGGGATGTTAGATCAGAAAACTGCTCCAACAAGTCATTTATTTATTTCTCGCCTAAAAACAACTCAAACTCTCCCCTGAGCTCGTATAATCTTTCCAGCATGTTACCTTTCGACAACCAACGAACCTCTCTGTGTGAAAGAGAAGGTTCTCATGGTGGGATTCCATTTCAATGTACAGATTTTTAAAAAGGCGTGAATTTAAGGGGCTACTTTTGATAACACATTTACTACTTGTATGGCATTTAGGAAGAGTGTTGCAAGCTAACGCCTGGCGATGAAAGATATAATCCGATTTGATTGCTGGCGGATTCCTCTATTTGACTAACGTCGCTGGACCGAAACGTGATCCTAACATCACTGGAGCGCCATCCGTACAGATATGGTCTTTTGCGGACCATATTTTAGCTCTTGCGGACCACTGGTTGGGAACCACTGAACTAGATAGTAGGACCAATGTTTTTGTTTTGAACAATATTATTCTGGTATGTTTGTGAACATATATTTTTCTATTGGCCAGCCGATTCTGGAGTTACTACCTTGAAAGCATCCTTGCCATTTTATAATTACAAATAAATATCACTAAGTGTAGGAATCACAATGGACCGATCTTTTTATATGTGAAAAATCACATTCTCAGTTCAAGTAGTTTTAAGGATACAATAGAATAGCGTAGCTTAATAGTCTGGAAAATGCACGGGCAAATGGCTGCAAACACTGCAAATCCCATAAGTCAATTTCGGAGTAAAATTTTCCTTAGAATCTTGATTTTTCTGGAGTTACAATATATTTTCTTCAAACCCACTTTCTTTTTTCACAATTTTCTTCTCTAAACAAAAATCACGTAATGAATTTATTTCCTATCTAATATCTACTAGCAACGTAGCGCCTCTGTGGGCCGGTTATTTTTTTCTGCATACTTTCAGGCATTTTGTTAAAATTCTTATTTACATTTAAATCCACATTCTTTTAGGATCAATGTTTTTTATTTATATTTCTAAAGAATAAGAAGTTTGGGGGGGGGGGGAAGTTTGAGACTGATAACCCATGGGGTAGGGTGTTTGCTTACAATTATTAATAAGAGGAAGGCACTAATTGAAAGGGGACGTTCTACTTCCACGTCTTATCCTAAGGCTTATCCTAACAAAGATATCGGCATCTAACAGAGAGCAAAGATGACAAGGCTGGTCGAAGAACACAATTAAATCGATGTAAGAGCAATAACGGAAAATGAAAGCCTTGTTAGTTCATATATTAGTCTAGCATTACTCTTCTACGTTTTATTGCGTTTCCTATGGATTGGATATAATCACTTTATTTTACATAGGTATCAATTAAATTGAAAACTTATAGGCATCAACTTTTGAAACTTATTCGCTACATAATTAGTAATCGTTTAACAGATGTTATGGTTTTTGTTAATGTTAATACTTAAAAAATATCTCAATGTATGAGGTTCTTATTTACTGTCGACGTGATGAAGCATAAGTGGATCGATATTAAAAAATCCTAGAACACACCTTATGCTTGGTATTTTTGTATAGATCGACCAGACGACAGAAATCCTCCTTATCGTTTTTTTATCGTTTTAGCAGTCAATTAACCTGTTTTAAATTTCAAACTGTTTTAAATATTGAATTTTATCGCCAAGTCTAAAGCATAAACTCCTTCCATTTCAATAACAATAATTTATCTTCATATTTTCCACCATTTTAAAAGCCCATCTAGCATTAAAACTAGACTATCATATCACATTCTGAAGTAGTGACACAGCAAGAGACCACTCTCAGAGGCAATTTTAGTACTTAATACGTCCTCGCATCATTATACATACATTTTACAACTAGACACATTAAAAAGGTGCAAGTTATCAGAAATGACCCGAAGGAAACGGTATGCCCCATGGTGAGGATCATATATATATAAGTGCACTTGAACCGGTGTCTTTTAAGAACAGACACACACCGCCCACAGACAATTCCACTCTCATCCAAAACACTATAGAACAGACCACACCTGCAAAGGTAACAAATAGAGGTCTCAACCTGAGGTTGTTGCAGAATGCATCATCGATCGTTTTAGAGTCGGTTGCCGCTGGGTTTTGAATCGATCAATCGATTACGCAATCATCGTGAACTGCAATTACATGCGCAGAAGAAGGCTTTCTTCAAGCCATTTCCTGATTGTTCCGAATTGCGGTTGAAAGACTGAGGGAATGCGCGGTCTTAAAGTAGATTAGACCTAATCAATGCGTACATAAATGACGGTACAAAATGGGTTTTAACCTTTTGGCAGCGCCGGCTTCCCTAAATCGATGATCATCAATAGTTGCAGAAGAATAGGGTTTGATTCGGGAGGAGAACGAAAAAAAAGCAGCATCGACGCTGAAGTGCTGTTAACAAATGTGATCACGGCAATTGCGCAACTTTAAGTAGAAATTGCAAGACCGTTGCCGCCGCAATTGAATTGCATCGAATAGACACGAACTGTGGCGCGCGGACTTTTATTAGTTAAAGTGCATTTCATTAAAGGCGTTTTGAAGACGCTTCGTTGAATGCTAATTTCTCGGTAAAATTTGCTTTGAAGTTTGAGTTCTGTTGATGGGAATTTGTTATTTGTATTAAGTAGGGTCGTTGCAATTGAAAGATGGAGATTCGTGATGACATAATGCGATCGATTGTTAATTGACGTGTATAAATCATGTATGATTCGTGTGAATAGATTGTGTTAAGATTATTATGATTAATGCATACAAGATTTTTAGATTGAATAGACAAAAATAGCGGATCTAGTAGGTTCATTTGAATGAGACAAAAAAGGACATTGAATTTGAAACTATGTCTTAAGGCCCGTCCTCACTACGCGGACTTAGAATCCACGCGCTTTTGGTCGTACGGCCAGCCAAAAGCGCGCGTGATCTTTTAATTTTCTGAGTCATGAGTGAGAAAAAATCAATTCTCATTTGAAACGGCGTACGCGCTTTTGAAAAGCTCATAGTGTGTGGACGCACAATGTACCTTTTTAACCACAGCCTTTTGTCCGCGTTGTTTGGCCGCACGGCCTTTACCATGGACAAAGTCGTAAAAAAGTCGTAAAAAAGCCATAAAACTCCATATGAAAAAAAAAGGCAAAAGCGCGTACGACCCAAGACCGCGTAGTGTGGCCACACCATTAATGTATAGTAAATACTAGCCAATTCTAAACGAAGATTCGACTCTGGTCTCTGAACACTTTATCGGTCCAATCCGAGGTGATATCATCCAGCTTGACACAGTTACAGTCGTGATTTGGTCTAATTCTCTGACACAACACAACGGCCCAGGTAGGCCTAAAGTACGCGAAAAATCATGCGTTTGAAGCAAAAGCCTTTTTTGAGGCGACGCGACGGTGTGAAGATGAAAAATGGAAGCTCTTTGGTTTAGGTTTCACACTAAAGCTGCTTCACTCGAATACTTGCCCATGTATTTTCAGTTAACTTACAACGGAACTTAGAAACGTGCTTTCTCATGTATTTTGGACAACAGACGATGATGCATGCATCCACACGTAAATAATGTTTTGGGCATTATAGGTATGCGGAGGTAAAAAAGATCCGTGGAGAATTTTTTACGTTGGCTGACGTCAACGAAATATCGCACTCACTGAAAAAATGAAGCCATTTTGATCGCATGCAAAGCTTACTTCACCTGAATTTTTAGTAAATTTCCAGAAAATATTTTGCGTCTGGATGTATACGAGTAGAATCTGCTATAGACCATACAGCAATGGAGTTTCTGAGCAGGTTCTTCTTCGCTCACATAGGTACCGTAAATTGTTCTGCTGACCGGTATTTACCGAACTTCATAGCGATAGTTATAGCGCTTAAATATCTCATCGTTTTCGAGTCACCGACATTATTTTCTCTTATGCAGACTACTACTAGTCTCCGGAGAATATATGTAGTTCGCGAGCCTCGCTACTTCAGAGTTCATTTTTACTGATTGCCCGAGTCTCGGATGGACTTGATTGTCTTTTAGCAGCCGTACACGTTTTTCCATCGTTATCCTGTTTCCGGCTGCTATTGTTGATCAAAGGTAAGTGTAGATTTGCACTGCTCCAAAACCATTCTCCTCTATCTTGATTAAAAAATCAATTTTGGATCTTACGAGACGATCACCACCAGGAGACAAGAGCTACCAGGTACTTGATTTGGTGTAGTCCCTGCACCAAAACAGAAGGGAATTGAGCGCGCATGTTCAGAATATGAGTTTGCAATTTTAAACAAATTGAGTGACGTTGCTCGCTTCTGGGGACTTGAGAATCGCACTGCGCATCAAAACAGCAATTTTGAGAGTCCCTTTTTATTTGGTGCGGGCTCTAGTACCAATTTCTGTTCTGGATGAAAACGTCTTATACAGGGTGTATACACTAAGACCGGCTGTTTATAGGTTTTGGTCAGACAAAAAAAAATTGTATGAAAGGGAAGGGGAGGTGGAATCGAAACAGTTTAGCCTATTTTCCTATTTTCATGGGTAAGGTACCAATGTCCACAGAATACCTACTCCCACCTATCTAACATTGTAAAAGTGATTCCATCCCACGAACTTCTCCAAAAACTACGTAGTTAACCTATACTTTTTTCCAAAATTAGAACACTGCAAATCTCAGCTTTTGAAAGTGTTTTAGTTCAAAACGCTTACAACGTTTTATTTTGACGTCACCCACTTGATTAACATTGTAGACATTTTTTAAACACTTTTAAGTGTTTTAAAAGTGTCGACAATGTTAATCAAACGGGTGACGTCAAAATAAAACGTTGTAAGCGTTTTGTAATAAAACACTTTTAAAAGCTCAGATTTGCAGTGAAAGCTTGGAATATTTCCTATGAAATATGCCCGGATATTTTTTATGTTACTGGCTTTACTTTTGAAGGTATAAGCAACTTTTCTGTTAAAATTACCTTTATTTGATACTTTTAGACATATGTAAGTTTTTGGTGATCATGGTGTTTTAGATAGGTAGGAGTACTCTCAGTGGCGCACCTAGAAATTTTGCAGCCCGGGCGGTCTCCAATTTGCCGCCCTTTCTAAGTCAAATCAAATGCTGGTTTTTATTAATTAATAAACATAAATAAATAATTATGATTGAGACAAACTACAGGTGGGGAACTTTTTTACCATTGGTTGCCATATTTAAATTAGGCAGTAATAAAGTAGGTCGCGTAAGTTGTAGCCTAGGGAAATTAGCAAAGAAATGCACGAAAGGAGAAATTTCGAGTCCAGAAAATTCCAAAATAGCTAAAAATTGGTCCACAGCTTCCTTGGGACTTTTTTAGAAAACAATTTCGGAATCACATACAAAACATGGCCCCAGGAGACATCGCGTTTTTCCCGCGTTTTCCTTGTATCTCAGTTTCCATAGGTCGTAAAACGCCATGCGAGGACCCAAATTTTTGACAATCAAATTCTCTACAACTTTAGTTCTTACAAAAATGTTGTCCCGATTAACCCTTTTAAAGTTATTCAAGGTCAACGTTATCCTAAATCACTTTTTGGCCAAAATATCACTCAGAAACTGCTTTTTTCGAAATTTTTTTTGATCAGTCAATACGAAAAGTTATTGCTTATAAAAACGCCTTGTGTCATTTTTTCGTAGACAACCCTTACGAAGTTATTCAAGGTCAAAGCTTCCAAAAATCACTCAAAAATTGATTGACCTTGAATAACTTTAAAAGGGTTAATCTAGGTCTACACTGGTATTCTTTTATCACAAAAAACTTTCTTGTCTCTGCACGAAGATATCTGTGTGTGTGCCGATATTTTTGTTACGCACGGTCAGAGAGTAAGCAGAAGCACATTGTGTATGTGTTAAGTTTACACGCCGAAATTTTGTGGCGAACATGTTACTACACTACCCTCTTGTCCCTTCTATACCTCTCTCGTAAAAAATCGGTTCTGTTGCTGCTGAAGGAATACTAGTGTGGATTCGGCCAATGTGCGTAACTCATTGTGGTTAGGCCTTAATGCTGGTAAACTATAAAATTTATTTTGAAAAATTACGGGAATTCCTGGAATAAAGAAAGATGAACGTGGTCAAAGAATACGCTACTCAATAAAATTAATTATTTTTTGCTCTTCGTTACAAATTTAAATATTTTCCATTATAGGTATACATATAGGAGTCGGAGTCTGATTTACAATTTAAACAAATTGGAGTCGGAGTCGCAAATTTTGAAACCCGACTCCCCTGCCCTACGATAGAACTTCTACTCGACATCGACACCATTGATGTCTATCCGAGCAAAATTTTTATAGAGAATATTTTCAATCCTACATTTTGATTTGACGATGAGGAAAAATATTCGAAATCATATAGTAATTCATAATTCGTACAAATCGAATAGTAAACTTATGAAGTGAGTTTTTTTTACAACTAAAACTAAATATAAAAAATGCCGCCCCAAATGCCCCCCTCCCCCCCGTAGGTACGCCCCTGAGTACTCTGCGTAGGTGCACTGGTACCTTATTCATGGAAAAAGGTTCTAGCGTTACGCAAATACAGGTTGATATGTAAATTTCTAAATCTCTCTCTGTTACGATTTCCGCAGCCCCGGCCAATCCAATCGGCCGCTTTGTAAACTTAGTATATAAACGGTATATAGCCCCTTGATGTTACCAGCGATGTCGATGTCGTCTGCGTATTTAAGTAAACTTATATAGAAATTTGGCTCTTGAGTGAAGTTGATTCTAATTTAAAATCCAATGCAACAAACTGCAGCTGAAAGCGAATGAAGGACTGCCAACCCGATTTTACTTCACTGGCTCTGATCCAGGACAATGCTGTAGGAGGGAATCGAACCTCAACCCCTTGAATGGAAGTTCCATGTCTTAACCTCTAGACCAGACTACCAAGATATTCAACGATATTCGTTAGCTGCTGTGAAGCTTGATCTATGCACTGTACAGAGTATATATATAATTGCACTTATAATCATTATTCAGATTTAATCTATTCATGTACCCACAAGGCCAGTGTTACCATATCTATTACATTATCTAATTTCAGTTCATCAATCAACGAAACGCGCTGAAAGCATTTTTTAAAATTAAGAAAGCACAAAAAAATGCATATTCAATTTACTTAAATACTATTATTAAAATTCCAATAAAAAAACACGAATATGAAAATTAAAGATTCCACCATTAAATCATGCACAAATTTTGAAATTTCCCTGCTATTAACAAATTTTTTTTAAAATAGTTTTCCCAATAAATCAACTCATCCATTAGCACACCCATCCATTGACTAAATGATCGCAGCGCTCTTGGAAAGTTAATTTTGTTAATTGCCTGTTGTTTGGCTCTCGGTTTTTGTTGAACCTTCTAATCACATAGATAGCCTCTTTCACAGCTGTATAGAAACTGAAAACAACAACAAAAATCCACGTGAGTTTTTAACACGTTTACACCTTTTTTTTTATTTATAATTCAAATAAAATGCAAAGAAGCTGAAATAAATCATAATGAAAAGAATTTTATTTCTTGTTTATTTCTGTGTTATCTATCCACGAACTAATTTATTCTATGAAGAAAATTTTAAAGCTTTTCCATGTTGTTTTCAATAAACTAAGAACAAATTGAGGATTTATTTCCATATCAATCATTTTTTTTTTGATCATTATTCACAAGATGGGGCAGAGTTGATGGGGGGTGTTCTGGTTGCTAGAATGTAAATTTTGTAAATCGGATACTAATCGATGCATTTGCAACCGGAAACCAGCCAGACAATAAAATTCAGCAATGGAACGAGGACAATTTTACAATATTTAAAACAAAAACATTTTCAATTTATTTTTTTCGGTTTGTTTTTTTCTTTCTCATGAGAAATTTTTTCTTAACAAAACCTCAAAAGTGGTTTATGTGTAACCTACGTGCCCAGAATCTTTGTCCAGAAGAAACTTGACTCACACCCACTGACACCACTGTTTTTTTAAAAAAAAAAACTTAAATCAATTTGAATATTTCTTCTTTCTTCGCCGGTTGAAGCCCATATAGGAGTAATTTCGAATTCGGTGAACTTCTTTACTTGCGAAAGTTATCGACCGATTTATTGTTGTGTCGTACACATGAGCAACGTGCGCATGCCGACTTGTCGTCGTCTCTTTTGAGTTCGCACAGCGCCCGCCTTAAGTTACTTACTTACTTACTTCTTCTGCGCGCATTCTTGCTATCATTTTAAGATAATTTTGCGAAGATGCTAACCGTATCTCCCCCGTTCACCCACCACCATTCAGGGAGATATAAGTGCGACTTAAAATTTTTGGCGCTTATTGCAGCGCACAAATATATGGGAGATTGCTTTCATCTGCTCCATGCAGGAAAGCATAAAATCATTCTACCAAAAATAGATTTTTTGGGGCCAAAACCCCAATTTGCGAGTTCGGCGATTTTAAGTTATTTGCATTGAGAGAGCTGCGGATTCTTGTAGGAGGAGGAGGTTTTATGAGATGTGAACTAATTGGAATTAATTTGAGATTGTTTTTTGCTCTGGACAACAGTAATTAAAAGTAATTGCTAATATGTTATTGGTCAATAATTTGATTGATGAATCGCAGGCAGTAATTTGATTCAAGGATTTTGTGGGTATACGTAGAAACTTTTGATAACGACAACTCTGAGGATCCTAGCAATTAAATATATGAAATAGATCGTCACCTGAAAAACTTTCACGTTATTTACAATATTTATTAATTCTGTCTTCAATATTTCTTCGAGCATAATATTACAAATTTCTCTACTCTTTATTCTTGGAGCATTATGTACGGTACGACACCGATCTCGAAGCCCTAATGACAGAGACCGTCTTACTAGAAATTACAGGAAGAACAAAAGAATGATCTATAAACGTAATCCTTAAGCGCATGCACCATTTCCTGACTCCACTGCCCTTCCACACTGACAAGAATAAATGCAGAAGACCATCAGATCTCGTGCTGGGCTTAAAGAAACTTCCAAAACACCTACTTTAAAGGTAGAAACAGAATGGCACGGCGACCGTGGCGGAGTCCGCCGCTCAGAGAGTTTCCCATACATTTAATTTGTCCGCGCCGCCTGGGGAGAAATTAAATGTATGGGAAACTCTCTGAGCGGCGGACTCCGCCACGGTCTCCGTGCCATTCTGTTTCTACCTTAAATTCCTAACCAAATAGAGAAGCAGACAAACCCAGCACTCTCTTGGTTATACAACAATGTCGAATTACAATAATACAGTTGTAACACAACCATTCAGCAAACTAAGAGAACAACAAAGGATTTAATAGCAATGCTAAATAGACATACCAAAATTGACAGATCTGGCCTCTTACAGAGCGCCCTATGAGGTGCTCCGAACATATTGGCAAAGGTGGAAACGAAGACCTAATGTCAAATCTGTACCGACAAATTTGCGAGAGACAGTGAACTACTAAAAATAACACAGCTGGAGCCAAAGCATTAGAACCTTCCACGCTTCACAATCCTCCGGAGAAATAGACTCCCCGATAGAGATGCTGCGTGTTTGTACCTAAAGCTTAGGAGGCATTTGCTTGCCATTAAAAGGTATATTTCGAGAGAGATCGCCGATCGTCGATGCAAACATTAACAGCTCTTCGTTGACTGTTTTACCAATACCTTGACCAATACTGAATATGAACCACAAGAGCATGCACCCAAAATTTCAAGATAGGAATAGACAACTTCATAATCTAAAACCTTAAGATTATATTATAAACCGTGTTAGAATGTTCGTGGCTAACTTAGCTGTCAAGGGTATCAACTTTGCGAAATCGAAGCCCCGTTACAAAAAATTTTTGTTTAGACTTTTGTTACATACTTTGGCTTCGTGCAAATTTCTTCTCTTTTAACTCCTACAATATTCAGAAGTTCAAAAGCAAGGTTCTTCGAACCAAGCTTACAACTAGATATTGCACCATTGCGATTACGACATGATGAACTGGTAGTACAAAGGGTGACTCCTAAGCTTGGACTTTCACACATAAATAAATTTTAATGTATGTTCTATTAATCTAATAAAGAAAAAAAAATTTATTAAAGATCGCTATTCCCTGCTGGAACCACAAGTACTCCGGACAGCACGATCACTTCAGCATTGCTTATGGTTGGTTATGATTTTGATGACACCTTTTGATATTTTTTTCCAACTGCTTTTGTTGAAAAATTACAACCCAATAATTTACCGATCCCAAAATCTTCTCTACCAAGCATTGGTTAGTGATGCATGAATACACTTTTATGATTCACACAGGGATCACAAAGACCCAACTGGACTCTTTTATTTGCTCGTGAACCCATTCAGGTGAAAGTGTGATCATCGCTGGTTTTATTCAAAAAATTGCAGTTCATATTTTTACCTTTTTTCACACCAAAATGACGCATTGTTGGCGCATGCTACGTTTTGTGACTAATAATGATCATACGAATGCATGATCGATTTTTGAATGTTGTTTTATGGATAAGAGAAATTTTACCTTTATTTCAAGTTGTTCGGTCTTATATCGTTTAAAATTTCTAATAGACTTCATTTTTAATTTGTATCAGCGAATAGATTTTTGATATTATTATGATTCTAAAAAATTGCATCTTGAAAAAAAAGTATTCGAATTGAAACTGGAATTGTATCCAGTAATAAAAGTCTGTATCCTAGCCTAAAGCTACTGCCATCATGCAGATCTTAAGGGAAATCGGTGGAAACCGTCCTGTACAAAGTAGTTCATACCGTAGATAGAAAACTCTGTAGAATACAAACAGTTCATCTAGAAAGTTCTCCTGGAAATAGACAGCGCTTTAAAGAGCATTATCCTAAGGAAGAGCCAGAACTGACGCTTTTCACCAATAGGACGAAAATCGCCCGTTTATGTTTATCTACAATTAATGGACGAGAACTGAGGCTATCTTAATCAGCTAAGTACTTGGTTCTTGGTAAGCAGACATTCGGCAAGATATATGTCTTAACCCAGCAGTGTGGTGGCCTGCTCTTTCAAAAGAATATAGAAAATTCAAGAAACGGCATATATCAAAACAACGTATAAAATCCCAACTAAAACACAGATTTACACAGCAGTCATCTGGTAGCCTGCATGACCCTGAGGCTACGAGAAGCGGGTTGTTGATCGAGAAGACAGGCGTATGGCCATAGCAATACTTTGAGCTTCCTATCACAGGAAATAGTAGAAAGGCCATCTGACTTATGATAGGGAAACTCAACTTGAATAGAGATTTTCAGATTAGATCCAGATCACCACCAGAGAGGAAGGAGAATACTTCCATCATGACTGGATTTGCATATTGATGGCTTTCATGAATATTGATCGCTTTAAATCAGAATTTGGTGTAGGGCCTGGAGTTATTTCCACTAGTGATCGTCCTGTCGACTTATGCCAATGTCTTCCTGGTGGAACTGATAGCAATTTTCAAGGTCTGCGAACGAACTCAAGGTCAAGAGTCAGCTCTATCCCGATATCGGATGCCAAACCACCAGGATAGGGTATAACATCCAAATTTGTGAAAAGGATCACTCTTCATGCCTGGGTGCCAGGACACAGTGTCTTCGATGGCAAAGAGAAGCCAACTTGATTTATGTCACCTGCAGGCTCCAGGTGGAGGAGTTACACATCTTGTGCCAAGACTAGAAAGAGTTTTGATTACGTAATCAGAGATCACATGGCATCTGAATGACGCCGAGCAAAGGACATCACCAGAATCGGGTCAAACTTTCGATTCCGTACAACGCCGTAACTGCAAGGAAGAAACAAGCCAAAAAGACAATAAAACTTTTTCTATACGAAATAGACATCGTGGAAATCTTCTTTTATACGCTTTATATTAGCTTGACCTGTATGTTGTATGTTGTATGTTGTATGTTGTGTGTTGTATGTTGTATGTTGTATGTTTCATGTAAACAAATCTTGCAACTTGATTTTGACCCACTTTCTTGTAACGGATCAACTTGAAATTTTGCACATATGTATATTCCATGTGACAATGCAATCTGACCATTTTGTAAGAAAATCAAGATGGCGGTGCCAAGATAGCGGGTGAATATTGCAATTGGGTTCTCCAACATGGGTATCAAATGAAAGGGTATGACAAGTGCAATACAATTAGCTATGTGGCGTCATTCAAAATGGCGGCCAACACAAAATGGCGGATTACAGTTTTTCTTTACAACCCACTTGATATGAGTACCAAATGAAAGGGTATGACAAGTAAAATACTATTAGCTATATGGTGTCATTGTAAATTCAAAATGGCGGCCAACACAAAATGGCAGATTACCTTTTTCTGTACAACCCACTCGGTATGAGTATCAAATGAAAGGGTGTGACAATTAGAATACTATGAATTGTGTGGCGTCATTCCAAATTCAAAATTTCAGCCAACACAAAATGGCGGTTTATCTTTTTCTTTACAACGCTCTCGGTATGAGTATTAAATGAAAGTGTATGACGAGTATAGTACAGTAAGCTGTGTGACGTCATTTTAAATCTAATATGGCTGTCATTACAAAATGGCGGAAGACATATAATAGACTAAAAAGTAGAAAATAAAAAATATAGTTTTAAAAAACTAAAAAATACGCTTTTATTTTAAAATGAACTAAAAAGTAAAAAATAATTTTGAATGTAAAGTTTTTATTGCTCTAAGCAGTATATGGAAACTACCTACCTTTCGAAATGTAAAAAAGCGTGGGACTCTTTACCTATATTCTTAGCGCCCACCTAGTGCCCTATATTTTTTTATAGGGCTTCAGTTCGGGTTTGAAGCTAAAAATACAAGTTATGATCCTTAAGTCACTGAGATCTATTAACGCAAAAGTCCTTCATGGATGTGGTTTCAGAATTGTGAGCTCCAGCGCCATTTTTTTGCTTATTGTCGGTCTTTGGACTAGGCTGACGTACCTTAGCCATTGAAAGAGGGATTTATTGATGTCAAGCTCTTTGATCCATTTATACGCTTAGGAAATACTGGGAAAAATTCTTTGAACTCAGCAGCTTCGGGTAAAGAGGAATTCGAGACTAATAGAGATGGTAAAATATCGACCTTGGGGATTTACTCTCTGCTGTCACCTCGCCCTTCTACTCGTAGTAGAAAATAAAGATTGTAGATTGGAAAGTGTTTTTGATGGTTGAATCCCTACTGACCAGAATTTTTTGCGGTAGCATTGGAGATCCTGCCTCCGATTGTAACGAAAAGCTTATTTGGTAGAAGATAGCAAGCCTACAATAAAAACTGGAGTGTCTATTTGCTAGATTGGAAGGTAGTAAGGCTGGTGATTAATCGGAAGGTAGAGCCCGCGCCATAAAACAAGGGAATCTCAAAATCGCTGTTTCCATGCGCAGAGAGGAGTCGCAAGTCCCCACAAGCGAGCAACGTCACACTGTTTGCTTAAAAACGCAAATCACCGGCTCATTTATATTCTCAATCAGAGTTCCACAAGCGCGCTTCCCTATTTTTATGGCGAGGGCTTTAGTTCATGTATGCAAGGAATGTATAAATTTGAATACAGGATATTTTGAAGCTGGTACCTTTTAAAATACGTTGACAACATATTTTGGCCATTCAAGCTGGGAATTGCTGTAAAAAAGTGAAGTGAATGGTCATTCAAGGTAGTATGCAAGCCTTCTGAATGGTCCTGACAATTATTCGAAATTCATTATAGTGCAGTAAAAATAGCATTTTTATTTGCACAGTCTGGTAACAGGAAAATTATGATTTTTTCCTGTTTGGGATATCACCAGGAGTACCTACTATATTGCCAAGTTTTGGACCTCGAAAAACCTGTGCTACTTCAATTAAAATTTTTTTACCACGTTTTTCGAGGTAAAAATGTGAATTACTCCGGTTCTATAAGGCGGATCGGATCTTCGTAATAAAATTTCCAATAAATCCTCGTTGGTTTCAAGTTTCTGAAGTATATACATAACCTACAAAACTGAAAAAACGAGAAAAAACAGTATTTTTTCAATTAAATGCCCAAAACAGTCAACTACACCAATTTGCATCAAACTTTCAAAAAATATGCTTTTTGAAGTTATAAAAAGACCCTGAAAAATTGGTGTCAAAATACTGAACCCGTTGGTCAAAATTGTATTTGTTATCTAAAATTTGAAATGCCCGCCATTTTATGCCACTAAGTCAAAAATAAAAATTGCTTTTTTCAAAATGTAGGTCTCCATGCCACCTTTCAAATGCAACTAAAAAAAATTTTATAATGCAATTTTGGTTACTTTTTTTTCATTTGTTTATAACTCAAATAATAACAATTGCATTTCTTATCAGATATGGTAGAGAATTTTGGGGCCTTTAATTTAAAAAAAGAAAGGTTTTTTTGGTTAACGCAAACCCGAGATATTTAACTTTTTGCATTTTGGCCAATTGTTAATTAACAAATCCATATTTTGAGCTACAATTTGGACTATCATTTTTAAACATGTTTTTAGCTCGAAAAACGTGGTAAAAAACCTTTAATTGTTTATAACAAAAGTAGCACAAGTTTTTCGAAGTCCAAAACTTAACAATGTACTCCTGGTGATATCCCAAACAGGATAAAATCATAATTTTGCTGTTACCAGACTATACCTATCTTTTCATTTTTTTGGCTTTTTTTACTGCACTATTAGCACTTTCAGATTAGCCTGTGCAGCTCTGATAGAACTGCATACACTCTCTCAGACCCTAACGAATTAATTTTAATTTAAAATAAAATATTTTATAATCTCCTACAGTTTCTAAACAATTTTCAATAGTTCTAAAAGAAGACATGGTTAAAATTCTTAGCACGAGCTCGGACCTAGCAGAACGTTTCGACCCTGTGTCATGTTGACCTTGACTAAATAAGCATAAATAACGAAGCCGATCGCGCATAAAACTCTTTTTGGCATATTTTAAGTGGATTTTAACAATTGTCTTTAAGAAAAAGGTGGTAGATTGATAGATAAAAAATAGACAGGTACACAAGACCAGGTAGACACCAGACGCAAAACAACAACCCTTTCAAAAGCCGGCATTATTATATTAAAGCTCTTTGGTATTGCTGAAATAAAGTTATATTAAATTTTTTCCGTTGAGTTTACTAGATAGTAAGTAGAGGTAGAATGCACATAAAAAATATATTCATAAAACAATTGCCATTTCCATAATAAATTTCCTCCAACGTTTCCTTTCGTCACCTTAAACTCGCCCCCGCCAAAATAAATTCAGCAAAGCTCCTGACCACCTCAATTTAAGATTGACTGCAAATCCAGCTTTTGCTCAGCTGGACTGATTGTGGCTCAAAAATGCATAGCAGGAGCAGCTCAGACAGACATCTTCTAGCAAGTGAACATATCTTGGGAGCAGCTACTTAATCTCCATATATACCGGCAAGAGGATGAAGGTCCGACGAGACAGCTTTTGTAGCTAGATGCTAGAGACATGCACAAATCCATCCTGATATCAGATTGGGACCCATACAGATCCCCAAGCTACAAGAAGAATTTCGCAGTAATCCCAGCGTCTTGAGATTGAGAGTCAGAAAATTGCGCTTCCAAAGGATGGAGTAAAAACGGTGAACCGAGCCCCCCTGAGCAGCAGATTTTGTTATAGTAGCTCCTCGAAGTCGTCTCGGCTATACCCAATGCCGCAAGTAAGCAAGTAAGCAAGCAAGATAGATAGAAAGAAAGACTCCAAGTTGCCGCCGCTCGAGTTCGGTTTTGGGGCTGCGGCTCCTCAGTCTCCCATACACCACTGTAGTGACCGTACGGCGTCTACACCCGAGAGTAGACTTTTGTTGGCCCAGCAGCAATCAATTCGCCGCGAACAAAATCGCGTAAATTTTCTCCGCTGATTATTTTTTTTTCTTCTGTTGGTGGATTATTGGTGAATTTTTTTTTTTTGGCAATGACTTAAGCTTTTCGCCGAAAGCTTTTTTTCTACACAATAACTGGACTTGGTGCTATCAGTTGGAAAACGGATTTTTCGTAGCGGGCTTCAAGGGGAGCGCGCTTTTGAAAAAAAGGGGTCAAGGGTTGTTTTTCTTGCTAATAATATTCGCGATTTTTAAAAGAGAAAAAAAACACAAAAATAAAAACTTAAACTTAAAAATGACGTAAACTGCTTAAATTTTAATAAAAAATTGTATTTTAGTTTGAAAATTGTGTACGGGATTAGTGCGTTCCTTTGCCCGAAATAAAGTGAATCGTTAATTTCACTAATGTTACACAGTGTTGGAAGGTAGCTCGGCTAATTCTCAGTTCAGAAAGTTCTTCTGTGTCTTACTTAGCCAGAGTCTAGCAAAAAAAAATATTCTTATAATGAAAATTAATAAGTGAAATTTAGAATAAGAAGTAGAAATGTGCGGTGAATGATTAATTAATTTAGTGCGGATCTGATATGCTTGCAGTGATTTGTATTCGGATAGGAGCTTAACCGTTGAATTCGTTGCACTTGCGAATTTCGTTCTAAGCTCATCATCATCATCGATTCTTGTAGAAATTTTGCAATTTACATACAAACACAGATAAAAATTAAATATATTATCTCCAATTGGATTACTTTGGATTTGGATTAAATACAATTTGAATAAAGCCTCATCTTTTGGAGATAAAAATGATTCGAGTTAACTCACAATCGTTTAGTTTGTCCAGCACTCTAAAAAAGGTAATGCTTAACTCGAAATTGTGTATATTCCCAGTACAAGATATGCATTTTAATTACGGCAATTTGATAATTTGTGCAAATTGCTAAAGTTATAAGTTTTTTTTTGTATGTATGTGTATAAGACAGGAAGTCTTATTATTAAATCAAATGCGCATGCGTAATGTCTTTAAATCCATATTTTAAATTTTTTGTGTTTGTCTATTTCCGGCGTTTCGATCTTATATCATAGACAGCTGCTTTTGGTTGGGAATTTGAGGTTTTTTTTTTCATCGTTTTATTATCTTTAGTAAACAATAACAAAAATAAATTAAATAAACATCATTCACCTTCACTTGCTTGTTATATATATGAGAGTACAAAAATAATTTTTGCGCATGTCTGAACGAATTAATTTAGCTTTAATTTAAAAAAAAAAATAAATGGGTTTGCCATTCACTCTCTCTCGCGTATGTATATTAGTATGTGAATCATAAGCGATGCAAATAGAATGCAGACGTTATATCTCTTCTGTGTAACCAACAACATGAACTATACGCCGTTTTTACTCGATTACCTCATAATTCTTTGCTGTTATTGTTGTTGTTGATGATTGTTGTTGCTGTTTTATGCGTCAATGTTCTTATTACTTCAAGATCATATACAACAAACCAGTTAAGTTCAAGTAACTTGATGTGGCAGGTCTCTTACTCTTTACTCCATGACAACATATTAATAGACGAACGTTATTTTTTTTTTGATTTGGTTTGCCTTTTGGAATTTGCCGCTTTTTCAATTTGTTGTAAAATACTAGTTGAGGGTCGGGTATAGTATTTAAATTTACATTTTTAAGACGTTGTATTGTTTATAAATACATACACATGTATGCATACGTTGTATATACATGCATATAAAGTTTTGTTTATATTAAGTTGATTATTATCAGTCTCATTAATAAATATCGTTAAAGTTGTTAATTTTATGGCATTTTAGTATTAAGGTTATTTTGAGTTTCATTTTTGTGTTATTGACATCTTGTTACTGGTGTGTACAGGGCTACTTTAATTAATTGAATAAATAATTATTTTTTTTTCTTCAGGGTGAACTATTTTTGTCAATAAGTTCGATATTTTATAGTGTTGTGTGATTTGGTTTAGGTTTTTTACAAATAAATTGGGATTTGTTTATATTTTTAATATTTTTCATGTGACAGGAGAAGCTTGGGAGTCAGTACTGTCTAAAAACGAACCAGTAACTATTCACCGGTTTCCAGTGAAAATTCAGTGGTTGAACCATTGCTTAGTCAACCAATAGGAAAACAGTAAAAAAGAGAAAAAAGTTTTTTTTTCTAGCGAATGTCGTTTTCCCAAGCGGGCCCCCATCAAAGCACTGAAATGCTGGATGCTGCTTGATGAAATTCTAAATGGAACCTTTACAGTCATGAAGATAATTGCCTAGAATATGAGTCATATATTTTTCACTGGTTGAAACAGTGAAATTATAATTCACGATAGATAGATAGAGGATAGAATAGGCTTAAAAGGGTCCGGACTATCCTGAAGAGGAGTTGATGAATCATGCGTTTCTACTCTTGGATGTTGTAGGAGGGGCTTACAATAAAATATCTACCTGGTTGTGGTTAGGGTTTACTCACTATTTATACAAAGTTAATAGCTTATGTATGTATCACTTCGTAAATTTACTCAGTAGCTAGGTCACTATACATTGAAAATGCGAGAGCTTTCATACTTCTCAGAATTCATAGCAAGTATTGCTGATCTTCCAAATTTATTCAGGATTTTACGAGAGATTTACATCTCGACCGCTTTTGTGCTGTCCTTTTAAGCTTGCCCATAGTTTCAGTCAATGCTTGCCTTAATATCCTTTGAGGTGCGTAATCCCTTAGCTACAATGCTTCTGAGTTATGTAAAATTGTCTACTTTTTAACGTTCGCTTCGATCTAGAAATTCGTTGATAACTAGAACAACTCGGCTGTGGAACAACATTTTACATTCAGTGTTCCCGAAATCATACAACATCCAAGAGTTTAAACGTAGGGTTCATCGCCTCCTACTCGTGCAATCCCCAAGCTAAGTTTTACTACTAGGCGTGAACAACAGGGCGGACGGTAGCATAAAGGCTGACACCTGAGCTTAGACTTTCATATTAAAAAAAAGTCAATCTCTGACCTTAGAGTAGAGTGTTTAATTTCAAGCCCACTTTTAACACCTTTTTATTTATTTTGTTTATTTTTCCTTTGGGTTATCTAAACGGTTAGGGTGCAATTATAATATGAAAGAGATCGTTTGTCTTTCGATCCTTTTCGTTCAATCACCGAAGTCAAGCAGCATTGGGCATAGTTAGTATTTAGATGTAGGACTGCGTGAGAAAACCGTGGGCTGACATCCCTGATCCTGTTTTTAGTTTCGAAGAAAAGGATTCGTACAAAAGTGGTCGGATTCGACAGTTTTCCTTGAATAGTAAGTTTTCCTTATATTGTAGTATTGTCATCATCAGGGGGCATCAAAGGGTTTGGATAGCACTATATCATCTGAATATAATATCGCTCTATCCGCGCCTCATTCTCACTTTCAAAGCGTGTAAATATTTTTATGGGTTTGCCTGAAGTTTGTTTAAAACTGGAATACATATTTCCTTGAATAATAAAAATGGATCGAAGTTCTTATCTTGTTTAAAGTTTGCTCCTAAAGCATTAGTCGATCGCGTAAAAAATCTTTAAAAAAAACTTACAAAGTATTTTTCTCTGGAAAAATCAGTAGTGGGATTCCGTATCGATTTAGAGTTTAGATTTTAGAGTAAAATCTCTAAATTTAGAGTAAATGGTATTCTCTAACCAAAAATACTCTAAATTTACAGTAGATTTGAGCACTCTAAGTTAGAAAGTATGGGTTTTATGCGCCATCTAGTAAAAATCAAAAATACGCAGTTTTGTAATAGACTGTTTTAAATTTTTGTATCAGAGTTCCCTAAATTTAGAGTAAATGTGCCAATCTCCACGAGTATTGCTTACGTGTTGTAAAACCGGTTTTTTAGGCGAGAGGAGCAAAGCGGAAAGAGGGAAGTGTAGTAACATTTTCCACACAAAATTTTTGCCGTGAAAACTAACACATGCACAATGCGCTTTGTTTCTTTCATCTTCTTCTTTCATGGCTGTGAAGTTTACCAGATTTTTATAAAAGGGAAAAAGAAGAAGAGAGAAGCATTGCACACACACTTTGATATCTCCTTGTAAAGACGAGAAAGTTGCTCATGGTGAATTCCCCGCCGTGTAGACAGAGAGCAATGGATGAAACGGGTTTAGCAACGTGAACGTGAGTACTCGTGTAGATACTGCCAATAAGCGATTCTGTAACGCTTTTTTCCTCTAATTTAGAGTTTGATTTTACTCACAAGTTAAATATCATGTGAGCCAATTAAAAAACCGGGAAATCTCATTTGAGAAAAATAAAAAAGCAGGAAAATAGTTAAAAATAGGTTGTACCTGTTACGTAGAACCTGTGTTTAATTTTATTGATATATTTCAATGTTCGTTTTTTAAAATTCAAAAAATTGCGCTTTTGTTTCTTTCCTAATTTTCTAGGGAATCGAAAAGCTTCTTCTTTCTTCTTATTAATTTCCTTCTCAATTCGAAAATAATAATTGTATTTTCACTATTCATAATTTTATTATTTGGACAAAATTTTAAACTAATATATTTTCCAAACCTCCAATGTCATCTGACATTTAAGGATCGTTAACGAATGTGTCTTCATAAAAATGTAATAAATTCCCACGAAGATGTAGTACTACGCTCTAAGTTGCTTACACGCAAATGTCGGTGTTAAGTGAAGGGCCAACCTAATCGGAATTTTAATATCCTATTATGGGCTATGGCCTCTCACTACTGACAACTATTTTACCTCAATTTTACAATTTTTACCTCTCACACAACGCGTTTACTTTAAATATATTTTTGGCTGCTACAGTCTCCTATAAAACTGATTCACATAACACTGCCTTGATATAACACGGCTCAAGATGAACAAGTTGGCTTAGTTTGAACGATAGAATAGGAAAGGGTAAGATAGAGGAATCTGAGGCTGCTCAACCAAATGAGGATTAACCTTGCATTTGACCTCTAGGATGTTGTTTGAGTTCGGAAACTCCGACTGCGGCAGATTGTTTCATAGTCGAGTGTCATAGTCGCATGATACTGTAGTGTGGCAAAAAGGAAGATTGCTTGATAAGGAAGTGAGCTGATAGAGTTAGTGTTATATTGCGGAAAACATGTTATCGTGCTGGCAGGAGTTTTGAGTGGAGATTTGAGTGGAACAGTCACTATATCTAAAGCAAGAAAATATTACAAGGTCTGCTTCATGATTCCCTGGGGCGGCTAAATGGTTTATGAAGAAGCAAAAGGTATCATTACTAAAGATTTTAATATCACGGTTTTGCACCTCGTCGAGCCATGCTAAAGTGGTTTTCCGTATTCCAGCCCAGATAAAGGGTTTTAAGAGATGGATCTGTTATTAGCTCCACATTGTACCCAGAGACCTGTCCTATTCTCTATTCCTTAAACTAAGCACTACACATTGCCCCATTACCTGAACGACATGACAAACTGGTCGTACAAAAGGTGAATCCTAAGCTTGGTTTTACCACATAAAAAAAGGAAGATTGGTTCAAGTTTTTTTAAGGACAAGATACTACTTACTTCGTTTTAGATGCGTTAAAAGCAAACACATTGGTTCCAATCGAAAATTAATTCAATGTACCTGTTTGTTGATTGAGTTGGACATGAGTTCACGCTTAGCTTGCAAAATCGAAGGCATAAGGGAAGCGTAAAATCCTGTCATCAGCGAATTTGTGAAAAGGGTTAGAGAACATAAAGAACAGATCGAGTATATAGATTAACAAAAAGGCAGGAGATGGAATTAAGCACCCTGAGAAGGCATGGGTAAAGATTCGGCGTCATCCATACCGGTCAGGAGGGAGGGAAACTCTCAATGCAATTTTTTAGAATGAAGTCGATGCCAATAGTTTGTTAGTACTTATAGGAAAGTGTCATTCTCAATCAAAAACCTTGGAGATATCTAGATCAGCTAAACCAAGCTGCCCGAATCTATGTAAATTTTGGTTGTAGTGTCTCACAGATACAGAAGAAGATCTCCAGTAGTTAGCTCTGTTTTGCCTTAAACCGATCTCATTGTCGTCTGTTATTTTGTTGGATTGTATATATCTTCTTATTGAATCTTGCCTTTACAATATATGTGTAGATAGAAGTAAACGGGTCTCTTGTCGTTTCCAAAAATTTTGGCTGCCATACAATAAATTTCAACAAAAAATTAACTGCAAATTTGCACAATGCAGTTTTGTCAATGAAAATTTCCCAAACTATTTTCAAAAACAAAATTCTGTTAACTTTAAAAAATATGCAAACCAAGCACAACTATGCCAATCTATGTGCTAATACCTTTTTTAGATCATGACTTCATTCAAACATTTGTTTTTTAGCACCCTAAAATAAAATTAAATCGAATTAAAATTCGTGACACCGAAAAACACCAAAAAAATGATGATCGAAATCTAGATTTTATATGAATAAAATTCACCTGATAAAGTTTTTATTATTAATCGCTGTGTTACAAAAACTGGTTTACTACACGTTTTCATTATTTCATAAATACCACTGTCATAAATTAGTGGAGATTTTTAGTAAAGAGGGAATCCAAAAAAACAACAACCTTTTGAGATGAGAAGAGACATTTTAGAAACAAAGACCCATTTTTTGGCGAATTTATATAAAAACATTTCAACAATGAAAATCGTTGTCTAATTAAAAATTACAACTCGTTTCCTTAAATCCGGGAAATCCACGGCAGGTGGCTTCGGAGGTGGCTTTGCAAAGTGGCTCTAAGCGCACGAATTTGGTGTTGTTCTTCACTCCTTCCTCTTCATTGTTATTCATCAAAAATTCATGCGATTATTCCTTGAATGCCAAAGACATTTTTTGGCCATTTTCAATGTTGAAAAAAATAAAGGTCCGACACAGGTAACAGAAAACAGAGACCCACAACCGAAAACCGGTTGCAGCTCGTCTTTAAGCGTTGAGTATCTTAATTTTATGATACTCGAGCGGCTTTATGTCAGGCAAAGGTCGACGAGAGCCGCTGTTATTAAATGTTTTTATCTTAATTCTTTTTTTTTGTTATCCAATTTTTGCAACAACTCACCGAGGCCAGGAGAGTTTGCGAAAAAATCGCCGATCGCAGTTTCTTCACTGTGTGGCGGGCGGGGGAAGGAGCCGTATCAAATCATCGAGGCGATATTATGTCATGCGATACCGCGCGATTGAAGTGACACAAACGAGCGAACGAAGCTGCCCAGGGGAGATCAAGGTGAATTTTTCGGTAAAAACCTTGCCAAAGTGCAGTTCGGATCAGTTCCAACACTTCGACAGGTTTCCTTTTAACAAATTCACAAATTCGCCGCGATTTTCATTCTTCTGTTTGGCGTGAATTGATGGACCCCCATTTTTGGAAGGGGATTTTTGACTCTCTAAATGGGGATTAGACGCCGCTTTTAAGGCCTGTGTGGTGATGTAATTATTAAGGCGACTCCAAGACGCCAAAATGGGTTGGGTTTCAGGTTGAGATATTTATTAGCTACCTGGAGACTTTAATTTTTGCGATAATAAAGGAGATTTGGTTAAAAAATTGACTACATTAGAGCAGAACACCCAGATGAGTTTATGCTAATATATTTATTCATAATTTTCTTGGGTTTTTTTTGGACTGGATTTTGATCAAAAGATAAAAATAATGTAATTTATTACTATGATTGCTGTTATTTTGCTAAATTTATTGGTATCGGTTAGTTTTTTTGCATAGTATTTTTAAAGCAAACAAGAATCTTTAAGTATAGGTCAAAAATTCCTTTTTTTCTAGTTATTGTGAATTTTTAAACGGCCGCAATATGTATAGTGAACATTTCTTGTGTTTTTGTAATTTATCAAACACCAATCAACCGTTACAGGTGAATAGATGAAGCTCAACACTTCTCCTAGGCTTCAACTTAAACAAAATATAGAATCATTTGCCTTCAAAATGCCGATAGTGTAAATTTAAAAATTAACTTTATATATATCTAGTTTATTCGAGGAATATCTCATCGGACCATCTTTTCATCCCCTTGCCTAGAGTTACCTCAGTGAGGATGCAAAAGAAGTAAGAAATAGTAACGAAATGGAAATTTCTCAGGCACAAAAGAAGTAAGAAATGTCTCTAGAGTTCTTATTTTCAATCTTACCATGCCTTATTTTAAGTTGAATCTTACGGACCTAAAAGAAGTAAGAAAGAAGAAACCCATGTCTCTCCATTACGTATTTACAATCTCACCTCGTCTCATTAATCTTGATACACGCTCATATACCAATAGGACATTATTTTTGAACCGGGACATTTCAAAAAATTGAAGCCTCAGTACAATTTACAATCGTGTAAGGGACAAATGTACTGCCTCGTGTAAGTCCGGCTCAACTCTAGTTACGGGATCCCATTATTTCTGCGGAGCTTCCAAGCCGACTCCAGAACTTCGAAGTCGACAGCTGTGTTGCTAGATTGCTAGCCCTTTTGTTCCCATCGATGTGTGTGTTCTATAACCAGACAAAGGGTGACTGCTACCAGAATGATCCTTCCCTGCAGAAAACACACATTAACATGATCCAGTATGTGCAGTAGAGCCATTATCTACGCTTCGTAGGATGAAGAAGACTCCCGTATTCATTCTGCCGTCCATAATGGAAAATATATAACTTCCAACTTCTCATCGAAGAGTGGAACATTACATATGAGAGGTCTGTGATAACTCTCAGACGCCCCCATTCTCTGGAATTCTTCTATTTTTATCATAACCTCCTTGATCCTTCACGATCTTCATATGCCTATATTTGATTCCCGTCGGATGTCATACAGCATCTCCTTTCATCTGAAACACCTACACTAGCGGTGAGCTCAGGAGCCACTATGCTGTTCTCGCTGAGATGCTCCAACCCAGCCCACACACTCTCCTACGCTCCTCTGGTCTAAGTTACAGCTCGTTAACAAGAGTCTGCTTCTGTAATGGTTTGAGCAGCTGCAAGTGCATTTCGTTTTTATTGATCAAGGCCTTAAGGTGAACCAGCAAGGGCACCAACAAAGGGTATTAAATATGCCAACCCCTAGAGATTTCAGCAGGACTCGGCACGGCCCATAAGCACAAACTTGACTCAACAGGTTCCAAAGTTAATTTCTTCGCAACAGGGGCTTACATACTAGCCAAGCTTGAATCCGATGGACTTCTTATGGTCTATTTTGGAGTCTAAAGTATCAACAAAAAACTATGAAAGTGTAGAAATATTGAATCTAGCGATTCGACAGGAGTAGCAATAAGTTCCACAAACTCAGAAGAATCGATGCCATTATCAGCTCTAGAGACAACCATAATATCGAACATGTTCACAAACACTGTAAAAAAATTCTGTGGTAATTTTACAAAAAAAATACTGGAAGTTTTATTCACAAGCAGTTTTGTAAATTTGCAATATACAATATATTATTAGGAATATTCCAATTCTAGTTTACGTATTTTTACCAACTGTGTAGTAAATATACATTATTTGTGGGATGTAAAAATACAATCAGTATTGGAGCTTTAACTTCATAGTTTTGTAAATTTCCAAAACTTTTGTGTTTCTCCCTATACATAAAAATGGCATTTTGCTCACCATGCAAGGACCGATTCGCAATAAAAGCTTCAAGCTGCAAGCTTCAAACTACAAGTTTTGCTTTATTTGAACACTGCAGCTTGAAATATTGTAATTTTCGTACATAAACGATTTAGAAAAATACACAACATTGTGTAAAATATACGTCACATTCATGTAATCAACATTTACGTCATGATAGAGATTCTCAATTTCTTTATGTAATTTATAGTAAAAATTACAATAATTGTGTAGTAAATTAGTATTTCATACCGCGATTTGTAATTTTACTATACATTTGGACTGTGAATTTACATATTTTTTTACAGTGTATTTTTCACGAAATTTAATGTATTTTGCAAATTGTCTTAAAATATTAAATGAAAAGATTAATAATCGACAAAACTATACTTTTTTTAATTGGTAACACTTCGACTGACGAACCCTATAATAATGATAAAACATTTCTTTGCTAGACGTAAGACACTAATAATATGACAAATACAAATATCATGAGCCAAGTGCGACTGGTATTTATGGTTTTTAAATTAGGGCTATTTGTGAACTAAAATACATTACTGCAGTTGATCCCTATAAAATTATCTTTGTACCAAATCTGTACGGGTTTAAATTTTGAAGAAGATTTTTCTCTATTTAAAAATAGCATAATATGTAGCACCATGCATAATAACAGAATCAAAGCATATTATATTCGGAGGTCATATTTTTTGCCAAACTATTTCAACGAAAAGCCACCCTCGATGTGCATTGAAATATGTTCGTGGTCACACGCTGTCTCTTCTCGTCTTCATGCTCGGAGCCATTAATCAATATACTCTATTTTTGTGCTTCATTTAAAAGCGTGAAACAATTCATTCAAAAAGAAAAGACAGTTCAGTCATTTTTCCTTATTATAATTTTAATAATGGTGTTTTTCTTTGTACAAATTTCAATTGTAGGACACTTTTCCGTGTCCTCTTTGATTTTGCTATTAAGGATACTCTCGATATTCATGTGACGACAAAAACGATGGAAAATAAATAAATTCAATTACGACCAGAGCAGAAATAAAAAAACAATTTACGTCATTTTATAAATAGTCATGGTGGCTTCAATAGCATCAAAACAACAGTTGTTGTCTGTCCGTCCGTCGCTCATGCGAGTCATTCGCGTGCATTTTCCCAAAATAAAAGCGGACTTTTAAAGATCATCCCCAATCCAAATCCCTCTGATTAAATCGCGCGGCATTACTCATCGCAAATGTCCTCTCACACAGTGCTCCTCTCTCATCGCACCCGAATTGTGTACACTTCTCGAATTCCTATTTCTGCGTCCACGTCGACTAGAGAGGAAAACCCCATTTTCATTGCGAGGGAGGCAAAGGGTGTAGAACAAAGTAAGGCGGTGAAATTATGAAAAATCGCCACGGCAAGGGCTTGACTCAACTCATGGGAATGAAATGGCATCGGATTAATGAACGTCTTGGAGTCCGGAGTTGTTCCGGTGCTTGTATAGTTAGTGCGGCATGGCAAACCGGAAATTCATGTTGTGTAACCTTGCTCAAGGCCATCACAAAAATTGATGACTCGCACGAATTCGGCTCCCCGAAGACTACTATTAGTGGTGGGGATGAATGGGGCCCTGTTTCTTATATGAGCGCTTCGTGGGGTTAGTTATTACCGGCTGTGAATGATGACAATGAGATATTAACGGGGTAATGACTCTTGTTTTTCGTGGACGTTTATAGATTTTTTTTTCGGTTTGTTTCGGTCTCTATTATTTTCGCCGCAGTTCTTTTGTTGCCACAATTTTGTCTTTAGCACATGCTTTTTACTTTATGATTTCTTACTATGTTTTGCAAAAACATTTCAGTTAATTTGTATTGGACGAGCTGCGAAAATAGAGGCGGAATCTCGGACGATTTGTAATGCACTTTTTTGTTTGTGCACATGCTGTAATTTGCTGGAGACAGGCTATACAAAATTTGTTTTGGATTATTACAATTACGATAAAAAAAACTACAGCATGTCGCTTTTAACTACATATGATTAAGGGTACTTGAAAGTGCCCTTGGATAAGTTTTAACACGACTTAAAAATGTTAATATACACTTCATATATGTCTGACAGGTCTTTCAACATGAGGTGTCATTTTAAATTTCGCGCCATTTTTTAACTGTCAACATACAACTGTCACTACGATGACATTTGACAAGTAAAACCTAGGATTTTTTCATTATTGGGTTTATGCGCTTCTCGCCGACTAGAGTCCAGTTTCTCTAACTACAGTGGAGAAAAATCTCTATCCCATGACGTCACGTGCACAGTGCAGTTGAGAATAATGCCATACAGTGGTTGAAAATGACGTCAAAATGACGTGAAATAAAATTCACCCTGAAGTAAAGAAATCTGCCATCTGAAGCAAAAAACAAATGGTCACCTGAGAAATGGTTTTCAGTGGGGTCATTCTACAATTATTAGTATTATGGGAGAAATAACAGAGGCCGAAAGGCTATTGGATTGCAGGATCGGATCGTATTTCATCGATGCCTGGACATATGTATGGTGCACGTATGGCTCCAAGAATGAGACAGGTGTTAGTGCCGGTCGGTTAGCAAATCCCTTAGCTTAGGTAGGTACCGTAGCTTTCATTTTTCAACGAGAGGTATAAGCTATTCTGGAATCCACGTACAATAACTTAAGAAAGCCCTACTCTCTAAAAACGAATCAGTAGATAACTATTCACTGGTTTCCAGTGAAAATTCACTGGTTCAACCATTGCTCAGTCAACCAATGGGAAAACAGTGAAATTTCACTGGTTGAACCAGTGAAATTCACGAAAAAAAGAGAAAAAAGCTTTTTTCGAACGCCAGTGTCGTTTTCCCAAGCGGGCCCCCATTTAAGTACTGAAATGCTGGTTGACCTCCGTATCAAACGAGAGCCGGTTTATTGAGTATGCTAAATGGAATCCTTTATGGTGCTCATGATAATTGACTAGAATATGAGTCACATATTTTTCCCAGTAAAATTATGATTCACAATTTTTACTACTTCATTTTTAGAGAGAACAAGCCAGACAGGGCTCTGATACTGTATCTATCGATCCAGAACTACCCATTGGAGCATTCATCAGTTCACTGAAGAGGACCCTTGACAATTGGACTCTGATGAAATACGCTGAACCCTGGATGTCCACCGCCGGCATCGAAACGTGCAGAGTGTACAGAATACAGTGAAAACAATTTCAGGGCATTGGATGAATCAATTACCGGACACCGCACCTCAAATTGGAAGGATAAGTCTTCTCTTCACGTTCTATGTCACTGTCCTGTGATAGCAAGGAGCGGGGTCTTGTTGTCTACGCGACCTGTCGAAGGGTCAAATTTCCAGGCGGACTGCTAAATATGTTCAAGAGGCCTGGTCTACTAAGTTCATTATACGGTAGTCTAGTGTTGGGTAGGACACGATTATAAAATGAGTTTGTAAGAGGTGCCTCTTTTTTCTTTCGAGCCAGTACAATGTCATACTTCAAATGAGGCGAGGTGCTATTGTAATGCCAAAATGGCAATGACAGCCACGGACACCTAATTAGAAACAGTTTCATAAAAATTGCATCAATACATTTTTTTATGTTTTTATGTAGCAATCCTGTTAAGAATTCATTATGATATTGATATTGATTTCCTTCAATAGGCGCACCATTATATTTTTAAATAAAATTTAAGAGGAGGTGGTCGGAATTCTTTAATTTTATTCCTACATAAAAACATAAAAACTGTATAAATGCAATTTTTATGAAACTGTTTCTAATTAGTTGTCCGTGGCCGTATATTTATATTTTTCAATCCCACTTCGCCTAATTTCAAGTTGGAAATTTTGCTACTGCAATAGAAGTAAGAAATCTCTCTCCAGTACAAAATTTCACTCCCTCGAAAAATTTAAGGATTGTTTCTTCAGTACAAAATTTCGCTCCCTCGAAAAATTTAAGAATTGTCTCTTCAGCACAAAACTTCATTCACTCGAAAAAGTGTAAGAAATGTCTCTCCATCCAATTCCTATTTACAATCTTACCACGGCTCAGTTTAAATTGGATATTTTACTGCCGCAAAAGCAGTGAGAAATGTCTCTCCAATACGTAAGTTACAATCACACCTCGCTTCATTGTATCTCGATACACGCTCATATACAAGTAGGACATTATTTTTGAACCGGGACATATAAAAAAACTGAGGCCTCAGAACAATTTACATGGTGTAAGGGACGTAAGTAAGTCCGGCTCAACACTGTACGGTACAATAGGTTCAAAAAGTAGTGGCCATGGTACTTTTAGAACCGATACTTCCTTAACAAAAAGAAAGAAAGTCCAAGTTGCAACTGGCTGTCCAATAGTAATTACTTACATTCGCGCAAAATTATTGGTACACTCACGAAAGAATACAACCAAATTTTAAATGATGCACCAATCGCGACTGAAGAAAATTTCACAAATTTCAACCAAAAAGTGCATCCTACTCTGGGGAATCTAATATGGGAGCTATATTGAATTTTCATATTTTTGAAGTTTGATTTGGTAACGGAAGTGAACTGAGAATTTCGTTCCTGGTCGTTGAATCAATGTGGTGTGGTGTTGAATAGCGTCAAATCTCAGCTGATATTTCAAAGGTTCAATCCTGTTGAACTAAGGTCTTAATAACGTAGCCGTAGATTTTAATCATCCAACAAGTATTTTAGTTCATGGGATGCCGCAATAAATACAAAATATCTCTAACTAATGGTATTCAGAAAGAGTTTCAAAAATTTGTTAGTGGTCTAGAGAAAGTGGTTTTAGTAGCAATGGGGAAAATCTGCGAAATTCCCGATAGTTCAAATGTTTGAATTTGCGTAACATATCATCAGCTTTCACTTCACTTGTTCGTTGTTAAATGTTGTGCTTCATCAAACAGCACTATCCAAACTAAATTTGACTAGAACTGAGTCATGTTCAATAATTTGTTCATGTCTAAATCTACAATCGAGATTGATCTATGCAGATACGAAAATTACACGATCATATTTTTTCTGTTTTGTATTCATAAACTTAGAAAACGTGTTCATATACTTTCCCTCTTTGTATATATTATCTATGAGACACTACATCAATATAAGAAACATATCTCCAATAGCCTTGCACTTGTCCCAGAAACTCTTTAGCTCTTAATTTATGTTTCAAACGCAATTACTCTTTTGGGGGGCAATACAGCAATATGTTACCAACTTGTTTACCTTTTACAACATTATCAATGATCCTATCTCTTACAGTAATTGACTCCATCGAACAAATTGCAGGTCGTGTCGAAGCTGCTTCACGCCAACTTAACTGCAAAATCAATTACATTCCATAAAATCTAACCTTTTACAAATTTTCCGATTAATCTTTTCCGCCGCATTTCGTGTTCATCCCCAAACCCACTCTGTTGGCTAAGCTACTCTCGATCGATCGTTGATATTTTCATTCTGATGATTTACTATTCACCTGCCGGCTACTTGCAAGATCAATTTGATGTATTGAAACCTGTGGGAGTGGCTCAGTCACCTTTAGTGATCGTTAGAAAATTCACACTCAGCAGAAACATGTTCGTTAGCAGATCGCGGTAATAAATTCAAAGTTATCATGAATGTCCTTGAGTTTCCTTTATTCTTTACTAATTTTAATAATCTTAAGAAAATCTTTAGAGAAATGCAAATTAGTCGCCGCGCGGCAATTGATGAAAGCAATTTGCCGCAAATGGTCATGACACCCAAAGGCCTCCGTTCAAATCGAGGCGAATTTCGCGCGAACAAAGAACGCGAAAATATTGCGAAAATGGCGATTTGTGTATTTCGAATTTGTGTTTTGTGTGCGTTTCGCGAGATAATTTATTTCATATTTTTAAGTATTGTTAAGACGGCGGCGAAGGTCATCATGTCTGACATTGATAATAATATTTTTATAGGAAAAACGAACCGACGACGCGACGGCGCAAGTTCAAAACGCGAACTCGAGTCTATTTTCGAAAATGACTTAATCCCAGCTCGAAATGTAACGTTTTCTCTCACGTGTTTCTCTCTCATCGCAAAAACTTGATGCCCAGAGGGAATTTTTTCGCTGATGAATTTTTATTAATTAATTTAAATTCAGCTTGAGGTGATTAACAACAAATTAATTATAAAAGCGCAGATTTTTAAGTTCAAAACACTTTTTCCTAGCGAGATTTATTGTGGTGTTAAAAGAGCTGCTGTTTGTTTATTTTGAGCTATGGTGCTGCTTCTTCGAAGAATTTTTGGGTGGTCGAAGTATTTTCATTCTGTCAGCAAAAATTGCAGCTTTGTCTTCAAGTTCGTTCTTATAAATAGAAACTTATTCGTTGTAGAAAAATAGATTCGTTTTTGTTGTTGTCATTTTTTGAGCTTAATCATCGTGTTTTAAAGACACAACCAAAGAACAAAAGAATTTGAACAATTTTCCGGTGAAATGTAATGCTAACGCCGCTGTCACCTTGACCGCTAAAAATTGTTTCTTGGTACATTTAATTTACTTAAAAGACTGCTGAATGACAGGTAGCTATCTTTCTGGCCTGTCTGGTGGAAGACTTATGAAACAGAAAGCTGTGACACTTGCATTTGGAGTTGACTGAGAACTTTGTAGAATAAGAATTTTTCATACAAGAATTTTTGTTGAAATTCTTTGGTGGTGCAGTGATTTTCGGAGTCATCGTTCTTCATCTCTTTCTTCATTATAGTTATGGCAGTAATGTAACACAAAATTTTGACAATAATTCATATATATACCAATTTGTAATATTTACATGTAGATCATATATAGACTTCAGTGCCGGCGGATGGTGTTGAACCCGGGTGGGTGGTCAGACAAACACCATCCGAAACTGTTTTTTGGTAGTTTACCTAAAAAAAGGTAGACCAATTCATTGTGAGTCGGGAGATGAGCCGCCGGTACACAGAACAACGTGAGGAGCTCCGCAAGGATCTGTCCTTGGCGCTCTCCTGTGGATCACATCGTATAATACGCCTCCCAAAAAAAGCAATTGCGATCGGGTTCCTGGATGAGTTCGTAGGACGACGCCTCAATTTGATCGAATTGTGCCCGAACGAAGTGATCTGGGAGATTAAAGCGTGGCCTTAAAGCGATGGTCTGAAGCTTGCTGAGCATTAAATTGAAGTTGCTCTGATCAGCAAACAGAATAATCCTGTGTCCATAAAAATCAAGGCATGAACAGATCATTCACTCACAGTCCGCCCTAAGGCACTAGGGAGTCATGATCTACCGAAGGCTAAATTCACCCTATTTGTGACGTATGTACATCCAAGAATGCTACGCATTATAGAGGAGCCTAGACCGCCCCGTCGTCTTTTGATGGCGAGCGTGGTTAGCTCAGTCTTGCTATATAAGTAGATATGGGGTCACTTTGTGCAGACAGTCCAAACTTTGACAACATCAGCTGTTGGACACTTTGGCCAGACGGACGGGTTTTGTCTCTAACGTCATCATCATCAAATTAAAAGTCCCATCAAAGGTAAGAAAGAGACAACAACAGCTGAGTCTGGACTGTCTGGACAAAGTGACCCCATACCTACTACCACACTGTAAACGGTGTAACACATTGACGTGTGTTTTTTAACACACCAAATGTGTTGTTTAACGCACCAAAGTGTGTTATTCAACACACGTAATTGTGTTGTCAAGAAAAAGTGTGTTGTTTTAACACACTTTATCTTGCAATTGACACGCTCTTCCGTGTTAAAATTATAACACACTTTTTGGTGTGTTAAAAATAAGTCGTGAATTATGACCTGAAATCTAAATAACACACTGAAATATGTTGAAACAACACACTTAACATTTATTAATACACTTTTAGAGTAACAACACAATTTTGAGCTATGAAAATACAACACACTTTTTGGTGTGTAGAATAATTTTAGTAAAAGGAAATTAAACAAAAAAAAGAAAATTTATGATGTAGTTGGGAAGTTGGATTTTTTCTTTTTTTTTCATTACATATCTTAAGATAAAGCGAAAAAAAAATGTCTGCAAAATCGGGCCTGTACTGCAAAAAATAAAATAATTTTTAATTTTAAATTGAAATTTTTTATTTTTTTCAAATTCTTAAAATGGGCATTTTAAATAAAGTATTGCGTATGCTCTCAAGAAAGTACATAAAAAACCTACAACTTAAAAAATTCACCCACATGATTTGGCATAAAGTGACGCCAATTTAATGTTTTTCGAAAAGTGCCAAATGTTCCCGTAAAAAACTAATTTTTTTTGTAATTTCAACCACGCATTAGCATCAAAATAAACATTTTCTCCAATTTTTATGAAAATCCGACTATTTTCCCGTTATTTATTGTATTTTTAGTAAAAAAAATTCATAAATTTTGGTTTTTTAAGGTTAGGACTCATTTTTAAAGTATTTATATCAAGTCAGTGCGATAGTCTGTTCATTCACGAGAACTTTTCAATTTTTTTATGTTTCTACGATCAACAGAACTGGAAAAATTAAAAAAATAGTGTAGCAACGCACTCAAAATGCATAAAAAATTCACATTTATGCAATTTTATCGTGCAGCACAGGCCCGATTTTGCAGAAATTATTTTTTTCGCTTTATCTTAACATAACATACTATATGTAAAGAAAAAAAAAAGAAAAAATCTAACTTTCCAACTACATCACTATCATATGACAATGTGTTAAAATCAAATCGCAAATATCAATTACAGACTTATTCTGATTGTGAGCGATAGTTTTTGTTTAGATTTACCCTGCGGACTTCTAATGCTATAATTAAGAGAAAAATCGTCGGAGTTATATGAATATGTTTTGGCTAATTTCGGTCGAACCTGGACAAAAAGGCTGGAAACTCACATACATTTTATGGGAATGGGGTTGTAGGAAACTCTTGGCGAATAAATAAGGCTTTTCAAAATAACTCCAGGACTATTTTGGTCCTTGTTCAAACCTTTTTTCGGGAACAGCTGTTTTTAAATTTTTGCGATTTACGCATAGATAGGCCACAATTTAAGCCCTAGGATAAGTTTCTACGATAATTACAGTTCCTGCTTCTGAAAATTTTCCATATTTCACGGTTTTTAATTTTTTTTTACAAAAAAGTTGTTGACCGGTTTCAATTGTCCAAAACTCATTTATAAGCGCTATTACATACGACTTTATGTTTTTAAGATAAAGTGGAAATTGAAATAGAAAATCCGTGCGCAAAGCAAATGATTACGATACTTTTGCGTCCCATTTCGTATGGAACCGAATTTATCCGGCAGCATCCTCAAATATGCTTTAATATATGGAACATGAAATGTTAGGTCAAATAAATCAATAAAAAAATGCAAGCTTGGCAACATTTTTTCTGGCTCTGAAAATCTCAGAAAAATCAAATTACGAAAAAATTAAATTAGTTTTTAGTTATCTCAGTTTTAGTTAAATTTTATTTAGTTGTCTTACATTTTCTTAAAATCAAATTTTCAGCTTTAAGAAATTGTACACACTGAAAATCTGAGATTTTTGAAGTGTGTTATTTTAACACGCTTTAGTGTGTTATTGTGACGTCACCCATTTGATTTACATTGTAGTCACCTTTTACACGCTTTAAAGTGGTTAGTTCTTAGTCCGGGACCACTTGGAAAAACGACACTCGGGCTTGGAACGACGAAAAAGCATTTGCAAAAGGCGAACAGAAATAAACCCTTCAAATGTTACATGAATGGATGTGCCATGAATTCTATTTTAAAAAAGCTTTTTTCTACTGCGTTGTTTCAACACACTTAGGTGTGTTGTTTAACACACTTTACGGAAACAGCACACTTTAAAGTGGATTAAAAATGACTACAAGAAAAAAACACACTTAAGGCGACGGCCCAATCACGACTTTATTCGCGTTTAATCGCGTCAACGCTTTGACGCGCGTTGACGTCGACATTTGGTTGTATGTAATTCAAATCGAGTTATCCCATTCACGACTTTGCGGCGGCAACGGCGTCAAGCGACGGCAAAAGTCGAGCAACTTTCAACTTTTTGGCGTTGGCAGGCTATGAAATTTAAAAAAATCACATTTCTAACAAGTAAATACACAAAAATCCATACATGAATTTAAATTAAAACAATATTTTTGAAGTCTTGACGCTATGAATGAACCTTCAACGGACGTTAACGCGCACGAAGCGCCTGCCGCGTATAACGCGACGTCGGCATTGGGCCATCGCCTTTAGGTGTGTTGTTTCAACACACTTTACATTTGCAGTGCAGTGCCAGTGTTGGCAGCAGCGTTGAACAAGGTAGGTAACAGCAGCAGTTACGAGCGAGGGTGGGAAAGCCAGTAACGACCTTACGCAGTTCTTGAGGAAATATCGCCATCGTTTCGAGCAGGACAGGATAAGGACAGGATAACGCAGAGCCATAACCTTCTATATTACAAGCCATGAACAAGGAAAATATTGAGAGCGAATTTCCGCTCAATCGGACTACAACTCGGTGAAATCACGTTATGTTGTTAGTGTAATTTGGAGAATTTGCGAGAATTTGGTAGTCCGATTCTCTCAATTGAGATTCTTGTTCATGGCTTGTAATATAGAAGGTTATGGCTCTGCGTATTCGGCAAATATAGGGAGGAACTAGAAACAATTGCCTAGGCGCCACACTGCAAACCCAAGTGTGTGATATTAAAACGCTTCTCGTGTGTAAAATAATGTAGTCATTTTTTACGCGTTTAAAATGTGTTATTTTTAATACGCGAAAAGTGTGTAAATTTAAAACATAAACCGCGTGTTTAAAACACACCAAATATGTATTGCTTTGAAGCTTTTGAGTGAATCTTTGCGGAGAGTAAACTTAGAAAAATCGTCACAGTAAACTTAAAATTTTTGATGTAAGCTGCAACGACTTGTCTCGATGCCCTTCTGTTACCGACTGACTGTAAAGGGAGGCCGTAGAGCTCTCTGGTCATTGAGTATTTAAATAAATAATTAATAACTGTCTAACTTTCCTTTAATTTATCCTTTCATGTGTGTTATTTTAGTGAAGTGTGTGAAATGACTCATTATGTGTGATTTTCACACGTTTAAGACGTAAAACGATAAAATGCTACAATTTCTTTAGCGTGTAAAAAATATTATACGCTGAACGTGTGTGATTTTTACACGTATGTCTTTTTATCTGCTTTATTTTAACTCGGTTTATTCCTAAAATGCATTATTTTAACACGACTGGCCGAATTTACACGCTTATGAAGTGTGTAGTGTGTTAAATTCACACGGAAAAAATATTCTGGGGTTTGCAGTGTACAAACACCGAAAAACATCAGAGGGACTGGTAGCACAAAGTGCCCTGAGCATGGTTTTTGCACATAAAAAAATGCACAAAGTCCATTGGCCCATTTGAAAATTTAATTTCATCGAAGACTTTCAGGTAAATTCCTATCAATTTTGATCTTAAATAAAATATGAGTTACAATATAAATTATTTATGCCTGTGTATATGCGGTGTACCTCAAAAGCATACTTCACTGTACCTGCATATCTCTTCCAGCCAGCCATAAGAGAGAGAAAGCCCAACATCCTTTAGAGAGCATCCGGAGAGGAAGCGAAAATTTTCAAGGACACTTGTTGCTTCCTTCCTAACATTAAAGCTGCATTGGACCCAGCCCATTGCAGAAGTTTTCCCACTAGCGAAAAGTGAAAATGGGCCACATTCCTCAAAACTGGGTTAGACGCCCGACCGACCGACACAAAGGCCAAAGGGTCGATTCCCGGGGGTGGAGTTTCTAGTACACGAACAGTCCAAGGCGCGATTTTCCGCATCGTAATCCATTAAAGGAGGCGAAATTGATGGTTGCCGACATTTAATTGTCGCTAATGGAAACCGATTGATTGATTTCCTTTAACCGTTCGACGGAATCAGCTACTGCTCGCCTAGTGCTTCTGTATGATGACGTTGATGGCCATCTACACGCTATCATCAACTTCGTATTATTATTAAAATCCACGTGGGAGTGGCAGGTATGCAAAACTGCGCATTTACCTGCTTCCCCGTTATTTATTTTCCGTGGTCGTTTTTTTCGCGAAACGGTAATTTACTTCTTTGTTGAATTATCGGTTTGGGCTAGGATTTAAATCACTTAAGCATGGCAAAAGCACACCATTTGGCTCATTAGACACGCTGATGCTCTGGCATAATTCCCTGAGAGAGCGCACACTACCAAGCAAACACCCCAGGTAAATATGCATTTCACCTGGCCGATTTTGAAAAGCTGCAGATTTTAATGTGGAATGGAATTATTCTCTTAGGACTTTTTGCTATATTGAAGTGAATTTGTTGTTTCTGCAGCAGCAGCAGCAGCATTTTAACATTAAGCTGCGGTTTTATGATGCAGGTGACATGTTGTAGGGTGCTTGGATGCATTTTAAGCGGAAAAGGCGGTATTTTAATGGGTTTTAGTAGTGTGACTGACTGCTGGTCTCTTGATGGTGGTGCGCGCTTCACGGCGGCATGTCCACGACTAGATGACGCAATTTTCTATCTATAAATAGTCGTTTACTTAATCTGGTGGCCAATAGCGGTTATTAATAGGTTTACCCTATTTGGGTGGACATTAAAACTTAGTTTTCTGTTTTTAATTTATGGAAAATCAATAATAATAAAAGAAAAATTATATTTCCATGCGAGCCAAAGACGTGACGAAGGAAATGGTAATTTCGTTTTATTAATTATAGTTTAGATGCTTGACCAAATATAGAAGATTACGGATGCATGAAGAGAGATATACGAAACTAAATTGGATTTTAACCTGCAGTGATTAATGGCTATACTGTTTTTTATTAATAAGGAAGTTGTACCGATGACAGCTATTACTTTCAGTACTGAGTTTGTTTAATCAATGCACGAGTGATTTAATAAGTATATTAGTTTGATATCAAAGAAAACCAGTCGGGTAATATGCTTCACTTTTTGACAACAACAAATTGCTATCATGATTTGTGACCATAGAGGTTTTATTCATAGAAAGAATACACTAGTTACTTATCAAATCATCTTTGAAAATTGGAAACTTAATTAAACACATCATGCCCAAACAATTTTCTGCCTACTTTGTTAAGCATCATGGGAAGAAAATGCTTAGGGTTGGCCAAACCACGAACGGACCTCGAGCATTCATTAGGTTTCATTAGAGTCCGTTTGTTAGGGTTTTTCGAAAGCAGTGGTTTTCAAAAAACAGCTGTTAGGTACTGTTATTAATTTTCAAAAAAACAGCTGTTAACAGCTGTTTTTCCAGTTTTCTCAAATTTTACAAGTAATTAATAGTTTTTTTATATAATATCATTTTATTATACATTTTTACTTCTTGTAATGGTATTTCAAGAACGCCAGCCAATGATGTGATTTGTCTGAAAGGCGCTATCTTATTTTGATGCTGAAATTAGTACACACCGAAAATACACGTTCAAGACTGGTCGATGTTGGTTTAATACAAAGAATTGCATTATATAATTTTTACAAATTTGCTGTGCGTTGACCAGTATTTTCGAAATTTGCAAATGTCCTACTACTTCCGGTTTTACTTAGCTAAGGAGACTTGTTAATAAAAACAAAGTCGACTGGGGCTAAGTAAGAAAAAAATTAAATAAATTTTCTCAGTTGACACTTCAGTTTTAGATTTGATAAAATCAGTTTAAAAAACACGTTTAACTAAAAATAAGGGATAACACCCTTTTCGAGCTAGTTTAGATTAAGCTAATAGATCTTAAAACAGCCTATAGTTGAAACTATGTTAATGTTAACTAATAAGAGTTTAAGTATTATTTGAAGACTATAAATAAAGATAGTGGAACAAAATAGTGAGTTTAAATTATAACATACTAGACAAATTCCGATTTGAGCCACTGAATCCTGATCCTGATCCTCCGAATTGCACCGACGATTCATCATCAGGATTAGGCTACATCGTCCACCCTTGCCTGCAAAAATTAGTTTTTTTTGATCGAGTGGTTGTGGGATCCTTGTGGCTTCGCAATAATTTCACGACATCCTCGTACATCTACACGAATTTTTAAATTTTGCATGAGCTTATTAGTAACTAACTAGCGCCTGTTTAACCCTTCGCATGCCTGGTGGATGAAAATCACACCGCATGCCTGGTGGGGTCTGACAGACCCCCCATTTCAAATAATATTTTATCTCAGAAAATGATATAAAACTTATTTTTTTTTGCTATGATTCGGTTGAAATACTATTAATCTACATTATTAAGAAAAAAATAAAAAAATAGTTTTAGTAAATTAGTATTTTTATTAAATTATACAAAAACTCTTAAAAATGTCAAACAAAAATTAACCTCCATTGGATTTTAGACAAAACAAAAAAAGAAGCAATATTATTTATTTCTAATTATTGTTTTGTTTTGTCAACCTTAAATTCTTTAAATTTAAGATGAAACGTTTCGTCCTTGCCAAAAAAATACCTTTCCACAAGGATAAAAAATTATGACAAATAAGACCCCACATCACTTTAGACAAGTCCTTCTCACAAGGAAGCCAGCTTCTGACTGCGAATAAGGGATTGTTTTCACGGCTAGTTCATAAACCGAAGCTAGCAAGAGCGACAGTTCACGTAACTTTGCCTTTAAAAAGATATGTCAGGTTATGTATCAAGTGGGGTCGCTGGGACCCCACCAGGCATGCGAAGGGTTAAACACAAAACGTAAAATAGCAAAAAAATCAAACACAAAACGAAACTCTCCTCTGTAAAAAATTCTCTCCCGATCAAACAAAACCACAGAAAAAAAATTCTCTTCTGAAAAAAATTCTTGTTCGATTTATTGAAAAAATGTTGAAAGTGGCACAACTAGAATATTATTATAGATGTTGCTGTTAATGCCAGAAAACTTCTTGAACTTGAATTGTAAAATTTTTTCAGCGATCACCAACGATGCGTCCTCACGACTAAAGGCTCCCATACACTGGATATACATCGAAGTGCGGGTGAACAACCAAAACTATCGATTGTGAGCCGGTCGGATGATCAAAACTCGGTGCGCCCATAGGTTTGATGAAAATGGTTGTACTAGCATGGATGTACATCCAATTTAATCGTGTCCAATGACATATTCAACGTCTTAAATTCGCGAATTGCTGTTTTCGTCTTGACCAGTAGCTCAATCATTGATGGAATGGAGCACATCTGACGGCATTTGCAAAAAATTATGGTACATTCACATTATGACATTACTTTTGCCGCACCTTGTATAAGAGCCACTCTGGGCAGAAAAAACTCACATACTTTACATCAATATGTATATTAAAAGATCATTCTATAAAAAACTCTGCATTAGTGTTGGTTACAAATATACAATGTTTTATTAAGTTCGCTGAGAGTGTCCATTAAAATTGCCCGCCCTCCCCATCATCCTATCTCACCCTCTTCGTTCGTTTTGTCTGTCAGGTGTCCGGGCGTGTAAAAAGGCACTTTGTAAAAAATCAAAACAATTTATATTAATGTTGGTTATATATTTTTTTTATTTTTATTTTAAGCCAAATTTTTTGAACCAAAATTCAAAAACAGTAAAAACAGTTAACAAAAAAACAGCTGTTTGCTGTTTTTCGATTTTAGCCAAAAAGCAGCTGTTTTAATATTACTGATAAACAGTTTTGAAAAACCCTAGAGTGAACCAATATCCGATTACAGTGTGAGAACCCAGTCAGACCTGCTCGTTGCCTTCGAAACCTGATAACCCGAAATCCAAAACAAGAGTAACTTGATTGAAAATATCCATTTAGTTTAGATTTCATTTTACAGGACCTTTCGCTCTCATTGCCGCTGGGATGTCAGAAAAAATGAATCTTCATATTGATCGCACTGCTGAATCCTGGGAACACAGCTGTCTTTGGCTTGGAGCACTCCGTGTACAATAGCAGGCCACGGAAGAGGGCTTAACCTATAAGATTTTCACATCTATGCAATCCGAACCCGTGTCCTCGCTAAAAACGCTCGCCAAATGCCCTTTCCTCTTTAGCTTGAGTGCAGAGGATAAGCCGATACCTTTAGCTCAAGACGGGGCGATACTAAATTGAGCAGTCTTCAGTGCTGCAATCGGCATAAATAGCCCTGGTTTTTGAAGATTAGGCCTTTCTCTGAATTTTGCTGCAGTTAACCGTACCGAACTGAATTTAACTATTAAGAAAGGCGCTATACCACCACACTTATTTTCTGGTAGTTACCACGGGTCTTATGTTGGCGGTATGGCTTCCATCCGTTACAATCTTGAATTTAACTCGCCCTTAATTTTGCGTACACTATGGTGTGGAACTCAATTATAAGCAGAACAATTCGACTGTGGAACAACCTTCCACATTCAAT
Organism: Thereva nobilitata; assembly: GCA_963855945.1. Taxonomy (NCBI): domain Eukaryota; kingdom Metazoa; phylum Arthropoda; class Insecta; order Diptera; family Therevidae; genus Thereva; species Thereva nobilitata. The sequence goes on from OY979697.1 coordinate 80,655,358, forward strand.
ATTCCGAACAACAATCAAAAGTTCAAACGCAGGGTCGATCGCCTCTTCCTAATACCTCTCCCAGACACCCTTTAACCTATCATGTCTTTCGAGCTTAGCTTACTGTTGCACCATGACGTGAATGACATGAGTACTAACTTGAGCTTGGACCTCCGCATAAAAAAATTCACGCGTCTTTCAGATAGTTCCAATGGAGATTGGTATTTAGCGTCACCCATAAATATTTGGCTGATTTCGAAGAACCTTAAGGTCTGTCTGCAAGGATCCGTTCTGCCCATTTTGGCAGTATTTGTTTCATGGTATATGGTACCAGAATCGTTTTGGCTGGATTGACATTAATTCTACGCTATAGCAGCAGCTGGAGACCAAGCCAAGGTCTTTCTGTTGACGCCTTGACATTGTACCCTCTGTTTCGTTATTACAACGTTATTTGAGGAATCTTCGGCGTTTTGGACACTGAGTAGGTCTAGAAGCACATCTACAATAAAACACCACAGGAGCAGAGATATGGCTCCCCCGGAAGACATCCCTTTGGCATAGTGCACTCTAGAGAGCGAACATTAAGGCACAAACAGATTGAGGCCGCGCGGAGGACGGCGGAGGTTTGCGGCAGAATTCCACATACATTTAATTTCTCCGCGCGCCCCCTTCTGTTTTTGTTAGCAGATATGGTGGCCCGTGTATTTTAAACGTTTTTCCCGTCATCGACGCCGCCCCAATCTGCTTGTGCCAGAATGGGCCTAATGCCCCTTTATACTGTCGACAGCTCTATCATTGAGTCGGGCAGCAAGCTCTTTTCGGAAAGATTGTATAGAGAAGAGTAAGAGAACGAACAACGCCAACAAGCGGTTCCACTGACTCCCATCCAATACAGCCACTACAAAACTTTGCCTTCGTTAATCGAACTGGAGATCAAGCTTTCTCACTTATTATGCTTGTAGACGAAGGCAGGAGAAAGGGCAGGATTTTTTGTAAAGAGGGAAGACAAGAAAGAAGGAAAGTTATCTAGGTGTGGCATATTGAAAGGCGAAAGAAAATACCGGAAAGTGGGTTCGAGCCATAAACCTCTGCGATGGTTGTCGCGCGCCTTAACGCCTAGGCTTACCTAGTGTACCTAATTTTTGGCATTGATGTCTTGTATTCTGTTTGCAAATGTGAGTTTATTAAAAGAAAAATTCCATAACCTACACGTGATAAGCAGAACTAAAAATTATTACCCCATAATTAAAATTTTAATAAAAAATCGATTAAATACGACACATGAAAAATATTTTATCTTCCAAACATATCTAAAAACAAACAAGCAGTTTCCAGCACTACAACTTTCATTAAAATTGATGAATTAACAAAAAAGTAGAAAAAGTCGCAATTAGTGCCATAAACTTAATCCACCAAAAATTCCATATATTTCAAACTCATATCTTAGATTAAAGCAAATCCTGCCATAAAAATAAATATTTATGAATTTTACGTTTTTGCGAATTTTTTTTTTGAAATTTAAAATTAATGGTCAGTAAAACTGCATTTAGTTTAACAGATTTGTTTTTTATAAAAATCCTCAAAAAATGAATAATTTTTGCACAATTTTGGATTAAGGCTTTTTTTATTATTAATATTATATAAAAAAGTGTGGAATATTTCATTTTTAATGTTTCTTTTATAAAAATAAACTAAAAACTTGAACAATTTTATAAAAACTGCCGAATAAAAGTATTTTTAAATTTAAAAGTTTTTGTTTAAATGGAAGAAACAACAAGGCTAAAATAAAACAAAAAAAAGAAGTTTTTCCTTGATCCATTGTTGATTTTGTTTACTTATTTTTGTTTTTTTTATTTTTGTTGTTCAGTAAGGGTTTTTTTTATTCAACAGAACAGAAAAAAGTTTATTACCCTCTATTTACTCACCTGCAATAATTCCCTGTTTGTCGGAATCTTTAGATTGGCAATGCTAACACTTGTTTAAATATAGCAGGTAACTGAAACGCGGAGACGTTAATGAATAATGAAAATAAGAAGTGAAAATGTTTATGAAGCATTGACCTAAGTTTTTTTTAAAAAAAAAATTAAGTAGTTCTAGTATGTGTTTTCTAATCATATCGGCAGACAGAACAAATCTCTTAAATCCCCGGTATACACTGATGCGCAGCATCCCACAGAAAAGAGATGAAAGCTTTTCTGGTGCCGGAGGGAAGCTTTAATATTCCGCCAACAAATCCTTATCAGTTTCTAGTGGAATATGTGAAAAAAACACGGCTGAAATTGGTTATGTTGAAGCCGGTAAACAACACGGATTACATCCTCTCACTTAGTCCTTGCGAGCCATGTGGACTTATAGAGAACCGGACTAGCTCTATTATTGTCCAAAGAGAATCTAGGATAGGTTCCTGGTATACGCATCCTTTTTGAGTTATATTCAAGGCGAGGATATCCCTAAAACGGAGGAAACTTTTAGCTTTGTACAACATTTTTTTTTCTGTGTCCTGTGTAGCGCAGTGCAGTATAAAGTGCTCAGACGAAAAGGGTTTCCCGCAAATGTAATACATTATTATTGTAGGGTGTAGACGGTCGCTTGCTAGTCACGTTAAACACGGTAAACTCGGTGTACACAGATTTTGCATGGGTGTTATATTCAGATATTTTTCAACTAATATTTTACTATTTATACTTAAAGGACGACTTGACTTATGATAAAAACTTAGGACATTAATTTTTGCTAAAAAAAAATACAGGCCCAACTTCAAAAGTGTTCTTTTTTTTACTATCCGCGATGTAAACAAATTCAGATGACTTTGCTGTGTGCTCTATATGTAGATAAACGGCATAGGTGTTGTGTGTTGTTATCTCTTGGTTTAAGTCACTGATATTTTTAGATGTTGGCATGAAGTGCTATAGTCAACTATGTATGATGATAACTACGTGGAAGATCCATGGCTTCCACGGTGCTCAATTACAACTTTTTTGCATCGTGTAGCATTTACTGTGCTGCATGCTTCGTTTTTTCTCGAACGGGCATCGGTAGGGTGTTTTTTTTAATAATGTGAATATTTATATAAACTTACTACGATAATATTTTTGTTTAAGACTTCTTTAAACTAATATTTTCTTTTCTTCTCTTTCAGAAGTCGAATGATGAATCACGCGAGCACAATACAATCCCGAAATCACAATCTGTAAGTAAAAAATGACTTTGAAAATTTTTATGTGTTTTTGTTTTTGTATATAACTTGGAAGCTTTCCTATGGAATGCCCTAGATTGGTATCTTTGCCAATGGGTCAATTTGTAATAATATAGCATTATGTATTATTATTGAATTTAAAAATTTCTGTTTTGGCATTTTTCCAATTTTGTACAATTGAAAGTCTTGCCAAGTATTTTTTTGAATCGGTTTTATCGAATTATACAAATATGCAGGGTATTTCAACAAGAGGTGTCATTTTAAATAAATAAAAAAGCGTAATATATATTCGTTAAAAGTAATGATATTTTTAATTTAATCTAAAGTACAAACTTTGAGAATAATAATGGAACACAATATCTGCCTCGGTTCTTCTTACAAACCATTATTTGTTTGGTGAAATTATTCATCATGTTTTCGCGTAATATGGGTTGTATTTCACCAATAGTAGCTCTAATATCGTCTTTGAGTGTTTGAAGCGTTGCTGAAGTATTAAAGACTTTATGTTTAACGTAGTTTTAAAGAAAAAAGTCTAATTGTGTTAAATCGCACTATCTCGGCGCCCATTGAAGTCTCCATTGCACTTCCAGTTTCGCGCAATTGAGCCATTGTGTCACGAGTTGTTTTGCTGCTCAAAATAACTGTCGTCCTTGTCTATAACATCAATTCAAATCAAAAAAGTCAATCAACATCGTTCAGTAACGCAATCTATTTAGTGTAACGGTAAAACCAGCACTTTTTCAAAAAAAAATATTGGTTCGAGAATAATTTTGTTTAAAAAAATAATGGTTTTGTTCATGGCTTTCCACCACCGCTTAGCGAACGTGTATCGATTCATAGCTGAAAATCTCCTAGTTTTTACTTGTCAAATGTCATCGTAATGACATTTGTATGTTGACATTTCAAAAATGGCGCGAAATTTAAGATGACACCTCGTGTTGAAAAGCCCTTTACTTCTGTCTCACAGTAAACCAGTTGTATACTATTTAAGTATTTGTCATTTTTTCATTTCTTTTTTAGTGCTGTCTGCGGATCATGCAAGTTTACGGCACAATTTTTTGTGAATTGTAAACTTCTCCTACTTGGTGACTAAGTTTCGCTATTTTTCTGGTAGAGCCATGATGCCATCGGTTTCTGGTTGAAAAACTGGACCAAGTAGCTTTCACAGGCTTTTTTTAAGACAGCTTAATTACGTTGAAGAAGTTCTGCAAAGATCGGAATAAGTTATAGTCAGAGGGTGATATTTCTGGACTATACGGTGAATGAATTAAAACTTCCTAACCAAACTTTCCGAATTTTTGAAGGGCTATCAAAGAATAGTATGATCCTGCTTTATCGCGATGGAAGAAAACCCTTTCCTATTATTCAATTCGATCCGTTTTCGTTCGCCTGGAGTAATCTCTCTAGTTGTCCACGGTAGAGTTGAGAAACATAGTCTGATGACTAAAAGTACCTCATACTATATGATTCCCTTGCAAGCCTACTAGTCCGCGGAAATTAGCATTTTAAGGAGACAAAATTCCAAAATGGCTGCAAATTGGACCACAGCTTCCTTGAGACTTTTTAAGAAAACAAACTCACAAAAAAATATGGCCGCCGGAGATATCACTTTTTGGCAAAAAAATCACTCAAAAACTGTTTTTATCGAAAAAATTTTTTGATCAGTCAATACAAAACGTTATTGCCCACAAAATGCTCTCTTGTCATTTTTTCGAAAACCTAACCCTTTCGAAGTTATTCAAGGTCAAAGTTTCCAAAAATCAATTTTCAGCCAAAAAAATACTTTGAATAATTCGGAAAGGTCAAGATTTTCGAAAAAATTATAAGAGAGGTATTTTGTAGGCAATAATGTTTTGAATTGACTGATCAAAAATAATTTCGAAAAAAACCAGTTTTTTAGTGATTTTTCTCCGGCGGTCATGCTTTTTTTTGTGATTCCGAAATTGTTTTCTTCAAAAGTCCCAAGGAAGCTGTGGTCCAATTTTCAGCCATTTTGGAATTTTGTCTCCTTTCGTGCCTTTTTTTGCTAATTTCCCCGATACACACAACACACAGCATCGAATTTTTCAGTGTCAATCCTGGTTTCGTGAACGACGGACGATCTTTGATGATTCCAATTGTCGTACCTGATCCATTTTTCATCACCGGTTGTAAGACGTTTCAGAAATAGGTCGATTTCATTGTGTTTCAGCAGCGTATTGTAGATGTTAATTCAATCTATCATGTTTTTCGCGAGGACCTCATACATCGAGCTTCTTTTTTTATCAGCTTTATGTAAATCGGTGGTCAATGGGTAGCTCCATACCAATATTGACACTGTACTTTTTAAAGAATTTAATCAGATTTTTCAGTGATTGGACGAACAGAACGTGGCTAATCATTAACACCAAAACTACCAGAACGAAAGGGGGCGCACCATTTCCACCCAGCAGATTTTGGTAAAGGGTCTTAACCGTAGACAGAATAATTTTCACAAGCGTGCGCAGCGTTCTTCGGGTAAGAATCTTTCATCAGTCGAGCAGCTGGGATATGTGCGATCCACCGTCGTATGGCCCATGCCTAAAAACAGGAGACACCACCGGGAGTCCGCACCCAGATCCAGTAGTGTAAGATGCACCAACCCTTTTCCATGACATTTTAATCCAGATCGGCGCAAGCCGTAAAGGCATTACTTCGGTCGGGAATCATCAGAGTCCCTAGTTAAAAGGATCCGTCGAAATGGTGCTCATTAAAGCCAGGAAAATGGGGCATATGGATCAGCAATCTTCCGACTCTGTTTTCTTTGTGAAAAAGTTGACCTCGACGAAGATCACTACTCAATCCACTGGCTGCATAAGTACTCGCAGGTGCGTCTGAAGGTGGGCAATATTCTACCCAGAAGCTCCTGTCTTTCGGTTCGGTCTCTAACCCTGCCTAAAAAACCACCTGCTTCGGCTTGGGCCATTGCGTCACGGGGTTCGATCAGCTATGTAGCTGCTATCTCTCCTGGCATTTCTTTTTGCCTTTCCCTGCTTCTTTGAGCCTCAAATTGATTTGATTTGAGAACCAATACTTGTTGTAGATGGTGTATACTTTCTTTTCTGGTGTTCTTTTTATTTTTCTCATTTTCAGTCATCAAACCTTGTAAGCCGAACCACAGTTACATCTAGTGAATGATTTATGGTATTTTGGGATAGTCTATGTGATTCAACACTATTTAATTATCTAATCCTTTTAACGTTGTCACGTAGAAAAGGATTAGTGATGTAGTATTTTTATAAGTAGCAGAGATTTAACTTTTGTCAAATCATCCATAGATAGTGATCTGCTAAAGAATCTTATAAGTTGACAAGAATTTCGTATGACTCATCGATCTATTTTTTTGTCCCAAATTTTTTCTGCATGACTTTCTTTTCTTTTTTCAAAACTAGCACTTAGAGAGCAAATTCATTATTTAAATAGAAGCTTTAATTGTCATTTCCTTTTTAGACGTTTATTCATAATTAACTACGTTAAATATTGTGAATACCGCAACTAATTTATTTTAATTAGAAAATCCTAAAAATAGAAACTTTCTTATCTTGATAATGAAACTTAGCGACAAGATCCTTAAAATTCCTCTATGCTAATTAAATTTCTCCTTGCACCTGTCCAATGCTGTGGCTGCATTCGGCACAAAAATCCCGTAAAGCATTAGCCCGAAAAACCGGTAAATACAGCTCGTCCGCGAGCGATAAGCAAATTAATACTTCACGCCGCAAAGTGCGCTCTTATCAGTACGTAAAACACGAATTTTAATTAAGTACCTGGCCGTAAACACACGCTTTCGTGGCGTGTGAAAAGTGCGTTTCAAATAGCTGCCAATTATGTACTTGAATGTGTGCAATAAATTCCACTGTTATAGTGAATTATTTCTCATTTACCAGGCGACCACGTTTACCACGGAATCTTTTGTTTTTTTTTTGCGGCATAAAGGTAACCCATGAGAAATATTTCTTGAGTCCTCCACACGCTCTCTCTCTGTCTCTATCTCGGATAAATTTGCATCCGCAACGATGTTTCGCTGTGGGTAGCGTAATGAGAATCGCAGGTGTGTCAGAGGAATATGATGTGCAGAATGTTCTTTTAGAGCCAATTCTTACCACGAACGTGGTCAACCTGTTCTCCTGTGTGACCATATTTCATGGCAGTACACATCGCTATACCACATAATGATGGCGAAATTAAAATATTGCCTTCGTGGTGAATGACTTTCACGTTTGTAGGATTAAACGCGATCTCAATACCTTGCCATTGTGCGAATGATTAATTATCGGCGTTGATTTGCATTGGTTGGAGCTGCCATGGCATCGTTTGCGGAATCTTCATGTTGCTAACTTCTTCTTAGTTATCGGATGTTATAATAGACGATGAAGGATTCATAAATTAATTGTCGGAGTGATGAGCATAATAACTATTCATTATTGCAATCAAGGTAGAGTGATGAGATTTAATTACTTGAATTACTTCATAATGTTTTATGGGTTTTACAGTTTTCTTGCGCTTTGCAAATTGATTCGTTGGATGTAAAAATTAATAGGAAAGTTAATGCAATTTTATTAAATATCAGAGCATTTTACCGCATCTAGATTAAACTTGTCAAAAAATTTCATAATTTCATATACTTTTGATAAGCCTATAAGCAAAACACTTTCAAAACACAAGTGTTCGAGGAAAAGTCCTTTGTCATTCCAGAAAATTGCGTTATTTTTGTTAACCGATCCCTTTACACTCTAGGCGTGACAATAAGGAAAGACCTTGGAACATACTCCAAATCTCCAAACCGGCATCCCAGTGCTTGAGATTACTTAAGAGGTGCGAGTTCCTCCAACAGCCATCCTCTCATAATATGCAAATCCTAAATTCGGCTTCACTTCGAATACAACTCCCTTATTTGTAGTAGAGCTTCGAAAAACATCTCCTGTGCAAAGGGTCATTTCTGAACTTAGATGTGCCACATAAAAAAATTTCGAAATTATTTTTTTCGGTCCATCACTTTTCTTAGGTAGAAACTCTTTTGATTTGATCTTCGACTCGGGATCGTTGTTCCCTATTTTTCTAGATCCACTGGAGGAGCATGCTCAAAAACCAAAATAAATCTTTTTGCTATTTAGATCGTATGTTCTGCGCGCAACTTTTTTAGAACCCATTTTTATAAAGTTGCATAAACTGATCTATAAAAGATCTTTAAATTTTCATCTATCTTCGTTATAGGAATTCGCCGATCCTCACTTAACATTTCTTAAACTTTAGCGGACGTGATTTCATTGGTGGAGGTAGACAATCTTCCTGAGTTCCATGAACTGCTTTATGTACTTTTGTACGACTTGACGACTGATCACGGTAAACCTTCTCAATGCGTCAATGATCTCGCCAAAACTCTATTCCAATTTTATCGGAACTTCATTGTTAGCTTGAATTTTCTTTCTACAAAAAAAAGGATTTTAAAATTTTTTTTTTAAAAGTCTTCCAGAACGTAACTGCCTAGTGTGCTTTGCCTGGATGAAGTGTTTCCCTCCCGTTCATCTCTCTGAAGCTATGGCAAAAGACGTTGTGCGGAATACCCAGCTTGGAGTGTGGTCTACTATGGACTAATGTCCTGTGATGATGACCTAATTCTGGAAATATAACTTCGGAATCTGTTTAGTAGGTCCATTGTTACTTCTTTCTTGCAAGTAGTCCAAGTCGTCTTAGAAATAACACAAGTCCCCAGTGCGCTCCACCTTTGGCTGACTAACAGCAGAAGGTAGGAAAAAAAATTTTTTTAGAACCATTTTAAAAAAGCTTTTTAATAAAGAATGTTCATGAAAGCCTGTGGATATGTAAATAAGCTCCGATGTCGAAAAGCTTTTATTTTTGTTCATCTTTTGGAATTTCCTTTTCCTTTCCAAGCGCGAGTGTGGTTTTACCAAAGCGGTCTCTCAACTAAAGGTGAAACCCCAATGTACGCTTGCTTGCTTGAGCTTGGTGAACTTTTCAGAGCTTTTCAGATATTATATATGAAACTTGCGCCTTAGCCCGTACACAACGCAGCCTGCCTAGCCTAGCACTGCACCTAGCAAGAACAAAATTTTTCCATCGCACACTAAACTTATATGTATGGTGTAATGTGCAGTGCTAGGCTAGGCAGGCTGCGTTGTGGACGGGCACTTAGTCACTTTGGCTTTTTTTTGCCTCATAATAAAGCATTGGTTTTTTTAATATGTCAAAGCAAAGCGAAGCACCAAAGCAAGCCAAGTATACATTGGGCTTTCACCTTAAGTAGTAGCCACGTCCAATTTGTCTTGCCCTCCGTATCGGAAGAAAACCGGTCTATTGAGTGAGCTAATATCATCCTTTATGGTCGGCAGATTAATCAAACGTTTTCTTCGTCCTATAAAATTACTGAAAACTCCAGTATTGGTCCCTTGCGAGCATATTTGGCAGCGTTCAAAATGAGCTTCCCTGAGCAGCGCTCCCAAGTTTTCCCCCTGGTTAGATAGACCTCTCTACAAAGCCCTCTAACGTCTTGGATCCTTCAGCAAATATCTGTAGATTAAACTTTCTCAGGACGTATCCGTTTCTCGGCTTCGATGGTCATTATTTTTTCTTGTCTTCGCCTTTTGCTGGAATTCCTTGCTCAGTTTTTTGTCATCTATAATAACACTGGGCAATAGACGATCTTTCTAGCCTCATGAGCTCACGGTAGTTCCAGAGCTTTGAGTTCGAGTGAGAGAGGTATAGGCTAAAGCTTTGAGTTCGAGTGAGAGATATAAACAAAAGCATTGCTGGTGCTCCAAAAAAGTCAATTATTGCCCAAAATTGGTCTAACGTTAAAGGTGCAACCCCAATGTACGTTTTGCTGCTTTACTTTGACATATTAAATAAAGCAATCCTTTGTTATGAGGCAAAAGCAAATCCCAAAGCAACTAACACCCCGGCTTTACCGGCCGAACTGCGCAAGTACGAGCAAATTGGTGAATTGAACTTTCAAATAACCTCAGTTCGCATACAATTTCCACTTATTCAACTGAGGATAAAGCACACCTCAGTTCGCCCAACTGGGTTCGAACTGAAGTTAAACGTAAAAGCTCTCTCAAAAGAGAGTAATCAACTGGAGTAGTGGAATGCCATTCCAGTGCGCTTTTGCATTACTGACTTCCGGCGAAAAAAACAATAACAATTTCAAGCGCAAACTGGACTGGTACTGGACTTTAGCCGGTGAAGCCACTCTTGTGGATTGAACTGAACATTATTGAACTGAGGTCGATGAAGACGGGGCATATAAAATCTGAAAAGCTCAAGTTCAAGCAAGCGAAGCGTATATTGGGGTTGCACCTTAACGAGAAACGCAATCTTTTTTGATCAGCGAATGGGAGCCAGTGTTGTAAAACCGCGTGCCGGCGTTGAATTTCTCTACTGTCGTCGAATTAAAGCTTGCTATTTCACATTGCATTCTATGATATGATAAAACCTTGGACAGTACAAAGGGACTAACCTCTGAGCTCAAGTCTTTCCACGTATATCACGCTAGCAGATCACATCGCCAGCCCACACTTCTAAACCTATAAGTATTTTGTAGCTCATTTGTAGTGAAAGAATTAATTTTGTAGAACCTACCGATCTCGAAAAATCAGCTTTGCTGGTATGCTCTACAATATGAATTCTTTCACTATAAATTTACTACAAATCAGCTACAAAATAGCTCACCCTTTTGATTTTTTTCTGACCGTGTAATCAGCGAAAATGCACGCGTGATCTGCTAGCGTGATATCACACCAGCAGATCACCTGATTTTTCGAGATCGGTAGGATCTACAAAATTAATTCTTTCACTACAAATGAGCTACAAAATACTTATAGGTTTAGAAGTGGGGGCTGGATATGTGATCTGCTAGCGTGATTTACGTAGTCTTTCCCCTTAAAATACTAATTATTATCTACATGTATATCATTAAGAAAATACCTTAATATTGTTGCACCTGTGGCTCCTCGTTCAATTATAATTTCCCCCCAAATAATTTCCTTCGTCGCTGTTGACATATTTATTCAAAACTTCATCGCTTAAAAATAAATTCTCCAGCGGCAGCCAAAAAATTTTTGAAATTTTTGCTAAAAATCAATTTTTAGCATTTTTCTTTGTGGTTTCTTGTTCCAAAAATAATTTCAAAGGCATTTTTTATGGTCTCGTACCACAACCTCTTAGCGTGTCTGTGCCAGCACACAGGATTTGGTGCGTAATAAAATGATCCGCGGACAAGGAATAAAAGCGAAAAAAAACACAACGATACTATCATCCCATATATTTTCATTTAATTTTACGGCCAGCCTGGTGCACCGTCGTCACACATGTCGTTTTCGCAAATTGCATCCGCTGCACACCGCCGAAAGACGTCGTCCGTCTATAAAAGGGACTTACCATGTTCCAGACTCCAGACTAAAGCGAAGAGCCTCTGGAATTTTGTTACATGCAGCCACAAACACTTAAAAAGTTCGCTTTGCTTCATCGATTCCCAAGACTCAAGAATCCTCGAAAAAAAACCGAGGCCGAAAATTATAGTCGAAATTTTATTTTAAGGAATCATTTACGATGAGCGGCTGTTGTGGCTAATTTGAAACCTGGGCCGATCAACCGGTGTGCAAAAGAGTGAGCAGCTCACAAATTAGCGTGATTTCTTTGGTGATTGCAAGGTGTTTGGAGGATTTTACTTTAGGCCTTGAACTCGTCTTAAAGGTGTAATTTACGAAAGTCTGTTTTTTTTCTTCTTCAGTAAAACAAAAAGAAACGAAGTTAGGAATTTTTTGTTTTGTTTTCATTTTCTTTATTAAATTATTCAAATCTCTCTTCTTATGTTTTTCAAAATTTTCGAAGAGATTATGTACGTGCAGCTCGAACAAAAAGCGTAACAAATCCCTTCACGATGAAAGCAAAGCCCTGTCCTAATCTATGATTTATTCCTCATAAATTTATCGTAGCCATTGTTATGATAATAAAAAATACTATCATCACCGAATTTTCTTATTTTCTCTCATCTTTCAGTTTCTTAACACCTCTGAACGTCCAGAAAGTCGGTCAACTAATTTCCAGTTTATAAAAAAAAATGCTAATCGTCCCTTTCCGAATTGAACACACTAAAAAAAACCCCGAGAACAAAGCAACTGACCTAGCCCTAACGACGACGACGGGCAAGTCTCTCTGCATTTCGGAAATAAAAAAAAATTCAAAACAAGACTAGACTGGGCACACTATATATTTACTGTGGCATGTTTACCATCAAAACAGTTAGCGGCCCTTCATTTACTGAATACTAATAAACTAGGCCCAGTATGGTGTCCAAATTCGGATACAGCATGAGCGCCATCTCGATCGTTTTTAGTTAAGTGTTGTATGCACTACAAAGGGACCGAATCAACTGCGCAACTGCGAATCGATCAGTTTGACACGTGACTGTCCGAATTCGTATAAATTGACGAGCCCGCAATTGGGTGGAACTTGTTGTTGTTAAGTTCTTGGTCGATGCTCGACAGCTCGATGACGAGCAGTCGTCGATTAAGCAATTTCGGGTGCGGACAATGGCGACAACAACGTATCAAATACTCAGGCATTATTCACCGCTTAGCGGAGTTAACGATGCCGTTGACAGCTGATGTAGTAATTGTTCGGTGGCTTGACAATATTAATTGAATTTTAGCTTTTATGTAATTAAATTAATTGAGAATGCAATGGTCGTTCGCTTTTGATTTCATTCGTTACGCGTTCGGACGTAATTAACCTGGAAGTTGGCAAATGCAGTGCAGGTTGATTTATGCGCTTTTTTTGTATCAGGGAAAAAATAGAGTTTAGTTTTTTTTGATTCGACCAGATGTTTGAAAAAAGGAATTCGAATTTTTCATTGCAGGTGTGGTGTAATTTATATGTTGCAGTACAGTGCGTTTCTATTGGAGAGTATGAATGGATAGTTTGGTACTGAGTTTAACCTATTTAAAGACGGCCTTGGATGCATTCCTGGAAATTTTCGAGTTGCTTATTTAGTTATAGTAATTATTTGTTTGCTTCATGGCTTTAGGATGTGAAATGTGTCTTAAATGAAATTGAAAACTAGACATTGATTAAAACGGTCTCCCCAAAAAAATAATATTGGCACATATTGCGTTTACTTAAATAAAACATTTGGACATGCTTAGATTAGCACAGGATAGTGACATGCCCCAGGAGAAGTAATAAGCAAGTGATTTTATTTACGAAGGCAATGTCGCCCATCATACGTTTTGGAGCATTGGCCGCATCAACGAGAGATGTCAGTACTTTCTTGATTATATACTATCTACTAGCTCATTAGCACAAAGATACGCAATTGGAGTATATGAAATGATGCAATCAATGTCGAAATCCTAGAACATGGCAAAAAGTTCAGAAGCGTAGGTGCTACAAATGCAACTTATAACCTAACTTATTAGTACATGTCATAGTGCAACTCTTTATGCATATGAAATAAATGCTCCATTAATGTCGATCCACACATATCCGTGACGGCACGGCACCGATGCTTTCCGTGTCAGTGGCTTACGTGATGAATTTTTCACTGACATTCACACAGCACCGTCTTTTTCGTATCAATTCTCAATGTTCATTGGCATATGTGATTAATTTTTAGTTTTGAATTAGTGGTATTAAGCGTGAAATAACTTGCTGCAATAGCATTGCTCTTAGACGAGGAAGAAAAGAATAAAAGAGTGGAGTTGGGTGGGTGAGAGCAAAGTCTAGAAATTATCAAGTCTTTCATCTTCATATGGTTAATGAGTGAAAGTCATGCACAAATTCTTCAAATGACGATGTCAGGCTATCAGAGAGGGAAAGCAGCATTTTTATACTCGCTCGCACACAACAATCCACGGGAAGATTTTATGATTTTATATGGAGTTAAACTTGATGTATTAATAATAATAGAGTTTATCCTTCTAGCTCAGAAGGTACATTTCTCAGCTGGGCTGAGAAACGGGCCACGCCTATGTGCAGGGACCGAACCAGCCGAAAGCACCAAAAAAGGTATAAGAAGAGAAAACACCACATAACGAGCATGCGATCGAAAATGCAGGCTCCTTCTCGACCCTCCCCGGCACTCCGGTACCAAGCCGGTCCGGTCCCTGCACACAAACGCGGTCACATTTACCACTGCACAGTGGCTCAGCTAAGACATGCAAACAAAAAAAATGTTAAAAACATATAACTTAAAACAGTAAGAAATGCAATACACAAAGAAGCGTGCAAGAAAAGTCAGTCACGTGAGATTGAAAAGGCTCCTTTTAAGGAAGTCCTTACTAATGCTCACGCTAAAAACATCAATATTTTTATTCACATTAATGAACATGCCATTAACAGGCAGAAAACCTGAGTCGACCTTTCCATTAAGGAGCTGATGAACAAATACAACATCGGCTACCTCACGACGCCTGCAAAGAGAGCTTAAGTTGAGTAACTTAAGCCGAGATTCATATGGTGGAAGAACTATTGGGTTATCCCAAGGAAGATGATGCAGTGCGAATCGAACGAACCTCCTTTGAACTGACTCAATTCTTCCAACGTGCGAAGAGTAGTGAGGAGACCAAACCTGGGACCCATACTCGAGTAATGGTCTGACAAGAGAGATATAAAGGTGTTTAGTAATCAAGGGGTTATTGAACTCTTTAGACCACCTTTTTATAAAACCCAGGACTAAACTACCTTTGGAAGCAATATAGTTAAGATGGGCAGCAATTGGTGCGATTGATTTGATTTATGAAAAAAAACAGCTGATTCAATTTTGCTTCCTTTTCTGTTCTGCCCGCTTTATCGAAGAGAGAGAATCTGGCTTTGTCTCCGCGAGTTCCCGATCTAGGCGTTGAGTTGTGTTCAGCAGTGATGTTCATATATGCACGCACACAACTAACCAAACAGAAATTTTGTATGAACATGAAAGACTTTGGGTAAGAGTGGGTCCATCGCATGTGGACTCTTGTCTGGAAGTGTAAGGAGAGTTCCCAACTTTATATAGACGATTGGTGGACCATGAAGCTTAATTCTACGGATATTTTAGAATTAGCCAAAATGCATTTACTGATTTGCTAACAAAAAGTCGAGAATGTATCAATAAAAAAATATCGATGGCAACGTATTTCTTGAATTTTTCACGGAAGCCTGATGGTTACTGAGAACTTCGGGCCCCAGTGCGTCGGTGGTGTGGGAACATGTCGCGTCTTTCCTAATTTGTTTCCATGGAATTAGAACGTGCCGATATTTTTTTGTCACGGCACCAGATCGACGAGACGAAATAGCAGACTCCTAACCAAAAATGGTGCTGACTCAATATTTCTTAGACCATATCCGACTTATGCTATATTAGTATTGAATTTAAGTTGGACTCGTCCTAATTGAAAGATGGAATTAGTCTCCCAATGTTGAACCAATGTACAGGAACTATGCTAGATAATATTCATTAAAATCGATAACGTCAAGGCAGAAACGTTCCTGCATTGAAGAGATCAGAGCTCGTAATCATTTTGACTCTACTCGTCTTTGCTCATTGTCGTTCGTATTGACTAATTGCAAAAAAGTTCTGGTTCAATTCTTCGCAGCCGCACGGTCTTACTTCTTATTACGAGTTACTGAAAAAAAACTTACTTACTGATTACTTTGCAACTGATGAATTCATTAATGCTGTGCTAAGTAATCTAGGCAATCCTAAGAAATTGCAATATAAATCTCATCTGATCATAGGACCATTATCGACGATCGGTGATCTAGGTGGCGTTCTTTTTTTATCGTTCTGATCGTGCGGAAGTTTGTTTACAGTAGCTTGCGTAAACTTGACAATTAAGCTGTACGTCGCTGCCACATACTCCCCTAGCGTAATGTTAATGGGTGTCTCGGCTTCGTCGTCGTGGTCACAACTGAAGGCTGGCTTTAGTCTGTCGATAGGTTGTGCCATTTAGTTTGACGACATTGGTATGGGCCTTAGTATGCAGGTTCGAAATGTTCCCGAACACGGTCGACTAGTGTGAATATGTTCGGCATCCTCCATGGTTGTTGGCATGTAAATATCCTTTTGGACTGGTGTCGAGGATGTGTTGCTATGAGGTTTTGGTGTGATTAGTAGTTTTACCTGTGAGGCGTTATTGGAGCTCTTAAAGCTAAAGATAAAGTAGACAGGTCGAAGGTGTCTGAATCGAGAAATTGGAACCAAAAGTCTGATCTTTCGGTGTTTTCTATGAACGTTGCGAACCAATGGATTACAGTATAGACCACGAAATTGCGACCTTCAACAAAATATCTGAAGTTTTGATCTCTGCATAGATGGCGTGGAGTTCACTGAGTACACTGATAAAAAAATTGTCTTGATTCCAGCAATTCGATAGTCTTCGTTTCGTTGTCTTGAGTAGAAAAATTTTTCAGTCTTAACATGAGAATGCTGTCTCAGAGGAAGACACTGGAAATTCTTGAGCCAAGCAAAAGTATTTCTTCGCTCAATACTTATATTTTTCGACCAAGATATTTCTTTCTCGAACTAAGATTATTTAATTTTTTACTCAAGAAACTAAATTCTTAATTCATCGGACTTTTTTCGTTTACCGGACTTTCTCGCTCTAAAAATGTATCACAAACTATTAAGACCGATTTTAGAACTTGAATTTTTTTCAATTATAATATCATCGGTTTCGTAAATTTTTTAACTTCAAGTCAACTTTGGTCTTCATCCAAGACAATAAAACCAAGACTATGAGTATTGCTCATCCCGAGACAATTTTGTTTTCGTTATATCCAAAACATGAGTTGCTTGGTTCAAGAAAAAGTGCTTTAAGCCAAGAATTTTTTTTTATCAGTGTACTTATGCTCTGTTGGTGACTGCTTTTTGGAGTAAAAAGCTAGCGGTTGCCACCGGTGACCGTGAATTGTTCCAATATCTCTCCGTTTGCATAACCAGAGGCGTTAGATCAGGCCCGCCACATGACCTTGTGGGGCCTGGGACTAAAATATTATTTGGGGGAAACTGAATTTCTAAAAAATCTTTCTAGAGAAAAATTTGATACAATTTATAATCTGTGGTAAGAATAAATTCATAGCATAGATATAGAACGGTCGGTTCATTATTTTCAAATGAACCTAAAGTTACATAGTGCAGCCTAGAACGGAACAGGTCTTATGTAGACAGACCACTGTTTTCAACTCTGGTGATCAGTACCAGGCCCGCCACATGACTTTGACATGAAAAATATCATCCCCCCCTTTTAAGCTAAAAAAATAAATTTTGGGATTCAATCTATTTTCGGGGCTCCCTATGACCTGGGGCCCGGGACAATTCGTCCCAGTTGCCCCCCCCCCACCCCAATTTTGGCGGGCCTGCATTAGATTGTATTCTGCATGCTCGATTGGATGGTACAAGAGAGTTGCTTCTGCCATCGCAGTTTTCACCTTGAGGTGACAATTTGCTGGCCAGAGAAATTCTTTCGGGGCACGCAAGTATCTACCGACGCGATTTAGTAAAATACAACTAAGATTACTTCCATTTTGTATTCTCGACAAAACACTTCTTGGAGTTAATAAGTGTCAAATTTCAGCTTTGTCAATAGGCTTTGGTTTTCTACTGATTATTATCCTCCGTCTTTTCCCTTTAAGTTTATTTATTTTATTTTTACTCTTGAATCTAGAAATTATTCATGGGTAAATGAAACTACTTAACTTCTATTCTCTTGTCACGTTTCCAAATATGAAAGTCTCCAGTTGTTTAAAAAACCAGTAATGATTTTTCTTACGATAAGATTGAAACACGAGGCACAGTTGGTACTTATCGTTTGACTGTAAATAAATTGGCATTAAGTAGGCTTATCTCATCATAGGTGGTCCAAATCCATGGAGGCTGATTGCTAAGTTTAAAAATTACGCAGTGGATACACCGAAACTCTGTCAAATCTTTCATCGAGTTTCTTTTTTTAATTCAATAACTCCTTTTAAAATCTCAGAATATCCCATACCCAAATTAAGCAAAGAAGAACGTCAACAAACCACAAAAATTGTGATAAATCTTTACTAAAGTCAATAAATCGGGTGCAAGTCCCTAATTTCATATTAATCGCCATCCTTAAAGATATTCATTAAGAAAACATTATTCTTATCCTTTTTTCTTATTTTCCATCTGTTTGCTTAATTTTTCAGTTTCCAGTTAAGTCGAAGCATCATCAACAGGTATCAGATAGCCTGCGGCTGCACTATGTCACGCAGCGCGTCTTGGCATCCGTTCTACCGCGACGAGATCCGCAAGATCCTTCGGTCAACAGACCACACAGCGAGGAACATGGTGTCCTACCGGATAAGTACGAGAAGGAGGTGATATCAATGCTGAAGCAGAAACATGGAATGGTAAAGTATTGACCAAAGAAAGAAGCACACCACCTGAAGATGCCCTAACGATATCGAAATTTATGTATTTTATCTTGCAGAATTATCGAGTATTCGATCTGGAGTCGTGCATATCTGTTGTAACATTAGAGAGGATTTGCGAGCTCTGCAAGCATATTGACAAGTGGTTAAACAGTGGTCAGGACAAGGTTGTGGTGCTCCAGGACAGGTGAGTTTTGTTTAGAGGATATAAAGTGCTTCACTCTTTGAGATCGTACAGTGATAGATGATGGATACATCCGCCAGACAGAAGTGTTAACTTGGATATTTTAGTGGAAATAGTTCGGGTAATCAATGGCCTTGTTTCGTATAGAGTGAACGTTCTAAAAATCACGCAATTTCTGTTGAAATTCTATTCGCATCCCGCAAATGGTCTGTGATAAATTGGAGCTGCACAACATGTCTATCCGCATTTATTGCTACATTCTGTGGCTAACAGTTTACCATTAAATCTTTCGCTCTATGTTTGTGTTAATATCTGGTTTCCATCTTTCCATAGACGCGCAGCAGCAGCACATCTAATCGCCCTTTTTGCCCATTTCGTGCACCGCATGCATTTGGCTTAGATTAACACACAATCCGCCACGCTTTTCTGGGTATTCAATTAGTTTTCCGTAAAGTTTTTCTCCCCGTTTCATTGCAGCTAATGTGGACGGTATATACCGCGGAGACGGATCAAGCGTTTCGGACTCGGTATAGCTTCTAGCTGCTATGCTATGGCTGATTATAGAGGAGTGTGTGGTGTGTATGCGGATTATAGCTCTCCTTGATCTTAGCCTCTAGTACTACTGGGCTTTGGAAACTTGAAGATTTATTCATTCACACGTTCGCCGTTTGTTGACTTGAGAAGAGAGAAATAAAGATCGAGGCTGTAGGCTACACACGATCTTTCAGTCTTCTTGTACCAGATTAGGATGAACCTATTTTCTCATAAGTCTTAAGTACATTGTTTCTAGGTCTAGGATCCATATATAGAATCTGGTTAATGTGAAAACTATTTTATCCAAGAAAATTTTAATCTGTGTGGGGCGAGCGTGTATAGTGTTGAGCCGTAATTGGAATGTATTCATTAGTAATTTTCAATAGTTTGAAAATGATGAAGCATTTCATAAATTAATTATTACATTTTGTACTGTTTCATCTATTTTTTTTGTTGCAATGTTGGAAAAATAGTAAAAGTAGAAGTTTGTTTTATACTCTGTAGTTTTATACTTATCTATTACAGGATCGAGGGGCTTGCATATGTTGTATCCAATTAGTACATTCGGGGCTCGAATATTTGTGTTAACTTAGCTTTTCAAATAACTTCAAATGGTGGAGAGTTTTTAAATCGCATGATCTTGGAGGGCCAATTGATGTCACTATTTCTTGAAATTAAGCTGTCTTTGAATTTTGTACTCAATTACGTATTTGGTGACTCGCAACAACGGGCGTCATCACAGCCTTTGTCGGCTGGTTAGCGGGATTCACTTGTTTCAGGATGCATAACAGTGTGATGAGGCTGTGTTCTGCTAACCTCGATGATTGTGTCCCTATTTCAGCAGGCTGCCATTGAAGATATCGTTTTTGCTAAATACAAGCCCGGTTTCAAATATTTTTGTTTTAATTTTTGTTAAAGTGGACTTCATGGAAACTTCTTCTCTTTTGTGTTAACTCCTTCGACATCCAAGAGTTAAAACGCAAGGTCCATCACCAGGCGCGGATTTAAGAGGGGTCACGGGGGTCATGAACCCCCCCCCAAAAAGCACTCGCTGTTTAAAAAACAAAATTGACCCAACTAAAAAAACAAAAACAAAAAATAACCAAACGACCAAAACCGACCGAACTTTTTTGCAAATTAAAAAAACGACCCTTTTTTTTATCTGATAGTGTAAGCTCAGGTGTCACCCTTTTGGCCTTATCATGGTTGGCGAGTTGAAAAAATGACAGCGCCAATTATCGTTCTCATTTTTCGTATCATAATTGGCGAACACAGCGACATGACAGTTTTCGACAAAACCTTATCATTGTTGTCGCTTGAAAGTTTTTAGACATTTCTGATAATTAAAAAATTTATAAAATTACATTTTTTATTCAATCTATTTAAAAAATATTTATTCAATCTAGTCACTTGACAGTCGTGAAAAACGCAGCTTTGTCTCTTCAAAAGCCAACTGTGATACGCCTGAAGGCGTTTTTCCCGACAAATGTCAGTGTTTTCGAAAACTATGATTCCGTTTTACAGTCGCCGCGCCATTTATCACTCAAGCGCCAACCATGATCAGGCCCTTTGTCTAGTAATAAGCTTAGCTCGAAGGATAGAGATATAGGATAGATTAGGGGAGTCGGGTGCAGTGTCTCCATATGTAAATCGAACGGTACCGTGTTGCAAGGGCAAAAATACGGTGTTTTTAGACACGGTGGATCTGCTAAAATTATACCGTGTAATTTTTCGTCAATTTGCTTCAAAAATTTCACTTTTTTTGATAAAACTAAATTTTTTTTGTCAATGCAAACAAAAAGAATTTTATCAATAAAAAGTGGAAGTTTTGAAGAAAATTGACGAAAAAATACAAAAATTCATGATTTTCGATTGGATTTTTTCTACTTTTTTCAAGTTTAAACATTTTTTCTTGTTCACCATCATAAAGTGCATAAAAAACCTACACTTAAATTAAAAGGAATCTCATACGATGCAATGCACAAAAGTTATTGGCCAATTAATTTTCATATTTGAGGTTAATTTTTGAGACTTGTGGTGGATATTTTGACTTAAAATTTTTACGAGTTACATTATAAAGTAAAATTTCTGAAAATTTCATCAATTTTTACTTAAAACATCCAAAGTTGTAACCAAAAAACCAAAATTTAGCAGTTTCTTCAGTTTTCAATTTTTTTTGAAGTTATGTGTGCGGATTAAAATTTCATTTTGAAACCGCTCATAATCAATCAAACCGGTCATAATCAACAGCCTCAATTTTTTTCGCTTTCTTTGGATCTACACATACCGATAAATTCTCATCTATATTTAGAAAGAACGACCAAAATGGTAGATTTTTTACAAAACGGCCCATAATTTACTTAGCGGTTGCAAGAGAAAAAGTCCTTTCGTATAGTATTCGATGTAACTAACATATTGAAAAAAAAATTGAGACTGGAAACAATTCCTTTTTCACTACAATTTGATTCTTATCTGACTCCACTATTAGTAAAATCCGTTAAAAAAATTTTTCGCCAGAATATTCAGTTAGTTTTGTTCGTTTTGTTAACTTTGTTATTGTTTTTTAGGAGTAGAAATTTTTCCGCCACTTTTATTTCCTGACCCCCCCCCCCTGAAAACCAATCCATCGCCTCCTCCTTTAGTACTCTCCAGACACTTCTTAATCTCTTCTGTTTGCTATTCTTTCCTTCGAACCAAGCTTACTACTAGACATTGCACGACGAATGCGACATGATGGACTTGTAGTACAAAGGGCTCCTCTCCTAAGCTTTAATTTTCACCTAAAGAAATATTGAACTCCTGCTGAAGCCTAGTGTCTTGAGAGCTGCTCGGTTGTTCTTTAATAAGATTATCCTGGCTCCTGGCCTTGTGTTCATCTATATTGCTAATAGTGGAGTTCCTGGAGCGTTAAAAATATGAAAACTTCGGATTTCAGTTACGCTGAATGAAATTTAAAAATTCAAAATGGAATGTTTAGCTAATAATATATATAAAAAAGTTTACCCATTAAAAAATTGTGATTTGAATAACCGAAATTCAAAATGGCCACCCAAATTTGCCAATTTATATTTATTTATATTTATTTATATTTATTTAGTACATAAAGATAATTATAATCTTAACACGCTTTAACACGTATGTACATTAAAAACAATGGAAAAAAGTACATATAAATCAATAAAAAAATTAAACTAAAAGTTTACTTAATATAAAGAGAAGGGGAGAAAAAGAGAAGAATTATTACTCAAAAAAATTAATTTGATGGAAGATTATTGGCTAGTAAGGTAATTAGATACAAGCTTCCTGAACACGTTCGAAGACCTCGCACTCTGTATGGCGTGTGGCAAATTGTTCCACAAGCAAAGACAGTGAACAAAAAAGGACCTTTGCCCAACAAGGTGATGAACTCTTGGCGGGATAAAAAGTATTTTCCTAGTTGTACGACCCCGATGAAGATACTCAAAGAGGTAGGACGGACGTTCATAGCGCTGAAGTTTGTAAATAAATAATGCTGCCTTGAGGGAAAGGTATTCGTCGAGCGTGCATCCGATGATAGAAGAGCGGTATGGGCTTATATGGTCATATCTGCGGAGGTTATATACAAACCTGGTACAATCATTAAAGGCAACGTTGAGTTTGACTCGGCATGAGGCATCAGGGGACGGAAAGACTGAGCTAGCGTAAGTGCCAATTGTGTTCCGATTTCCATGAAAATCAGTATCGGGGGGTTTTTAAGGAAGCAAATAACGAATTTATGTTCAGAACTTATAAATTCAAAATGGTAAGTCTTCCACCTTTTTCAATATATTCAGTTGAGTGTTTTTCGGAAGTCCGTACAACATGACAGTACAGTACTGACCATCTTGTAAAATCTCCTCAACGGTTGCAAGATCATTGTGTGTGACGTGTGTAAATAAGTGTAAGTAAGTCTGTGCCTAAAATTAAGGTATAATGTGTATTCATCAATGCTCCAATATACGTGTTCTCATGTCTGAAAAAATATGTGATTGGTTTTTTACCAATAACTCGCTTAGCTTTTAAGCTATCAAGTCCTTCCAAATAGCATTTTGTAGGTTTTTCCAAGAGCTAAAAGCTCATATAAATTAAACTTTCTTTCACCCCTTATTTTTGAAAGGGTTTGAGCTGAAAGGGCTTGAACAAGTTACTATTTACGAACATATGCAAACTGTAAACGGCCATATCTTACTCAATTTTATCCAAAAAAAAAACAACCAAAATTTTCACAAAAGTAAAAGCTACGATTCTGTACTCTACAAAATTTTGCGTATCATTAATAGTTTTTGAGTTATTTTGAAGGAAAGGCAATGCTTTGCAAAATTAAATTTGCTCTTCAAGCTTAAATTTTTTCAAAACTAAGCACTGTAAAACGGTCAAACTTCTAGAGCATATTAGAAGTACATTAATAAAGTGAATTGTGAAGTGGTACCGATTATTTTCAATGGCGGTGGTAATTAGGGGGTGATTTTCACATTTTTTTGTCGCCGAAAAATAGGGACCAACGTTATTTTCGTCATAACTCGCTTAGTTTTAATGCTAGGGAGTTTTATAAAATAAACAAAAATAAAGGCTTTTTCAAGCACTTTAAAAAAGGTTTAAGGAGTTTTTCCCGGAAAAATGCATTGTTTTTTGTTTATTTCAAGTTGAAATTTTCAATTTTGGCGTTGAACAAATAAGAACCAATCTTCAACAAGCTATTACTTTTTTTTATTGGGTCTACAGACACCATATACCCACCATTTTTGTAGTTTTTTTATAAGCTACATTTTTAATAATAATAATTTTTTCGCTAAAATACTTACTTTTTGAGTTATTCGCGAAAAACCGCCTGAAAACGTGGTTTTTTTGGTTGAAAAATTGACATTTTCACTCGCGAATAACTCGAAAAATATTAACTTTCAGAAAAAACTTTATATAACAAAAGTTGCTTAGAATTAGCCAATCTATCTATTCCCGGACTTATTTTCAATGAAAAAAATTTTCACCCCGAGAAGGGGTGGCATTCACCTCCAGGGTAAAAGCACAACAAATTTTTTGGTAAACTTTGCAATTTATAGTATAAAAAACAAAATCCCACCTCGACCACGTAAATTCATTCACCGTAACAAAAGTCTGAAGCCAAAACCCCCAGGCACTCCACTATAAGCAGGCTTTAAAAACTGTCAGCAGTTCTGACTAGAAGATACTGGCAGAGTTGGGAGGGCGGGTAGTACATATGTTTGGAGATTTATCGAAGTGGAGAAAAGTAAATTGCTTACACCCGACTCTGATTTGAATCCATCTATGTATAAAACTGTGTCTGGCTCGAAGTTTTCCCACTCTTCTGTGGTGAGGATTTGGATATTGACACCTGGTGGGACTTCTACTACTGCCGTGTATTGTTGTACCCAGCAACCACCCTTACGGGTCATGTAGGCTGCGTGTTGCCTGATATCTAGATGAGGTGGCAACAGATTGAGAATTACGCTCGTTACTGCGAAATATTCCATTCTTTGGACTTGGCCTAGTGTGGATTTGGCATATACTTTGGCAGGAGCAAGCCATCGCATTGCAGAACCATGGTCTAAGCACAGCTGGGTAGAGAGTGGCTTCAATCGCCATTTCTTGCTAAAGATTTGCGTAGATGCTCGAATCCAAATCGAATCGACAAAGTGCATGATATTTCGCTAATAAAAGTCCTTCAATCAAGGGCGTAACAAGGAGGGGGTCCAGGGGGTGCGGACCCTCGTCATCTTTGGCTGTCCGCAGCCCTCTTCTATTACGTAGAACCAACAATAAATTATAATTTTTCGAATCCATAATACTCTAAGAGACTAGCCGGCAACGTAAGCATGATGGAGGACAATCGTATCCCAAAACGGCTTAAGCCCGGGACACACATATCCGCACCGCATGACGGCCGTGTGTCGGACAACACACGGAGAGAAAGTAAATAAGTAAAATTTTACCAGTCAGTCCCCACCTTTCTGCGCCCCCGTGTCCGCACCGCGTCAAATTTTACTTGTTTATTTTCTCTCCGTGTGTCTTCCGACACACGGCCGTCATGCGACGCGGATATGTGTGTCCCGGGCTTTATGGTAGCAGAAGGTTCGGGAAATAGACCAGTAGGCAGGCCCAGAAGGAGATAAATTGACTCTGTGACGGCTGACGCAGAAATAATGCTCAAAATCCGGAATTGGAGACATCCTAGCATGGGACCGTCAAACTTGGAGAAACGCCCTAGAGGAAACAAGGACTTATTTTGGGCACGGACCGATTGCTGAAGGAGGAACTACCTCTTAAGAAATTCGAAGCACTGAGTTGGAAAATTATACTGTTCTTTGCCATTGGTCTGAGACTCCCACGACTATAGAGAAGGAGTTCATCACTCATGCGCGCATTCATTTAGTGGACAAATCATTGTAACTTTTTTCAGGGGTCTGAAGTTTCTAATTGAAAGAGAAAACTCGCTTGGGATCTAAATTTTTGTTGGACCCCCCCCCCCTATATATTTGTGGTTGTTGCGCCAATGCTTTCAATTGAATATCTTAAAAAGAAAAAAAAAGATTGCCAGAAATTATCTGTTAACACTTGTTGCGCCGATTAAAGAATACATTAATACAGAAATCCTTGGGAATGGATAAACAGAGGTGATGATTCGTCAGATTAAGTCAGCTTTTACAGGATTTATACAGAGGTGCGATTTGAATTAAATTTGATATTTTGGGACTGCCATTTCTAACCAAAAGTTTAAACTTTCTTAGATGGACGCAAATGTAAGTGAAATAAAGCTACTGGAAGTTATCGAGTATTTTGCAGTTCGAAGAAACTATTTCCCTTACACTAGTAGAATTTTGATGCCAGACGAATCAGTATACAAAAATTGCCCAAAATTTTTCAAAATTATATTTAAAGGCGCAAAGCGTTTATTGAAGGCAAACTGTGGTTACCATTTCTGCACGAACCAATCACCACAAATGAATTTCCACTTTTGACACAATTTCATACCTGACTAAATAACTAAAAATGCGTTTGAATGACTCATAAGCCCTTTATCAACACTTAATCAAGGAAATTGCCACCATCCATTCTCGATTAAATTCTAACAAAACCATTTGAGATAATCCATACTCGCCTCTTCCTTAGTCATCTGCAGCAGCACAGCCGATAATACGGAATTTAACCCACCAGACGTTCCCGATTATCTCAGAAGAAGTCTTTAAAACATTCTCGATGGCATAGACTGCATTATGGGCTAATCAAGTAGGTCTTGTGATTGTTTACTACTACCCATCTATCAGGCTATCGTTCCCCTGCACCAGCTCCAGATTCCTTCTATAGGAGAGCAAGCATAGCTACAGCCACGTGTAGTTTCTATCGAGATATAGAGAAGTGCATAAAGTGCATTTTCCACTCAACTGCGCGGTTCTTGCTTATTTTGTCTTCTAACACTTCCCAGAATCTAAGCAACTGCATCCTATATAAGGCCATCCGGGCGGATCGCAACTGTGGGGGCGCGGGGAGAGCCTTGAGGCTAGATGTGGTAAACATGCCCCGGGAGGAAATTGGAATCCTCCATCCGCGGGTGTTAATTAAAAACAAAAATTTTTATTTTGTTTATTTAGTTTTCGTTTTAGTTCTGTTTGTTTTCTCTCGGGTTTATTAATGACGCAGGCTTCTAATTATATTTTTTTCTTGGACGTAATTTTCCAGCCAATTTAGGTTAACTCTTTACCAATACGGACCCGGACCTGAACGAGGTCTAACTAGATCCCGAACAAACTGGTTTCCGGTCGAGGGGATCCAATCAGAAACGGAAGCTGCTGGAGTAACAGTCCACTGTCACGTTTGAATAATTTTTTTGCCTATCCAAGGGTCTATCTATAGCGCGGCGTAATGATATCATTTTCTAATAACGAAAGTGCCGAGTCATCTGGGCAAACCCAAGTAAGTCTACGGTCACGGACATCAAGATATCTGGAGAAATGTTCAGAAGCGTCCGATTAAAGGTACACAACAAGTAAAGTATATTCTCGTCTACTCGTGGGCTACGGCAGCTGTCTGGCCAGAAGAAAGATCATTCAGAAAATGCGCGCTGCCATTGGAACGTTGCCATTATTCAGATAATGACAGTCGCATGCACCTCGATCACCTATGATTAATTGCCTGCTTTGACGTATTGATAGAAAATTGCAGCTCTGTTTAGATCTTCTATGGCAAGCTGGTCAAATGTCATGCAGGATGACGCTATGAAACGTGTCTTGTGATGCTCCTATATAGTGAGTTCAATAAATGCTGTCTTTTGTTGGTGGTATGCACTGTGGTAACCTCTTGGGATTATTAAGTCTTTTAGTTGGGAATTGTCTGGACAGATTGGCTCGTCGACTGCAATTATGTGGCATTTTTTTAATTGATGAAGGGTTTCTTCTTAACAATTTGTTAAATCGATTTTAATTCGAACTTTCATGACTTGCGTAATTTTTGGACAATTATAGTAATGCATTGAGAGACGACAATTTGTAGGATCATTTCATCAAGCGGATTAAAATATAGATAGAACAGAACATGACAGCACCATTTAAGAAGAATACAATTCTTTTGGAATAATTATGTTTGCTTGTATATGATTCTATAACAGATCCAGGCAATAGTTGACTTTTGCAGAGCTTAAGTACAGCTTTTGTGTAGTAGGCCACTATTCTATTTGTGAGCGGGCGAGAGAGGTATCGGATGCTGGGGGGAAAGCTCGCGTGACTCCCAAAAACTCCTATTGTCCAGCCTTGTTCTACAAGAATGTTTTCTAAATTTTTTATTTTAATTATTAAACTAACAAATTCTATGGAAATGTTTATTATTCTCAAGATTATGTTTTCCATAGTAATCCTGATTAAATCGGGGTCATTCCATGGAAAACGACACCAAGCTAATGAAAAAAAAGTAACGGAAATCACATAAATTTTAGCCTTTAAGTATTGTTAAAGCCCCATAGTATTCGGAAATATGCTTGTAGTAAAAAATAAAATTATTACTTTTTATATTTTCCCAGTTGAATATTGATTTTTCCATTAAATTCAAAAAAAAGTGCGTTTAGGTGAAGAAAGCAAGCTCAAATAATCACTTAAATACTTCTAGCGAAAGTGCCGTTGATTTTAAACCAGCAGCTGAGCTATAAAGCGAAAGAGATGTAGAACATGAATTCCCTACACCAAGCCCAAAAAATAACTAAATAGTTAATAAAATATGCCTAAATTAATGTGTTTTGTGTGTATAGTTTTTTACTCGTCCCACCCGTCACGGATCCCTGTCCCACCCGTCACACAATTTTAAGCTTCATAAAAAAAGTTCGTATTGTTGTTTCACTTACCTCTTTTTAGAAAACAATTAGCGACATAACTCAAATAGCATACTACAATAAAATTAGGGCTTCATATGAACTATTTGATCTGAATTTCAACGTCAAATGCAAGTATCTAAAGAAAGAAGGGTTTAGCCTGTCCCACCCGTCACATATGTAATTCTACGAATTTAACAATGTTAAAATATATTTTTATATTGTTTTCTTTTATCATATCTTAAAAAATATATCTAAGAATGCTATTATAAATACAGTATGTATTATGTGCTTTGTTTGCACTTTAAAATAACTGAATGTATATCAAAAATTGTGTTAAAATGTCCCACCCGTCACCATGGAATGACCCATCGATCGTAGTTATCATTTTTAAGCTGTTCTTTGTTCTCCACAGAATTTTCTCTGCCCTTATTCGGCCTTTCTCGGTCCTTTCTTACACCGTAACCTTCGCTATTACCCAATATTCCGCAATTGCAGCTGATCAGCTTGAAACTTGCTTAAAACTCAACCTGCGTCTTCTGTCACATAGTTTTTCTTACTTGACTTGAAAACGGCATGAGAGGATGTATGGATTGAAAATCAGAACCGGATTAACCCCAAGGCAATGAGGCATTGCTTCGGGGCACCCACCAAATGGAGGCCCCTACCACATTGTCTTGAAATTAGAAATTATGAAATGAAAAAACAATCATTTTTGCGACTCAAGTCAGAGAACAAAATTCCGAAAGAAATATTTCTAAAACGTCAAAAAACGATCATTTGACGATAGTCATAAATTCTAAAACATCACTGACAACAATGCATACAAGTGGTAAGTTGCGAAAGTCATTCATTTAACCGTCAAATATTTTCTGTGATGACTTGATTGCAAAATCATTGACGTTTTAGAATTCGCCCCATGGGCCGACGACCAACCAACAAAAATCTGCTGAAAACGTGGTTCGTGGAGAACAGGGTGAGAGAGGACGATGAAAACTCTGCCCATCCCTATATTAAAAGCACAGTCCGTCGTCCAAAATGATGGCAATATCACTGGCAGATGTAAAATAGATATGTTCCGTCGTAAGTTGACTAACGGAGATAGTATCGATCGTTCAGGGCTATGTTTTCTCCCTCTGTAGGAAAAGTGTTCTGCTTTTATTGCAAGCTTTTCGGCAGAGGTGTTTCTCATTTTACAAAAGATGGATTCTGTGATGGGAAAACGTTTATGCTCGTTTTGCCTCACATCACATGAAAAGTCATCGGAACATTTAGCAGCCGTCCATAATTATACAGTGTGCTCGACAAAAATATACTGAGTTTCCATGAGAGCTCAACCAGAGTTGAACCCGAGTTATACGTCATGGAAACAGACACAGCTAAGAGTTTTCGTTAAAGATTTTCAACTCTACTCAACTCAACGAAAATAGGTAGGTTGAACTGAGTTCACGCACACAACTAAAAACCGCACATTGGCAAAGGTACAAAAAGTGAAAATGTCGCGCCTCGCTTGGACGTCAGAAGAGACTTTATATTTAATAAATACTTTTAAAGACAACTCTATAATAATTAATTGACGGAGAAAGAAGACGGAAGGCAGAAATGGAAACGCATAGGGTTAAGTCGTTGAGTTGTAGTGTCAACCGCAACTCCACTCCACTACCATGGAAACTTGGTAATAGATGCTATTGATGATCATTCAAGACAGCAGATGGAGAGGAAAAAAATGTACTGGTGTGAATTGTTGAAGCGACTAATATGTGTGATTATTTTTATTGGAGGAAGAAATTTACCGCTCAGAGGAGATAATGAAACAAAAGAATTCCCTCTTAATGGCGTATATCTGGGTATATTGGGACTGCTCCCTCAATAAGATGAATTTTTGAAAAATATCATTGATAAATATAAATGTGTTATAATAAAAGATCTTGATTATTTGCACCCCAAATTAAAAAGAAAAGTATAAAGATTGAACGTCGATTTTTCGAAAATCATTGGCCATGAGCAGGCCCCCACTACAATTATGCCTACAGGCCCTCATGTTCATCCGGCCCTGCTGAAAATGTATGGACTTTGGTACCACCTCCAATAGTTATGTGTAATACGTCGTTGAATAGGTCTTTTTGAGCTAAATATAAGTTACTATGGCACCTAGGTCGAAATCTTTGTCCTTTCTGAGTAATATGGTTAGAACTGTACAAAGATAGAATTTAACATATCGTCCTGTATTTTTGTAACCGTATAACCTATTTCTCCTATGACGGTTCTATCTTACCAACTTTTGGAGTCATCAATTTTAGCTTTTGGAAAAAATGTATAGATTAATTTACGTGTTTTTTGGACAAAAAGGAAGTTGAAGTTGGTTTTTTCTCAAAAAAGACATTTCGACTTTGACGAGTCATAACTCAAAAAGTTGGTAAGATAGAACCATCATAGATACGTGGAGGAATTCTGCGTTCATTGGCACCTTATTCATGGAAATAGGTTATACGGTTACAAAAATACAGGGTGATATGTAAAATTCTATCTTTGTACAGTTCTGACCATATTACTCAGAACGGACAAAGATTTCGAACTAGGCGTAACTTATATTCAGCTTAAAAAGACCTATCCAACGACATATTACGCGTAGCTATTGGAGGTGGATACCAAAATTTTGAATTCTCCTTTACTTGAACTGACAATTGGCATTGCCTACTTGTGGATAATCGAAAGGGTTTCTTCATAAGACCAAACTTCCCTTTTTAACATTTTAAATTGCTAATAAATAAAACCTGAAAACCAATAAATGTGATTAACATTTTCTGTATCATTAGTGGCCGCGACTAACTCTGCAGAGACACCTTCACACGACTTCTATTGAGAACTAGTTTGAAAGTGCCAAACCATTAATTATAAACCTCCTGGAACTTCTTCTTTACTGCAACTATTTAAGACTCAATCGCCTTTTATAATCTTACAAAACTAATCCAGTTCTTAAAGGTAAAAATAATCTCCTTCCATTGTTAGTTCCCAGACAAGATTTTACCATCAAAATAAATCCCACAAAAAAATGGCCATGAACTGCGCACCCAAAAATCCACAAGTCCAAGGTCACGACAATTTAAGCCTTTCCCCGAAATTCGTTCGTGCGTGCAAGACATATGGACCCTAAAAAGAGTTATGGCGCATATAAAACACCACACGACGTCCACACACGTTTGTTAGTAACTAGCAAAAGTGTAGGATCCGAGCCACTCTACGTCTGAGACTGCAGCCTAAAACTTTAAAGACTATCTAAAGTCGGTTGCGCTGCACAGTCAAAGAAGAAGACGACAAGAAGGAGCAGAATATGTTTCGATGAAAGTAACCTCGGGGGGCTTCGCAACAATAAAGTGCGAAGCCCTAGCTCAGTGGGGTTACTATGAAAACGAAGAAGAATAATATTAGATGAAGGCTCGTTGTGTCAAGCCATTCTTGGATGCATCTCTATTTGCCCATCTCTGTTCATGCACGAGTTCATTGCGGCTGCGCAGAAGCTAGAGACACTTTCACTGATGATCCTAGTGCTACAGTGCGATTGCCTCTAGATTATGAGGAGGAAGAAACAGTTGCACTCGACATGTTGCTGCAGACTTAAGATGCGAATTTCTAGTATAGTTGAAGACCCTGTCGACTGTCTCTTTACTTTGAAGACTAATTGATGAAAGTTTTTCCATTAGATTTTCTGCTTAAGCCTTGTCTATTTGCGCTTGCCTCCAGCAATCTGTCGGCTTCAGACGTTGTCAGCAAATTACCGGCTTCCATTGTGCCAGACCAATTTGAAAATTATCCACATGTGAAGTATTGTGCTGTGCGGCAGTATGTTTGGTTCAATTGGAACAAATTCGTTAATTATGACACTGTCACGTCGGCATTTCCTCGGCGGCTTTATGTGGGCATTCCGGCACGAAATCGGGAAGCGTGCAACTTTGCAGAATTCCTTCTTTATAGCTGTAGTCGAAGTCGAAGTCTAACAATCTTAGAATTTGCTTTGATGAAATGCGTGGGCATGAAGGATCATGAAGGAATGCTTGAGACTATCTTTTTTTGCTAATTATTTATAAGAAACTAGGAATTTGTTGTGTTTTTTTTAAATAGACTTAAAATCCCTCTCTCTTTTTTCATATTCGCAGAGGTGATCGACAGCGATTGGGCGCAGCAATAGCAGCATACTTGGAATATTTAGACATCTGTGCCTCGAACTTCACCACACGAAGTGGAGCATCCAATGAAGATCTCCGGGCGCAGAACACGATCACCCGGAATTGGCTGGCATTGGATGTTTTCTCGATGAAGAAATTTCTGGAGGATTTCATCGGCCCCCTGCGAATTCCGTCGCATAAGCGATATCTGAAGTACTTTTCTGGATTGCTATCGGGACGTATCAAAATGAACGCGTCACCTCTATTCCTTAAGTTTATCACTGTGGAATCGCCACCATCATGGCTACACTATAGCAGATACTCGACACAGAACGAATGGAGCAGCTTTATAAAAATTTATGAAGGATTGCGATGTATTTATACTTCGGGTAAGAAGGACATATTTTGTATCATTATCTTTTTCATCTTAATTTTTCGCGTTTATTTTTGTAGATATTCACATCATTCCAATAACAACACGGCAATTCCTTTATCAAATTGGAAATCTACGATTGAGAGGTGATATTATTGTTAGGTGCTATCAAATTTGTCCTCCAGATAACAACACCTACAATCAAGAGAGCCGAGAACTGCTTTGTTCAGTGCAATTTCACACCTGTGCCATAACATCCAATGAAGTCAGCTTCCCCAAGGATGAACTAGATTTTGCACATGATGGTAAAACAAAATGCTTTATTTTATTTTTAATATTTTTTTCATATTAATTCCAAATGCTATTTTCACAGATCCTCGCTTCCCAAAGGATCATAAAGTTACCCTTCATTTTCATTCTGGTGGTGCAACAGATAATGGATTCGTTTTTCAAAGTCCACTTATCAGAACTGAACCAGCAAATGATTTAGCAAGAGCTGATAGTGTTGAAAACTTAAATCTAAGTAAGTAAATTGTTTATATTAAGTGAGGATGAAGATATTTTTACTAAATTACGATCATTTTTCGCACCATTCCATGCCGCTTTTAGCCATATTTTTTCATTGCTTTATACTTATTTATATTTTTGCTGCGCCGAAAGATATGCAACGAAATTTTATTTTACAGTGGACGTCTTTTTTGATGTGAAACCAAATATGTATTTCAGTTTTAAATTTTCAGAATTATTTTTATGATGTTTATTGGTGTTAAAGGTAAAAATGTTCAACTTATAAAGGTTTATTTAAAACAAATGAAAATAATTTATTTAAAGTAAGTGATATTTTTGTGTTTTATAGCTCCTTACTTAAAAGTTGTTAAAATTAATAGTGACTCTTCTCTGAAACTTTTTAAAGTTTTTAGGTGCGCGTTTTTAATATTTCAAGATCTATATGCATATGATTATGGATTAGAAGAATGTATGTTTATCTCTTAATTTCTCGAATTTGTCTTCGTATAATTTGTTAGGATGTATCCACCTATATATAGATTGACATAGGCATATCAGACTCTCTTCTTCTTAAATGGCGTTACAGTGCTTGTAGGACTAGGGTCTCTTTAAGTCTATTCTGTAAGCCGTCTCGTCTCTACGTCTTGCTAGTTCTCCCCAGATTGTTATAGGCAGTCTTCGTTTGTCTTGTAGCACATCATCCATTTCTTCGTCTTATGCTTCCGTTTCCGTATGGTCTACCATTGAAAATCCTGGCTAGTATTATTTCTTTCGAATCAGGATTTTCCTTTCGAAGATTTTGAGCTGATCGGTCAACGTCCAATCCTCAGATCCGTATCATAGAATTGGACGGATTAATGTTTTATATTGTCGTTGAAGAGAAAATAAGGCGTATAAAAGATAACTAAAAAGTTCTTTTATACGCCTTTTTTCTCTTCTGTTGCTATCCTGCATTCATCGTCGAACCATTTACTACGGACAGGTTTGTTTATTTCACCTAGAACTTCTTATGAAATTTTCTCTATAACTTATTTACATCTGGACCACGTTTCCTTAATGTTTTCGTTATTGTTCAGATTATAGCTGTTAAATGAATTAAATGCTTCGATAAACTTTGTTTCAAGTTCGTTTATTTTTCTTTATCTCTTAAACTTACCATGTTAAATTTTGGTGTGCGTGTTTGTATTTCTTTTTTAATATTAAATAGTCTTGCTCTTATTCTGATATCTAACAATGGAGTATTCGGAGTCCACATTGGCCCATCTGTCCGTTCTGATATCCAATATGCTGGAGCTATACCTACCGTCAATAAGAACAAAATCGATCTGGTTACAAGTTCGATTATCTGCTAAGATCCATCTATATTTTATTTTTATGACAATATTTGAGGCTTTACTAAGTTTATAAGTCTTACCCCATTTTCGCTACTTTCCATATGTAAGCTGTACCTCTCGTCGGGCAAAATGTGCGTTCTTTTCCTATCTTAGCATTTAAGTCACCTAAACCTAGATAGTAGATTCTCGGATTAATAGCTTTAAAATCTACTGTCAAATACTGGAACTTATTTCGAACTATAAATCCTGTTCCCATTAAGGTATGTACAGATCAAGCGAAATAAGGCGAAAGAACGAACGAATGTGCGCAGTGTGTACGAGTTAAAAATTGCAAACAAACAAATTGGAATCATTCGCTCCGATTCGGATCCAGTAGCAAAACTTAGCACATTTGATCGTTCGTTCACTGCCTTCTGGCGAACGAATGTGTTATGTGTGGACGGTTCTAAAAATGCTACCAAATGGAAGTGTGTACATTGTGTAAACCCACAAAAAAAGGTTTGCATTCATTCGATGATATTTGCAGAAGTTTTAGTTGCAAT
This sequence comes from Thereva nobilitata, assembly GCA_963855945.1. NCBI lineage: Eukaryota > Metazoa > Arthropoda > Insecta > Diptera > Therevidae > Thereva > Thereva nobilitata. The sequence goes on from OY979697.1 coordinate 80,690,906, forward strand.
CAGAAATTTAGTAGGCGAGACAGTTAACTCTACTGTTGATAGACTTATATGAGAATATAGTACGTGAATATATTTAGGGCCTGTGTGAATTCTATGACTAAAATTTAGTGTCGATAATACAGTATTTAGTCTTTTGGCGAGTAGACTAAATTTTTCGACAGTTGACTAAATTGTTGTTATGGTTACAATTTAAATATTTGAATAACTGACAGAATTTAGTCATCAAAAGAATTCACACAGCAATTCCCTACATTATCCACAAAAACTGCAAAATTTAGTTTAGTGATCAATTTAGTCACTATTCGCACAGGCCCTTAGTACAGGTAAATTAAGCCAAAAAAAAACCGAAATAGCGGAAATAATTAGATACAGGCTGAAAATTGGCAGAGAGTTGTCTTTAAGGGTTATTAATAAGGGGTTATAAAGTCTACCGATTTTCGGTCGGGAAGGGGGTTTCAGCCCTCAAAAGGTAAAAATATCAGTTTTTTTGCAAATACATCTTAAACGGTAAGCCTTATCATAAAAGAATGCTTACAAAGTTTGCAGATTATGCGATTATCTACAAAAAAGCTATCATATATTTTCACGTACGAACTGCCATTCATGAAATATCGTCGTTTTTAAGATTTAAAATACTTGTATGCCATCATTCGCGACATCAGACGTTCAACGTAGCTAATATTTTTAGGGGTGATTCCTGGATGTATTTGGAGAAAAAAATTGTTCTACAGAGGAGGGGCTATACCCACTATACACTAAGATACAGGGGGCTTACGAAAAAAATGTATTTTTTTTAAATTTACTTCAAGTTGAATAACTCCTAGACTAATTTTCACAAAGCAGCATTCTTAGGCTCAATAAATGTGTATTTGGTATAAAGAACAGAAACTTGAGTGACTCCATTTAGAAGATACATATGTAGGTTCAAAGCATGAGCAAAATCACAATTTTCTTCGTTTTTTTTAGCACTCTGAAATAATTTTAACACATGTGGTTGAGCTATCCACTTAGGCGCCCATTACACGATAGGTTTTGCTGTCAGTTTTGCCTATGCCTGACGGAAAACCTACCGTCTAAGGTGATGACTGATGTAATTCTCTGTATATTTTGATTTCCATTAATCATGACTGATCGAATTTATTGATGCTTGCATGAACGTGTAATGGCCGCCTTATGGCCGAAGATTGACAAACTCAAACAGATTCGTTTTTTACAGTTTGAAATTCGTTCATATATAACAAATTTGTTACACAAAAACGACCGAACGAACAATCGAATGTGCGCAAATTTTATATGAGTTCCGAATCCAAGCAAATAGTTCAAATTCGTTCGTTTGCTATTTGCAGTCCGTACACACTGCATGCATTCGTTCGTTCGTTTGTTACCATGCGCTTGACTTTTGAGTGCCCGTACAAACCAAAAATATGATAAGAACATGTGGCCACAGGGTCATTCACTTGCATTTGCTTGGTCTGTACGTACCTTTATATGTTCTCTTGGGTGGCAACTGTAGTTATAATGTGTTTCGTTTTATCCATTACCGCAGTACAGTATAGACAGAATGTCAATTTTACATTTGTCGAATATTTTCAAGAGTTCTAAATCCTCCTGCCCAATACAGTGATGTCACGTTCCAAGGACATAATATCAAATCGTTTTGCGTATGCCAGGTCGTTGCCGTCCTCTAGTCTAGTGGAGGAGCTGTTTCTTATTCGCTTCCTAGACTGACCGTTGAGTCTACCCATCTGAAAGGTTGGGGCTATTATGCTATCCCTTCTATGCATGGCACCCATGTGTTCTTTTCCCAAGTCATGGTTTTGATCGGCATTCACTTTTTCGACTCCTTTTCCCTTCCTCCGGGCTTGGGCTCACCTATGGCGGAGTTAATCCAACGCTATCGATATGTGAACATAGTAACATAGGACTAGAAATGGAGTTTATATAAAAAGCGACACCATCACTTCTTAACAATATTGTTTAAATATATACTAGTTCCTCGGTTTATATTTTAACACAAGCATTAATTTTACAAATGTCCACCTTTTAAAATGTAAATAACATCAAACAACAGATTATTCCGAAAATATTACATGCTCAGTTCTCTGTTATACAATAAAACATTTCCTACGCTCATCCACCTACAATAGTCACCTTACAGAATATAAAAAAAAATAATAATAATAAAAGTGTAAAATCTCAAAATAAATCAGTCTAGTGACAACTCAACAAAAATACCAACATTCTGACATGTTTTAATCTGAAATGTTTAAAAATAATTTTGATGTGGTGTTATCTGCCAAATTTTATATGCAGCAAAACGTTCATATAACATTAATAGGGCGCCTTAAGAAGTTCGTTCATATTAAAGAATTATTAAAATTTGGATAAAAGTCATATTTCCATGGTGGTTTTCTCTGAAGGACTTATCTAAGGTCTTTGAGGGTTTTTTATCTTAATTTTTATCCAATGTCAAATTCATGGTAGTTTTTAAATTGAAACGAGAAAACTGGAACTTTTTTTTATGGGTTTAAGGTTGAGAAATTAAAAAGAAGTTGGGACAAAGCCAATTCAATTTCTTTCGTTGGTTTATGTGATGGTTCTTTTTTAAAAATTAATGTTCCCCAGAGAAAGCTTTTGGGGGCATATAGTTAGGAAAGCGCCACTTTATAAGTCAGGGACTTAAGTATTAAGGAGTAAAGATATGATTCATTTCAACCCGTTCGCAGCTGTATCTATTTTGATTCATGCGAATACATAGGTGATGATTGTGTTATGGTGTACCTTCTTCATCTGCCGACCCAACAGGTCTCCAAAACAAAACGCCTCGTGAGAGATAAACGAAAAACCGATAAACTGCGAAGAAGATTGTCTCATAAGAATGTGGATCATCCATCCAAAAGGTGTGGGTGTCACTTGTGTGCGGAGTTCACAAGATTTTTTTTTTAATGTCATGACAAACCGTCGACTTGGTGGCTTCTACTTTTTCTATTTTCTTTTCTCTATTTTTTTTTGGAAGGGAATGGATTTTCTTAGAGCACACACTAATACTGGTGCAAAAAAATCGTTTATTTTTACGATCATCTTAAAAGTTTATTTTCTTCTTCAAAAGAAATAATTTCCTTCACCGGCGGATTTCTTCGTTTGTTGGTAAAGTTGGTTGAGTTCGTTCGTTCGGTCTTTTATACAGAGGTGGCTGTCGTTGCCGGTGTTTCTTTGCTGGCGCAAACTACATCACCTATGTGTGTCTATAGAGAATTATTTTCGCCATCTAATTATAGCCAGGCCGGAATAATGAAAGCTGGTTTTAATTACAAAACCGCTAATTAGTATAGACAAGAGAATCGATGCTCAGTCAAGCGATGGATGATCCACTAAAAGACAGGCACAAGTCTTGTGATCTATGATTTTTTGAAGGGCTTCGCGATTTATTTCATTTCTGTTTTATTTTTTCGTCTTTTTCACTTATATTTCGATTGTTGAGATTTCAGTTTTTCGATGGATACCCATTAACATATTTTGATATCACAACTTGTGCTTGTTTGTAGTAGTGGATCTGTTCCAAATTCAATTTCATTCCAACAACAAAATTAGAATCAAAGACATTTTTTCGTGGCACGGCATTTTCTATCATTCAAGAATTTCATCCTGTTCAGTATTTTTTCAGTCTTCTTGTGCGTTGTTTTTCCGACGACGACGTCTGTCTGTTTCAGCTACACGATAGTGATTTTCCAGCCTATACGAAATGGTCTAGAAATGAACTAATTTAAAATCGATGTGGCGGACTGGTTTTATTAAAAAATAATTTTTTTTATATTTGTTTATAATTTTCCTTATTATAAATGTTTCAATCACGTCGCGTTTTGTAAGCATTTCTCAGTCATTCTTATCCATAATATTGTAAAAGAAGGTTGTTCGCGGACCTAGTAAAAAGCAGGTGTAAATAACAAAAACAGCAAATAAGTGTGATTCTGTAGCTATATGAAAACACGTTCGCGTACTAAATGAAATATTTTTTGCGAAAAGATAGTGTCTCTACTTGGGTACAACATGAAATGAACTTATCTAATCATAAAGTAATCACAAAATTCTGTTATCAATGAGTGTTGATGTTGATGATGAAGTGTTTGAAACGTATTAAACTAAATTTTTTGTGGTTATAAAATTTAATTCAATTCGTAGTTCATTTAGTTTGTGGCTTCAAGTGAAATTTTATTTTCATTATTTTTTTTTGTATAAACAGTTTGTGAATTTTATCAAAATTTAAATTATTGAGATATAGTAAAAAAAATTACAGATAAAGGTTTATGTAATTGCGTTGGTTTACTTACATAAATGATAGGTAATGATCAGTGGAAAAAAAATGTGTAAAAGAAAAAATAATGTTTGTACTTTATAGTAAAAATATATAAAAAAAAAGGATTACTACTTTATAAATTCTGTAGATTTGTTGAGGTAAGAAATTTCGTGAGTTTGAAAAGATCCACGTTTGATTTTAATTTGGATAGGACAGAAATTTTGATTAGGCATGAATTTTTCGTTAATAATATTTGTTTAAAGTAAAATTTGTTTTACTCTAGATGTAGATTTGTTGAGGTAAGAAATTTCGTGAGTTTGAAAAGATCCACGTTTGATTTTAATTTGGATAGGACAGAAATTTTGATTAGGCATGAATTTTTCGTTAATAATATTTGTTTAAAGTAAAATTTGTTTTACTCTAATCGATTAAAAATTCTCACAGGATTTGGTGAAAGTGAAATTAAAAATATTTTTTTAATAATTTTAATTTTTTAAACTCCCTATTTTTGAGACATGTAAAATATTTACCGAAGTCTCTCCTTTTTCCACAAATAATATGCGATTTTACTTATTCAATAAAAACCGTTTGTGAAAATGTTTATATTTAATTAAATATTTAGGAAATCGCATTTTTTATACATTTACTCTCAAAAAAAATTACTAAAATTTATTGTGATATTCATAAATTCACTCAAAATATAATTGTGATATTGTATAATTATAATACATAAGGGATCGTTATTTTTATATTTAGACTTTATTTTTATATTTTAAACTTCAAAATTAATCTCAATTTTTCGCAACAAAAAGGTTGCGGTTGTCTGTCTATTTTTGTACAATTTGCGAAGATTTTTTTAACAAAATTCAGGGTGTCATTACAGCAACCCAAGAGTTTAATAGTCACGCAACAGTTTCAATAATAAATGTTTGTGGATAGAGAGCTTAACTACACCAGGTACTGGGGTATGAAAACAGTTAATCAATACAGTGGATTGAATCCTTTCATGTAGTTCAATCTATCACAGATATGATGAATTTGGTTTCTGTTAATCAAGACCACCACTTGATAAACTTTTACTTTTTAACATGATTATAAATTGTTTTTTGTTCCTTCATTATATGTAAACGAAACCGTACGGTATAAACGGAAAGACCATAAAATTTTGATATTCTCTATAAAAATCTCGAAGAGTACGTTAATCTGTTCATTGGTGTTGTTCATCAAGAAGAACCTGACTGCACTAGCCTTTCCTTTATTTATCTATCTCGGTTCGCTTCGAATTCTTCTTTACTATAGACTGACTCCTGAACTTAGACTAGTACGTAAAGAGAGACTGCTATGCCACGTTACTACCTGCCAACTGCCACCAAGTGTTTCACGAACTCAATGAGCAAAGTTCTCTGAAGAAATGGCGAGGTTGTGCTCTAAAGGCATGGACGTCAAGAGATCCACTTGGCCGGATAGTATACACCCTACGGTCCTAAAGAAATACGCCTTACCTTTGGCTGAACCTTTGCGCGATTTAGTTTTTTTTCGAATTTTTTAGTATTTGCTCTAGATATTTCCAAGGCTTTGGATAGAATATGGCACCTCTATTAATAAAACTACAAGCTACTAATATTGACTTAATTTAAAGAACTGGATTGAGAGTTTCCGCCTTTTCGTCCGTTCAATCATAATAATACTGGATGTTACCGAATCTAAACCTCACTCTACATCGGCCGGTATCCCTCTATGATTTTATTCCCTTATGATTTTATAGAAATCAATTTCAAAAGTACGTAATTTTGAAATTGAGTCAATTCTCCGGCAAGATTCAAATCCTCAAATCATCCTCAGGATACAGCGCGACAAGCTTTTTAACGTTAGATGATAACTCATCGTTAGAATTGAAAACTTGTCTGACTGATTTTTATAAACCTGGCCTCTATTTTTCATCTGAGCCTGCAGAATGTCAATGATCGCATAAAAAGTTGAAATCCGAAAATTGTCTCTTGCACTTAAAACTACGTCTTCCGCTTGACCATCATTAACCTGTCTTCTCCGGGTACGTCTTCGAGTAGATAATCAACATCGATCAGGCAGAATTACTTTCGACGCGTTTTCGAATTTGCCAAAATCTTCGCGGAGATCTTGCAAGTAATTCGTGAACGATTCATAGAGATCACTGAAAGCTTTCAAATTAATTTCTGCTCTTTGAAGAGCTTGAGATGTGCGATGAAAATGATGCAAAATTTTATTTCACATTAGCATAAACACGAACTCAAATTCTTGCATTTTTTTTAGCGATATCTCGCTTACTATCTCCTTTTTGATCGTCGTCGGAGATAGAATCTAACGCATCAAGAATTTGAGAATATGAATCAAGCACTGCTTCCGTGGCAACAGCGTGCGCTTCCCATCGCGTATCCGAAAGTTTCTTTAAAAAATTTTCATTGCCAACATATACATACTTTATCTGTGCGCTGAAGCAGAAAAAATGTGTACAGTGTTTGTAGTAATGAAAAACAATTGACGGCTTCCAAACAACAATCGACCGCGCTACGACCAACAAGATTCAATGAATGTGCTACACATGCGATATTATATCGCATATGGGTTTTTTCTATAATAACACTTTGCATCCCTTTATAACCCCCAGACAGACATATTTGCCGCATTATAGTACGATTGTCCTATGCACTTGGAAAAATCAATATTACAATCTACACATTAATAATTCAAAACCTGAGTAGCAATTTGGTTTCCAACATAATTTTCCAGTACCAAAAATTTAAAAAAACATTCTACAGGCAATCCATCTGACGGCGATACATTTCTTATTATGACGCACAATTGATCAAGATCAGGTGTTGAATCGACGGATAAACTAAAATAACCAGAAACTCTTATTTCATCCAAAATCTCTTACTCATTAGTTCAATAAGCTCTTCCCATGTAGTTTTCGACAAGTATGACAGGCTTCCTGTAAAAAAATTTAATTTAGGAAATTTTGGAATTTAGAGATGTGATTACATTTTTCACGATTTCCATAATTTGAAATGTGTGCGGCCAAAAACGGATCAAATTTAGCGATGAGCTCCAGCAGTCCTAAATAATTTCCATTATTGACGCAACCAAATTTCTCATTTGACCCTCGGAAAGGTAATCCCCGTTCTGCTAATGTTTGAATGATGGCTATAACTCGTTGCAAGTATTTGAATTCTTCCTGCTTTTGGTCATCTAAACGAGACTTAAGTCGAATTCCTTTTCATAGAGTCAAATATGCAAGCATTGCCTCTATGATTCTGTGAATTCTCATGTTGATCCATGACACCCTTATTACGCCAGTCACTAAATCCGGTTACGAATAACGACAGGACGTTGATGGAAAAAGTTTACATGCAAAACAATACACTGAACCATTTCAAAGAGAATACAGCAGCCACTCTCGAGTGTAATTTTCACCATTTGCTTTTGTATTATGAAACAGATTTTGCAATTGCTTAGTCTGCTTATGTAGTAATCCGGCACTGTTCGCAACAACGAAGTACTGCCTTACTTCCAAAAAACGGCTACACATTTCAAATATTTCATTGGACGTTGTAGAACTTACCTTTTTGGTCACTAGCCATTATAGCCGTGACATTAACTAACGATCTGCGATGGAACGATCACATATTCCAAATCGCCAAACAAATATCCCAGTGTCATCGATATGTTGCTTTTGCCTTTATGCCGGATTCATCGTTGCGGATGAGTCGCGCCGCACAAATTTCCCAAAAAGAGAATCAGCTGAACTACGATTCATTGTTGTGGATAAAGTGTGCCGCAAATTTTGTATAATTTGACATATTTGTATAATTTGTCAAAGTTTTGTTGGTAAAATCCTAAAAAATTAGTAAGTAAAAAGAAAAAATTTGTAGAATCTTGAAATATCTTGTTTTGAGACTACAGGCCAAAGTATTTTCATATATCATACAACAAAAATGACAATTTGAAAAATCCGCCGCACAAAAGTTGAAGTTGATTCAACTTTTTTCAGAAAGGAAAAAAAATCCCAAAAATATCCCAAAATTGAGAAATGCTCAATTTCTCATACAAAAAGTATGCGTACGCATAAGTGCGGCACAACTCATCGGCAACGATGAATCCGGCATTACTAGCCGTGTTCCTTTTCTGCTCTTTTTTACTCGTATTTACTTGGAACTACTCTTGCTCTCACAGAAAATTCATATGTTTTGCTCATATCGACAAATTTTGCGTTCCTTTAATTTTTTACTCCGGAGTACTTAAAAGTAGAAAGGAACACGGCTATTGTCACACCAAAGTTTCGTTGTCCTTTAAAGGAAATAAGTAAGGGCCGACATTTTGTCATTATTTCTGGGTTTGACAAAACCTAAAGAATAATGTAGACTCCAAATACGTCTTTTGCTTCCAATGAGGTATAGGCTCAAAAGCGTCGTCTCTTACAAATTCGCATCTTCACGATTATTCTAGTCTTCACCGCCAATATTTTCTTCAAGTCGACCATCCCCCCGCCCTTGTTTACATTCCTGCCATTCCTATAGGATTGTTTTTATGAAACAATCTTGCTTAATGATTGACAAGGAGGACTTTTCTCTGCAGTTTCTCTATACTGTAAAAAAATGCTAAAATAAGTAGATGAATAGTGTGCTCTGATGAAAGATAACATCGATTATAAAAAGCTCAAAGAATATGATAACGTTGAGCAGAAAAACTTGAATTACGATAAAAAAATTAAATTATATGCCCTAGTAAATAGTGTAAAACCTACTACCTTCATAAATTCGAAACCTCTTAAGCCCATTGTAGTAACATACAATATAAAATACCACAGCAGAATAAGTAGTTTTTACACCAGCAAACAAAAGAAAAACAAACTCACTTAACCCATTTTTTTCTTCTAGATAAAAATAATAAAATCAACAAAGCAATTTTTTGATGAAACTTGTTCAAACACAATTATTTATTCATTCAACACCGCAGATGTTAATTATTCATCCCAAAACCTCAAAAAGAGACACTTCATCAAAAAATTCCCCCATAAATTTCGTTTTAGCAAATTGAATTTACGAAAAAACTAAAAAAAACAAAAAAAAGTCTCAAAAAATAATTTGTCACACTTTCGTTGAACGAAATTATTTCAATTGACCATATCTGATCGACTGACATCGATAAATCATGCATCGAGCATGCATAAATTATAACAGGCAGTGTGTGGATACCACAAGATCCAGATTCTTAATAAGGCAAAACACCTCTTGAGAGACCTCTCCATGCTCCTCCATATAAATATATATTGGCCACCTGTCTCACCTGCCTCACCTGACTGCTCAAATTTTTCTTTTTGAATAATGATCAGTAGTGGTACTTACTACAAGTCATATGCATATGGTGTTATGTTATGGTATTTTTTTGTTGTTGTTCAAACTAAGGCACAGAGAGCGTTAATAATTGACTTTTTTATTCGTTATATGGTTAAATTTTGTGTTAAGATATTCGATAGTCGATTTATCCGTGAAACTAGCATTCGATCCAGTCAGATTTGGTTTGTTGCTTAACGTAATAAGGCGCTGTTAGTGATCTTTTGATGAGTGATTATGAAAAATTTGTTGAAAAAGGTGCGTCTTTTGAAAGTAATTCAGATTAAATTTGTTATCGCAATTAAGTAGATTTAAAATCAATTAAATTTGTGTTTTTTTTATTTAATAAATTTCAGGTTCTTCATGCCACACTCAGGGTCCTCTCGATGGATCACTTTATGCAACAATATTAAAATCACCAAAGTCACCATCGCCTCCACAGAAAACCACTAATTATATTAATTCAACATCACAACGAAATTCTTTTACTCAAAATTTAATATCACCTCCGCCTCAATTTAGTAATAAACAATTCGAAGTAGTTGAAAGGCGGCCAGTAACAAGCACTCCAATACGAAATAGTGTCGATAGTAACAATAGAAGGGAGACTAGCAGCAGCACAACTAGCATACTACGTAGCCCAAGTCAGCCGAGATCAGATTATAGCTACGTTGAAAGTAGACCAGGAACATCACAATCTAACTATAGAACCCAAAATTCCTATCCATCGGGAAGCCAGCAGGTTACAATAGTTGAAACGTATCACACAAACGAAACTGGTCACAATCAAAACTATCAAAATGGGGGTAGAGAATCTGTACGAAGTCCACTTACCCTATCTATGGACTCTGGAATCTCAAGTAGTGGTGTTTTAAATCGTAAGACTTTCGCAACATTTCTATAACAAAAAAAACAAACAAAACTATATATTTATACTATACATGTATATTTCCTTATTAATGACCTCTTTATTTTTATACTCCAGGGCCCCAACAAGGATCGAGTGTCTCTCCATCCAGTTTCCCAAGTCAGGCGAGTCCGCAAGGTAAGTACAACTCCCTATAATGAAATCACACCGGTAATCACCTGGGCGAGATTCATTTAACCGCAACAGAATTCTTTCACTTGAACGTGACATAAATTCTGATTAGTTGGACTTTTATTGGAGATGATCACCTTTTTTGATAGTGAAAGAGACCAACATTTTTACCATATATAGATTTGATACAAATGTGATGTGGAAAATATTTCTGCGAATGATGCTTAAAAGAAATTGAATTTAACGGAATCTTTTCCAATATAGTATACCTGTGTATATCCGTGTAAACATTCGTAGGTCCGCAATGCAATTTTATATAGTATAGCACACTTTTGCTTAAGTACGTCAAGTAGTCAAGGCCGATGACACACCTAACTATTTATTTATTGAATATTATGCACTTCCGTTTCTTGACCTTTTTATTTTATTTCTTTTTTTTTTCAAGGACGTTTTAATATAAACTTTTATGTAGGCTTGAAAGTAGCTTTTGATGTTCTTAGTAAAAACTTTCAAATACACAAGATTTATGATTAGGAAATGCTTAACCAGGAACAGATTTCGTTTTGAAGATGAGAATCTCGTTTCAAAGGAAGATTGACGTTCCTTTATGACGTAAACAAGGCCATTTAGTATTTTATTTTCAATATTATATAATAGATTTTCACGTTGTGTTATTCATATGAATTTTTAATAGTGTAAATCAAATGTACACAAGCATCTATAACCACTTACAAAGGATTGCCTCATACGGTCGAATATAGAAGATAATGACTCGTTACTTATGAAAGACAAAAGCCTATAAATCATTTTTGATCAACAATTCTTTTCTAAAATATCTCATACCATCGATATGTAAGTTATGATACCATTATCAAAATAATTAGGACTTTCAATTTAATGAACACACCTAGGACCGTCCTGTTTGTCATTTTTTAGTTCGAACATTGTTTTTCACTTTAAGTGATTCTGTAGAGAAAGAATGTTGTAATTGGCGTTTGATACGACTAGTTCGCAGCAATTCCCATATAAGCATTAACATACGTTCTAGGATTGTTTTTACGAAACAAGGTTGCTAAGCGACTTACAAGACTGAAGGCCCAACTATGCATGGCATAAGCGCATATGTCAAAACGTCAAAAAATATCGAAAGTCAGCATTATGTCAATCAAAACATATTACCGCCTATGCATAACATAAGCGACATAAAGTTTATGTAAAATCTGCGCTGTGAAAGTGAAAATTAATTTTGATTTATATATGTAGATATTTTTATTTCTCTCCAAAAATCACTTGCTCTAATAAAAAGCAATAAACATAACCTTGCTTTTCCTAATGTTGTCATGTCACGTTCGACCCAACTCGCATTCATTATGTTTAACGAATGTTTAACGAAAGCTTTTATGCCGTGTTATGTCAACCGTAGCCACTTTCATAACAGGTTCTGGTTCCGAACTTGACATATGCGATTATGCCATGCATAGTTGGGCAGTTCTTTGCAGTTCGAACTCTGTTGAATAGTTCCCAGTAGGCTCTTCCTTCTCTAAGCTATACCGCTTGAACTGGCTCAGCAATCTGCATAAAGATTTTTACCTTAGAGATCATTAATCAAGCAAGGTCCCACCGAATAACAAGACCCTGCGCCTCGCTATCATAGGACAATGACCGAGAACGTAAAGAACATACTCATCCTCTTCGAAGCAGAGCCTATTTCTAATCATCTCATAGGTAGTAATTTGGGGCGCGGTGTTCGATAATCAAACCAATCAGTGTCCTGGCGTCAAGACAAGCGACCCGGCCCAAGAAAAAATCGTTTAGTTTTTACTAGGCCAGGTGTGGACTTGTAGTGTACTGTTTATTTTATCAGAGTCCGATCATCTAAGTCGCTTTTCACCAAACTGGAGCGCGTTGAAAAACCTTACTATGGTAAACCACGAGGTATGCTGCATCACTTCACTTAACCACGAAAGTTTATGTTTAACCATGGAGGTTTTTGAACGCACTGTGGTTAACTACAGGTTAAAGAAAAATAAAAAAATAAAAACAAAATTTTCCATAAAATAGTCTCCGTTAATTGCTTCAATTATTTCATTTATTATTTATTTGCAATAATCCCACAAATCCCACTTTAATTTTTTCATGTTAACATTAAACCAACTGCCAGTGAGTTGTTTTTATTCTTCTTCTTCTTAACTATCGGTAACCATGCTCCCGAGCAGGGTTAAAATTTAACTACACCATGGTTAACCACGGGAGTTTTTGAACGCCAAAAAGTTATGCTCGTGGTTATGTTGTAGTTAACCACGGAGTTTTTGAACGACAAAAGTTTACCATAGGTAACCATGGTTAACCATAGTAAGGTTTTTAAACGCGCTCCTGATGGGTGCCCCTCAGAAGTCGGTTCCGGACCGATGAAAAACAGTGCCAGAGCCCTATCTGCCCAAGCTATTTGCCACGAAGCATTTATGAGCTGGGTTCCACATAAGGGTGACATGATTGAGAATATTCATCTCATCAAAAGTGCGCTTTAGGAGTACCAACCTGGTTTGAACTTGGTGTTATGGGACTGTATCGGGTTGTCGCTTGCTGGTCATACAAAAAAAAGCGCTTAAATATAGTATACGAGTACGCCTGTGCTTAGCAGCAGTAGCTAAGGTGCCCAAGCTGAACGCTCTACTTAAGCTTAGGGTTTCCATTTCAGATCCACAGTGTAGCATAACAGTCAACTTTGTGGTATCTTGGGGAAAGCCAGGATTGCTTCTCTTCACGGATCGTAAATAACTGTTATATTTGTATTTTTGACTTAAAAAACCAAATAGTAAATGTTTTTTGATCTGCATAAAATGTATTCTACGATACTCAGAATAATGGTTCTACACGGTCGTGGGGTTACTTTTAAATTGTATACTTTTATTATAAAAGTCAGGTTTAATAGTTAGTATAAATTTTAATTTTTTTAAATCAAAAATTCCAGTTATAATTGACTTAAAAAGTTTTAGGTCATTAAAGTTACTTATTTTTGTGATTTTATTTGCTGTCTTTCAAAACTGTTATGAGAAAACTTTTACTTTTAAAATCAAAAATAATTGTTAAAAAAGACTTTTATTTTTTACTGTCTTGAATAAAAGTCTTTTTAAGATTTTTATTTTTCCAGTTTTTCTATAAAAGTCTTTGAAGACTTTAATTTTTAAAATATAAAAATAAAAGTCTTTTGCAAATAATATTATCGCGGAAAATCACATTATAAAAACAATATTGTGATAAATTTATATTGTGCTTAATTTTTTAATATCAATTCAAAGTAATCCTATGCTAGTAGGTCTTGTACTATATGTCGTCGGGTCAATGCAATAGTCACGAAACTGAAATTTTGCTATTTTGAACTACCATTGTAAAAAAATTCGAAAAAAATAATACAATTAAAATAACTTTTAGTTATTTCGTGAAAAAATTCAAATTGAATCCCGTAGAATCCCATAAAAATTTAGATCCGTAACTTTGACAGAAGATAATATGACTTTTTTCGCATTTTTGCACAATGTTCAAAATAGCAAAAAAAATCAGTTTCGTGACTATTGCATTGACCCGACGATGTATATTGTTTTTATAGTGTGATTTTCCGCGATAATATTATTTGCAAAAGACTTTTATTTTTATATTATAATTAAAGTCTTCAAAGACTTTTATAGAAAAACTGGAAAAATAAAAATCTTAAAAAGACTTTTATTCAAGACAGTAAAAAATAAAAGTCTTTTTTAACAATTATTTTTGATTTCATAAATAAAAGTCCATTTTAATTATTATTTCGAACAAAAAAAAAATCTTTAATAACAATTTTAAAAGTTTTAAAACAATACTAGACAAAAATAATAGTTAAAAATAACTTTAAAAATTCTTGGTAAAATTTAACTGTTACTGTTGTCTTAAATCATATATGTTGCAAAATAACGATTAATTTCTGATTTTTTCGATATAAGTTATAACAGTTACGATCCCTGCTTCTCTTATCTGCTAGCATTCTCGCGTCTGGGATATCTTGCATAACGTTGAGAGTGGTAGAATACTGAAGACCACCGCCAAGGTGATCATTCGATCTCAGCGGATAAAGCGGATGTTTTTTATGTGATAGTCTAAGCGCAGGTACTAACAGTCTGTCATGTTGTACACGTTATGGTGCAATTTCAATATCTAGTAGTGAGCTTAGCTCAAAGGATAGAAGGAAAAATAGGATAGATTAGGGAGTCGAGTCGATGGAGCGATATCAATTTGTTGGAGGAGATGGAAAAAATTGAGTAGAATTTATTTTTTTTCAAATATTCAATCTTACTTGCTTTCGATCATCCTGATAAAACGAAAATCCCCAAGTTTTTCCAGATTCTCATCAATTCTCAGCATAAAACTGCTAGAGTGGCAAGCCAGCACGTAAAATATAAACATTCGTTCAGTCAACAATTTGATGGATTTTGTTCAAATCATAAATGTGTTTTTGTTATACGTTTTTAGATTGATTATAAATGTGTGCGATCAGTTTTAAGATATGGATTTAAAATATGTTTTAAGATTAGATACTATAGAAGAACGAAAGATTATCTATGATGACTTGTTATTATTTATTAAAAGCAATAGTTATTTTAATCAATTTTAAAGCCCCCTTGAGTTGGTTTTAGTTCTTTTAATGAGCCTTCAAGTCATAGCGCCATCAACTATAAATTTATATGTTGTTGAACGTTATGTTTACCTAGTGACCCATATAAAAAAATGTCTAAACTAAATTTTTTAGCTGAATGAAAATATTTTTTACATCATGGTAAAGCATTTGCTAAAAAATTATAGGCAGAGTTCTGTTACAGAAGTGTCTGTATAACTTCAGTCACTCTGGCATATCGTTCTGTCAAATCTAAATCTATCTGTTCTGTCAAGTCTCTAAATCAAGACACTAATTGATGTGATGTTTCTTTTTTAGGCCACGAATTTTTTTTTAAATTCACAGTGTACATTATGGCCGTATTCCGTAATATCACCCAGCATACTGTCCAGTGAGAAATGGCAAATTCAAGCGTTTACGCTGTGGTTAACGGCAGCATACATGAAAGTGATATAACTTGAAACTGTTTCAGCCTCTATTATTTAATATTTTTTTGATTACCATTACGTCACACCGATTCACACAAGTAAAATATGGCATCAATTAATGACGTCATTAGCACTGGCCTGTATACTGGGTTATATTTCGGAACACAGCCTATGTCTCTCAAGTCGCGTTTCGCTGTGATTCCACTTCAAAGTACCGTAATTCCAATAATTGAACAGGTGATAACTCCTATGTTATTTCACCAATATTGATGAAATTTCCACACATTATGTATTTTGACGTGGACAATTTATTTTTTGGAAAAAAATTGGCACTTATGCACCGTTATCTTTTTATTTAACAAAAATGAAATTTGTCTTAAAATAATCAAACTTAAATCTTCAATATCTTCCAAATGGTGAGGTTTACAGAAAAAATATAATATACCTTTTTTGTAGAGCATTAAATTTCCTACAAAATTCTCCGAAAACATTTTTCTGTACAATCAATTAATGATGAGGTATGAATTTTTTTCTATTGGACTGAGGAAAAAATAAAAAACTGCTATGCGGAGGATCTCCCTATTACAATTAAGAGCTCATGTTGAGTGAGAATTTTTGTAAGGTGTCCAGCAACCCATTTTTCCGTGTCACTTGTAAAAAAAATAATTGATTTTTTGACCCACCCTAGGGGACACTGGCCATGGAAACTGCGATTTTAAGATTTCCTTCTTTTATGGCGCGGTGTGTATCAACCACAGGCTCGATCCTTTGAATGAAGGTAGAATGAGTTTATGTATTCATTAAGCAAATTGTTCTATTCTGAGAGTTCGAAGACTCAATTTATTTAAATAATCTAAAATAGTTTAGCAAAACTCTGTTCTCACGGCCAGAATATAGACGGACGAATTGCTCACAATTGCTATTGGTTCGTTAGTACGGATCTTTTTGTTCCAATTTAGATTCACAGTCTACGATTTTAGTTATTATGATATCCGATCTTCGACGGTACAGAGTTTTTAGTCTAATGCATTAATTGTTATGTTTTATAGTAGTCCGTATCTAGGGTATCGTTCTATCTGTCACCGATTCAATAAAATTGTCTATATTTTTTGAGGTATGAATCGATCTTATTGTTGGTCCTTTTCAAATTACATGATTTCAGATAATTTTATATCATTTTTAATTTACTGAAACCGCGTTCACCAGTTGCAACACCAATAGGTATCACAATAAAAAGACATAAGCAAATCCATAATTGAGGAAAAACAGATTGAAGACCTTTAACAAAGATTAGATTGGGAGATTTAGCTTGCCCTTAAGTGGTCTCTTTACTACCACTGAAGTAGTATAAGCTCGAATTGAGTATTAAGGAAAAAGAGAAATCTTACCCAGCGGGAAATGGAGCCAGAACGGTATTTAAAAAGCTTGGGGCGTTCCCCTTCCCATCCCAGTTCTATATCTTTTTTAACATTGCATGATCGCAGTGGGGAGTACTTCTTTTACTGCTGCTTTTTTTAGAAGCAGTCACAAAAGTATAGAAAACTTTCTAACCCTCCAATTTATGTTATAGTGGATATGAGAAACAACTGCAATGTCGAAAAGTTCACCTTGTGCAATTACCTTTTCGTCCTTCCGAACGCGAGTGTCGACAGTGGTTTTACCAAGCGGTCCCCCCACTAAGTACCAACCACGTTCAATGTGCTGCTTGACCCCCGCATGGATTGAGAACCGGTCTATGTTTGCCGTTTTCTTCGTTCCATACAAATCCTTAAAGGATCAATTGGAGCATAGATATAACCAGCGCTTCAAATTCGCTTCCCTTAGTAGTGCTTCGAATCTTTCCCTCTGATATAGCTTCTGGATTTATTGAAAGATGAGTACTGAGCCCCAGTGTTAAGCCCAAGGGCGTATTTACATAAGAACTGTTACATTATACGTTGCACTATGTGCACTATGTTCATCCTCGAATAAAGAACCGACCGTTTGGTATCTACATATATTTAATGCCCTGAATGAATTTATTCTTACGTTACCACAAATTTTTTTTAGTCAAAGATTTTTTGTAATTTCAAAATCCTTAAAGGGCCCCAAAACATATTTTAGCCCCGGGCCCCGCAAGGTGATGTGGCGGGCCTGCCTTTACCTACGAATTTTACACTACAAATCACATTTAGTAAACACAAATTATAAAATATCTCAGTAAGTTAAAAATTTATTTTTTTGCTATTAAATAAACATTATTTATATGAAAGCTATTTTTCTCATCAGCACCAAACAAAAAATAGAACTTTTTTTAAAAAATATTGTACAAAAAACCACATTATGCCTAATGCTTCCATAAAACTATTCCAATCGCCAAGAATAAATGTAAAAAATTTTCAAATCTTTTCTAAATAAGATTTAAATATCTATATATAGTATTACGTCCCATTTTAAATTTATGTATATCGATATCAAGCTCGCCCATATAATTATTAACGCTTCATATATCAATAAATATATCTGTGGCACACGTGCCATACCTTGCAGCATAATTTATTAATTTATGCAGCAGCAAAAAGCATTTTGTTTAATCCCCCAAAATTCATTATCAATTCATCACAACATGGCACACTTCGATCCTACCGATCGATAATCATCTCTCATCCGTTTTTCAAGAAGCAAACCGATCATGATTAATGATATCCAATTAAAATCGATATATATCGAATTATCTTGTAAATAATATAATTTGATACTTCTTTAGTGAAGTAGTGTAGATAGAAATCTAAGGAAATTTCTCTTCTTATGTTTCAGAAGACCGCCACCGTGAGCTGGATGACATCTTGTCCGATATGCTAATGACTGTCCAAGATATTCCAGATTTTAGTAAAGGTTATAACAAGCAGACAAGCCAAAAGATTGTTCGTAGCCAAAGTGTTATACCGTCGTCATCATCAACAACTGTGAATTACGTGTTGCCAGTGCCGAATCAAAATTATAGCCGAGACACAGTAACGACAACAAGATCACAATCTTGCATCCCACACGGCCACGAAACGGGAAGCTCGTACCTGACCAAAGAAAGAGATCACTACGACACCTCAAGCACAACCACCTTAACGCCACCGCCAAGTGAGAGCGGACGCGATACTCCGGTGGCCGGTGGATATACAAGCAATTCTAGCAACATTTCTACATTGCAACATCGTCAAGTTGTGTATCGAGACAAGAGAGAAGTTTATACAACAAATACAGCCAGCAACAACGCCACCACGATCATGGATCAGCAACATCAGTCTTCAGTATACCCGCAACCAGTACGGACGGAATCGGTGGTAACAATACCAGGAGCTTCTGAAGACGAAGAGAATATCCCGTATCACGCCCGCGAACATTCGCAACCATTTTCATACGGCAACGTACCGCTTAACGGTCAATCGGAACTAGTAGAGAGCAACACTTCCGATCCAAGAATGATTAAGATGCAATCAGGGCTGTCGAGCCCTTCGCTTGTGCGCAAAACGATCGGTAGTTCGCAGACACTGCGAAAAACATCGCCGCGTAACGATTTCGAGGAAATGCTGCGGGAACGTCGGGAAAAAGTGATGAGTGAAAAATATTCGATCAGTGATAAACCATCGTCCACTACTGGTGGCTTTGATAAAACCTACGATCGTTACTATTCAACTGAGTCTTGGAACAAGGGACAGCCAAACGGATATCACTACTATAACGAGCCCTTGAAGAGATCCAACACCCTGGACGGCTTTCATCGCAGCACTAGCTCCGATGGGTGAGTAAATGATTTATTTTCGATAAATAAAGTTTGATTTTTTCTATTGAATTTATCGTGATGTTTTATCTAGATTAATGTGGGTTGTGTGGAAGTTTTCTTGTCCTTTTATGGAAATCAACGATGGCGGTCTAATATCGTTTGTTGGGAAACAAGAAGAAAGGAATTAATGTGATTGTGAAGATGTGGAAAAAAATATTGTTGTATGTTTTGAGATTCTTCAATATCGTAAAAAAAATAAAAAATGTTCCACAAAGAAAACAATCAATACTCATTGAGAAATTGGGTTAGGTTCAATAATTATTTTTGGAATCGGTGCTCCTTTTATTTAGAATAGAAAAATTTATTGTTTGTTGTTGTTCGTATGCCCTGTCCTAGTGCCCTTTTTTTTAAATAAACTAAATAAATCTTATTCGAAAAAAATAAATTCAAATAACCAAGCTAAAGATAGAGTTGAGTTTATTACAAGATATGTTATTAATTTATGTTATTATATAGATATTTTTGTGTGGTCGATACAAAAGTCTGAAAATTGAATCAACTTAACATACAGAAAGTAGTTTTGTTATTTGGACAATTACTTATCGTTCTTACACTCTATATTTGTTTAAAGTGAATAATAGACCAAATTTGGTTGGACCAATTATTCTATCATTATAACCATCCCATTCCAAATTTTATTAAACCAAGCAAATATAAATTTTTTTTCTCCTATATTTTTATAGTTCTTTTTAGTGATCCTCGTTTTTTCTTATAAAAACATAAGTTTCACCTTGGGGAAAGTCAGTCGAATTTCGATTAGTTTTTTCTCTGATTTATTTTAGAATTCTTTCTTTAAATTCTTTTGGGTTTGACCTCTGTAGATTAGTTTGGGATAAATCAGCATTTCTAGATGAGTCAAAACGTCAGGTGTCTGTGATCGTGTAAAAAACGTTACATAATTCTGTCGTTTTAGCACATGCTGTTAATACAATGATTTAAGAGCTTAAATAGTTTGATCTATATTAAGTAATTTCTGGTTAAAATTCTTTTTTAGAGCAGCAGCTAAATGCTTGGATTAGAGATCAGCAGAGTATCCGAAATCGACTCAATCTCTTCTAAAACAGTACCCATTTCTTACAAGCACATCTGAATGATTAGAGGCTTATTTTTAAAATTCAATTGCCCTCAAATTATAAGTTATTGATTTATCTATATAACTTCAGTTAACACCGTATCAATATTTTTGTAGAGAAAGGAATTATTCTGTTATTTCGTTGGTCAAGTTAATAAATATTATCCTAAAGAACAGTTGGTGCAATATTCTAGGAACCTTGAAAAATTCCCCACATCCTACTTTTGAATTCGTTTTTTAGGAAATTTTCTATAAGTTCAGGTTTACGTACTCTGCTGATCTACATCAACAACGAAGCTGCTCATAAGTAGTTTGTTTTTAGTTCAGACCAGATTTTACTTAGCCAGTATAGTTTCACAAAATTATTCTTGTGCTTCTTCCTTTAATCAGGTATAGGACCCACAAGTACTGTATGGCTGCCATTCGAATTTATTGTTCTCTTGAAAGCCCCTGCACCTCAGTTATCAGTCCCCTGGAAAGCTCAGCAGATATTTGTTGCTTAGACAAGTCTGTTCAAGGTAGGTTGTTCCAAACAACGATATTCCGCTTCTCATTATCGCAGTGCAGTGACAGAAAGCGTGAAGATCAGACTCATCCTATAGCCTGTTCGCCGATTGCATTTCTGATCCTCCATAGGTGGTAATTTAGGCCTTGCTACAAGACGGTACAGGAAGAAAGCGCTGGGAGGGCACCAGACCAAGTTTGGATATCAAGTGTTCGATATATTTCATCAGGGTTACTTCACCAAAGTGGTGGGTTCTTGCCCCTCTAGACCGATGAATAGCGGTCCTTTCATTTTTTCAAAGTCCTGATTATCCGGGAGCCTAAAAAGGTGACTCGATTGAGATTATCCAGCGCGTTAGTAATCTCAAACTAGTTTGAATTTGGTCAAGTGGGACATTCATTATGAAGTCCGTCAGGCTATAGCTGAATTATTTTTATATTACTTTCACTAAAATAGTCGTTAGTCAATAATCTAAAGGGTATACCATGCGAAAAATATATCTCAAGACTGATTTAAGGATAATGTAAAATCATAATCATTTTGTGAGTGTATAGTTTCGATCCTCATTTGAGAAATCAGTCAAAATTTCATACTGGATCCCTTTTTTTATGGGAAATAGTAGCGCTCAGAGGTAATGCCCCTTTGTACTGTCGACGGACCATCGTTGAATGCTCTAGTCGGAAAGATAGTAGAGAGAACAGTGAAAGAATTGACAACTCCAGCACGCGGTTTTATTTTACCAGATCCCAAGTCAATACTACTGTGACAGAACGCTGACATCGGTGATCGAACAGGAGATCGCTTCCTTGCTTATTGTGCTTAGAAACGATGGCACGACAAGGAAGGAAGGAATTTTTTTGTGAAGAGGGAAGACAAGAAAGAAGAAAATAAATCTAGTAACCTCGATACACGGCAATGTCATTACGACGAAAATACGTAGTTACGACGAATTAAATTTTAGGTAATGATATACGTTAAAATTATCGGTAAAGCTCGTCATTCTGTTTTGATACTTGTAATAAGTGGATGGATGTGAAGTGAAAAGAATTTAATTGAACGAAGATTAAAAAAAATTATTTCTTGTTACGATGTTGTTCACTCGTCCCTCTAGTAATATTATTTATTAATTTTCAGATAAAATTAAAGTTAAAAACGCCTGCAATAATCTATCGACTGACAGAGACACCTTTATTTGAGTTTTCATCGTAACGACGTAAAATTTGCGTCCTTGGTTTTCGTTGTTACAACGCTGAATATTCGTCGTAATCGTAACAGCGTCCGTTGGTCGAGGGTATAGGTCGGAAAAATCACACAGTAAGGCCCTCTTTATATTGCCAACATCTTTGGTCAAACACAGAATCGATTTTCTGAAGTCTATCTGAAGCTGTATTTGAAGAAAAATAAAGAGAAACGAGTGTAAAAATGCCAGCACCACTGTACCATGACTTCTGCAAGTTCGATACCATCGCGACATATGCTGCTTGTAAACCATTATGATTTAGTTGCCAGTTTTCTCAAAATGCTATAAATGATGAGTAACTGAACAGTAACTTTTGTAGAGAAAGAAGATAATTTTAAAGTAATGGTAATTAGGTAAAAATAGTGAAAAGGCGAAGAGCAATTTCTCGGGATGAAAATCGAACGCAGGATCTCTAACTTGCTAACTAAATGATAGGTGGGCCATCTGTTGGTGTCTTTTTTAAATTGTTGATCAAACTACACCATTTAATATTTTTTAATGAGTATGTATTGCTTTTTTAAAGAGAGTTAACCTTTCGATTATTTATGTAAAACAACTTCATTGAAATGGCTGCCCCGACAGTACCTCATCCTGTTAAAACAATTTTGTAGTATATTGTCTATGGTTTCTGGCAATATTTCGCGAATAGCTCGATGGAAGTTTTCCTTAAGTGCATTGTGAATCGTTTGAGTAACAACAGTCCTTAATATTTCCACATAAAATAAGCCATCGGTGTTGCCAACTGTCAAAATAAAACGCTCTTTTAAAAAAAACCAACAAATATCCCTCTCTTTAGTTAACGTTAATCCTAGTCCAATTGAAAATTACATCCTTCATATTACTTTGGATGGCATTCTGCCCAATATTTAAAAATGTTCCCAATCATTTTCAAACTCAACAAAATCCAGTGATTTAAAAATGCATAAAAAGTCGTTTAAATTGATCCTTAAGGGAATATTTAAATCTCGAACATTGCTTTTAAGATATTAAACTACTTAAAATCATAAAATAAAATTTAATTAAAACATGAAATTACCTCTTACCCTATAAAATCTTTCGTAACAGTCCTGGTTTTTTTATACATATTACCCCAGGGTATGATTAAAAATATAAACATATAATTGCGTCGTTAAAAAATGTTGTTATTTTTAAAAGCGTTTAACGTGGTTTCTTTTTTTTATTATCGTAATTTTCCTATATATTCTAGATTTTTCTCATTTAATAAACATCATAAATAAAATTTTAATTAATTATAATACAACAAAAAAAATTTCAAGGTATTTTGGCAATAAATGTTGCGCCAAATCGTAACGAGTTTATCATAAATTTATCAAAAATTTTGTTGTAAAACCACTTTAACCATTAACCATTTGAACACATTAAAATTAGCTAAAGATATAAGAAAACAGCATCCATATTCTTCACACATGTGTTGCTATTAGGTAAATTTTCCAAATTAACATTAAATTAATAAATATTCAGAAAAAATACATCAAAATCACTTTCAACAATAGATAAGAATTTTTTTTATGATATATCGTTTGATAATTAAGACTTTAAAAAATTATTCTTTTGACACTCTTTTCTTATCATCTTTCATTAATAAATAAAAAAAAGTATCATGAATATAAGAAAATACAAGAACTTAAAAAAAATTCAACAAATTCAGTTTTAAATTAAATATATGCCTAATTTCCATATTACGATCAACTTTAATTCCCTAATATCGAAAAGCAATTTTTTATATAGTCAAATTCATTCGATTCATTTAAAAGTTGATCTATTCAAAATTCAAGAATATTAATTTGTATCCAATGACTGCCACAAAAACATGTTCTTTGGCTTAAAAGTCGCAAGTGTTAAGAAAAATGTGATTTTGCGTCGTCGCGAGGTGCTAGAAAATGAATAAACAAACACACACACACACAAAATGAGAGAATTAAATAAAAACAAAAAAACTAGTCAACAACTTCGGCCACCGCAAACAGGAAACAAGTACCAAACAACTTTGGTTTTTTATGTGATTTTATATAATACTGGTACTTTACAATCCACCCTCCCACGAGCATCTCCATTGCCCATGAAGTAATTTATCAAGAGTGCGCGGTACATCCACACAATATCTCCGCAGATCACCAGCAGCTCTTATATACTATTTAGAAACAAGTCACATATCTTGGATGCTTTCTGCTAGAGCGCTATAGTGAGCTAAACTAAGCCAAACACCACCTACCTCTATTACCTTAATCAAGTTGACTTTGCCACTTTTTTGTATCAATTCGACCTCTTTCCTAATAATATAAATTGAACTGAACAAAAAAAAGATAATAATAAATGCTGTCGAACTGGCTGAAACACACTATATTTTGAAACAAGTTGCATGGGCGATATATATTTATTCTAGTATAGTGTAGAGACCAGGTTAAGTGGACTGAGCCCGACATTTCCAAATTGATCAGACTTCAATCGATCCGCGTCCAGCTAAAGTCCACTAATGACTACGGCATCAGCACTGAATCTGGATTTTCCAAAAATAGTGTCCATTTCGCCACAAATTGGCCGAACAAAACTGTTTGAAATTTGTTAAATACAACAACAACAAAAAACGTCTAGATTAGACCATATGTGCCTCGTAGGAGTCGCTACTGCTGCTGCCGCACACAAAACAAAAAACTATACTTTAAGATAAAATGGCAAGAATAAGAAAAGTTGTTTACTTTAATATTCACCAATGGACCCCGAGAAAACATATGTTTCGTTCATGCCTGTCTCAAGTACTTGTCGTAGACGTGTTTTTGCCAAAAAAAAAATAAAAAAAAAATTAAATAAAAATTGCGAATTTTTTTATTATATTTTAAAATTGGCTCATTCTCAAGAACAAAAGTAAAATTAAGATCGCGACAAATTTGCGATCACACCAGACGCAGTATGTGGATCACCAGACACACCAGATCAAGGCTAGTGAAGTGCTTCTGATGTTAATCACCAGCAAGATGCGGACTTTTGTCATCAACCGGGGAAAAAGTTGACATCAGGGTCAGAGGGTAAATAACGGAGGACGGCGGAATGTTGCACCGACTAGATAGATCCACAGTGAGATCACTTTTATGTTATGCCAGTCGGTTTCTATTTTCATATCAGATCTGAGTCAATTGCTTAATTTATATGTCACCTACTGCTGTGCAAAATAATTGCATAACGAGCTTTGATCGCGCAGTTTATTATTTTTATTACTATTGCCACTGGCTCATCTTTTTACTGAAACATTTCGTAATCATTTTGGAAATATTGAAAAAAATGTGGTTGAAGCTCTGTATGGAAAGGTAAAGAGAAGGTTCCGAGTTCAATCTCCTGTGGAGCCTTGGTGGTTTGAATTTATTTTTGATCTTTAACGATTTTCTGAGGTGCAGAGTTGACTCAACGTCTTCTTGATGTGTTGAGTATTTCAGAGCTCTTCGTAACATCACCCACTCAGAGATCTGTCTGGTCTTTACCCAACCTAAATTAATATCTTACTCATTTAAATCATGCTTTCCGACCAGCAGTTTTACCACGTTGGTGACCCTCGTCCAGACGACGAACTTCCAGGGGATCCGATTTAGGAGATAAAACCAATTTTTTTCGGAAGCCCGCAAAACACGCCTAATCTTACAAGCACCATTGGTACAATATAGTAGCTAGAGCTAAGTTCTATCTTAGACCTTCAACTATCTCCTCTAAAGTTAATATACGTGGTCGCCATTTATCTTCTTCTTGCTTCTTCTGTGGGTTCCATTGCTCCCATAATATCAAAATCGACTTAAAAAAAGTGCTAAATTGGTAGCAGATTATTGTGCATGATTTTGATGGAAGAAATGCGGTGAGCTGAGCCAATTTCGAAGGAGGAGCATTTCAAGTCCCATTCATTGGGTTGATTTTTTTCGTGTAATAAGCTTAACAAAAAGAGTACATGAAAGATACGGTAGGTTCAAGGGCGGCGGAACGTAATCATTATGGGTGTGGAGAAACTGAACAGATAACCGTTCAAATATAAAAAGTTAATCGGTCAATTTATATACCACCTGTCTGTTGAGTTATATGGTTTTGAATTCTTTGGTTATGGGTTTAAGGCCAACTAGAATTTTTGGTGGGGGCGGGGGTGCAGATAGGGCCCCAATGGGACTAGCCCCACTGCCTCTTATGGACCTCGTGTGAATTGCTTTATAAGAACAGGGCATCTATAGCCTTGCCTAGTTCGCGCCTTGTCATAAGCAATGCCCTATTTGGCCTCTTTGAGGAAAAATCATTGCTACCCGATCCCTAGTGAAAAGAGAGGCCGACAAAGTTGAGAACTCTAGCGTGGCGTGGATATGTGAGTAATAACTGCGTCGGTGTCGAAAGCTTTATATTTTTAAACGCGAGTGTCGCTTTGTCCATGCGGTCCCCCACTGAGTACTAATCACGTCCAATGCTGCTTGACCTCTGTAATCGAACCAGAACCGGTCTTTGGAGTATGCGAAATGACACCCTTCATGGTCGCCAACATAATTGCATGAAATATGAAGCAAGGTAACAACAAAGCTTGGTATGAGTCAAACTAAAACTTAAGGGAATTACTTGAAAGCCGGGCGTTTGTGTTAGCACATATGGCGGTCCATGTATTTAAAATGTTTTCCCGTCACCGCCGCCGCCACTGGCACCGCCGCAATCTTTTTGTGCCTTAATGAGGTTTACCTCAAAGACCTCTTATGAGAAACTGATAAGGCATACCTCACTTCAGTAAGGCTGATTTTTTATTCTGTGTGGTGTTCATGAGGAAACTAAGGGGGAAGCCCTCTTTTCGCATGCCCTTATTTGCTACATCGTGTCCTCATGAAGAACCTACGGGGAAATCCCTCTTTCGGAATGTCCCTGAGGCAATCTCCTTTTTAAATGCTAGTCGGCTGGGATTTAAAAAGCTTAGGCTATACAGTTATAAGTTCTTAAGGGGGTAAATACAATTAGAAGGTCAAACAAATCGATTTTTTTTGTTCCTCCAAAAAGTTTCAGATCGAAAATCGAACTCCTTATATATTTTTTCTTCAGCGCATAGCAGGTATACGAGAGCGGCCGACCCTAGTGAAAGTTTTATCTATTGTATCGCACTTTGAAATACCCCAGGCCGGATTTGTATACCTGTGGGTATTATATGTATGTATGTATGTGTATATATAAGAAGGAAGAGGTTGAAGGCCTATTATATGCCCCTGAAATCGCTGATTGAATCGTAAGTACCATTTTCGGTTTTCAAAACTTTAAAACGCGTTTTTCTCAAAACAACATTTTTAAAATTGGCAACCACGATTACTCGAAAACTACTTGTCCAATTTAGCTGAAATTTTTAGGGTTTATTTATACCTTAGGCTTGCCTGTAAACCTAATTGTTTTGGAATTTTATGTTGCAAAATTGAATTATTAATGCAAAAATGGCTGAAAAAATAGTGAAAATTATTGTTTTTTTACAAGAACTTTTACCAAACGCAGAATTAGTTTTTTTTTTAATTTTTAAGGTTTTCCGATAAATTGCATGTACATTGAACATACATATATTAAGCCAAATTTTTTTTATGGGCTGTTACAGATCAATAACACGACGTCCAGAGTGGTTGCCGTTTTTTCTGTAGGTCAACTTCACGCCAGCGTACAGCCGCCATTTTGTTTTCAAAAACTAAAAAAAATTTTTTTTACATTCCTCATTTATACCTTAATAAGTGTACAAAGTTTTATAACGATTGCATTAAACCTTCTTTGTGAAAAAAAAAATGTTTTTTAAGGCGTAATTTTTGCCCGTGTAATTGTATTAGAGCACTAATATAATATAAATAGTTTTCGTATGGTAAACCTTGCTTGTGTGCGGCCCTTTGACCACGTTCCTTCGTCGCCATCGAGCGAGACGACCCTATAACGTTCTGGGTTATTAGGTGGACATGAAATATTTGGGGTGTGGATTTCCCCACCCAAAGCGAAAGTGCGTGTGCACTTTTCCTTCCATCCCCACGCGCTCCGCCGCCCCTGGGTAGGTTATGTGAAGGATACGATAGGTTCGAATTTGGAAAACCAATTAATATTTCAGAAATTTTGTATGGAGTTAAGCAGAAAGTTTGCCTTCAAATCTAAAGAAAACGAAATACTTATTAAAATATACATTTTTTTCCCAAACTAAAATAAATCATTTGTAGTTTGATTCATCCTTTTGTAAATTTTCTGGGCAGCTTTCCAATTTCTCACATGTGAAATTTCTTTCCTTGCCAGGAAATATTTGTCAAGTGCCTTTGTGACTTTATTAGCATTTTCAAAATGTTAAAAGAGAAAACACGAGGATGTACTGTGACGCCGCAATTCTCGATATTAGATACGAAGACGATGAAGACAAATTTCTTTCAGATACTGTACAGATAAGATTAACAAAGTCGAAGCCATTTATCTGAAATTGGCCAATTATGTTAAATGGTGTCGAATGTGAACTTCATTCCATCTCTGCTGGTTTCCACCAGGGATCTAGTCTATTAGCTTCTCTATTTTAATTTTTAGAAAAAAACCTATTTTCAATTCCCTGCAACCTACTCCACAGCACCTCTGACTACGGTAACTGCGGTATGCCTTCGATAATGCAAGGCACAGGCCTCGGGAACAGTAGGGGCACCTTACTAGAGGCCCAAGTCTTACAAGGACTGTAGTGCAATTTAAGGAGAAGAAAATCTGTATTTGACAAACTGAAGGTGGATTCAATATCATAGAGATACAAATAGGGATATTCTGTTTTTTTTAAAAAATATAGTATAATTGGATAAATAATCTTATACCTTGAAATATTTCTTCAAATGTCGAAATTTATCGATTCGCATTATTTATGAAAAGTGTCATAAAAATAGTAGAGAAAAGATTTATCAATCTACCTTGGTAGGCATAAAGGTTAAGCCGCCCGACTACCATTCACCAGATGACATGAAGCTTACTTCTTACGGGATATCTCTGCTTGAGCTTAAGCAAAACAATTTTTCACTGATTGTATCGAGCAACCACCGCCCAAGGGCAAACAGAATGGTTGAACGGTTCCATAGGCATAGCTTAAACGCCCTAATGGCCACATCAACATTGGAATGAAGACGTACTCTTCGTGCTACTAGGCATTCATACGATAAACTAGTACAGTCCAGAGTCGATTTCAATTTCAGCAGATCGATCAATTAGATCACCCAGAGTTTCTAGTAACTCGTTTTCGTTTCATATGAAGAACTTCAAGGCGACATACATACTCTCGGGGCAACAATCACGAAATTATGTTTAGATTCGTATACATCCGGAGAACTTAGATTTTCTTACAAATTGATCGCGTTCAAAAAACCTTCGAACCACAATATGAAGTCCAAATCGTTTCCTTTAGGAGGAGTAGGTACGGACAAAACATCTCCCTGTATACTCTCTACAGACACGGTACATACAATTTCTGATCAATTCATATGGTCAAAGTAGACGTCCGGCACATCCGGTCAACCTCCCAAATTTTCAATTCCAAATTTCACTGCTTGATTGAGGAACGTGTGCCCTTTTACTCTAAAGGCGCGTTCTCACGATTCAAGTTTAGTTGAGCGATTATAGTTGTCCAACAAAACTTGAGTAAACTCTGTTAGTGAGAACCTAGAATTGATTAACTGATTGATTGACCCAGTCAAACTTTTATCCATGGAGACTATACAAGGAGCTTAAACTCTTATGGGGCAAATGACAGGAAATTGATCGGCAGAAGAAACTAAATTACTAGTTCATTTTTGGCCACAGATATCACCTTTTTCCGATGTGCCCCACATGAAGTTAGCTGAATTTGGCCCATTTCGTTGATTCGTTCAAAATTAAGTTAGTCGAAATAGGGCAATGCAAAAAAAAATTCATCGTAAATTAATAAAAATTCATTGGAAAATCCAAAAATTGATTAAATATGAATAATCGCATTAATATAAATCGAATTTAGAAAATGATTTTTCAAATTAGACGTAAACATAAAATATCTTAGTTATTAACGAACTTGGCCATGAACCGGATGAATACAATCGGCCATGGTTTTGGGGTACATTTGACTGCAGCGCCTTCATTAATCAAATGAAAATTGACAACACGGAGTTTAATCTCCTTGTATAGTCTCCATGCTTTTATCGTTCAAGTCCGCAATTTCCTTTCAACATGTAATCGCTCAACTAAACTTAAATCGTGAAAACGCGCCTTAAGTAATCGATCAAGTCGACCAATGATAAAAACTTATTTTCAAACTGCGAATTGAAATAGCAGAAAAGGATAGTCGCATATTATTTAAGCGCTGAAATAGTTTGAGGCTACTTTTGATCACATATAGTAAATGCATGAATGTATAAACAAAATTCACTTAATTCTTCTTTCATCGACATCAATTTAGTACAAAACCTCCCACACCCACATATAAAGGAAATACAAGCAATTCTCAAGCAATAATTACCAGGATAACGACATCAGCAAGCATTTTCCTCAACACTGCAATATTTTTTTTTATAATGACTTTTTAATTTCCTAGAACATTTATCAAACTAACCCACCTACAGAGGTGTATTTCCTCAGAATCGCGCATACACATGTGGGCATAATTAATGCGAAACTGAAAATGCTAAGCTTTAAGAAACGATCTAATGAGGCTATTCTATGCTAATATTGCCTTATTGTTTGCCTTTCGGAGTCATTTAAATAAAGCAAAAATTTCAGGTTCTATGCCTTCGGACGGAAGCATACTACTAATAATACTACAATATATTTTTTTTAATTTCCTAGAATTCTTTTGTTCTCAATAAGAAATTACAAGACGTGATGTTTCCTTAATTCTTTCCTCACGTGGCGGCATCAAATGTGGTCTTTAATGTGATCGAAGAAAAAATGTTTGTTTGGTTTTATTGTCTTTGTTTGATTTTTGGTTAATTAGTGAAGGATAAAAAAAATTCGATGTTTCTACTTAGAGATCAAAATCAAATATAAATGCTTTGATGTTTAAGTAAGAAACAAAGGTTCATTAAAATTAGATTTGATGTGCTTTGATGTTTTGATTGCAGTAATTGACTACATTACGGCATCAACCATTATCTCTTTAATATAATAACAAAGAGGATAAAGTGTCTTTTGTTAAATTTTTAAGTGGTTTGCAATTGCGTTATGTAATTTTTAAATGATAGTTTTCTTAGTAAGTTCAAAACACACTAGTACAGCTGGATAAAGAAGTTCAATAACACAGTACTATAAAAAAACACAACCGGAAACTCAGAGAAGAAAAAGCGGCACCATACTTAGTTAAATTGATTTAAGCGCGTACTTGAAGAAATATTATCCAGAGTAATCCGATAAAGCTAGAACTCTGTCTGGCACAATAAACAAATGATCTTCCTTGGTTGCACGCTACGGTGCCTTTTGTAAACAATAGCGTCGAGTCTAGCCGACGGTTCTGTCCACAAAGTGTTTAAGTAGCGAGAATATTCTGCATAGGTAACTTGAAAATCATAGGGGGAGAAATCTCATATTGTTTTTCAAATAAATCTTATATACTTCATGTATTTAGGAACAACCTGTCCGATAAAGTTTTATACTAACAATAAATCTATTCTGATTTCATACTGCATTGTTATTGAATGTCCTATCGATTCCCAATTAGGAAATTGGTCTAAATTTAGGCAATATATTACTGCAATTTTATATTACAGTCATTTCATCAAAAAAGTAATCGAAACCATTTAAAGTGTGTCGATTGGGGTTAAGGCGCCCGACTACCATCGCAGAGGTTCGTGGTTCGAATTCACTCCGTCCATTTTGTCTTTGCATTTTCTTCTACCTAGATAACTTTCCTTCTTTCTTGTGTTTGCTCTTTACACCAATTCACTGCCCTTTCTCCTACCATCGCATAGACGAGCGCTCTCTGGTGGCTGTAATTGAATGAGGAGCCATTAGAATATGGGGTGCGCCATCTAGACCTTCGGTATATCAACATTGAACAACTCTGACATTTTTTAGCCGATTTTAACAAATGAGCAGGATTTATTTAGGATATTCTCTACCATTTATTTCAAATCAGTTTTTGAGTACCAAATCGATTAAATGACCACCTCCATTCGATACGCAAAAAGCACCTTTTTTCGGGCATCCTGCATAACATTGGCAGGCGTTATAGCAGCTATTTCGGGTCGCTTTGAGTTCGTCAATGGTCTTCGGCTTGCTGGTATAAATTTTTTAAGGAACCCAACAGAAAAAAGTCTGGTGCCTTTAAATCCGGAGAACGAGGAGGCCACTCCAAATCACCATTTTCCGACACAACATGTATCAGGCACCGTTTTCACAATTGAACGATTGTTTTCAATGTCAAGCGCTTCAATTTCAGTGCGTTCTTTTGGGGTGTATTAACTCATAGCTAAAATGGTACTGAATGACGTTTCAGATGCGTGTACATTTATCGAAATCGACTAATAAATGTCAGAGTTATTCAATGTTAAAATACCGAAGGTCTAGATGGCGCACCCTGTATTTTTTTATGTAATAAAATCAGGCTAAGGAATTATCCTTAGGCCTACTAGTCCGTCATGTCGTTCTAGCCATAATGCAATGTCTAGTGGTAAACTTGATTTAAAGGATAGAAGAGAAATATACTCGGATGTTGGGGTTGGCAGCTATTTCACTCTTCCTTTTACTATTTTTCCGTACTTGCGTAAAGTGGGAAGAAAAGAAAGACGGAATTTAATTTGGATGGGAGAATTGTAAAGATGAAGGACTTTGAGACTATATTCATATCCTTGAGATACTACAAAACGCCCTACTACATATTACCTTGGTTACATGACGCTCGAAATTGATTTGAAATATATTTGAAATACATTTCGATCTTATGTAAACACAGATCGATTTGAAATAGGATTGACTCGATCCGATACAAAAAAATTTCTTAATCGAATTGAAATTGAATCAAGAATGTGCATGTAAACACAAATTGAAATTAGATCGAATTTAATTTTGAGATTTTTATGTTACTTGG
Source organism: Thereva nobilitata (assembly GCA_963855945.1). Taxonomy (NCBI): domain Eukaryota; kingdom Metazoa; phylum Arthropoda; class Insecta; order Diptera; family Therevidae; genus Thereva; species Thereva nobilitata. The sequence continues at coordinate 80,724,359 of OY979697.1, forward strand.
TTTTTTTTTTTTGTTTGGAGCGTTTAATTTCTGTTTATAAAAGTATTTTGTGTTGTGAAAAGTGCTTTTAATCATGACTAAACGAAATATATGGACAGATTAAGAAACAGCATGCTTGCTTCTATTTAACATCCAAATTCTCTTGGGCTTCCTCTTAGGAATGTTTTGTATGGCAATAGTAAGAATGGCTTCCATGCTTTTACAGAGTTTTAAATTATTAATTTCCAACTTTTTGAATAAATTTCTTAAAAGTCTCCCTCTTCTTATTTTCACATGCTGATTATGTATTTTCAAAATTAACAATTAAATTATTGAAATAAGCAGAAAAGGCTTGCAAAATTAAATAATTTTCTTCACTGTATTCCATTATTCCAACTTGGAATTTGTCATCTGTCAGTTTCAATCCTATTTGGATTTAATTTCAAATCAGTAACTCAATCGAGAAGAACCGAAAACACAGTTCGTATTTCAAACAACTTCCAAGTCGAGCTTTCGATCGCCTCATGTAACCACGATATATATGACTAAGTGTATGTGATCTAATCTGTTTTTCGGAAGTTTGAAAGCTTAGCGTTCCTCGTAAAGCAGCGTACACACGACAAACTTAGTTGACAACCAAGTTGGCACCATGAAATATACAGACACTCCAACTAGATTGCCAACTTTCGTTCAAAATTCGTTATTTTCTGTCATTTTCACTTTACAATTTTCAACTAAGTTCGCAACACCACTACAAACATACAAACGAACATACGTCAACTTCTACTAAAAATCAAACATTTTTGATTTCATTCCAACCGTTTGGCAAACTTAATTTTAAGTTGTCAACGAATCCGCATACTTTCAATTCTGACACCAACACAAAATGTTGGCAACCAAGTTCGTCGTGTATAGGCTGCTTTACTTTTGCTTTATGGTAACCCATGTATGATCGAAGCCATCCATTGTTGTCTTTACTGATCTCTAGCTTGTAGGGTGGCACGAGTGCTAAGGGGAGACATGTTTTTCTTTAAGCTAACGCTTGGTTGTTCTTTGTGAGGTTGTAAATCCGTGTCAGCTTTCTGCACTTGTACTAGAATAAGCAGGTCGAAGATGACAGAGGCGATGTTGTTGGCCTTTAAGGAGCGATACAAGTACAACGCGACGCATGCTATTTACCAAACACATACCATACGTCCGCAGTAAACTGGTCGATGAGGTCCACTTGTATGGTTTGTCGAGGGTATTTTGCGATCTTCGTGTGAACACTCAGTGGCTTATGATCGTTGTAGATCACAAAGTTGAGTCCTTGGACAGAGTAGTTATTTATAGCTGCATAGATTGCGATCGAGTATTGTTCTATTCTTGTTTCATTTCTGCAAGTAATAGGTTTTTCGAAAAAAACGAACGATTGCCATGGATGACCTTCAAATTGTTCCCGTGCTTCTCTGATTGCATAAACCTAGTCGTCGAATTTTAATTTTGTCACTTTAAGCTTCTCTTGCTGGAATTGCCGGGCTTATTCATGATAATGTAGTCTTATACATTGTGTTTAGCTAGGGAGACTGAAATTGAGACGTTGTGGTAATGAATTTCGAATTTCCTTTTGGTGCACCCAGAACAATCCTCTGGCTCCCTTTGGTAGACGTAATAATCGAAACGACCGCCCAGTGTGGAATAGAAAAACGATACGTCTGTTCGTATCGCGGACGAAGAGTCTACGTGATCAAATCGCCGTTCAATCGCTTATCGATGAAGCGATCCGCCTTACTCTTTTTTTATTTTGGAGCATTTTGCCCCTTTAAAGCCGTTTATATGGGGTATACACTTCTGTGGCCCGAGCCTTTTAATCGTCATAAATTAACTCTTCGACAATCATCTACAATTATTATATGCTTACTAATCTCTAATCATTTCGCAAAAGCTGAAATTTCCTGATTACATATTTTCAAAATAACTTATATCCGCTCATATTTTGCAAATAAAAACTTGCATGCAAAAAAATCTACAGTGGCGTAACATCTTGGCAATTTCCTTTCAAACATTTTGCAATTCATCTGTCAAATCAATAATTTCGTAACAAAATCTCTGCACTTCAAGATTAGCATATTAAATTTCACACCGCGCACACCAAGTTTACTTTTCTAATGCAAATATTTTTCTTGTAAACAATTCAGATTCCTTTAACATTTTTTTTTGTTGACGGAAATAAACAAAACGCTATCTTCAAGAGTCACTATAACCCCCTTGATGCGCAGGTGTCTAATTAATAGCATTTCACACGATTTCAAGAGGTTTCAATATAAATAACAAAAAACGATTTCTCGATAAAATTACAGGTGCATACCCCAATAAAGGCTGACGGTGTCTTGTCGTTGCGCTTATTACAGTGATTGCCATATGAGGGAGTAGTCAATGTAATCAGTGAATATTTGCTACTACTGCCTGGCATTGTGAGAACCTATTGCAGAAAATTATTATTGACATATCTGCCACTGTGTCTATACTATTCAGGTAGTATGCCGCCAGCCATAGCTAACCAAGAGAGAAAAAAAATATCAAACATATATTCTGCACAAACAAAAGCGGTTTCGACCAGCTACATTTATACGATGCGAAGACATTATAGTCGGAAACCAGAGTCGCGCTTTGGACATGATTATGATTTGTGATACCTTGATGCTATTAATCAATCAGGCGTCTTGCAATTAGTGCACCAAGACGAAACTCCGCCAACTGGTTTATTCTTTCATGTTCTTTAACAGTCTTAAGACGCTGAAAACGAATCGCAAAAAACTCCCGAGATATTCAAAATGATCTTCGCATATGTTCGGTCCCAGACAGTAAAAAACGAAGTACAAGAAATCTGTGTGGCAATTTTTACTTTATCTCTTGTCGATCACAACCGCGCTATGGACTATAGTGTTACAAGTTCGTGTTTTATAAGTCTGGCAAGTCAGACTCTAAGCCCCAGCGCCCCACAAGAGCCCAAAAGGTGGCCGAAGAAGTCCACAATTAAGTAAGACACACCTGCGCCTACAGGTTTTTGGTGGTGCTGCTGCGCATAGGAATAACACAAAACAAAAACTAAAGATCGAAAATTTCTAATTTGGCAGCGTTCAAGGCTCCTCCACAAAATGTTGATCGAGTAATAATGGAATCGGCAGCTTTCCACTTGTTTTGTGTATACAGTTTACGCCTTCAACTGTTACTGGTGTTAATATCGGAGTTTTGAGTTTTGTCTACTTTGATTGTGACTTAATTACCTGCCCACAGAGATTAGGCATTACATACTCGACATTTTATTCCGTTTGTGCTAGAGTGTGACAACGATTCAGGTGAATTAGGTACAAATTGTGTTATTCAACAAAAATTTAAAATATTTTTTAGCCCACGTGTTAGATTCTTTGAATGAATATAAAATTTTTTTATCGTTTTGATGGAATTTACTATAAATATTAAATTTTTGATGGACATGGGAGAAGCACTTTTAATATTCGAACCAGGAAGTGATGTTGTGAAAGATTCACATACTTTTACTTAAAGTGGTTTTTGGAAATTGTGGGAAATGAGTTTTCTAGTTGCCTTACCCATAACTACTCTCCTAAGCCCTTTCGAACTAAGCGTACCCACAGAATGACCTTCCTATTTCACATAAAAATGTCTAGTTAAACCTGTCTAGTTAAGTGTAATAATCACGCGAAGAGATGAGAAGTACCAACCACTGCTACTATGGGTACAGTAGTTCTTCTAATCCAATATTAAGTATTGCGCAAGATCATATTCAAAAAAGTTGGTACGCTACTACCAAAAGGGTTCGCAAAGTCTAAATTTTTGCAGCGATCGTTTGAATTCTATCGAAACATCTGTTCTCTTCAATGCAATTCATCTATCCAAAAAATAAGAAATTTAACAGGATAGTTTTAATGCTTTAATTGAACTAGTAGCTGAAACCAAGTATGAGCTACTTTGATCGATGACTCATTTTTTGGTCCATAAGAACGAAAGTGCTGCTCAACCGAAGCTCAGCTCGGTCAATCGAAATATGTAGTAGTCGGAAGCAGCTAGGTCTGGAGAAAACTGCGGGTGGAGTAGGACGTCCCAATCCAATGTTTCCACGTAGGTTTTAACGACATTAGTAACATGAGGCCGAGCTTTGTCGTGCTGTAAAATCACTTTGTCATGTCTTTGCTCGAATTATGGCGTTTTTGATTCAATGCTCCCGTGATGGTTTCACCCAGTTACAGCAGCTCATATAATACCACGCCGAGCTTGCCCCACCATATACACAGCATGTACGTTTGGCTTGGCCGTCCATGTTGATGCATGGCCGGTGCAACCCCACGATCCGTTTTGAATTATCGTAACGGATCCACTTTTCATCGCCAGTCATAATATGGTGCAAAAAACTCTTCATACTTTGTCGTCAAACGTGAAAAATATGACGTTCAACATTTCTTGGCTTCAACTCGTTTGGCATCCCATTTCCTTGCTTTGGATCATTCCCTAGCTTTTCAAACGATGGGAAATGGCTTATCGAATGGAATGAATCTGCAAGTTCATGTTGTGTTTGACATGGATCTTCATCCAGTAATGCTTCCATTTTTGCGTGTTCAAACCTTTTTCGACAGTCCGGGACGTTCCACGTCAAAATCATCACTTTTGTAGCATTGAAACCATTCGCGGGACCTTTTTATACGATTTATATTAGCTTGACCTGTATGTTTCATGTAAACAAATCCTGCAACTCATTTTGACCCACTTTCATGTAACGGATCAACTTGAAATATGTATAGTTCGCGTGACAATGCATTCTGACCATTTTGTAAAAAAATCAAGATGGCGGTTCCAATATGGCGGCCGAATTTTGCAATTGTGCTCCCCGACCCCGACATGGGTATCAAATGAAAGGGTGTACCTGCACAATGGAGCTCTTTTGATGTAACAGCAAGGTTGGCTGCCATCACACTTGGTCATGCTTCCATCATCAGCAGCCCTGAATAACCTACCATGGTAGCAATCGCAGACTTAAAAAATTCTGGAAAAACTCACCCTCCCTAATCCTCCGAAATAGCCATCTTTCATCTCAGGGCCAGCTAAAGTTCCTCGAAGGTCCCTGACTTATCCTTTTGAGGGAAGACTTTGTTAGCGGATCCGTTATGGAAGTTTTTCTTTATTAACATACTGCCTCCAGGGAAGACTGAACGGCACACGATCGAAGAAGCTCTAAAATAGCATCTTTTGGTAACTAGATTACCACCACTTCTCTAATAACAATTATCAAGATTAGCACAGTTTACAGTAATAACAATTATTTGCACACAATCATTTTGTCGTAATGCAATTATCATTAAATCTGTCGCACTATTTATCAACTTTTATTTAAATCTTGCACCACCATCGAGTAACCAAAACATGAAAAATAAAACTTAACCTCAAAGGTAAAAACAGCCAAAAATCTCAAATTGTTAAGCAGTCCTCACAACCGGATATTTACGGAGTTATTCATTTATATCCCTTTCACTGAGCAATTATTTTATTTTGCTTATATATTTTTCTTTTTTTATGTGCATTCAAATAAATGAGCGCAATCTATTAATGCATCAATTCAACCTCAAAAATAATTCATTTACTACTCCCTTCTTCCGTGCGTGCGGTAGACCTCCTCGTCCGTTTCTATATCAACTCTCTCTCTCCTCACGACTAAATCTCAACTGTCAAAAATTTTCCATTTTTTTCTCACCAGAATTTTGTTTAATTTCCGTCGCCTACTGTGTCGCAATTTTGAATCCCGGCCGCACAGTGTTTTTTGTAATTATGAAACTGTTGGAAATTTCCGGGAGATGGGGGAATAATCAACGGGGAGAAATAACCGACCGTTATAAGGATATGACAAGTAGAATACAATTAGCTATGTGGCGTCATTCAAAATTCAAAATGGCGACCTACACAAAATGGCCGAATACCGTTTTCTTTACAACCCATTCGGTATGAGTATGAAATGAAAGGAAGTGACAAGTAGAATACTATTAGCTCTGTGACGTCATTCCAAATTCAAAATGGCGGCCACACAAAATGGCGGTTTATATTTTTTTACAACGCCCTCGGTATGGGTATTAAATGAAAGTGTATGACGAGTATAGTACAGTAAGCTGTGTGTCGTCATTTTAAATCTAATATGGCTGTCATTACAAAATGGCGGAAGACATATGAAGGGCACGAGGGAAAAACAACGTAAGTCCATAAAATCAAATTTCGAGAAAATTTAAATTTTGCGTTTGAAGTCTTGTTGTTTTTCCCCTGTATGCGAATTCTTTTCAATTGATTTATATGGGCTGGGTTTGATATTCATCAAAATTAAATATACCTATTCTTCAATAGATAGCAGCACTAACTCGATTTCGAAAAAAATGGACTTACGTTGTTTTTCCCCTGTACCCTTCATATATAATAGACTAAAAAGTAAAAAATAAAAAATATAGTTTAAAAAAACTAAAAAATACGCTTTTATTTTCAAATGAACTAAAAAGTAAAAAATAATTTTGAATGTAAAGTTTTTATTGCTCTAGCCAGTATATGGAAACTACCTACCTTTTGAAATGTAAAAAAGCGTGGGGCTCTTTACCTATATTCTTAGCACCCCACGCTTTTTTACATTTCGAAAGGTAGGTAGTTTCCATATACTGGCTAGAGCAATAAAAACTTTACATTCAAAATTATTTTTTTCTTTTTAGTTCATTTGAAAATAAAAGCGTATTTTTTAGTTTCATAAGTGTCACAATCTTTCGAAATTCACAAGTGTACTAATAAGGAGTTGTTGACAGATGCCTAGCTTATCATTTGACTTTCTCGTCTGACATTTTTGCCCAGCATTTTACTGCAGGCGCCATCTATTGGAAAATGGCAGTTTTCCATTTGTACTCCTAAAGGGCCAAATACACGAGCGCTCCATCGTTAAGCGCTAAGCCAAAACAACAACAATTCGTAGGCATTCAAAATTTCGAGTGCATACAAATTGTTGTTGTTTTGGCGTGGCGTTGCAGGATGGAGCACTCGTGTATTTGGCCCTTAATAACTGAATCATTCGTTCAATCTTTTTTGTTGTTTTCTTACGCCATTAAGAAAGTTCTTTAATGATTGTTTATAGTACAATGAAATTCTTATCCAACACTAATCAGCAATGATCCGAAAATCTTTTAAACATTTTTAATCCGAATGTTTTTTTTCTGAGAGTATATTTTCTAAGAAAATTTTATATCAATGAATCAAATTGACAAAAACTGCTATAGTGCAGTAAAAAAAGGCCAAAAAAATGAAAAGATAGGTATAGTTTTGTAACAGCAAAATTATGATTTAATCCTGTTTGGGATATCACCAGGAGTATATTGGTAAGTTTTGGACCTCGAAAAACTTGTGCTACTTTTGTTATAAACAATTAAAGTTTTTTTACCACGTTTTTCGAGCTTAAAATGTGAATTACTCCGGTTCTATAAGTCGGATCGGGGCAAAATAAATACCAGTCTCTTCGTAATAAAATTTCCAATAAATCCTCGTTGGTTTCAAGTTTCTGAAGTACATACATAACCTACAAAACTGAAAAAACAAGAAAAATACAGTATTTTTTTCAATTTAATGCCCAAGACAGTCAACTGCACCAATTTGCATCAAACTTTCAAAAAATATACTTTTTGATGTTACAAAAAGACTCTGAAAAATTGGTGCCAAAATACTGAACCCGTTGGCCAAAATTGCTATTGTTATCTAAAATTTGAAATGCCCGCCATTTTATGCCATTAAGTCCAAAATGAAAATTTCTTTTTTCAAATTGTAGCTCTCCATGCCACCTTTCGAATGCAATTAAAAAAAATTTTTTTAATGTAATTTTGGTAACTTTTTTTTCATTTGTTTATAACTCAAATATTAACAATTGCATTTTTCGGCCATTTTGAAAAAAAATTTAAAATTTTTTATCAGATCTGGTAGAGCATTTTGGGACCTTTAGTTTAAAAAAAACAAGGTTCATTTTGGTTAACATGAACTTGAGATATTTAATTTTTTGCATTGGCATTTTTTGGAATTTTTTGCATTGCGAAATATTATAATCACGTGTTGTTGCACTCGGCTTCGCATAGTGAAGCATTTTTCACAGATTATTTTGCTTGTAAATAAGTTATAATGCTTGTAAAAAATGTAAATAAAACTTAAATTTTTTTCGAATTGATCACATGAAATTAATAGGTTTTAAAATGATGCAGTCCAAATTGTAGCTCAAAATATGGATTTGTTAATTAACAATTGGCCAAAACGCAAAAAGTTAAATATCTCGGGTTTACGTTAACAAAAATAACCTTTCGTTTTTCTAAATTAAAGGTCCCAAGATTTTCTACCAGATCTGATAAAAAATTTTAATTTTTTTTTCAAAATGGCAGAAAAAATGCAATTGTTATTAATTGAGTTATAAACAAATAAAAAAACAGTTACCAAAATTACATTAAAAAATTTTTTTTTTAATTGCATTCGGAAGGTGGCATGGAGAGCTACATTTTGAAAAAAGAAATTTTCATTTTGGACTTAATGGCATAAAATGGCGGGCATTTCAAATTTTAGATAACAATAGCAATTTTGGCCAACGGGTTCAGTATTTTGGCACCAATTTTTCAGAGTCTTTTTGTAACATCAAAAAGTATATTTTTTGAAAGTTTGATGCAAATTGGTGCAGTTGACTGGCTTGGGCATTAAATTGAAAAAAATACTGTATTTTTCTTGTTTTTTCAGTTTTGTAGGTTATGTATGTACTTCAGAAACTTGAAACCAACGAGGATTTATTGGAAATTTTATTACGAAGAGACTGGTATTTATTTTGCCCCGATCCGACTTATAGAACCGGAGTAATTCACATTTTAAGCTCGAAAAACGTGGTAAAAAAACTTTAATTGTTTATAACAAAAGTAGCACAAGTTTTTCGAGGTCCAAAACTTACCAATATACTCCTGGTGATATCCCAAACAGGATTAAATCATAATTTTGCTGTTACCAGACTGTGCAAATAAAAATGCTTTTTTTACTGCACTACTAAAAATATTTGAAAATTCACAATTTTTTGCGCGTAAACATTCAAACGTTAAAAATAAAATCACAATAAAACACTCCTAATGAATCCGCCTTACAAATGCAGATACACTCACTTCAACATCACCATTAATTTTGAAAATCACGATCCAGATACGCTTTTGCTAAAAATAGGTATACCAGAGTGAAACGAAGAATTAAATTTCGCATGTTAAACAAAAGTAAGAGCCATAAACATTCACTTCAAGAACAACAATCATTATAGTACCTCCAGAGCAGCAGCACCTTGCTTGCCCCGTGACTAGTGCATTCTCAAAAACTCCAGTATTTTTTTTTCGTCCATGACCAACTCTGTCACGCTTAGTAAACCGCAGAATAACACACCATCAGAAGAGTGTAATACGTGAAGTTTCATGAAAAAGTTGTTTTTGTTCATTTTTCATATACACTTAAATTTCAAGATGCACTTGTGCGGTACTACACCTATGCAGAAACATGGACAGTTTATTTCTGGGGTCATTCATAAGATATTTCCGCTCCTTAATAATTGTTGAAAGACAAAGAATTCAAGTTGGGAGTCATAAGTGTTTGAAGAGATTGAAGAGAGAGAGTGAAGATCCTGGTGATATTTATAAAACGAAAGTCACCTATGGATGGTGCAAAGTAGTGATCGTAAACTATATGATCGATAACAACCCACATGTTCCGGAATTCTTCGATCTTCAATGGCCAAGCAAAATATAAACAAAGCTCACTTATAATAGGCGTTCAAAAGCATCAACCTCCACCTTCCTGTCATCAAATTAGTCAGATTCTATTTTTGTGAATTTTTTTTTTCGTCGTTGTTTCTGCAAATTTTAAATTTATATGTTGTGTGGTTTCGAACGCAGAATCGATTTCCTTTCAGCGATGGGTAAACACTGTGAAAGCAATTTTTTTTTTACCTCTGAAACATTGCCAAAAAATTTTCAACGCTGTTTAAAAGTAAACTTTTAAGAAATACACCGTGAAGCATACACAGTCGAGCATAAAAATAAAAATTGGATTACATAAAAGTCGAGGAGACATGTTTGTCATCGATCTGCCAAGAAGCAGCGCAGACTGAAAAAGACTCATGCTGACGTAGATAAGAAAACATCAGGTATGACATCGGGGCTTGTGGTGTGCCTACGTAACATTTCCAACATCGAAATATGATCGAAGCCCCGCCATTCCGAGGAGAAGGCTAACAAAATTCTAGGTAATAATTTTCGCAGTATAACGACATTGTAATCGGGTTTTTAGCTGCTTTATAAGCAATCCATGAATGAAATCTGCCCACGCATCCCACCTATGGCATATTTTACCTAAACGCGAATGACTAATTTGCAAACTAGTTTCATACACATGGATTGCAAGCAATAGCGATCGGGAATATCATAAGAAGGTGATTTAACCTGGAAGCGATTAAAACGATTTTGAAAGGAAACTTCGTAATCGCATCATGAATTCTAAGGTGGGGATCAGTTAAGGTTCGAGTGTTTTTCTTTCAAAACGTTAAAAGAAGACATGAAAGTTCCTTACTGCTGGTTGGGACCATTAAGCGAAGACTCATCCGTAACCCTTGACAAATTTGGTAAAGACAACTCTTTGTCTGCCTGGACTGCTACCTACCCACCTCTTGTACCTATAAGTAAGCCCCCTGACTACGTTCTATTAAAGGTGATGGTCAGTTGTACAGTTGAACCGTATATCCGAAGGAATTTATTCGTCCAATGGCCTGAATCCAAGTCTGAAACGATTGCGTGTTCGATATCTACCTGCATTTTTCCACAACTCTTTTAAAAATCCAGCAGAAGATACAAATTCTTTCGTATTTAACCGTGTAGAGTACAGACTGTGACAAAGTGTTTTGCAACATCAAATACTTAAAAATCTTCATACACCATTTTAGACAAAACCTCTTGAATCTTGATCTTTTTCCAGCCATAAATTTTTTTTAGCAACAAAGTAACGCAACAAAATTCAGTGATTTTTCACTATATACATACATATAAGACCCAGATCATGCACCACCATATAGTCACCTTGTCCAGGTTGACTCTATCTATCTCTATATCCATGTACATTGGGGATCGGTGCTTTTAAAATAAATTCTGACTGCAAATATAGACTGAACCAGATTTAATGCCGCAGTCTCCTGCATCCACATACTATATAAGATCTTAGATTAATGTTTGAATTTACTGATAAATATATCTAGATCAAACGGGGCCGATCATTTTCAAACAATAGATTATTTCAGTCGGGTGTATTTTGTCTGGGATAACTAGATATTAATAACAACTCGTGTAGAGCCGGTTGTCTCGATAATTTTACTTTGATGTTGTCTCTTGATATAGAGGATGAAAGAATTTTCAATTTAGACGACAGCATAGTGATGGATTTGATTAGATCTAAAGGTTTGAATTTTATATATAAAATAATCGTGGTTGAGTTGTGATTTTGTGATTTGTTGAAAAATGAATATTGAAGAGAACTTGAGGTCTTTAATGAACAGACGCTTTAGGTTTAGTCAGGTTCATTTATAAATTGCTATTTTAAGGAAAGAAGTCGTTATCTTTCGCCGTAAGTGTCGAAGATCTTATCTTACACTGCAATCTTAGATTTTGTACGGGGGTAATCTAGGTTGATGCTTGTGATAAAATCACGAATTCAGATTACCCCATTCATGCTTACGGCCCTTATACTAAGTTTATATAGACTATAACCATTACATTGTGGGTTATAGTAAGAAGTACTTCAATTAACTATAACGACAAGTTTACTGACGAATAATCGAACTTCAGTTCGTAGTTAATAGCTTAGACTATTAACTTAGACTTTACCATTAATTTACTATGTTTATCTACAACTTGCTCAACGCAGGGGTACATCGAAACTATATCGAGCAATTGGTTTTCCATGTTTTTTTTAAACTGTCATCCAGAGAGATGTTTAGGGTTTATTACCTTGCGACCGATTTTGCTTTGATAGGCCCATTATAGACGAGGACTTATGCATCGGATAGTGTCTCATTTTTTCCGATCGTAAGGCTAATATCACATGAGTCTGAATTCAGACTCGGAATTTTTCAGAGTCTCATAAAAATGCACAAAAATGAATTGTGCCATGTCACATAAATCAGAAATTCCAAACGGTCTGAAAAAATTCAGACTACTCAGTCTGAAAATGTAGTCTAAAATTTTCAGAATTGGAATAAAAATTCGCTCTCTTACATGTTTCCTTATCGCGCCATGTCAGATGAGTCTGAATTTTAACAAAAGGCGTGCGTCTGTAAGGTTATACTAAAAAAATATTATAGTTTAAAAAACTAAAAAATACGCTTTTACTTTAAAATGTACTAAAAAGTAAAAAATAATTTTGAATGTGAGCTTTTTTATTGATCCAACCAGTATATGGGAACAACCTATTTTTCGAAATCAAGTTAAGAATTAAATTAATAAAGTTATTTGTAAAAATTATACATATAACTTACTTAAATGTAAAAAAGCGTGGGCGCTCTTTACCTATATTCTTATTTTATTAATACTGGAAGCCTTCGTTAGCGTTAAGGGTGACACCTGAACTTAAACTTCCACATAAAAAAAACACTTTGTACAAAATTTCGCACAACACTGGTCTGAGCTGGAAAAATCCGAGTCTGAAAAATTCAGAGTCTGAATTCACTCATGTGACATTAGCCTTAGGCAATCTTCCCCTTCGGGCTAATCAACTTGGCCATGGAAGTTCTATCCACCACTGTGTCTAAGTAAAGTAATTTTCATTTTCTCGCCTCTGGACCACTTGTCGGCGGCAAACGAGTTTTATGTGGCGATAGTTGCCTTCCTCGTTGGTGAGTATAAGTAAGTATAACTTCAGTGTGAGGAAGTTTCCTTCTTCCGCCAGAGTGATATCAAGAGCACTTCTGCCCTTAATGTCGGAGATGTATAACTCCTCACCCATTCTGAGGTGGCAGGGTTTGAGCAGACAAGCAATAGCCAGCCTGTTTACTGGGAAGCTTAACTCGAAAACCGTCTTGCGTTCGTCGCCTGCCTTTTCAATGACGATTCCAATGATCGCCTCCTGCAACTGTGCTAATTGCTTAGCTGCAAGGGGATTGTTAACCTTATCTGTCGAAATGAGGCCAAGTTTAACATTGCTTACCACCTGGCTAAAGTTGGAGCAAGCGAGCCCATTCCCCAGCTTCGTCCTTTTCTGTTTCGGAATATCCCAGATTTCTTCCTCGAGCGAACTTTTTTCAGGTCAGCTTATCCCGAGGGTTTTGTTAAAGGTTTTCGATGGATAGGCCATCTGCTTGCGCATTTTCGAAGCACCTCCTTTGAGCAGAGGCTAGCTTAACAAACCCAGATTTACCAAGCTCTATCTGTTGAACACCTCGGGCAATGATTGTAGCCCCGGACATAACCGAGCACACACTGTCTGAGTCTAGTATAGCACTTCTGACGGATTCTGCGTTCAAAGACTGATCTTCAGTGGCTGGACACTCATCCGCACAACAGCCGTGGACCCGCTAGCTTAGGAAGTTGGTTTCTCTTGTGTCCAACTGGCCACTTGAGATTAAGTGATCGTCACATTTAACGAGGTTGATGCTATCGGAGCTGCATCAATCTCATTACTTTTTGTAGTATTCTTATCCAGAATTGGAGCCACGAATAGACGGAAAATAGTTCACCCTAAGCGTACCCGTATACTGTGAGAAGGCTAAATGAAACTGAAGGTGCCCGCCAGGTATCCAGAGTTCGGATATTACATAATATGAAGAACGATCAACCTAACTAATTGCTCCTTTAATCCCTCATGGGACATAGGGCGGAAACAGTTGCCCTCCAGCGGACTCTGTTTTGCGCGACAGCTCTCAGCTCTGACCAGGATCTCCCGGTTGTTGCGGCCTCTGCTAATAGGGTTCTCCTCCACGTTGTTCTAGGTCTTCCGACTCGACGGGTTCCTTGCGGATTCCAGTCGAGGGCCTGTTTGGCTAGATTCTCGTTTTCGCGTCGCAAGGTGTGGCCAATCCAATTCCATTTCCTTCGCCTGATTTGGTCGTCTATCCTTTCTTGGCCGGCACGGCGCCATAGTTCTTCATTTGAAATTCTATCTTGCCAGCGGATTTTTAGGATACGACGTAGGCATCTGTTGATGAAAACTTGTAGGCGCCCTGTGATGAATTGGGTGACTTTCCATGTTTCGCAACCGTACAAAAGAACTGCCTTAACGTTGGAGTTGAACAGCCGCAATTTGGTGTTAATTGAGATCTCCGTCGATCTCCACATGTGAAACAGGCATGCATATGCGCTTCTTGCTTTATTTATTCTGGAACTGACGTCTTCTTCTGTACCGCCGTTTTCGGTAATAATACTACCGAGGTAACAGAATTTATCTACCAGTTCCACGTCACGGTTATTTAGCGCTGTTGGTTCAAGGGTGTTTGCATTTATCCGCATTTCTTTGGTTTTAGTCGGATTTAACCTTAAGCCTGCTGAACTACTTTCTGTTGCCAAATTGTTTAACATGTTTCTGAGGTCCTGGTGTCTGTGGGCCAGCAAACAGATATCATCCGCGTAGTCGAGGTCCTTAAGGCGGTCTAACAATCCCCATTGTATGCCACCTGTTCTAGTATCTAGAGCGCTGACAAGGATGTCGTTTATTACTATAAGAAATAGTAATGGCGAAAGTAGGCATCCTTGCCGTACTCCTGAGCTCACCTCAAAGCTGTCGGAGAGTTTTCCATTGTGAAGAACTCTGCATTTGGAATTGTTGTATAGAGCTTTTATCAATTCTATTATTTTATCCGGCAGTCCACGTTGCCGAAGAGCTCGCCATATAAAGCTCTTATTAACCGAGTCGAACGCTTTCTCATAGTCTACGAAAGCAAGGTAAAGGGGGGATCGGAATTCAGTAGACTGCTCCACTATGATTCTCAAGGTGTTAATGTGGTCTATGCAGGAGCGGCCTTTTCTGAATCCAGCCTGCTGTCTTCTAAGCGTTCGATCTACTGCCTCTCTTATCCTTGATAGTAATATGTGGGACAAGATTTTGCCCACAGTAGATAATAGACAGATGCCTCTCCAGTTGTCACATATTGTTAGGTCCCCCTTTTTTGGTATTTTGACTATGATACCTTCCGTCCAATCCTCCGGAAAGGTACAGGTGTTCCATGCTATTTCCAGGATTGGCTGTAGCGCATCTGCTATGAGGCTTGAGTCGGCTTTCAACAATTCTGGCGGGATGCCATCTTTTCCAGCTGCTTTACCATTGGCCATTGCATGAATTGCGGTTACTATTTCAGTCTTGGATGGGGCACGAGTGGTGATTCTTATTGGCTGTGCATTGTTGTTGTTGTTTTCCTGAGGTTCCTGTGTAAATGAACCATTCAGGGCGGCGAAGAAGTAATCTCTCCATCTTTGGAGTTGCTCCTCGTCGCTGCACAGCAGCCTTCCATCCGCACTCTTTACGGCATGCTTTTTAGTAGAGTGCTTTCCCGATAGCTGTTTAGTGATTTGGTACAGCACCTTACTGTTGCCTGTGTTTGCCGCGTTTTCCGCTTTCTCTGCGAGCTCATTTATCTGCCGCCTTTTATCACGCCGGACACTTCTCTTTACCTCCCGGTGCAATTGGGAGTATTCCCGTTCAAGTTGTTGTCGTTTTTCCGGGTCGCTTGTAGAGTTCACGTTATTTTTGAGGGCCCTTCTGCGTTCAATTTTTTGCCAGGTTGTGTCCGAGATCCAGTGTTGCTGGTTTCTTTGGACATAACCTATGCTTGTTTTCGCTGCTGTTATTATAGCGCCCTTTGTTGTGCTCCACAGCTCTTCAATATTTGTGTCGTCAGAAACGGTTTGCTGGTTTAAGATTTCTTGCAGTTTGCCAGCAAATTCTCGCTTTTTGGTGCTCTCACGCAGAAGGTCTACGTTAAACCGTCGACGGTTTATGGCATCGCGTTGGACGTTTCTGATTGCAGCGATTTTTAGGCGGATAGTTGCTACTCTAAGCTTGTCACTTTTGACCACTAAAATAATTCAAAATTGATAGGAAAATACACGATCGGCAATTTTTTTAAAGTTTCTTGCACAAAAAAAGCCCAAGATTATTGTGTAAAATAAAAAGATAGCAAATTCTTTGAAAATAACATATCTATAACATTCTATAAAATACTCAATAGACACTCCCTTTACTAAGGCAGTTAAACTATTGAATAATGTAATAATCAAAGCTTATCTGTGATCGCCGATCGCCGCACAATGATCGTTGTTGTTTGTCACCAGTGATATTTTTGCAATAATGCCATTGTATTGGATGGAATTCAGGTGGGTTTTTTTTCCAACTCAACATCATGAAAGAGCAATGTGACATCTATATAAAAAATATAACTTTATAAATATAATTCGTTGAACGGAATAGAACTGAAAGAGAATTTTATGATATCTTTTGAGCTATTGTGAAACCTAATTTCGACAAATGTATTGAATTAATGCAAAATAATCAATCACGATAATACTGGTTAACACAAGAGTATGAGGTGAAGAGGCCAGATTTTTTGGTGGATTAAACTAATTTTTATTCAGTTTCTGTACAATTTTAATAGAATAGAGAAATTTACAAGATTTATGTTAGTAAAATGTACACTTAGTGATTTTAGAGAGATTTTAAAATATTGCAAACAAAATATCACAAAAAAAACGAACACGGAAATGTGGAACGGAAACACAAAAACCTTTTTCCATAAAAAATGACCTTCCTCCTTTTCCAAAATAAGAAACCACCATCTAATGGCTCAATTTAAATTTTATTTCCTTTTTGCAAGTTTTTTTTTTGGAATTAATTATCTACATTTATTCAATTTTTTATTGATCTTTAAAGCAGGAGGCGGTCAATGGAGAAAGCGATCGTGTTTTGTTCCACTTTTCGATTATTTATTGGTTTGACTATAAAGAAAAAAAAATACTAACAGCGCTACTTGTATGATGAGATTTTGCGGATATAAAAAAAAGAGTTTAAAACAAATATTTGAAATGTCTTAAAAAACATCGATTTAAAAACTTAATTAACACTTTTAACGATCGGTCGAGAAAGAGATCTTTGATGGAAATTATAAAGTTTTAATGTATAAGACAAAATCAAGGGCTTTTTTTCTGATATTAGAATTTTATGATTTTTCCGGGATTAAACAAAAACAAAAACTTTCTAGTTTTAAATGCGTTTTAAGTAATCAGCAAAAAAATTTTTGTTATTTATAGTTGTTGTTTTAGAAATAGCTGCGCAAAATTTGGTGTACTTTGATCCTCTACCATCAGTGAAGCTCTTAATGCAATTTTTGTTTTTTAAAATTATGTTTTGGAATATTGCATTACAAACGAAATTTTTAAAATATAATTATTAGAATGTTGTAGAGTTACTTACGATTTTCAACCCTCTGTACAAGAATCTACAATAAAAAAAAAATTATGAAATATTTTGAATCCAACCAAATACTGGACCACAACCAGCTTGACTATAGACAAAAAAGATCTAAATGCGGGTAGACACACAAGAAGGTCTAACAGAGCAGCTCAGCTAAAGTATGCATTGCTTTAATGAGTCTGGCATGGCCTCTATAGATATCTCCAAGTCTTTCGAAAGAGTACAATATGATATCTGTTAGCTAAACTCCAAGCTATTAGTATTGACTCAGTCCTGAAGAACTGGATCGAGAGTTTATTTTCAGCAGTGCGGAACCGGGGGGGGGGGGGAATAATGTCCCTCTATAATGTATGGATTACTTTAGTTCTGAAAAAAAAATGTCGAGTGAAAGCAACTGAAGTAGGAAATTCACCTCTAATCATAAAAATTATTGTCTCTAGTTTTGATGAAAAAAAAATCTTCAAATTTTTACAATTGTAGCTGTGTGCTTAAGCCTTAGACAGACATGTGATTTCGATATCATAATAACAAAATCATAATATCGAAATATACTAGGTAGTGACAGACATAATATTATGATATCTTTGACAGTGCTATGTTTGACAGTAAGAATTTTAATTTTTAATTTGAAACTGAAAGTTTTTGCAAATACATTCGAAGTTACTTTTTTGAAAGTGATTTCGGTTTTATTTAATACAAAATATTAATTGATTAAGAATGAACGCTTAAAAGACGCAAATTGTTAATTACTCTGCTATACCTGCTGAGAAATCGAAAATTTTATAGATTTATTATATTTCCGCTAGCCAGAAATAGCGCTGCTCTCATTAGAGGGTACACATATCACGTTTATATTAGGAAAGTTGGCTGTGTTTCAATATTACGTTAATATTATGTTGTTGTGTTTCGATATTATGATATAAGGGTGACAGACTAATACAAATATCATAATATTATAGTTATTGTGATATCGAAATCACATGTCTGTCTAGGGCTTTAGTTTGAAATGTTATCTGTTCTGTTTTGTTGAAGTTTTAAAAGCGTGGCTTAATAGAACTCTTATTTTTGAAACCTCTAGTTACAATAGCTTTGTGAGGTATTTGATTTACACACACACTCCCTACGATTAGAGTTAAGCAGAACTTACGCGACGCAGTTATTTTGTACCTAACAGGACGGTAACTTGTACTGAGGCTTCAAAAGTCCCACTTCAAAAATAATGTCCTAGTACTCTGGGTATGAGCGTGTAAACCCAAGGGACACAGGAACACATTAATTTCAACCCTTTTAATCCATTTGTTGCATTGATGCAACAACTTTCCTATAAATTGGTACCGTGGTTAAATAGATCATATCGAGTCACAGTCAGGCCTAAAACATGGGTGTACACAGTTTTTTTATATCCAGTTAAAATAGACATTCAAACGCGGCATAAACCGAGAATAGCTAAAAACGGGAACAACGTCGAATTTCTCCGAAGATCGGTGGGGAGCAAAAAAATCATTCAAAAGGTCACAAAATCAGTTTTTTTGTAAATATTTCTTAAACGCTGAGTCGTATCATAAAATAATTTGTCTAAAGTTTACAGGTTATGCGATTATCTACAAAAAAAAGATTTAAAATACTCACATGTCCTCAGAGGTGGGCTTAATAAGGCATGCTGCCATCTTAATCGGTTAATAATAGAGTAACAAAGTTCGGGTTAGGTCTGGTCTTCACCAAGCGGACGGTGCACCTGCTTGTTCACCTGGTAGTCTGGTACTGCCTGTGTCACAGCCTTTGTTGGCTAGTTAGCGAGATTCACTTGTTTCAGGAGGCATAACACTCCGGTGAGGCTACCTCCCGCTGATTCGTTGCATCTCTGGTTCAGCCGCTTAAAAAAATTATCTCGTACAACATTCAAGAGTTCAAACGCGAGGCTCACTGCCTCCTCCTCAAGCATCCTCCAGACTACTACTAGACATTGCACCATGACTTGAACGACATGACGGACTGGTAGGTATACGTCATCAGACTTTCAATAAAATCCTTCGTTGGACTACGTGGCTAACATATTGAGGGGCGGTTCCTGGGTATAATTGAAGAAAAAAATTGTTCTAGAGAGGAGGCTATCCCCAATATCCAATAAGAGACTTGAGTGGACTCCATTTAGAAGATATGTAAGTTCAAAGCATGAGAAAAATCCCAATATTCTTCGTTTTTTTAGCATTTTGCGCGATTTACAATGTTATTTTCCTTGTGTTATTTTATTTTTAAAGACTCAATTTTTTACTATAACTTTTAACCCTACACCCTATGTAACAAGCAAAGAATCATTGGAGGGATCTTAATAAATGCACCTTGGCCAAAACAACCTGGCCCTCTTATGATCTCAGGCGGACAACTTCACTACTGAGCTTCGGGAGACAAGACCTCTCAGTTATAGTGGGAGTGCTGACCGGACCCTGTCTGATAGGGACGCATGCGACCTGCTTAGGTCTTGAGACCTACGATTTTTGCAGAAGCTTTAAAGATCCCGACGAGAAGGAAATGTACTACATCTCCTCTGTCACTGCCCAGCCCTAAGCAGAAGGAGACTAACCACACTTGGTGAATCCTTTCTAAGCATGCTTGCGGAAATCTCGAAGATTGGGATCCTGCCACTTAGAAGATTCATTACTTCGTCGAGAAGGTTTAGCGAAGAAACGACACTTTAACATAAGGTTTAAAGTGGGATCACTATGGCATCACAATGGGTCTATCCTTTTGGCCTAAGTGTATGAGCTTAAACCAACAGCTCAGCCATATCTAACCCAACCCAACCTAACCCTACACCGAATACTATTTCAGATAACATAATCTCCAGATTTTGGGTAATTACACCCCCCCCCCCAAGAATTGTTTCTGGATCCGCCACTGATTTTCAGGCTGTTCAATTAAGGTAGTATTGGCGGATGGCGTCAAATCTCAGCCCCTCATCATCTCTGCCGGTTTCACCAAGGGGTCAATTTGATCACGCACTCTATTTCTAATCTTGATAAATAATCTACTGTTCGTCCCTTTCAGCCCACTTCACATCTTCACTGATGATGGTATTCTGCGTTACTCTTACACATTCGATAATGCAAGCCAATCACGTGCCACAACCTGTTTTGATTATCGCGGATATCGTGTCCGACTCAATCAAAAGGGACATTGATTTCATTCTTGATTAGGGCCGCAAGAATCGTGTCGAATATAATGCTTCCAAAACGAAGTACTGTCTTATTTTCAATAAAGACTGGAAAACCTACCAGTCCTTGTCAGTGGACGGTGCAAAACTAATGGCTGGGCCATCGCTTAACATCTTAGGCGCGAAATTAACCAAGGATCTGCGATGGAAAGACCACATATTCCAAATCGCCAAACAAGCGTTCCAATGCTTTGGATTTCTTTTCGTTCTTCAGCATTCGGCTCTGGCTATAATATACAAATCCTACATTCGAACTTTCCTCGAATACAACTCCTTTATTTGAGGCAGGTCTTCGGGGCTAATTTGCCTTAGCGTGGCTAGATAAAGTGCAAAAAAGGGATTACACTATTTGTTTCACCATCTACTCTCTGAGCAAAAAAGTTCGCAGTAGAGGTCAGATAATTTCTGTAAAGAAGAAAGACAAGAAGAACAGAAAATTAGCTATATGGCAGAAGTTTAAAGACTAACATTAGCTCTATGCAATGAAGCGGAATCGGACCTTGAACCTCCGGAATGGTAGTCGGCTACCTTAACCCCGAGTCTTCCGTTATATACAATTTGGCCCTCAAAAATTAATTGGACGTATTCGCCATTATCATTTTTATTTTATTAAAGATGTCAATTCATGTATTTGTAAACAATGTATTTTTTTAACTAAGGAAATGTAAATTGCGCATACCCAATCGTAAAAGTGACGTAAACGTTTATTACATTACAAAAACTTGATCTACATCAAATTATAACTGAAATAACGAAGCTCTTTTTTTACATTCACAAATTGCGGTTTAAGATAACCACACAAATCAGCGGTTACTTGCAATTCGACATGTTACATAGACGTGCACTGGAAAAAAATGAAGCAATATACTCGTATATACATTTTTTTAATCTTAACTGATCTTTAACTGAACATATATAAAAATCCCTGTAAGGTTACGATAAAAAACAATTGCTGCTGACTCATAAACATTCAATTAAAGGCATCAACATTCATTTTTGGATATTCACAAAACTAACAAAACCAAACATGAAGGAAAAACATTACATAAAAAGTCTGATCAAGTTTCCTTATGAGAGACAGAACTGATCAAAATCCGAAGGTGAATTTTTGCTGAAAGAGATCGGGGTGAAATCTTTTTCCAACACAAATAAATAAATGAACAGGCTGAGAATTGTCCATTCAGGTCAAGGATGATGGATCATATCTGCAATAAATGACAACCGACGACCAAAGGTTACTCTGCTTCACAAAACAATTGATTGAAAAGTACACAGGTACTGCATTATATTTAGCATTTTACTTTATATGAAAACTAAGTAAACTGTCGACACGTTCTATTTAAAATTGCTCCCACTCGATCAGTTCTGGATTTCTTATGTCTATACTATACTCGTATATGTCCAATCTGACGTCGTCGCTGTTTGCGGTATTAATTTACGGTGATGAAGTGTAAAATTGCACCTCCTTAATTGTACTCGCGATTGTGTTGAAACGTATGGAAACTGGTTTCGATGACAATTAACGATCGTGAAGCATGTTCAACGTTAGGCTTATTTGAATAAGATCGCCAAGAGAGACACTGTCCAGCGGTAGTTTGTTTTATTATAAAGTAAAGAGTATTAATCACATGCTTGTTTACCTTTTTTTAATTCTTCATTGACTGAAATAAATTTATTACAAGACTTGAAAGCGCGACACGCACGGCTTGTTTTGTGCTTTATTTGATATTGATCAAAGCCGGAGAGCTTTGATACGAGCTTGGCATACGAGCATCAATAATTGGCCAATAAATATCCCATAAATGTTAATAATAGTCGTATTATGATTGATTTAGCCTTGGAACAAGCCCACAAAATTAAATGAATCTCGGATGGGCGGTTCAATTGTTCTTAGCCTCATCATGATTTGGGGTTCTTTCGTGGCCTCTCCTCTTCCTTCTAAGTCAGAGATCAAAGCAAAAATTTAAACGCAAAAAAAAACATTGTTTTTTTAGTTAAATTCTCTTAAAAGGTCATTTAGGTTTGGCAGATATAAAAAACCAGTTTTGCAAAACATAAATAAATAATGCATCTCCTGAATTGGTGATTATACCCTACCCACGTCTCTCTTTTCGGGGCCGGTAATCTTAAGAAGACTTTGAAGGAAACCGAAATTTGATAGTCGATCGTGTGCACAGTCTTCTTGTAGATTGTCTGACCTTGACTTTGACTTTAGGATCTTTTACCTTTGCGGATTTGAGAAAGTTAAAAAGAATTAAAAAAAATATAAAAAAAGAGAGAGAACAAATTAAAATCACCATATTTAGAATGAAAAACATGACACTGACGCCATTCGGTTCTAAATGAGCTAATGATGGGCGTCTTGAATATATTAAGAAAATATAAATATCTAATATACTTTAAAGCAGGCATTTTTATTTTAATTAGTTAACGATGCTGTGATTTATTTGTCATTTTTCTTGTATCTAAGCTTGTTGTCACCTTGTTACGACAAAATAAATCGCATTTGGATGTTGTGTGGCATTTTTGCAATTTTTTGAAAGCACAATCAAATTCAAAAATATACGAAGGCCACAGTCGATAGTCGTGTCTGATTATGATTATTATGATATGATCTATTCGAAATAATACTATAAAAATGCCATAAACATTAATCATTTCTTTTTTACAAAAATTGCATTATGCCAAGCAATTCAGTTTTGCATTCACTGAATGACGAAAGTAATGCACAATTAAAACTTATCACGTTCAGGGCTGTATGACATTGAATTTTCGGACTATAAATATTGTCACACCTTCGGTGCGTTTTGGATATTAACTACCAAACCAACTCAATGTCTACCAGCTTCTAAAATAATTTTGATTTTTATCCAGAAAACTTTTTACAACCACACTTTATAATAAATAATTGATATGCAACGATATAAATTTTTAAAGTATCGAATGTGTATGTTAAGAATATCATATGATCTAAATAGAAAACCACTTCAAAGTAAATTGCGCATGCGTTTTGCGGCTTTTTTTAAATAAGCTTTCTATATTTAAAGTCTCTAAAAATGCTCCCATTTGGCGAATACGATAATTATACAATTTTATAGAAAATAACTATTATAAAAAGATTGTTGTAATGGTTTCTTCATATTTTGCTCTTACAGTATTTTAGCAATAACTAAAGATACACTTTAAAACGAAATAGTTTAAATCGAGGCTGTACTGTCTATATTTATAATCTGTTAGACAGATCCATTACCGAACCCATAAAATAAAGGCACACAAACGAGAATATCAAAAAATTAGTCTGGGAGAAGAAATATACAACCGAATAGCGTAGAAAGCGAAGACCCAACCTAGCGCAGAATTTTTTCCTAAATGTCTGCAATATAATGAGATTCACATGACTTTGCAGATACATAACAGATCACTATATAAGTTCGTAGTATGACGTAGTCTCCTTTAAGAGTGATACATGCAATCCAACGCTTCCCTAACATTTCTTGTCCAACCCTTCAAACAACGCTTCAGTTTCTACGATCACCTTCTCATTGGAGCAACAATATATTTCTTTCCGGCAAGCATTTTTTTTTTGAGATTTGAGAACAGGTAATAGTAGCGAGGGGTTAAAGCCTGAACTATAATAGACGTAGATCGACGTACGTTTTTAACGAACATACACGTACGTATCTCTCACCGTAGACCTTGACGTACAATCGGCTATAATAATCGCAGTAAACACTTTGACATTACAACGCCGTCAACTGGGATCCTGGGGTCCCATAAGGCGGCGTTATACTACGTTTAACGAAACATTAACGAAAACAAGTACATAAGTCAATCATTTATTGCCCTTGGAACGCAGGGATTGACGTACGTTCTTTCACGTCTATTATAGTTCCGGCTTAAATCTAGAGGAAACGGTTAATGCGGAAGCAATTCGAACATGGACGAAGCAATGAATTTTTGCTGGGGTGGGCCAGATTTTAAACTACCGTTACCGACTGACCACAGAAAGATGATAAGTTTGATCAAATATTTTCTTTTTTCAACTATTTCTGTGTCATGTTGCCTCACAATTCTATCCAGTACGCCTCCTGAAACCATTGAGTGTTTGAAAGAAAGTTGCATTTCGGTGGACTGCTTATGTATCAATGATTTTCGATGTTTTTGTAATGCGTCTCCTATTTTCATAGCAACTTGTAACAAACTTTTTGTTTTGAGCACGTAAGTTTTTTGTACAGAAGTTTCTGCAAACAAAACAGTAAACTTTGTCTTCATTTACACTATACTCAATCCAAGGCCATTCTGCATAATATTTTGAAGAAAAGCATCTCTATCTGTCGCCGATTTTTTTTCTCGGAAAATCTAAAATTGGCCTCGATGGACCAGTATCCTGCCTTATGCTTCCTGATCTTACCACTAAAACCATACATCGTGTGTTAACACAAATTTTGAGGATAATTAACTAAGGGTCTGATTATGTTGGAGTTGCGATAGATGGTAACAGAGCTGTGACAAAGGCTGTGACAAAAGCTGTGAGTAGCGCGAATAAAGCAGTCTTAGCAGTTTCTGACAGAAGCGCAAACGTTGACAATATGACTGAGGAATCGACATCCATCTTAATGCTTATGATACTAGCGAAGAAAAGTAACCCAAGCTTTATCGCAGCTCTTGTCGTTGGTCGCGACCAAAGCGGTAGTCACCGCAATGTGGTCGCGCGCTGTCCTAAAAGCGGCCTTTCGTGATTTTATTGCTTTTCTCGTTTAAGTGACAGAATTTTCCAGGAAACAGATATTAAAATATTTTATAACTATTTTGTTAAATTCTCCTCAGCATTCAGATATTTCTACTAACACACCCAATCGCTCAATTAGTTTTGATCGTCTAATTCATTTCATAGAACGTTTTTTTGTTTTTTTACTTTTCTCATCTATCGGGCCTGTATAATTTATGTATGGTTGTATTCTGCGTTATATGTTACGTATGTATGGCCGCATCAAAAAAAATTTTCTTGTGTGAGGTACTGGGTCCAAAGGTACTGCGGCCATTCATTTTGCCTATTGTACTACAACCCTATACCTCATATACCACAAGTTCAGCAGTCTGCCTAGTGGCTTGTCGCTTAGACTTGCATGCTCGAGCAAGGACTCCTCGAATAACAAAAACCTGCTCCTCGCTATTGCGGGGCATTCACAGAGGACGTGGAGAGCACACTCATCCTCCTCCAGGCAAAGCCTGCAGGTGGGGTCCTCCGCCTTTCCTATCCTCCATAAGTGGTAATTTAGGGCGCAGTGCCCGGTAATCAAGCCAAGAAATGTTCTGACATCATTTCTACTGCGCCCCAACATATCCTTGCCCGTGATACGAGACGACCCAGGAAGGAACGGCTTAGGCGGCCATTACACGTTCATGCTAGCGGCAATCTATTCCACCAGTCATGATTAATGGAAATCAAAATATAAGGAGGATTACGTCAGTCATCACCTTAGACGTTAGGATTTCCGTCAGTCGTAGGCAAACCTGTGGCAAAACTGTCAGCAAAACCTATCGTGTAATGGGCGCCATAGAGTTGACCAGTCCAGGCGTGGACCACCAGCGTTCAGTATGTTTCATCAAAGTCCGATCGGGTAGGACCCTTTGCAGAAAGCTGGTAGGTGCTCCGATAGCCCGCTCTGGACCGATGAATGCAATGTCGGAACCCTGTTTAAAGCCCCTATGCACTTCTTTTTTTCCGTATTTTTAATGCATCTAGTCATGTGAGAAAAAGATAACTAGATTTTTATGAGAATGAGACAGAAATAAATTAGTCAAATCTGACTTCTTCATGGACATTAAAGCGCATAATTTTTTTAAAAAATGGTTATGTTGCCTTTGATTCTAATTCATTTATAAATTTTTGGAATATTTACTTGTCAAATTGCTCACAAGAAACGCAGAATGTACTCGTAAACACAAAAAATGAAATTTCTCAAAATGTATCAGCTGTTTAATGCAGAACTGTCAAAAAACAAGCGACTAGAATCTTAAAAAAATGTAAATTTTTTACATTTTTAATGTATTTTTTTTGACAGGTTTGTATTTTTAATACACTTTTTATATTTTTGATACATACTGTTTACTCACTTACACTAATAGCTTTTTTACATTGGAAAATATTCACACCTTTCTAAACTCATTTTTAATGCATTAAAAATACGAAAAAAAAGAAGTGTCATAGGGGCTTAACTAGGGCATCCGCTTTTTCATTGCCTTTGCAGCCCTATGACCCGGGATCCAAACAAGGGTAACTTGATTGAGAACGCCCAGCTTATCAAGAGCAGGTTGGCAGCCCCAAACTAATTTAGACTTGGTCCTACGGCCCTAATTGCCGCTTGACTATCAGAGAAGATAAAAATCCGTTCTTTTTGGTAGACCCTTCTTAAGTTCTCATGAATGCATGCCAATATAGCGTACACCTCTACTTGGAAGACAGTTGCTAGGTGCTTTTGCTCCATTTGCCCTGCGCCCACACCTGTCTCTGTTTTGGAGACATGATATTCAGTCCAGAGCTTTGGGATGCTAAACTTGATGACAGATTCATTTCAAAATCGGGTTCGCTGGAGGGACAGTGGCGAGAGGCTTGGAATGAATCCTGGTTGTATACCGGAAAAAGCTGGCTCAATCCCGGATTTTCTTATGTGAAAGATATGGGCTTATAGGTAAAAATCTATGTTCTTTCGACTTTTTTATCGAGATAATATCGAACTGCAATGTCTAGTCGAAATGATAGTAGAAAGAAGAGTATAAGAACTTCCAACGGGTGGTTTTACCACGATAGAACGTTACCTTCGAGATCGAGTAAGAAATTGCTCCCTCGATTATTGACCTTAATATATGTAACAGGAAAAGTGTAGGCAATTTCTGTAAAGAGGGAATACAAAGGAAAATGAATATTGTCTTGGTTGAAGAAATGACTGTCACTGCGTGGAAACGAACCACAGACATCTTGAATGGTAGTCAACATAGTTAAAAAAAAATTATGAATTGAATTCACGACCTTAGCTATGGTAGCTACGACACCTTATTCTTAAGCTATTGAAGCTATAATTAAAAAAAAAAATAAACACAATCCACTTTATAAAATCCCATTGAAATAACTAGAGCAAAAATTTCATTTCGAAATTTTAAATCTATTTTTAAAATATTTTTTTCAATTAAATTTCAATTCTTATTATTCATTCTCATAAACAATACATTTTAACACGAAATGTTGTTTACATCCTTTTCTGTGAATACCTGTGAAATTTCATAATTTTAAAATCAAATAAAACAAAAAAAATGTTTTTTATCTAAATACAAATTCGTAGACGCCAGTTGGTAAATCTATAAATATTTAAGCGAACTGCACGTGGATGTAGATTAAATGTCTAAAAATAAAATAAATTTTCAAAATCAGCGCCAACAAAATTTCACGCATGTTTTTTCATTTCATTTTATTTATTTATTTATTTTACTTTGATGCGCAAAGTTTATAATCCTTGAAGGTCGAATAATGTACACATTAAATTATGTTAATGATTTAAAAAAAAAACTGAAGAATTTTTTTTGTGAACGAAGAAAATTTTGTCACACTTTTAATAAGATTTTTAAAATTAATAAATTTCGTTTAAATTCGAATCTAATTTGTGATTAATTTGTTTATATATTTTTTTTTTATTTTCATTTTAGTTTATCCGGACAAACTTGGCTACAGTTGCAGCAACAGAAATTACGAGCCAAGAAAGGACAACAATATTCTGCCGATCGTAAATATTTTGATGAGGTGATACACACGGAAATTAGGAATAGACCGTTGAGGTAATTATTTACTTATTAATATCAAGGATTACATTTTAATTATTTTAATTTTGTTTTTGTAGAACTAGACCCGTTCAACGTTATGATGGATACGCTAGTGATACAGCTGCTTTTGCAGATGAAGTGGACTACCGGAGACCACTTCATGTACAAACACCCAGCAGGTGGATTTTTTTTTAATTTTGATAAAATAATTATTAATTAAAAAAACTAAAATTTAACATATTATTGTAGGTCACCTGAACGAACATTTCATACAGTAACAACGACAACGACGGTAACTAAAGAACGACCATTTGTAGCTGTTAAAAGGGCTCATGAACAAGCTAGACAAGAAAGAATTGGGGTAAGACACGCTTTAGCACTAATTATAATTATTATTAAAACAAGCTTTGTTAGAATTTGAATATTTAGAAAGAGTTTTAAAAGTTTTTTTTAATTTTTATCATATTATAACAAAACATTTTGTTCATGCTTTATTTTTTTTGTTTTTTTTTATAAAACAACGTGTTACACATGTTTTGTTTTTAATGTAGTCACCACCATTGTCACCACTTTCTGTTTTAAATGCTTCACCTAATGGTCAAATTGCACAGGCCCAAAATGGACTTTTATCAATGGCAGATTCACCACGTAGCGGGCAAGTAAGATTGGTAAGTAAAACGTAATTTTGTTATTAATTTTTTATTTTACTTTTTTTTAACTAAGTTTGAAAAAAAAACTGTAAATAACATTGCTGACATTTTTTTGCAATTTTTTTTTGTTAGAAATTCTTGTTTTTTATTGTATATATATTTTATATAAATAGTTACTTAATAGTACTTAGTTTGTAATTTACTAAAGGTGGTTTTAAATCATATAGAAAAAGGCTTAAAAGAATTTAATTCGGTTACGCAGGTTTTATTCATTTATTTATTTTTAAACTACATAATTAATAAAACGGCATTTTAGCACCTAAACCACATATAACTATTCATTTTTGGCATTCAAACCCACCGATTTTTCACAATTTTAGGCAATCGAACAAGAACGCCATTTCAAAAAAGGGCATTCGACAACTTTAAACCTTATGGTCGTAATCTCCGCTTTGCTATGTGGTATGGGGAGCGGTCATTAAATCGATGCTGTGTAAACTGATTTCAGCACAGCCTTTGATCGAATGGACCACGTTATTTTAATAGCAAAATTATTAAAATTTGGAATGACAGCTTCTGCCTTGGAATAAATAAAGTTATATCTGAAATGAAATAACTTCCGGCGTTCCTCAGGGCAGTCATCTTGGTCCTTTTCTTTTCAATATTTTCATCTTCAATTTATCTGAAAAGTTAGTAAATATTCCACACCTCTTTTACGCGAATGACCCCACAATATAAGTGTCATTAAGTCCCAAGCTGATGTTTCCTTCTTGCAGTCAAAACTCAATGCCTTAAGGGACTGGTGCACCACCAGTAAATAGCAACTTAACACCAGAAAATGTCATGCAATTACCTTCTCCCCGTAGGAAAAACGTACAGGAGCTGTACTAT
The DNA here is from genome assembly GCA_963855945.1 of Thereva nobilitata. Classification (NCBI taxonomy): domain Eukaryota; kingdom Metazoa; phylum Arthropoda; class Insecta; order Diptera; family Therevidae; genus Thereva; species Thereva nobilitata. Next base: position 80,754,410 of record OY979697.1, read on the forward strand.
TATCTCAATGACGTGTTATTGAATCTGGTTGATCATATCTTAGGTTTAGGTGCTGTCATAGACAATAAACTAAACTTCAACCAGGACTATGATAATATTACTGCCAGAACCACCAAGCTTCTAGGCTTCATAAAGAGAAGGGCTACAGAATTTGGCAATGTATGGTTTGCCAAAACATTCATCTGCTCATTAGTCCGTCCTATCTTAGTTTATACATGTCTTATCTGGGATCCCAAATTCCACGTAAATAGTAAAAGGACTGACTCAGTGCAGCAGAAATTTCTCCCCTTTGCCCTGAGAAATCTACACGACCCGTGTGATTACCAAAATCGATCACACTACTTGGCTTAAAGTGCAATCACGCAAGTGTAATTCGAACCCATGACTTTTGAAATAGGAGCTGGAACATCTTACAACTTAGCGACATTTTTATTGGTCTTAGCATTTTTCACAAATGGGAACATATCACTCAGTAAAAGAAAGAGGAATAAAAAATTATTTTACGAAGTTAATGATTAAGTTTAAGAATGGTCTCTTGAAAATTAATTGACTGCTCATGTAAAAACCTGCCTTGAACCAGCAATCTCAGTAGTTTCTTTATAACTATTTTAAAATAAAAAACCACTAGTCTCTATTTATGTTGGAAACTCAAACTGGCACACGTAATTTAGTTATTCCAAGTTAGCTAAGCACTAATATTGAAAAACCCCTCTAAAACATACTTATGCGCAAAAAAAGATTCGATTTATAATATACTGTATATATTCAATCATTTTACATTATCTTTTTTAAAATAATCTTCCTTTATTTTTTTTATTATTTTTATCATCACTTTTTTTAATCATCACATAGGAGCCCGACAACATGACAAATTTTCAAGATGATAACAATTCACTAGCATGTACAAATGTTAATAATTATAAACACATAATCAATAATAACCACGACAACAATACAATCAACGGCACTGATCATAATAATCATCACAATATTAACATAATACATCATAAAATTGAAACGAATGCTCATCCTCCAATAGATAGCCATAAAGATGACACCACAAATTTAACTAGTATAGCTGCATGTGGGCAATTAGCTTTAGATAAATTGCTTGCTTCATTAGCGGCTGAAACCGTATTGATGGAACAACAATTGGCGCAGACCAATGGAAATCATAAGGAAAATGAAATTATTACAACAACTACTACTAATAACAATAATAATAATAATAACAATAATGATTTAATAAAAGATGTTGAAACGGTTGAACTTCGTCGTGCTAGATATGCTGCGCAAAATGATAATTTTAATAAAATTAATGGTGAAAGTAATACTTGCCAGAATCAATCGAAAGCTGATCAAGAATTAATGGATGTTATAGCAGATTTAATTGATTATACAACTTTCGATGGTCTGCGCCAGATGAGCTTCAACAATGGTTGTAGTGATAGCTTAAGTAACAATAGTAATAGCAATAGCAATAGTTCTTCAAATGGTATACATAGACGCTTAGCATCTGAGCACGAGAACAGTTCATCTATTTCACCAAGTCTATCTGAAAGGAGCAATTTTGCTCTTTGGCATGATCAGGTAAGTAGTAGATGTTTTAACAAAAACAATTTTACTAATTAACTAGGACCCATTATAGCATGTTCCATACGTACTAATTTTCAACTATTAAATTTCTTGTATTTAGATTTTACTTAAACATATTTTTTTTTATTGTTTCAAAAATAAATTAAATATAAACATTTTTTTTATTAATAGACTCGTGAAGAATCATTTTCATCATATCGATCAGAAACTGATCCAGAGCTGTCCATTGCTGGTTCACCACGGCCAGAAACTCCGGCATTCCCAGTTACCCCGCGTACACCATATGGCCTTAGCAGCAACGGCAGCGTTAGCCCCGCTCTTCCACCCAAGAGTCCGACATCACAACGGTAAGTTTTTATCAAAATAACTTTTATAATAAAAAATACACTATTTAAAAAAAACCAAGCTTTAATTAAAATTAAAATTTATTTTTTCTTTAAATATTCTTCATTTTTGCAAGACGGTTATATAACTCGACATGGTCTCTTAGGAGTCAAAAATATTCAACATCGACTTTAGACACGAGGTTAGAAAATGCATTGGAATTGACAAGAATTGGTTTGAGTAGCATTTGAGAAACAAACAAAAAAATAAATAATTAAATAAGAGTATCCCACGTACCAAGTATTACTAATTATACTTAATATTAATCAACAAACAAAAAAATCTAACTTAACAAATTAAACAATTTCTGAGATATAAAAAAATTCGCACGAATTGCATCGAACTTTATAAGGGACCTAAAATATAAATCACGATTGCTCTTTTAGACTAAAATACTAACAATAATTTTGGATATGTTAAAGTGTAAATCTTATTTTTTTTAACAATAGTATATTATGTGTTCGTCGTTCGTTTTTTTTTTTCACTTTTGTATGTTTTAGTTTATTATTTTTGATTGTGTTATCCTATTTTTGAAAATATTTTGTATTTATCGATCAAAAAAACAAAAGAGAATTATTGTATCTTCTTAAAAAATTTAATTTTCGAGATAATTGCCAACATACTCATACGTGTAGATATGTTATACATGGATCAATATCGTTTTCGATTAAATATTCTGCCACAAATTCTAAATTCAGAGCTCTATCCTGCATAAAACTATTTTTTAGTTGATTTAATCCTTCAACAAAAAAGAAGTTCGTAACTTAAACCACTAATTCGAATGATTCCCAGACAAAAATGTCATTAAGCCCATAAAATCAAAATCAAGTTACAGCATCAAAAATGTTAATATATCAAAAATTGTCCTAACCTAAGTTTATACTAGATTATCAAATCAACACAATCCTTGCGTAACGACCAGTTCATTCTCAATTGACTTCATTTTCTTAATGTTGAAGGCATCTTTTTATTTTTCCTCCTATATTCTCCTTTAAAATTATCTGAATGATATATTCCTGGGATAATGGATGCTGCATTGTCAAATTTCATCTCCTTCAACATCTATTAGATGACATGAGACGTCGAAATGAACATTTTAACTCTCTACTCGATATGGTTAGATCATCATATTGTTAGTGAGTTCAGCGCCTAGATATAAATTTGTTGAAGTAGCTGAACCTAAGTAATGTGCTGTAACGCTCAAGTTGAATATATCATTAATAAAAAGGATCGCAGTCCTGACCAGGGTGCAACAAGTTCAATTAAATGTAGATATACGTGCATGTTTTCTTGTATTGACCTCCTGCACTATAAAAACAATTGAAACCTGAAATATCCTTTACAACTAATGAGAAATACCAGTCCCACTAGTGAAGAACCCTTCAGACCAATCATAAGAAAGCCTATTTGGGATTCAGATTATTTCATCAATCAACAGTCGCATCGATTGAGTGCGATCAAGTCATCAAAACAACCAAAATCCTCGACAATATTAATGTTATATACCGTCAAGTAACTTTTGGCTTCAACAATAACTATATTTCCTGTAATTTTAAGCATGTGCACTAATTGTAAAACGGTACAATACTTCCTAAATAGTATTGACAGAAATTCCAAAATTTAAAAATGCTCACCAGAAATACACATGAATCGTTTATGATGTATCATTTGCATGTCCAATAATTGTTCATATAGCTGAAATACTACTATTTCGTTACTAAACCATTCACTCGCTACTTCCTAATATATGTATGTATGTTTAATGTATGGGCATCATAATGTCTGTAGAAAATTTTAATTGGTGAGTGGAAATAAGAACAATTCTTGTTCATATTTTAGCTGAATTTTATTAAATTAAATATGTGCTGTTTTGATCGATGGCTATCTTTTCATTAATGCATCGTTATAAAATGCCTGAGGTCAGTACAATCCTGTTTTAAACTTCTCTTTATTCTTTTAAAAAATTTCACTTATCATCATGATCTAAGATCAGAAATATACGATGAGCATACATCAAGGCTTCCAAGCATCCAAACTGTCTCAATTTTTGTTGATCCGTCAACGATGTATCTGCTCTGACGCTGTTATAATGAAAAACAATGCTTTTCTTATTGAGAAATTCTAGTCATACTTCTTCTTTAATAGCATCATTTTTTACAATAAAGATCAGAACCAATCCTATTACCAATTTGTATTACAAAATTATGGAATACTACCTTTTAAATATAACTAACAAACAAAATCATGCCCGTTTACGTCTAGGTTTTGACCATTTTATTCATAGGTTTCCTCTAGTTTTTCCGTAATTGATCAAACGGAGCGAGTCTTTCACTATCAACCTTGTACTACTACTCCTCTATTTAATGTGGAGCAAATAGTAAATTTGAAGTAGCACCTAGTATTGGTGGCTATTGATATGTACTTCTTCGATATCTTTTAATTGAATACAGTTACTTTTTTCCTACAAAGAAAATAGATTCCTAAGATTTCTAACAAAATCCATTCTAGAAATTCCTAACATTGGTATTGATATAATCTGTATAAAAAGTACGCCACAAGTTAAGTTTAAACATGGCAACAGTCTCGTTTTAATTTGGAATTCGTATTATTTCCCTCGACAACTTCGCAACAAAATATATTAAATCCTTCGACATACCCAAAAAGTTATCTAAAATAAATAAAGCAACTCTCTCTGCTCTTCAGTTAATCTTAATTTCTTATGAGCAATCGATTTTAATTCACATTTAAAATTACTCAACTAAGAAAATACTTAACAACTGATATATTCTAAAAGCCACTCATTGACAAATCTCTGCAAAAAGCGTTCTTCCATTAAAAACAATAAATAAAAAAAATATTTAACCAAATCCTTTGTTTAAATCTCATACATAATATTATTAATGTCCCATGATAATCTATAAATCAATGGATGATAATCAAAAACCAAGTGCATGTGGTCTATTCATTACGCACGTCATAAAGAAATGTCTCATGTGTTTGAAAAGTCCCTATGCACCAAACAAAATTGATGGTTAAATATCATAAAAACACAAAACTTACCGGCATTCCGCTTCCTTTTGTAGCAAGGACCTCTATACTGGAGCGCAAAAGAATCAAATGCACGAAATAATCAATCAGAATGATGTAATCTCATACACAACACGAAGAAACTCGAATGCTTCAACGTCTAATAGTGAGCCGCAGGAAGTTGCTCCGCACCATGTCAAGTAAGTTTTACCTGGAGATTATGTTACACACAAAAATATTAACTACTATTACTAATTTATTTACAGATTTGTTCGTGATTCGTCGAAATACTGGTATAAACCAACAATATCACGAGAAGAAGCTGTCGGTCTCTTAAGAAATGCAACACCTGGAACATTTATAGTACGAGACTCAACAACATTCAAGAATGCCTTTGGTTTGGTAGTACGTGTATCACATCCTCCACCTGGCGTAACATCTGCTGGGCAATCCGGAGATGAGCTAGTACGACATTTCCTAGTTGAACCAACAACAAGAGGTGTACGATTGAAAGGTTGCGCCAATGAGCCAGTTTTTACATCATTGTCTGCCCTAGTATATCAACACTCAATAACACCTTTAGCCTTGCCATGCAGGCTCATCATTCCTGATAGGGTATAATCACCGGCTTAATACCTCTTCCTTACTTTAAGTAATTTTTGAATTATGTTGCAGGATATCCAAGCTGTTGATCAAACACCAGCTCAAAAGCAACTTTTGGCTCAAGGAGCGGCGTGCAATGTCTTTTATTTATATGCATGTGATACAGAATCTTTGACTGGAGAAGAAGCTGTTCGCAAAGCAGTTAGTCAATTGTATACGTCAAAGCCATTACCAGCACCAACTGAGGTTCACTTTAAGGTTTCACTTCAAGGCATCACTTTAACAGATGTTACCCGACAGAAATTCTTTAGGTGAGTTGATTACTTGTTAAACATTATTATTATTGTCTGTAATTAGGTACCTATTGTAAGAGTATTCTAGCAAGAGATTGATGCACACAATTTCCCAGTTATTTAAAAGTTGCGACAAATAGATTTGTTGAAGATATCTCTAAAAGTATAAATAGCCTTTAATGACTGTATTCACCAGAACGTTTGGCTCAGTCTCTGACTTTCTGCAAAATGGCAACGCAAATCATAATGTTAATTACTCTGCGCATATAGGTCCAGCAGCCAACCTATGGATCCTGCAACTTATTCTAAGTTCATTGTCTTCAGTAGTAAATTTCAGCAAAAAACGTCCTACTAAGTACATATACTAGTTATTATGTATATGTTGTTTTTACATAACTAAAATTTCCCAGAATAACAATGCTTAAAAATAAGAAAGGCGGAAGGCAAGACGGCCAAAGAACTAGTTCTGAATATGTAGATGAATACTTTAGGGGTTGGTCAACAGCAAAGCATAGTAGAAAACTTGGAACTAGAGGGAGAACTAGTGGGAGGCGAATTATGAAAGCGGTTGGCGTTGGAGTATTCACTATGAAAGAAGTTCTAGAGAAGGCAAACGAATTTAATATAAATATGCATTCACAAACGCATATGATAAGGAGATGTTCCATCTTTCATACTAGTTAAGGTAGCTATAGGAAAAATGATCAGAGACGCAGGATTCTAATACCAGAGGCAGTATTTTGAGCAAGTTCGTATAACTATTACCGTATGCTAATGAAATTGTAATGCTAGCCAGACCCGCTGGAGATGGGTAAACTGGACGAACACAGAGACCCAGGGCGTAAAAAAATAAACAAATGGTGGCGTAGAAGAAGACTTACGAGCTCTGGGTATAATTCATTTGAAACATCAAGCCAGGGATCGACAATTCTGGACGAGGATGTTACAGGAAGGAAAGTCTGTAGAGCTAAATGTTGATGAAATTTCAAAATTTCTATCTAGTTATCTTGCGGTGTCGTGAGCGGAAATATGCCAAGCTGTCACCTTAGAAAAGGTGCGATGGGCTGTGTGCAATTTCTCCCCGTAAAAGTCACTAGGTATAAACAACATAATGCCAATTATGCTACACGTATGACATTATAGGTTAGCACATGGTCCAACTGCTGCGGGCTATTCATCAATCGGGAAAAGACAGAACTAATGCTTTTCACCAATAGCACTAAAATACCCACCTTCCGTTCACGGTGGAGTACTGAGCCTATCCCAGTCAGCTAAGGTCCAAAGCTAAACTGGAGGCTCAATATCGAGCTTTCTCTGCCTGTACAGACATTTGACAAGAGATGGGGTTTAAAACCGCACATGGTGGACTGGCAATACCCGGGAGTGACTAAACCAGTGTTGGTATATGGCTCCGCCGTATGGTGTGTCACCAAAGAGTATAACAGATGGAGACTGGGTATAGTCCAAAGAATGGCTTGCCTTGGAATAACGAGCGCCATTTGTACGACCCCCACGGAAGCGCTTAACGTAATTCTCGACATGTTGCCACCTGATTTATACATCTGGACGGCCGATTGAGGATATAAACTCTAAAGCTCTTTCCAACAATGATAAAAAACAATATAACCTTATTTGTAACTGATACTGTTAAAGTATAATAAATATTTTTTCTTTTATATCACAGAAAACATTATACAGCAAATGCAATTTCATTTTGCGGTCTAGACCCAGAAAGACGAGTATGGAGCGTTAAGTCAACAGATGGAGATGTTCCGGTCAATAATAAGTAAGATGATTAAGATATATTAAGTTTCTTAAGAAATTGTTTAATCGCATTTCATTTTTATTATTCCAGAACAATATTTGCCTTTGTTGCCAGACGTTCAGCATCATCATCTGATAATCAGTGCCATGTATTTTGCGATTTATCACCAAATCAGCCAGCTACAGCAATTGTATCTTTCGCTAATAAAACGTTACCGACAGAAAAAGTAATTACTACTGACCATATATAAGTGAGAATACAAAAAAAGAAGAATTTAATTAACTAAAATTATAACAAAACAAGCAAAAAAAACACTCGACAAATCAGAGTGTAGTTCTGTACCCCGTGGAAGCAATATTTAATAATGTATTTATATATTAATGAAAAAGCAATTTTATAGAACAAGTGAAATTTTTTTTCGGTTTTTTGGATAAAAACTTTTAGCCAAAAAAAAAATAATTAACAAATTTAACTAATTGTTGAATAATGCACAAACTCTCGTCGTAAAGTTTTTAGTCTTTCATTTTTAAACATTTAGATTTTTAATGATTAATTTTATTCATTTATATTTTTTGCAAGAAGCCGCCTAATGTTTAAAAATTGAAGCTGCAGAGTTTGTTTGTATGGAATTTTTCTTAAATGTAAAAATTAAGAATACAAGCTATCAACAGCTTTAATAATGTTATGTCTTTAAAGATTTTTTTTTATATAAGATGACGATCGAAATCCAAACAGAATAATAGTCTGTACTAATTTGTGTAGCTATATTAATTATTATTATTTTATTAAAATAATTGTTTATAAATTCTATTTTTAAAAATAACTAATTTTAAATCAAATTTATAAATATCGATTTATAATTTGAAACGAATCAGCGCTCGCCCAAGGTCTTATTTTTACTGAAAATAACTCTTACTTGGTGCCTTTTCAAAGTGTAAGTAAAATGGAAGTAAAATAAACAAAAGAATAAAGTAAAAATAAAAATTTAAATATTTTATATGTATGTAGCCAAGCACATATTATTTACACTCGCACTTAGAGTAAAGGCCTTATTTTAGTGGCTGTCAGTGAAGAATTATAGTCATACCTACTGCGAAAAAAAGAAGAAAAAACAAGAAAAAGATTTTAAATCAAAATTTTTAGGAAAAAATAAAATAATATAAAAACAAAAAATAGTAACATTTAACCCCATTATATAATGTGACCTTAGATATTTTTCTTTTTGATATAATAATAATAACCACAAAAATAAAAAAAACATTCTTAAGCAAATAACGATGAAAAAAGAAAAAGAAATTCATACTAGTCCACAATCTACAGTGTTTTTTTATACATATATTTTTTTTCGTTTTTAATTTAATTAAAAAATAAAATTTCAGAATAATATATTCTACTTACGTTTAAAATTTATGTTCTATTCTTAGATGTATTTACAAGCAAAGTTTATGTTTAAAATATAAATAAAATAAAAGTTCTTTATTTGTATTCTACTAAATTATTTGTACAAGTTAATGTAAAATTTTGTTGTAATCAAAAAAAAACAAACATAATAATATAATTATATATTTCTACTTATTTTTGGTAACAACACACAGTTTCAAGGATACCCGAAAAAATGCCCTAAAGCTTGCAAGGTGCATTTTATACGTTAAGATTTAATTACATAATTACACACTTTTAATGTAATATGTATGTATATTTACGTGGAATTGTAAATAGATTGAAGAATGTATTGCAAGTTAATAAAGAACTAATAAGAACATATTTTGTTTTATTTAAAGACAATTGAGAATCCTCGCAAGGCGTAAGTATCAATTGTTTTACAGTGAAAGCAAGACGTCCAGTCAGACTCCTTTTTTGTATCAAGTACCGACGATTCTATCGACAAGTGCTATGAGCAGCAAGATCTAGTCGAAAGAAATTAAAATTAAATACAATTTTCATCAAACATATACAACAAACGACACATGCAAGAAAATTCCTGTAAAGACGAAAGATCTGCAGCGGAACGAAATAATGGAAAGAGGATTATTTTGCGAAACTCAAATCCATGATCTGTGAAATGGTAGCCGGTCATAACTCTTCGACCATCGAGACCGACCCATGCCTAAGCATACAGATTTCCATTTAAATGGCGTCGGTCCACGGATAACTAAACGAAACAAAGATTGTTGCGATCCTTTTTTGTGATTTAACCACGTTAGTTTATTGAGCGATTTCTTTTTTTGATAAATCTTTGCGTATGATAATGTCGTACTATTGAAATAGTAACCTTTCTTGCGATTTCTGAATGGAAAGATCAACAAAAACACAGATTGAGCTTTATTTTTATGTAGACTCCTCATTTCATTCCAATGTTTACTTAAGGAATCTAGTCTCGACTCCTGAGAAAACTAGAGCTTATGAAACCCGAACAGGTCTGTTCTCACGATATCAGCTGAAGGATCACGGTTAAAATCGGCGTGTGGGCCCTGTCAAAAACAAGAAAATTTTGATCACATACTCAACCCTCAATCTCGAAAACTATTGGTTCTACTCGGTTCAGCTCGTTCCACCACCAGCAATCTACTCGACTTCACTTCTTATGCTGTCGAGGGCTTCGTTTCCAGTTGCCAAACTGATTGCGTTTACATTGATTTTAGTAAGGCATTTGACACAGAACTCCATTATAATTCTTTAACCAAGAAAGTTAGGCAAGTTTTCCGTGGATCCAAATCTGCAACCATTGAAGCGTCATCCGGTGTTCCTCAAGGCAGTCATCTTGGTGATCCCCTGTTTATTCTGTCAATTGATGACATTGTTCCCAAATCAAGAATTAGTTCGATGTCTCTGTTGATTGAGTTGGACATGAGTTCACGATGGTGCAGACAAGTTCTGGCGCGTGCTTGTCTCACATTATCGAAACCATAGGAGTAACTTAGAGTACCGTCGTCGGCAAAGCTGTGAAGTGAGTTGGAGGGGATTGAGAGCAGGTCGTTTATAAAAACTATGAAAAGAGCTGGTGGAAGAATTGAGTCCTGGGGAACACCAGCGGAGACGGTGTGGGGGTTGGATTATACGCCATCCAATACTACCTTGATTTAACGGCCAGGAAGAAAGGTCTTAATCCAGTTCTTTAGAACAGAGTCAATACCAATCAATACCTTGGAGTTTAGTCAACAGAGAAAACTCCTAAGAATAATAGGGGGAATATTGTCGGGCCAGTGGATTTGTTGGAGTCACGCTCTTTGAGACATCTATACACTTCACGCGTCCTGAAGAAAACTACACTCGATGGTGGTGAGTTGCATGGCAGTATCGTGTAAGCAAGAATTTGCGGCGAACAGAGATGCAAGTAGGTCGGTCATTGATTTGCTTTCTGTTAGCACCTACTTATTGTGAATGAATGGGGGTGTTGTATGTGAAGTGAAATTCTTCCTAACGGAGGTTGCCAAGGACCAGAAGTTTTCACTGCCAGCAGTGTAGTTAATAATAAGATTACCTCTCAGTCTGTTATCGAATGATTCTTTGACTTTCCTGATGGTGGATTTACAGGAGTTTCTCAACCTGATGTACTCACATCGAGATGATTCACCCGGTGAATGTCAGTACTCTCTGTAGGCGGATTCTTTGGTTTTAATTGCGTTCATACACTCCAGATTAAACCATCCATTAGGCCTAAGCTTTATGGATTTGGAGGAATAAGGGATGAATAAACGCATTCCGGTCAATATAATTTCGGTAATACAGAGGGCGGTAAAATTGTCATCGCGGTTCTGGAAACACAGATCCCAGTCAGCAGCTTAGAAAAAACGAATCAGCCTCCACCAGTTGGCTTTCCCATAATGCTAAACAGTACTCCTAGGAGCAGAGGTGGCTGGGGTAGGAGATGGATACGGCAAGTGAGCGCTGACTAGACAGTGATCCGAGTTGCCTATAGGCGGTTTATTCTATTATTAAAAATTAACCTATGCCTGATTGGCATAATTACTTAAGGAAGGATGACACGACATACAACACATTGATCCAGATGGTTCCCCATTAATCAAGAGAAAGGACATCATTTATTATTTGACTCAGCGTTTTCCCGCACACGACCAAGCCAATAAATGGCTCAGCCTCATAGATTTTGGAGCGATTGAAAATCCGACTCGGCAGCTTAAGACGGCGAATCCATATGAAGTTCCCCAAACACGGTGAGCTTTTGGCTTGGCTTGGGGCAATTTGGATTAATGAATCGCTCGTGTATGTGGGCCTTTAAGGGAAGAATATAAATGGATCCGAATGAAGTCAAATATACAAAAACATTAAAATTAAAATTTATCCATTTTATTAATTACACATATACAATATTGCAAACATGATTTCTTTTTTTTTCTTGTTCAAAATAATATTTACATCAATGTGACACATATATCCACCTTAGTAAATAATCATTAAGCAGTTTCCGTTATTTGTTATCCAAAAACAAAAATAAAATAAAATAAAATAAACATACATTTATATAAAATGGCATCCGTCATCATAATCAACCACCGTTCTCTTGTTTTTCTTTCTTTTTAATTTTTATTTGATAAGTAAAATATACGTTTAAAAAATTTCCTTTTATCTTGTATTTTTTTATTTTATTTAATTTTCTTTTAATTTTTGTTTTAATCTTACTTTTTTCTTCATCATCCACTAAATTTTTCATCATAAAATTATTTTCTTTAATTAAGGTTTTTTTTTCATTATTTGTTTATCTATGAAGCGTTATGTTATTTAGGTTTAATTCGATTGCGTTCCGAGTACGTTTATTATACTGAGTTTCACAGTTACATATTTCAACAAAATAAAAAATGTTTTTATTTTTGTTGTTTTTTGTTTTTCTAAATTTATTTAGAAAATTGTTTTCACACCAAAAGCTATTCGGGGGAATTTACGTTTTTAGCGCTTAAATATCGCTTATTTTGTTTTTTTTATTAATTTTTACGTGCTATAAAAATGCTAACAAAATGAATTAGGCCTATGAGTTTATATCAATATTGTTTATATATTCAATATTTGATATTGATTTTGATTGAGAAAATGTTTTTATTTATTAATATTTATTGCGTGGTTTTATGCAAGCACAATATGTTAATACTTTTTACTTTAATCACATCAGAGGAAAAATCATCATTAAAAAAATTGAAATGTGTTTCATTAAATTACATCTGGTAGTGTAGTTATAATTATTTTATTTAAACAGAAGAAATAAACGAAGTTTCTGCCATTCTATTCAAGCTTCATCAAAAATTTATCTTAAATTCAAATCAGGCATCAATTTACTACCTTAATTGAAGGCAATTAAAGGAACTGAGCAAATAAAGCGTTCACTTCTGTTATTTAGGAGAAATACGTATATCCTCGTATGAAGGGACTCCATACTTTAAAAACATAAATTAACTAACACCGTCCATTCTCAACCCTAGAAGATGTATTTAGCATAAACTAGAGCACTTTCAGGCAGCTGAAGTGTGTTACACCGATCGATGATTCTATTAGTTTTTTAATATGGACATCGATGGCTTAGATCAAACCTTGTTTGTGTTAGTAATTAAGAGGAAAATATTTTAATTTATACAAGATCATAGGCCAGCTGGAAGACCAAGAAAAAAATTGAAGGACGCAGTAACAAGAGGTGCAGAAAGGATCGTTTTCTACGATCATAACAGGAAACGCACCGCTGAAAACCGAGCAAACTGGAGAATATCTTGAGAGGAGGTCACGGCTAGGTATGGGCTATAGCGCAATAGGGAGGAAGAAGAAAAGTTGACTATTCAATGGACAGTACAAAGGGAGCTTACTGCAAGAAATTCAATGTGCTTGATAAACTGCGACCTTCGATCTTGTTTCATTTTGAAAACCAAATTGATGTTTTTTTGAAAGCCCAATTGATAGATCCTTCCACAACAATCAACGTCAAACAGAAAGCTCTAGTAAAAAGATAGTAGTGAGCAGAATGAAAGAATAAGCAGCGCCGACACGCAATCATATTCCTCCCTCAGTTCCCATCCAATATACACGTCGAGACAAAATGCTCATTTTGTAATCTAACAGGAAACGGTTTACTCGCTATGATTCGAGGCGATGGCAGAAGGGAGAGGTTAATCAAACTTCTGTTAAGAGGAACAACCAATAAGGGAATAATTACATGGCTAACGAGAAATGCGAGGGCTATAATTCTGCCACTCGCTCGAACCCTTCGCACTCAAATGGCAGTTAGAAGCTTAGCCTCTAGACTATCGAGGCCGACAATATGAATGATAATGATGTGAACAAATTTAGGGGCGCTGCGTCTACGGAGGATATTCTTCTTTAAGTCCGATTCTCACGGAACTAAACCTGGAGCCAATGCTCGTATTCCTGCCACTCTGGACTTCGACAAATCGTTTATGACAATTATGAAACGCCGGTCAGAATGGCAGCATAGCAGATCCCATTTTAGAGGAAATACGGCCTTTTGGAAACGGACGGTTCCATAACCGATAATAAGAAAGGGCTGAACGTATATGGCCCAAGGTGAAAAATAACCTCTACCGTGTGTGCCGAGACATGTATTAGCTCCAAATATCTCTAAAATTGTTATTTTCTTGGACAGTCAAAATTTCCTGTTGGCCATTAAATCCCACAGGGTGTCATCAAAAGACCGTCTTGGATTGTCACCTATCTCTGATATCCCTTAGCAGAAACAACAATGTTACGCTGATGTGGATACCAGGCCACGAAATCGAAATTGCCGATGGTCTGACTAGAATAGGGACAAACTCATGACTTGTTATGTCATGTCATGTTAGCCAGCTCCCACCTAAGCTCGGCCATCAGGAATTGGGTCGACGAGTGCCGCGGCTGGCATATGTGCAAAGTGTGCAACTGCACAGGGCCCCGTGTATTTGGGGCCGCGCGAGCGAAAAAATTTTTTCCAATAAAAATCATTTGAATTCATTATTTGTATTTTTACTTCATTGAAAGGGCCACATAAATGATTATGGGCACACAAATCAGCATATGAGGCATAATTCTGTCGCTCGGACGGGTCTGTATGAAGGGAAATCCGCGAGCGAAGCGAGCCAAAAAATTTTTTGGACTCTCGGGGGCCCCTCGCTGAATTTTTGCACAGGGCCCCCAATTGTCTGGCCGCGGCACTGGGTCGACCAGAGGCTCTATTCTCCAACGAAACGGACGAAACTGTATTCTCTATTACAATATTGGCATTAGTTTTACATGAAAATGTAACAATCTTTTACTAAAATCTGTTTCGTTATCGGATGGGATTTAACAATATTGTAATAGAGAATAGGGCCCCAGTTATTTCGTCCTAGCTCGACAAAGCTAAAAGATTTATTCAAATCGACCAACCTAAAGCGTGCAAACTGTTCGCTCAATTATTATCTAAGCAGAATAACGCTGGTAGTTGATTGTAGCTGTCGGTTCTGCAGAGTCTTTTCCCTCGCGACTTTCCTACTCTAATGGAGATTTAAGATATAAATCGCATATCAATTTGAGGCTATATCAAAAGCCGAATAAGGTGATGATTTCACACAGTATTCTTAAGCGGATCCACAATGAAGTTCTACCTATGACAAAGTAAATTTACAAATGGTAGTTGTTTTGAGTTAAATGTTTATATTTATTGTTTAGCTGACAGAACGGCAAAGATACTATACTATAAGTGAATTATATCAAGTTGGGTTCATATTTGAATCTATCTTGCTAACGAAGCAGGTCTAAAACAACAAAACAGAAGCTAACAGAACAGAACATCTAGTCTATAATATTCTGATTAAAATAATCACAATATTTTATAAAGGAAATAGGTTTAATAAAAGAAATGCTTTTAAAAAAACGAATATAACAAACACAATTATAAAAACATTTTCTCAAAATCTTCAATCTATTCAAATCTGTTCGTCGGCCAATTTCAATACGTTAAATAGAAACACAACCAAAGCTTATATCACACAAAGAGAAAAATTTCAACATAGAATATTTTATTTTATATAAACATGCGAATACAAAAAGGGTTTTTAACGGCAAATCTAGGATTTCATTTTTCATATTTAAAAAATCCGTTTATTTATACAACCATTTAATTGTTTTAAAATGCAATATTTTTATTTTTTTTTAAAAAGTAACTTATTTCACTCGTTGCATCCATTCCTAAAATAAATCATTCATTTTGCTTGTTGTATTTTGTTATAATTATTATTATTATAATTTTTTTTTCGTTTTTCATTCTGAAAAAAAATTGTTTAATAATTAAATTTATTTTGTTGCATTTTATTTACGGACGGAAAATAAATGAGAGAGAAAGAAAGAATAAAATATGCATTGTTATACATTTCTATCATATATATATTTTGCATAAATTTGTTTTTTCAAAGTTTATTACTTAAACTTTTTACTTAAATAATTTGAAAAATTGTTACACGGCTTTTTTATGTTTATTTTGTTTTTTTTAAAGAAGTAAGTGAGTGCGTACATTTATATAACATTCCCCTTGATAGCTATAAACACACAAATATATGTATAACAAATATTTAATATCACGTTAAAATACCATTTCCATAATTTACTTTCTTAATATTTTGTTTGTTTTGTTTATTTTGTTCGTTTATCTTCATTTTTATTTTTATTAATCATTTCCATTCATATTTTTCTTTTTTAAATTTGTTTTTTATGTATATTTTCTTGTTCTAAAAAAATAAAAAATATATTTTATATTATTTTGTTTTTGCTTATCGCTTTTTTATACAAATATTTATAATTCATTTTATAGAAAACATATACATTCATTGTGTGTCTTTAATTCTATAATATAATTTATTTTCATTTTATATAATAAATAAATAATCACGTGCTAAAATCAGAAACAGAAATATGTAGAGATTCGTATTTACAAAGTTTTTGTTTTTTGTTTGTTTTGAGATTTATATAAGTTTCATTTTTTTTAGAGTTGTTTTTTTATTATAATTATACTTATTATAAGTTGATTAAAACATAATTTTAGTATATTTATTTTATTCGTAATGAACTAAAAGAATAAAAGCATAAAACAATTTTTTACGAGCATTATATTTTAGGTATACAATTTTTCTGCAATTTTCATTTTTTTTTTAAATTTTTTAATATCAATTCTATATGAACTTGTTTCTATCTAAGCGAAGCGATTTATTTACTTTATCGTAATTATCTTCTTTAAAATTGTGTAAAATAGATACTAGTAATAAAATGCAGCTATACTATGTTTATTGTAATGTTTTCGAGTAATGGTTTTCGATTTTATAATATAATTAATTAAGAAAATCGTCAGGAATTTTCCTGCTTTCAAATTGTAGGCGGGGATACTAATATTAGTTTTCATCTACGGAAACAAGCAAGGCAAGAGTTGGGAAAAGGAATCTACAAAGTACATAAAAAATGCTTTATTTATGGTTGAGGAGTTTATTTCAAAAAGAGGTCGTCGTAATTACCAAATGTAACAGACAAATAAGCTTGCCTTAACCATTTATAATTATGGCCCTTTTGAAATTATTCGTTTTTAAGAACTTTTCTTTGTATTGGCGCCACTTATTGTGTATAACATTCACAAAGTCGAGTTTTTAAATTTATTTATTTTTTTCGCACAAATGCAATACGCACAAATCGAATAGGACTTTTGAAGAAGATGAAACGGATGGACATGTGTCCAGGGTAATAGAGCCGGGAAACTGGGTAATACACAGGACAATGTGTCTGAGAGCTGGGTATCTTACCCATCAGCTATAGAGATCGTCCAATAAAATTCGTGCTTATATATATGTATATCCGCTGGGTTCATTCCCTTTTATTCCAGCCATCCTTTTCCGCACGCTACAGACAAAGAATTCGTTCATAAGTAGAACAACCCGACCGTGGAATAACCTTACAACATCCAAGAGTTCAAACTCAGGATTCATTACCATCTCCTTTGACCCCCACCTGACTCCTCGTACCCTGAAATCTCTTCTATGCTTCGAACTAAGGCGGATTCATACACGGCTCAATACATTGACTCAATTCCTACGCCAGTTGTTAGTTGATAGACGGGTGTTCAACCCCGCAAGCTTCACTCGGCACCTTCACGTCTTCTATCATAATATCTTTAATCTTTTACTATTAATGGGTTAGTGTTAGTTCGCATTTATTTTGTTTGTTGTATATTTATTAAGCCTGCTTCCAATGCACATATTCCCAAGCTGTCTATTTTCCTTTGCATGGCTTCTCTTGCATGAGCCAGAAGTGCGATATCATCTGCGTATTCGAGATCTCCAAGCCGTTCTACACTAATAAAGAATAATGGTGAAAGGAGGCAACCTTGTTTCACTCTAGTTGTCATTATTGGATAACTTAGTTGTCCATTTTTAGCTCTGCTTCATCGTATAGCATCATGATCATTTGAATTAATTTTCTTGGTATTATCATTTTTTATAGAGATATAAGAGATATACATATATAATATAGAGATATTACACTATATTAGAGCAGATATGTAACGAAGAAAGATTGCCAAATAAATGGAAGGAGGCAATAATTATTAACTTGCCAAAAAAGGAATTCTAAAAGAATGCGGAAATTGGAGACGTATGGTAGCATACTGGCCTCGATTATTCTTTGAAGAATCGAGGATAAAATAGATTGCCAGCTAAGAGAGGATTTAGAAAAAGCCGCGCCTTTTTAGATAACTCAATCACCTTAGGGTCAATAGTCGAACAATCGATAGAATGAAAGTCACCATTATACATTACCTAGCGAGCATTTGACACAATCCATATTTGGGAAGATATTGGAAAGTGGCGTGCTTCAGAGGATTTTAAACTTCTGCTTTTGATACGAGAGCATAGAAGGATAATAAGAAATTAATGATTTGGCGCGAGCTAACACAAAGATAACATCATGTAGCTATAAACAAAACCTGCATTCTTTTCCGTAGCGAGTTTTTTGTACAGTTTATTTGCTTCAGAAGCATACTTGCTCATGTATATTACACTGAAGGGTTATAAAGGAACTTGTAGCACATTGACAATACCCTTTATATTTTCTCTTACTTTATAAAGATACTTTGTACCTAGCTAGTGTTAAGCCTTTCGTTGAACTCAGTAGTCAGGATTACCCGTTTAAGTTTAAGTAGTGCACTTGAATTAAATTTTTATCATAGAACAACATTTTTTATTGTCATAATTCACTGCAATTCATTACAAGAAAATTATTTTAAAGTGATGAGATTAGAATTTTTTTAGATTCATTCATAATAGTAAATGGAGACATGTCGTATAAAGAACGATAATTATGTGGAGCCCAAAAACAGTAAGAATGGGGCTGGTTTAAAAATAGTTTCTTGCATTTGTATGTGAACATTTTTATGTATGACGTTATAACTTTATAAAAAACTTGGGAACATATGTAGGCTGAATTTTTGAACTCGTACAGATCGCTCGTTCAAAAATGTTTGCGGGAAAAAAGTATACAATGAATTGAATTGCCTTGTGCCTGACATTAACTGGGTTGCATCCATGGACCATCACTTTGTTACGTGAATTAATTGTTTCCAAAGTACTCCAGAATGATCCTTAAAATATTTTTTAATGCCAGTTGGTGATGTAACGTTGAAATTTCATTTTTTAAATAGAAGAAATAAGTTACAAATAAGTAAACGTTTGGAATTATTTAAAATTTTATAGTACGAAACGATCAGAATAACTTACAAAAGAAAAAAATGAAAGCTTTACCAATTAAACAACGCTTTTTATGGCACAAAACAAGCATATTGAATGTTTTTTTTAAATCACCTCTCCGTATCATATTATATGTACTGGATTTCGTTCATGCAACATAGATTTAAAGTTAGGATAATAATTAATTAACATTTTACTATTTTACACAATTTAAAAGTAAATGATATTATCGAAAAGCCTTAAACGTATAATACAATAATTATTAGAAACACAACAAGAAACCTGTTCACATCAGGAAGGTATTTTTTTAAAGAGTAAGGTTTGAAAAGGTAAGAACATTATCAGGAAGATCATTAAGACAAGCCGTTGAATATGATTTGTTGTAACATTTTTGTCAAATACTTATTTCATAAAATCACATTTAGTTGTTTCATTTACGTTAATGGATTATTACTGTATTATGAGACTCCGCGTTTTATTTTTATTTATTTATTTTTTTTTCTTGTTAATACATTTAAGTAGGTAGATTTTTATATTATAAAAGTAAGAATTTATTTTTAGATTATTTTTTGTTTTCTCTTTTTTTTTTGTTTTAAATTATTTTTCAATGAGTTTTGACTTCAGTTTAAAAATTGTTCAAGTAAATATGAACTGTTATGTCTATTTAAAGATCTTATAGAGAGTAGTTTTATTTTTTTTAGTTTTCATTTCAAATTATTGAGTTTTTATTTTTCTGTAAGAAATTTAACTTGTGCGTCGCTTTGTTTTCCACTTATTTTTTTTTGATGGATCAATAATGCCAGTCGTACATTTATAAATATGTAAAACTATAGTAATTACACTTATAATTCATTTTTTTTATAAAACAACATCTTTTTTCACAGTTAGTACATATATAAATATGTTTAAATATGTATGCTTTTTTATTTCATGTAATTTTTTTTTATTACTTTATTTTCTACGTACGTTTCATGTCTTCTTTTATAAGCCCATAAGCAAATTAGACCATGACAAAAGCCTCTTTACCGCAGAAAAGATAAGGGAATTGATCAATCATTGTTTGAACAATATCCTCTAAATATGGCCGTAGTTGTTCAAAATGTCCCATATCCGTAAATTCAATTGGAATTAATGTTGGCCACCAACAAATTGCCAAATTTTTACTATCCATGCTGTTTAATTTTGAATTTTCAGAGACACTATAATTTATAGTTTTATTTTAATTTGGATTTATGATTTAATTTGAAAATTTTCAATTTTACTTACCGGACAAAATGTTGGAAGATGAATTTCAATATTGAAAAATTAACTGGTGGCAATTTATTAAGAAGAGATCGCAATGCGATTAGACGACAACTTCTATCAGTTTTAACTTCCATGCTAAGTTTTGCTGATGTCATTCCTCTTGAGCCTAGTTTGTTAGATAAAAGTAAATTTAGTAAGGTACATACATAGTAAAAAATATTATTGATTAAAGACAAGTTTCCGACAAACAAATTATGTTTGTATAGCATGAAAACTTCATTTACTTTTTAACTAGATTCTGCCTTTAGTTAGTTTACATGGTTCATTTAGAAGCTGGAACAAGTGATCAGCAACACATTTTGCGAAATATATACAGCAATGCAACGAATGTTTCAATGTTTAGTAATAGGTGAAACATGTGCCTCTGTGAAGTACATCACCTCAGAATTTACAATGGTAACAAGTTTCGTAGGGTAGATTGACTAGAAATTATGGTGCTTTGCAAATTCAATAATTATATTTCGCTCACATTTTCTCCCAGCGCTCATGCCAGCGATAGTCTCTCTGGAAGATTGTTTACCAATACACTTTTTTAGTGTCAGACATGAGCCATCGGCAAGTAGCGCATCAATGCAGGCTTTTTCGTGCACCAATTTTATAATTTTCCATTGAAAACAATCAATGCTACACAGCAAGTATACTGATACTCGCAAGCGGATAGCTTCCCACAAGAACAATGCCACTAGTTTATTAAAAAACATCGCACCCCCACGACATTGTTTTTTTTATCTTTACGAAATACCATTAATTGTTATGGTCAGAGAAATATATATAAAGGGCTAATTTCCTTCTGCTAATTTTTGCTTCTTCTGACAGTACTAAAGTAGCTGTAAGGTGTCCTCATTTGTTCATTTTTGTCAAATATAGTGTACATACCGAAGAAAGTTTTCCAACTATGTGAACACCCTAGATACTAATGCTGGATACACACGTTTATCAAGGCTTGGCAAGCCTTCGCAAATTGAAAACGCTTGCTTAAAACAAACGTGTGGACGAATCACAAAACGCTTGCCGCAAACTTTCTTTGCAAGCGTTCGCAAAATGCAAATGTTTGCTTTGGTTTGTCGAGCATGCACATTCGACCGGAACGGCCACAAGCGTCGCCAAACTTACACAAGCCAAGCCAAACGCCTTATCCACACGTTTGAATTTTCGAATGCTTGCCAAGCCTTGAGAAACATGTGGATCCGGCATTCGATTATTTATGTTGAAAACGACAACAAACCTACATAATGGCGATATTATTATGATTAAGTACTTACCAGCTATATCTTCCAATTCGCTCATTAATTCTTTATCAAATAGAGGAGGTAGTCTTTTGGAAAAGAAATCTTTCAATGCTGTTGCTACTGCGTTAACTGGAATGTCAAGTACTTCTATATCAACATTTGGTTCTATTTATAAGAAAAAGAAGAGTATAAGAAATACAAACAATTTTAGAATAACAAACAAATCACCTTCTTCAAATTTTTGAAATAATAAATCTACATGAGCTCTATTACCAGGAACTCGATATATTCCCTCAGAATCTAAGCCTTCTTGCTCAATAAATTGAATACATTTATGAAGGAAAATTGGAATATTATTTTTATCAGATTGCATAAATTCTGGAAGTGATGATATAGCTGATTCTAGGCTTTCACTAGTACCAGATGACCCTTTGCTGTTTTGCTTTGACTTTCGTTTTGTCTTCTTTTCTTGTTCCCGTTCTTTATCTTGAAGTTTTCGTAATTTTGCTTGTTCTTCTTTAACTCTACGCTTTTCTAGCTTCTCTTCTTCCTTCCATATTTTCTGTCTTTCCTTCTTCATGTCTAATAGTTTATCTCTATCATTTTCTCCAGGTATTTTGGACACAACACCAAACTGAAATATTGTTGAGTAAAAACCTATTGAGCTTTAATTATTGGTAGGAACTTACTATAGGGGAATTATTATCGCGAGGTGATGATACATCAATGCTGGACTCTTCTTCTTGAACGTCTGCATGCATTGATTTGGCTAAATTAAAAAATTAATTAATTTTTTCCTTGTTTTAGTAAAATGTGTTATTATAATTACCTTTTTCCATAGCCTTTAGTTTTTGATAATGAAGTGGTATTTCTGGAGGACTAACAAATGTTCCAAATGGTGGAACTTTTGGTGGCTGTACTGGTATACCAGTTCGTTTCTTTCGAATCCTTTTGTGAGTTTGTGGCTTTCTATTCATCTTATAATATCCATCATAGCCTCTTGTCTTCCGTTCAGATGAACTAGTATCACTATCTGATTCTGAGTATTCTGAAAATCAAACGTTATTAATTTATGTTTTGTTATTAATTGAAAAATCACAAATCAAAAAAATTATTTATACAAATTCGCTGTTAGTTAAGATTTTATGCTGTTATATAAATATCGTTAGCAACTAATTTTAAAGAAAATAAATTTCTTCATCTTAACTCTAAAAAAACATTTACTTTGTTCTTTATCCCGACGATGTCTAGATTTCGATTTGCTTGGAGTCAAATCGTGTGGCAATGTGTACATTTGATCATTGTTACCTTCATCCCCATAAACGTCTTTGACTTGAGCATATTCGGCCAGATCATCGGAATCATCTTCGGGAGCAGCGAGGGGAGCATGATCAAATATTGACGCTTTATTACTAATACCTATAACTTTTTTGTTATCACCTTCAACCAAATTGGTGTCACTGTTCACATTCATCCTGGCAACAGCTTCACTAACTATTTGAAAGTTTTTTAGATTTAATTTTCCAGGTTGCTAAAAATTTTAGTAATATAAGTATAATATGATCATTTGGAATTTAAGAATTGGTTAGTACCTTCAAAGTTTGACTAGGACCCTTTGGGCGAATTTTATTTGAAAAGCTTGATTCATTCTGTCTTCTACCAGTTGTAAATGCGTGATGATTTGAGCTAAAATTATTCCAAATAATATTCCTTCTAACACCTGCCCTATTATCGTGTTTTTCAGCATCTCGACTTATAAACAAGGCGTCATCCAACCAGCCTTTTTTGTAAAAAGAACAAAATTAAGTAGATGAGTGAATAAAAATAATTTGGTAGTGGAATTAAAAACAGATAATATAGACAGCAATTAACCTGAATCATGAGTTGTTAGTGAATCCTTGGAGCCGCTTACATCCGCTAAATGATCAGCATGAAATATGAATGGTTAGTAAGAGAACAAGAGATTTAGCGAAAATAAATGCGAAAAGACTTAAAAACTAAAATGAATAATGATTATTACATGTTATTTCATCTAAACTGGATTGTGAGGCCGAAACCAAATTCCCCTTAAACTGTCTCATGATAGACGATGGAGCCATATGATGATCTGGTGGAGCTGGCTCTGGTGGTGTTGTCGGTGGTGGATATATCTGGAACCCTATAGTATACGGGTGATGATGACATAACATTGCAAAAAGTTAGTTAATTATTTTTTTAAAAGCCCTTAAAACACAATTTTACGATTAGATTACGAAAATATAGCAAAAATGATAAAAATGAGTGGTATTTTATATATATAAATATATATAGAAGATGCCAGTTTAGTTAGTAAAGCGTTTTACATGACACATATAGATTTTGTTGTGCTGCAATCGGGTTGTATTGTTACCTTGATGAATCAGTCTTGCCTTCTCGTCCTTGTCATCATCATAGGTGTCGTCCATCGAAATGTCTTTTTCGCCTAACATATATAAATGACGATATTTGTCGTTGTTTTCGTTCAAATTTAGTTTAATACTATCATCCGGACCATTTAATGAATTGAGTGATCTCGTTGGTAGATGTTCATAATTCTCGCTTCCAGATCCATCCGTTCCAGCTGTATTTTTCAGCATATAACTTTCATGCCTTGGTGGTGGTTGCGGCAAATGATGCATAGAGTGCTCCAATGTTCCCTCCCCAGAATCCAAAGTAACTGGCTCTTCCATATGAAGTTGCTCAATCTCTGGCTTACGATCCCAAACTTTCTTTAAAAACGGTGTGTAAAATGCAACTAGAGGTAAAAATTATTGTTTAATTGTTTAAATACGAAATGACAACTTTATAAAATTTACATTTCAATTGTGTTCCAGCAGTAGATGTCATAAAATGTGCTCGAAAACGATCGGCAATTGAATTACCTTCAGTAATCAATAACTGGCATAAATCATTATTAAAAAAAGCATTGGCACCGCCACTATCTGTTATGGCAATTATTTGCATTGGCATATTTGGAATGTTCATAGTAAATGCACTATAAAAAAATAACAATTTTAAATTACAAATACAAATTTTAATTACAATCTTTCAATTTACTTCAAATTAGCTAACGATGATCGTCGTTTTGTTGAATAAAAAAGAATAAATCCATGAATTAAATCATCACGATATTGATTAGCATTATGATAAGACGATATTATAAATTCAACACGTCTCTTTGATTCACCCAAAAATGTATCAACTAGAATGCTACGTTCTGGTGTTATACATGAACTTGGCTCTGATAGAAGTGGACTCAATATGCTTTCTGCAGAGAATGGATCACCACAGAACATGCAAACTATAATACGAACATCTGGCTGATCTGGCTGATAGGAATCGTCACATTTTATCTCTGACATTCGAATGCATACAATTAAATGATTTAAAATATCATAAACATGATTCTGATGCTGGGATTGACGATGGCGATAGTAATTCAATGTATCTATAAATTCACAATGTAACCTATGAAAATAATGGATTAATTATTATGTAACTTTAATGAAATCGCAAAAAAATAATTACATATCGGATAAGCGCTGACCCTCGGATCTTAGATAATCAATTTCATTTTCTTTTAAATCGTGCGGCTGATATACTAATACAATAGGCAAATTTTCAAACTTGTCTTCTAGCTCTAAATTACAAAGCAAGCTTCGCTCTAAATTATCTTTTAAACTCTCAAATGATTGTTGATTTGAATAAACGCAGATTAAACCTTTTAATAAAATATAAAAAATTATTAAAATTTACTATAAAAAGTAATAACTAACCGCTTGATTGGAAATCAATTGACTTGAAAGACTCCATATCACCATTAACAATACGATAGTTAAGATAATATGTTTGGCTATCATAAATATATTCTCCATCGCTGCCACAGCTAATACGAATATCATTTAAAAGATCACTAGCTAAATGTTCCGATCCCAATATCAATAAATTGAGTACACTTTCAGTATTTTGAGATTTCCATTGATTTGATGTCATACTATTAATGTTTTTTTAAATGACACATTATTTAACAATTTGTTATATAATTAAACGCAAACCTTTGTGTTTTCTTTCCTGACATAATTCTCTCAATAAGAGCATCCATGCAATTTGGAAATGCTGGACAATGTTCCCTAATTGGACAATGTACAAATCCGAGATGTTGAAATAGCATTAATTTACGATCCTGATCGAGTCTATCTAGCATTTTATATCTTTAATGATAAAATTTAACGCCATTACAATAGCCATAATAATAACAAACAAAATAGTTTTCTACCGTATGTCATCTTGAAGAACTTCAGTAATTTCTTTAATATCATCTTGCGTTATAGTTCCGGACGGTTCTATATTTTTAAAGTGTTGAAATAAATCAGCATGCTCCAATAGTAGCTCGAGGAAGTTATGCTTTGCTTTATCTATTATTTCTCTTTGATGATTATCGTATATTTGTTGGCAATCATGTTCAGAAAGTGCTTCAAAACATTCCCGTCCCATAAATAAGACCCTTACTTCGGAAAGTTGTTTGCCTGGTGTTACATAACCAGTTTCTTCTAAAAGTTTTTTGAATTGTTTCTTCCATCTGTAATAAAATGTTTATATGGTTTTATATATATTTGATTTGAAGCGCCTAAAATGTTAGCTTATTACCTTTTTGGCATCCTAAGATTTGTAGGAGTGATTGGAAAATTAGATGTTATATATTAGTAAATATACTCATGTATAAAGTGAGTTAATATTACAAGGAATAATACAAACATAGAAACATAGGCAAAGAAGAGACATGCAACTTTTAGTTAGTAGATAAAGATTATAACATAATGAACCTAAAAATAATCCGACATACAAGTGTAAAATTTTTGTTTAATGATGATGAACGGTATCTATTATTTCACATATGGTGGTCGAAGCCAGATCCATTTCTAACTTCGAAAGGCAATATGGATTGAATTGTTTTCAAAGGTCTAATGAAATTGTATAGAGCTTACAAAAGTGTAGAAACCTGGAAGCTAAAGAGATGTTATAGAGCAAGGTTATTTATGATATCTATTTGAGAATGAGCTGAGGACTCAAGGATTCGAATAGAAAGGTTGTGATTGCAAGTACTGAAAAAAGCAATCATGAAATTTTTATAAGGAATCTCCATCCAATACTATTGCGAAAATCAGACTTTGATGACCAGGGAAAGCTAAATTTTTATACATTACCAGGTCGATGTTATCACAGGCGCTGTAAATTTTCGTTTTAGGAAGGCGAAACGCTTTACCACTGACTGGTACCAGAACCACGACAGCAGGACGTCTTAATCCTTATTTGTTTTCAGGTAGTATTCAACACCGTTTTGACTTAAGTCAATAAGATGATTACAATTTTATCGGGGCCAAGTTTTTATCGTACTGTCTCCACTGCATGATATTACATTCATCATTAACTTGATTTGGAGTTATAAAAAACCTGATATTATCAAGGAAGAGATCAAGCACGACTAATAGAAATATGTTTTGTTTGATTCATACTGCGACTTTTGGCATATTTGAGTGAAACCTAACTCCTTGAGAGCAAATTTGGTTGTTCACTCGCCAGGCGATTCTCTGGATCTTATTCCAATCGAGTACATCTGGTTTGTATTAACACGATTGTTATACAAAAGAAAAAAACACTACATAGCTTTATTCGACAATATCAAATTGGTGTGACATAGTTCACAAGAAATTGATTTGCAAAGCTTAATCGCAAAAAAATTGCAAGCCCCTGGAGTTAATAGCTTGCTACGAGAACAACTTTTAACTTGATATTAAAAACGTGTTTCTTTCTTCTAATTACATATTTCATTTTTCTTCTTATTTATAGAATATAGTATTAGCTATCAACCAAATTCTTCCTTACATGCAAAAGAAGCCATGCTTAATTAGATTAATATAATATATTAAAAAAAAGGATACTTACTCTAATCTCTTCTGTTCCTGCTGTAAAGCATTAACATGATTCTTAAAAACAGTTTCAGCTTCTGGAGTATCCAATATATCAAAAGGTATACGAGATTCTTCTTCTATATCACTAACATCACTTAAATCAGTCCAAGGAGCTCGCTGGCAGTCAAAAAAATATTGATCAAAATCAACATGACCTTTCAAGTAATTCTTAACCGAATTCCAATCATCATCAAATTCGATATTCAATGTATTAATATCTGGTACAATATCCTGCAGAGCACATGCAAATCCATCCATATATTGGGTAAGACGTTTATTTAAATGGTCATCACGTAATTTTTTCATGTGCCTTCGAAATATACGTTGTCCAGCCTCCTGACCAAATAAGTCAAGAAAATCAATCCATTCCTTGTGTTGGGCCAGCATTTTCGATCCATGGGACCAAAGAGTGTGATAATCGGTAATTTGTGTGCGTATCAAACGTGTGACTGCTTCGGTCCGGCTGTCAAGAAGTTCCTTTCTTGTACGTGCTGCTTCCGTATAAGTGGTAATTTTTGCACGATTCTTTGTTTTATCAATAATTTGTGCAAGCAGCAAAAATGCTAGGTCAATATTGATAGATTCATGCGATGATGTTTCTACTAGCTGTATAGCACCTTTATATTCTTTACGTTGACATATTTTCTCTGCTTCACGAACATACGAATCATTGGCATCATCATTTTTAGTTGTTACTAATAGTACTGGCTTTTTAGTTTTTAACAAGTTCAATAAAATGTTATGCACGAATTCAACTTGTTTCTCAATTGACCTATTTGGTACTGGACTAACATCAAATACACAAATGAATCCATCGATGCTGAGGCGACCCTCGGGCAGTACTTTCTGTTCGTATTCCTTTTCAATTCCCAATTGATTCTTGCATATATACATCAATTTTTCAGCTGATGCAACTTTAGTAGCTGAGCACCGTTTTATGTATGGCTCCATTTTTCCAACTTTAAATGGCTGAAATGTTGCATCATCTATAAATTCAGTTTGCTCAACAATTTGAAAGTTATATTCAACACCATCCTCAGATGTCTTTTTGACCTCTCCCCAATAAAGGAAATGATCATTATTAACCACACGTCCGCTAAAATCCGTCTAAGAATGTTTTTTTTTGGTGTTAATTACTAGAAATATTTTTACAGCAATAAAATGGGGGGACTCACCTGACTGAGAACGGATATGTGATCGATAAAGTAATCATCAGTTAATGGACGAATAAATCGATTGCAGAGGCATGATTTACCAACTCCCATCTGACCCTTCTCCTTTTCGGTCCCAGAAAGGCCGACAACAGATACATTTATCTGTTTCATTTTGGTTATCGGTCTGGAAAATTAAGTAATAATTTACTTTGGGAGTGTAAGTGCTGGATTTTTTTTCGAAATGAGAGTGTTTTGAGATTTATTTTTGAACACAGCAAACCGCTTTGATTTCATGATTTTATCGTACACATACATAAAAGAAGCTTTTGATAAGTTAAATGATTACTAAATGATATCGTATCGGTAATAGTTGAGTTTAGGATATATATTGTGAACAGAGGAAGGAATATAAAAAGGAAAGTTAAAATAGGAATGTTATCTTTGGAGTAATAAAGTACGACTATCGATCCAACGACTTTTAAAGGGTATTGAATTTCGTAAGGGAGTTTATTTTCAGCTTAAGGGAACTTCTTAGTTTATTCGAAATTACCTTTTAAAGTTTATAAACCAACTTCAGCGTAATTCAATTCATTTAAAACAGTTCGCAAATCCAGTAACTCAGTACAAGGAAGCCAAATAGAAAACTATCAATTGACTGTGTAATATAAAAAAAGATATAAGCATTCTTATTGCTTATAAACTATTATTTATAAACTGTCTAACGATACAAGGATTCTCACAACAAAAAAGGAAACTTAAATCAATCGCGTTTGAATCAAATATGAGAAATGATGCATGTTTCTGAAATGTTATACAATTTTAAAGTAAGCACCAACAATCAACACTAAATTTTAACGGAAGTCCTCTCATTGTTGGCCAAGAGTTAATCGTTTTGATATTTTTCTTAACACTCATGGTCTTCCATTGAAGTTAATTTCCTTCTCGGCAAGTTGGGACAATTTTCATACATCTATCTTCCACCCCGTTAACACCATTTCTCCAAAGGGTGGAAACGTCAACTGAGTGAGGCTTATTTATTTTCAAAATGAATTGACTGAGATCTGTGTTTCCACAAAGAACGTTTACCCTCTGGAGGATACGATAACAGCAAGCAAATCCAAGAGTGACTTACTAACACTTGGTTAGCCTACAATTTGTCTTGATCCGACTCGGTGAATCCCTATACTTGGTTGTACCAGATACTCAATGGAATCGAGCAATCAATCGTTTTGAATATCACTACTTTATCAAGGCTGGGCTTCGAAACCCGTCTTAACGAAATAGACAATAGAAGAAGGAAACCGCGTCGTTAAACTTAATGAGGATGGTATAATTTGCTTCTATGTGAACTCGTTGACTCAACGCAGCAACCCCTAATAACATAGTTATCGATCGTCATCTAAATCGAAGATCTCCTACCAATACACGTTCTATTTCACCAGATTATTTTCTCTTAGCCAACAAAACTAGTATTTAGGCTCACCATTGTAGAACAACCTTTCACAGTCAATGTTTAGCATATTATAACCTCTAACAAATCTCCAGGGCAGATGTTCTCAGAAACGGTCTATAGATAGTTTTTTTCGATTTCTGGAAGCGTTCAAAGCTTGTCAATAGCTTTTTTCCATACATATGTTCTACGAAATTTTTAAATATCAGTTTAATCGAGATGTTAACCATCCTTATTACTTTGCAAATCTTTCTACGATAATCTGTAATAGGCCAGAGGGCTTGAACAGGTTCAGCAGTCAACCTAGTGGCTTGTCGCTTGGAATTGACTTTTAGAACAGTCTCGTTAAACAATCTCGCTATCGCAGGGCATTCAGAGAGAGAACATGAAGGGCAGACTACTCCTCCTCAAGGCAAAGCCTGGAGGTGGGTTAATCCGCTGGGCCATACCGATAATCTTGATTGCTTGCGAACCAAGTAATGTACAATTTCCGATCGCCTGAATGATCCAAAGGAAGGCGTTTAATATTCGCTTTTAAAGCAAAGAATATAATTATTAATAGTTAATTGGGAAGTGCCTACGGGATTTTTTTGTTCTATCAATTATCTATAAAGGAATATAGGCAATTCTCTATAAAGGGAGTTATTACATATAAAACCAACTTTCAATAAAAATAACAAAATGAATTTCGATCTGTTTTCTGATTAATATCACCAATATATTAAAATACACAGAGCGACATTTCAGATAGATTCTATCCTTCTACAATGATATATTCTATTAACACCTCCTTTAAGACCATATAAAAGACAACCTGAACTAATACAAGTGATAAATAATAGAATTCAATAAAATATTCCCTACATGTCCCCGAAGTGGAAGTCCTTTCATTCTATATTATATGCTATAAATGTGGCAGTGTCCCGACAGCGTTCGTATAGCCTCTCGACCATTTATGGTAAAAGTTTGTCGTCGTCACAATTGTTTTGATTATCGTCGTTTTAGTGTTCCGTGACATCACATTTACTATGAAGCTTCTCTATGGTGATTAAAGTATACGTTTTTGGAACATTTTACGTGGTTTGCCTGAAAGCTTTCACCAAAATAAAAAAACTGTCAGCTTAATCGAAAGACAATTCCTAGAAATTTCCACTTGTTAATGCACCAGCACACAACTTGTTATATAGTAGGTTTTTGGAGAATTTTGGCCAAAGAGTAATATCATCAAAATTAATGAACCATAATATTTAAAGTGATGTGGTTATGTCAGAGTTTTCCTTGTTTCGAAGAATGAAATGGGGAAATCCATGAATGAATATAGAGAGCTTTGTGATTGCCAAAATACACATAAAAAATATTGCTGATTGAATTGAAAACTATTCTAGAGAACGGAGATAGAATGGAAACTCTTTACCATAAGTGTTTTATATTCAGTTGAGATTGTTAAAACACTACAGGTCTATTCGAGATTAGTTTCACTAAAACAAATTAACATGGTTTTTATGTAAAACTAAAGGTGTATATTAACCACCTGATGTTTTAAAGATGTGGTCATGGCCACAACATAAAAGCAGTATAGAATACTAAAAGGACATTATCACATCCACAAAGCTTAACTCCCATAAGATAAAAATTTATGATGCATTTAAGAATACACAGAGGCATACGCAACATTGGTTGTGGACAATGAAATTCTTCCAGTTTAACTAAAAAATATTTTTCTGCTAAAATGGAACACAGTTAATAATCACCAACGTCATTGCTCACATTTTTCTATTGTTCTCCACCTTCTACGAAGAAGAAAACTGTGCTGCGTGTAGACGTTGAAGGCTTTGTCTACTGCTTTCAGTAAAAGAACATACAATTCCTTTGCTAAACATAAAGAGAATATATATATGCTCTAGTTTCTCCCCTCCGTGCCTGTTTAAATAATAATCAAGTCTTGAAAGACTTGGTTGGATGGTACAAAATTATTTTAGTAGCAGCAATATTCCTCAATTAATTTATTAATTAAGGTCCTTTATTTCTATAAAAAGTACAATTTAATAGCAATGTAGTATATCTCTTCCTCTACTACACAACCATTATTAATTACCTATAAATAACCCATCCACGAACAAATTATGTCCTTCCTGTAAAGACGACATCGTTAAATGTACATTGATAATTATTTTAAGATCAAGCTCTTGGTTAAGGGAAAGAACATATATCATTAGTTTTTATTAAAATTTCCTTTATGTAAATTTTGCGGAAAGGATCGAAATAAATTTTACTAAGAAAAATATTCTTTGTAAGCACAAAATAGAATTCGAAGGAAGAGGAGAATATTGAATCGAATTTCTTGGAAGCCATCATTTAAATTTTTCAATGTAAAGCACTTATCGGAATCTTTAAAGGCTTTAAGTTTCCAGTCTCATCGGTAAATTTATGCCCGAGTTGAAGTATTCAAATCCGCTGCGGGGGACCAGATATTGAAATAACTGAAAGAAAATCATTTTATTGATTTTGAGAGCACTTTTACCAAAAAAGGAAGAAAATTCAGAGGCACTACACTACTACGTTTTTGGACAAATTGGATCAGAAGTTTCTTCGTTGCTATTCCATGGAAGACATTTCGAGAAGTCAATACAACTTTACTTTTATTCCGACTTGATTACAGGAAGGAATAAAAATACTAAGCTTAAGTGATGATTGAAATTTTAAGGGAAAAATTAAAATAGAATGTAACTCAAAATTTCAAAAAAAAAAAAGAATTGGGTTAGGATAGGGAGGCTGACACATAAAATGACAGATTAACAGCATCTGCAGGCGACTATAGTCATATAACATCTAAAATATGATTCATCCCTTCTTTCCCAAGAAAAATAAGTTAATTTTGTGTTGTTCGAGAAATATCACTCTACTATCAGCATGTCCTCATTTATGCATCATTTGTGAGACCGTCAAGCACACTTGTCCTTTTTCTCCTTATTAAAACTTGTCCGGGGTTTTCTTGTGGATCGTTTAATAGGTCACGCAGAACATGGGGAGATTTGTGGAGATTTTTGTGAAAATAACGTCAGAAATTATTGTCAACCCAACAGCAGAGAGGCAGAGGGTTGTGCCACACAATACAAGCGAAAAATGCATTTCATTTCCATTGATTTGAAGGATATAGAGCAGCACACGATGTTTATTTTAAATACAATAGAACAGCCCATCGTGAAAAATCATTATTTATTATATCTACCAAAAAATAAATGAAACTTTTAATAAATATTAAAAGAGTCTACCAATTGAGTCATCCTGGAAAACGATGATTCTATGGAACATTTTCTTTCTGCCTAATTCTACTATACTAAGAGGAAAGTAAATCCCTCCACGATAGGGACAAAAGAACCTCGCTATATGCTGGGGCAATACTCGTACATTCATGTCGAGTGGTAGTTGATGGCTCTTGTGAATAAAGTCACTAGCGATGGTCTATCATTAATAATTGCTCCATGTACTAGTGCATAGTGTGCTGGCTGGTATAGAAATTACGGGTGAATGGAATAGTGTACTTATGGCGATTATTGTGATATCAACATAAATTTTATTTCTATTTTTATATTTATAATTGGCTAAGGTTTATTTGTAAAGCCTTGATTTAATAACAATTTGAAGTAAACAGATTCAATACAGGTGTATATAGTGTGCGATAACAATTTTATATATTATCACAATCAACTTTATTATTCGTTTCATGATTGAATGATTACACTTTAGGGGTTTATTTGTAAAGGCGAATAGCGTTCGGATTTGTCATGTCCATATGCTCACATGTTCACAATTACATTGAGTCATTAATGAGTTGGATTATTTAAACTAAGGTTTGTGTTTATCGACGTTGTTAATTAATAACTTCCTGATATTTTCGAGCAACTCATCCCATTCTTCTTGCATAATATTATGGTATTTAGGATAGAAAAATTTAGATTAATCCATGGGTTTTAGAAGGAACATTTTTTTATTGAGAGTTATTGCAGTTTAGTCTTAAAGTTTAAAATGTGATCATGAGTTTATGTAAAATTCCGCCTAAAAAATTGATGTCGCTAAATAGACTAACTGAGCCCGATTTTTGATGGTACTTTGGCAAGGGCGCCAAGCGAACTTGTGTAAGAAGGTACAATTAGGGCTAAAAGATCAATATTAGACCAGCTGCTGGCCTTAAAGCAAATCCTTGAGAAAACTTGGGAAAGGAATGTAGATATATACAAAATACTTTATAAAAAGAGAAGATTTTATCAGAATTAAGTCTCCTCAGAGCTGGATCAAATTGATCAAATAGATCACTGACGAATGTAAAGATCGAAAATGCAGTAACAGAAGAGTTCGAAGTACGTCAAAGTCTTAGACAAGGGAATGGACTGGCCTCAATACTTATGAAACTCGTTCTAAAATGGGTGATAAGGAAAACGTCAGTGCAGAGAAGTGTGTAGATAGCAAAACACTTTGTACTGTACTATTACTTGGATATGCAGATGACGTGAACACTTCGTGGGAAGCTCCGGTTTGGCAGCAAAAAGCTTATATTGAACTAAAAGAGGCAGCAAAGGACAAAGGCCTGAACATAAACGAAGAAAAACCAAAAGGGGATGCAACAGTCCAGAGCTGGAAGATTAGAATGAAAAGAAATATATGTAACTACCGACGAGCCCAACTTAGAAGTGTATAAACAGTCTACCTTGGGACTATAATTACAAAATGAAACGAAGAAAACGAAGAGATACTTAGACGAATATTGGTGGTTAAAAGAGCCATTTATGCCCAAAAGCAAATACTGCGATCGAGATTTGTACACAGAAAAACGAAGCTCTCACTCTAAAAAACAGTAATGGGACCAGTATTGTGTTATAGTAGCGAGACTTGGACTATGTCCCCGGACATAGAGGATCGAGTCAACAGGTTTTAGACTAAGACTGGCCGGACAGGTAATGAGTATGGAGGATAACCGTATCCCAAAACGGCTGATGGTAATATAAGTTTTGGGAAATAGCCAGTAGGTAGACCCAAAAGGAGACGGATAGACTCTATGACGGCTGAGGCAATGTTCAACATCCGGAACGGGAAACATGCCGCAAGGAACCATCACACTTGGAGAAATGCCCTAGAGGAATCCAAGGCTCGATTTGGGCTGTAGCGCCATCTACCTTGTTGGCTTTGTGTTCCGAGATTGCATTAGAACGCAGCAAAACTTTCGATCCACGAATCAGGCTCGAATCAACATAGCTGCACTACGCAATGAAATGGCCAGAAACACCTACGGCCATCCGTTAGAACTCAGTGAGCGAAGAATAAGTACTAGAGACGAGATGCCGCATGTCGACGAGAGTTAAACACGCCTTTAAAATACTGTCATTAGTACTGCTGACTCAATTTTAGGCAGAAGTGGTAGATATCGGAACGACTGATTCGATGATGAATGCAAGATGGCGATTGAACGTAAGAATGCTGCGTAACAAACAATGTAGCAGTTCCAGAAAATACGGAGAGGCGAGAGAGTTCTAGAAAAGTTCAGAGAACGAAAACCGTAGCAAGCGCGGGAGTTCTACCGACTAAGATTTCGTGCTATGACGCAATTTACACCGCTCTGCACACACTGCAAAGACAAAGAGAGGAACTTGATCACCAATCCTAAATGTATCTTGGAGCGATGGAAAGGGCACTTTCACGAATTGCTAAATGGCGAGCTAACTAAGAAATTGTAGGCTCCACTAATATCTGATGATAATCCTACGATTTTCACCCTGAGGCAGGCGATGGAAGAGTCTAGAGTTTCAAAACTCAATCCAGCACCAGTTCATAGACTTTAAGGCCGCCTATGATAGCATAGCCCGAGTAGAGCACTACAAAGCTATGAAGGAATTTGGCAACCCCGATTATTAAGGTTAACCATGACCAATGGGACAAGCCAAGTACAGATATGGGGAACACTGTCCAGACCAATCAATATCTGTAATGGACTCCGACAAGGGGATGGTCTGGCCTGCGTCCTTTTCAACCTGGCGTTCGAGAAAATGATGCGAGATTGGGGTGTGAAAACAGGCGGCACAATCCTCTACAAGTCCACCCAATTAATAGCTTTTGCAGACGTCATTGACATCATTGGTAGAATATCAAGAGCTGTACACAAAGTTTTCACCCAGATTGAGCGAGCGGCACAAAAGCTGGGGCTGAACATCCATGAAAGCAAAAAAAGAAATACACGGCGGGCGCATAGATCTGCAAGAACACTTATCATTGGTCCCACAATCAAGCTAAAGGAGCGCGAATTTGAAGTAGTAAAATCATTTACCTACCTTAAGCCAATAGTAGCAGTAGCAGCCGATAATGACATGGATCCAGACATACACGCACGACAGCTAAAAGCCTACAAAGCCTGCTATAGACTGTCAAGCCTCTTAAAAAACAAGCTTCTAACAGTAACATCGAAATTGCTGCTGAATAAGACG
The DNA here is from genome assembly GCA_963855945.1 of Thereva nobilitata. Lineage (NCBI taxonomy): Eukaryota > Metazoa > Arthropoda > Insecta > Diptera > Therevidae > Thereva > Thereva nobilitata. Next base: position 80,791,369 of record OY979697.1, read on the forward strand.
ATAGAGTTATCGGTACTCACATATACATCGGGGACCTCCGTGCTTAGCAAAAATCACTCCAAAATCTTAGTCGTGTTCGAGGGGAAAATCCTTCGGATAATCGTTGGCTCCTTATCTGAGGAAGGAAGATTCCGGAGACTCTAAAACGATGCAATCTACGAGCGCTATCGCGACATAGATATTGTGAAGGAAATAAAGCTCGGTAGGCGCCCGTGGACACGGCATCTAACTTGTACGAGCGAAGAACTTGCTGGGAAAGTTTTCTGCAGTAAGATCTATGGTATGCGAGAACGAGGGAGCCCCAGCCTTCGCTGAAAGGATAGCGTAAACCAGGACGCCCAGAGCTTAGGGATGCCCAACTGGATGACATCGGCTCAGAATCGGACCGATTGAAAGAATAGTTGCGAAGGGTTAGGACCGGATCCCGGTTGTAGAACAATTAAAGAAGACGAAACTATTGAATAGATGGAAGTATTAAACTTGGGAGAACATATATACAGAAAACTTCGGTAGTCAGTTTAGCTTTAAATTAATTTCCACTAAGTGAAATTGTTGTAAAACTGAACTGGAACTACAGCTATCGTTTGGGGCTCAGTTCAGGTTAATTTTCTGCTTAAAAAAAGAAATTGTTTACCAACAATTTATGTGTCCGTTGGCTATAATAAGCTTGTAAGGATGTCAGTCCCAGTTCATTTTCCAACGCACATTTCCATAGAAGTATCACAGGTAATTTCACGGTAGGTTTTTATTACATACTTCCAGTTAACATAAACGCAGCCAGATGAAAGTAATTGTAGCTTTTTAAAATATGTATAGGGATTCCAAAAATGACCTTTATAATTTTACACTAACAAAAACTTATAAAACTCGCCCTGCTTCATTAGTTCTGCAGTATAAATTGGAAACTCCTCCTGGATCCATTTCACCCTCCCCGAAAACATTATGATCACATCTCCCAAAAACACCAGGAATCGAGGCCATACAATTTCCCATTTTATTTTTGTTATATATATTTTTTCCGTTCAATGCATTGCCACCGCAGAGAGTAAAACAGCAGAAACCATTACTTGAACGTGGTGCGCCTCCCAAAATCAGGTTTCATATATGCCCTTGATGGAGGATGGCAGTTCACATTCCACAAATGAAGTTAATTGCGAGAAATTACATAATGCAACCCCCTCGGGAGTTTACAATGAAAATAATTCCGTTTTCTCTGACCTGTTATCTGGCTGCATTTATCGCTAGGAAATCCCTAATAAAGCGCGTACTACACCAAGCGAGGGGCTTTTGGGGGGCACACAGAACCCAATTAGCTTCACATCAAAAAGACTCGTCTGGGGCTCTTCGGCTGTGCTCCACTATCAACAAGTAAACTGCGGTGCGAGAGAAGGTGAAAACTTGGAGATTTTCCACCCAAAAATCAAAATATGTTGCGGTGCGCATTATCAAAAGGAGTGCAACAGCGCCTACCAAAGCCCACCCTCAGCCCTTCACCGACCCTCCGATTGCTGAGGAGGTGAGTGAAAACAATAAATTTCCACGGTGGGCCCCACACCTCCCGGTGAAGTGTGGGTGGTAGCCAGAGAATTATCTTACATGTTTTCTACCAGAAAATTTCAATTACATTCAGGTGATCGGTAACATGCCATAATTACCAAAATACTTGTAATCGGTGGCCTCGCATCGGGCTTTACAAATGACAATTTGTTCGCCATTGGACGAAATTTTCCAGCTCCTTTGACAGATGGACGAACCTGAAGTTTTCGATCGATGTTTTTCCTCCGTGCCCAGACAGATTTCAGGTGGATTATATTTGATAAAATCATATTAAAAACTGATTAAATACGATTTACACTTATAAAATACGATTTCACTTACATTTTACGATGAAATTATCCAAAAACACAGATTTTTTTTGTAACAAAAAATTTCCTACACTTTTATAGACCCATTCTCATGGAAACATTTAAGCACTGTCTTTTGTTGATAATTAATTTGAATACCTTTTACTGTTATTTCAATTATTATTGAAAAAAAATCCACTTTATTTGCACTTTAATCACTTCATTTTAACCCGAAAAAATTACTAAAATCTGCCCGCCGCCCCAGATGACGCCATTTGTAAATTTCAGTAAGACGACAGCTCAGTGAACTTGTGTGCGTTTTATTGACAATTGAAATTAGTAAGGCCATATTGAACACTTTTATTTTTTTGCATATGATAAGGTTGTGATCCTTGATGAGTAAAGGTGATGTGATTTGCTAAACAGTCGTGGGTATATTGTTGCACAACACAAACAAAAATCGAAATTGTTTAATTAAAGTGCAAATTTTCTCAGCTCTGATTTTTTTGTGCCAGAATTAATTTTTATTAAACAGCTCTTATTTTAATGTAGTTTGAAATGTCTTCACTGATGTTATAACTTACATTTTTCAAGATTTTAAAGGTTTTTGTACAAGAGGTGGCGAGAATCTTTCATCTTTCTTCTTTTGTACAAGGGGTTGTGCGCTTGACAGCCTGTAAGGCCTACTCCCAAAACAGGAGACACCTCTGGGGTTCGATTCCTGCTGAAAAAACTCGCTAACCCATTTCCATGATCTTTGAGTCCAGACCGGCACAATACGAAAAGGCAATACTTTGTCCTGACGTCATCAATGTGACCCTTATAGCATGATTGGTTACCATTATTGAGATGGTTTCAAGCCTTAACCGTAATAATATACATAGATGGTTTGTGCTTAGTTTGTCATACATTTTCAAACCAAGCAAGTACTGCAAACCAAGAAAAATTTCTAGGGTTAACTCGTTAACTACAATAATTAACTGGCATCAGGGCCATCTATCAATGAAAATTTACAACAATCTATAAAATTTGGATGTCAAAAGCCAATTTATGAAGGATTAAAAAAAATAGAAATATAAATTATGGACGTAATCAATGAACCAACGTAGACAAATAATTTTTTACCAATGTCCATATATTTTTTCGAATACTTTTTCTCATTAACAAAATATTATACAAGAATTTTACTCTTTTGTCATGGCAAATAGCTCTCCAAATATGTTGCTTTCTTTTTTTCCTCAAATAATTACTTTTCCTTGAGTAATAGTCATCCATAATTAAAAACAAAGCTAAATTATTTTGTAATAAAGAATTGACATCCATATCTAATAACTTAAATGACAGAAATAACCAAGTCAGTTGGTGTGTACAGTTGTTAGTTTTGAAATAGTCTGAAACCATATAAAACGATAACCAAGTCGGTGTGTATATGCTATTAAAAGGGCCCACCAGAGCAGGAACAGAGGGCTAAATGGATCAGTGACCCTCCGACTTTGACGAAGCTCGCTACTCAATTCACTGGCTACATAAGTGACCGGAGGGGCGTCGGAAGTGGACATCATTCTACCGAGAAGGTCCTGCATATCGGTACTGTGGGCCTCTAACCCGGCATAAAAAATCCACCTCCTTCTTATTTTCCTTTCTCGCCGCTTGACCAAAGTGCGTTACGCTATTCCAAACGCGGCTGGATCCAGCTATCTAGATACCATATTTTCTGGCACTTCCTTGCCTTTCTCTGCCTCTTTGCAGGCCCGCCACAAAAGGGCAACTAGGACGAATTGCCCCAGGTAAGGGGGGAGGTGGGAATAGATTGAAACACAAAAAGTTCTTTTGTTGTATAGGTTAAAAGGGGCCCACTCATATTTTAGCCCTAGGCCGCGCAAGGTTGTGTAGCGGATCTGCCTCTTTGAACCCAGCATTGCTTAAGGTTCGGTCCTTCAGTGTCACTTCCAACCTTCTCCACGCAACCTCTGACCTCATTATCTGGGGCAGGATGTTCTCTGGTGTTAGCTGCACCTCGACGGCTGTTTCCAGCACATTCCTGCGTTCCGCAAACCTCGGAGATTCAAAGAGGACATGCTCAGCGTCCTCTTTATTGTCCCGACATTCTTGGCAGAACGGTGAATCGTCCAACCCGAAGCGATGAAGGTATGCCCTGAAATCTCCATGAACAGGTTAGGGTATTAACTCACTTCTCAATGCTCCCACATAACCAATTACTCCACATTTGGTATGATTCTAAGGGTAAAGCGACTCTTAGTAGACTCGTCCCACCTCCTCTGCCATGTTGCGATGGACTTGCCGCTCGCCAGACGCCAAGAGTCCGCCGCATTGCATTGGCTTCCCAAAGATTTTAAAGGTATTAAAAGGTAAATTGTCACGAACGAAGTAATTTCGGTTATTGGAGGATTGTGGACACATTCTGTTTTTAGGAATAATCCTACTAGGTGTTGAGACCGGAGGTTACCACAAACTCGTGTACCTAAGGTTAGGATGATTGTTTGACCGACGTGATAGATGTCTAAAGTCTTTCTGTGGAGTGTAAGAAGTTCACCAGTCCTCTGATCTTTAGTCTTGAGATATAATTTAAGTATTCCAGAACGTAGCTGCCTAGTGTGCAGGTAAGAGTCAGCTTATACTTTCTATCGAGCCTTTTTAGCCTAGCTCTGCCTCTGCATTTCGAAGCTACATTCTTGTGTAGGCTCGTGGCTCATTTCCTCTCTAGATGGACCCCTGCGCCGACGCCATCTGAACTCTTGGAACCGTCGGTAAATATCTGTAGATAAATTTTTTTAGGACGTCTCCGTTTCTCCTTTTCTTCTTAAGGGTGTTTCGACAGAGAAGTACTTCCTGAAGGTCAATCTAGCTGGAAGCTAGTCTGTAATTGTAGCAACCATACCATCTGATGGCAAATCCAAGATTTCGAGGACCAAGCAACGTATTCCCTCAGTCTAAAGGCAGGTCGGGAAGTAACAGGTGTAAAAGAACACCACGGCCGTTAGTTGCCGTCCTCTGGACTATTCCAAACTCTATGAGATTATAGGTTCTGCTCAGCTCCAGACCAGCGAGCCGTACGTGCGGATTGGGCGAACTATGTATGTACACAGGACCATTTTTGGCTTGCGGCACCATCTCTTTCCGAAGACCTTTTTACGGGTGTAGAAAGCTATGCAGGCTTTCTTTACCATTTCCTCGATATACAACTTCCAGTTGAGATTTCGGTCTAAGATTAGACCCAGAAATTTCACACTGCAGAATAGAATTAGGATAGGGCATTCAACTTGGGGAGGTTGAAGGTGAGAATTTTCGTTTTCTCCGGCTAGCTCAGTTTCACTAAGTCGTTTGCGTATGCTACTGCCCTAGCCCCACATCTATCTAGCTTTTCCATATTCGCCAGCCATTGTCTGAGGCTTGCTTCTACTTTTAGGGCTATGGGAGCTTCTAGACTCCATTCAACACGTACAGGGTAAAAGGCACCCTCTATGTCTGAAAAGGTTGTTTGTAAGGTGGAGTCCTTTCGATAGTTCCCACTACTTCAAAGCTGTCTCAGTAGACCTACTTCTAAGATAGACATTTGGAGCGGGAGCAGTAAATTCACGTCTACCGATTGGCGGTTGCGAGAGTCGCTGATTCTTTCAAGTGGCTTGATCAAGATGGTTGTTAGTCTATAGTTCTTCACGAATTCATGGTCTGTTCTTCCTAGCTTGGGAATGAAGACGTTTCGCGCCCTCCTTCAACTGATGAGGACGTTATTGAGTCACATGCAGCTCTTGAACATGGCCCCCAGCCATGGTATTACTAACCAGAGTAAAAATAGGACCACACAGAGTGCCATTAGCATACTCAGTAGACCAGTTATCATAGTACTTAGTTGGGAAGGGGTTGGTAAAACGACACTCGCATTTGGAATGGTCGGTTACGAATCCGTTCATACCTATGTGGCAGGCGCATTTGTTTGCTATGCGTGCTAGCTGCGGGCGCGTATATGCTTTTAAATAAATTAACCAACAAATCTTGGATTAGTTCGAGTCTGCAGCAATGTAACCAAATTTTTCATATAAAATTAATAAATAAAAAACTATCTTCCCGCAGCTCTACAGCATATACACCCGAATATATAATTGTTCATAAATTTTTATGGGCACATCGAAAGGAGCCAGGCAATGCTGAAATGCTCGTAATATAAACGTATAGGTAGTAAAACTCCCTCCGCTGTACTCGCACATATCACGGTCAAATAATAGAAAATGTTGGGGACCATATAATGTGATTACTATGAAGCTATCTAATCTCAAGCCCATTACGGATTCCCCTTGTGCTTATAAATAAATTTGTTTCACTTAAAGTGACCATTGTTATCACTGAGAGATGAAAGCCTTCCCGTACTCCACCATTTCTTATCTTGGAGAAGGAATAAATTTTTATATCCACTTCATATTTACGATGACACTGATAAAGGAAAAACAAGTTGTTCAAGCTCTTAAGGACATTATTCTAATCTAGTTCGGTGCGGATCCTCCCCTCGATCTCTCTCGCACAATTTTCTCAAGGACTTTCCTATTCTTCCTAGTCTAGTTTATGGTGAAACTTGCTCAAGAGATGTTTCCTCATATCTACTCATTTATTTTATGGGGATATATGTGGAATATGTTGAATTTAAGGATATAACAATAGCATAAGGATATTGTAGCTTTAATAGAGTTTATAAAAATTCGGTACAACAAGTCGGTTTCTGTGCAGTAAAATCCGTGGGATCAATTTCCTATTTTTTTTTAAAAATTTAAATCCAATAAATGTCTTGCATCCTTTCCGGTGAAAAATCTTCCCTTTTTTTATAAAAAAAATAAAGGACGAACAAAGAAAATAAGGAAAACCTCAAAAACAATTAAAGTGTAGCCATAAATTCAAATGATTTGTGTTATAACCTGGCGTCTTTAATCTGGGCCCATGCCACCCCACTGCTCATTTATAAATTTTTTATTAAACATCCTTAGGAACCCTCCGCCGCGGGAGTCCTGTGCAATTCACTTTTTTTACGATATGAATTTCAAGGGCTTTCGAGCTAAGTGGATTTTTTTTTCTGCTTGGTAAAAAAAAAGTATTTTTTTCCTTGCCGCCAAAATGTCTGAAATTGTTCTTTTTTTTCCAGGGTAGAATCTCTCATCCCCGTGAGTTTAGTGGAAGTCTGGGATGTTTACCGAGTTCTTCTCCTGTGGGCCCAGGAATGAAATTATTTGATTGGCATTTTTGTAATAAGAAATACTTGACGGGAAAAAGTTTCAATTTATTTTGATGTTCAGGATAAGTATTTAAATACTGGAAGAGCTCCTCTCGGTTCTAATTTTAAGGTAGAAAATATTTGACTTATCCGCAATAATAGAGAAAAAAATATGGAATTTTTCTTTGGCATAGTCGGAGTTTTTTTTTTGCTTGGTAGTTAATGTATAAACATTTTTTTTTTTTGATAAAAATACTTGGAAAAGTTTTTGGGGAATTTTTATAAAGGAAAATCTTGTCTTGTGGCGCATCTTTCATATACACTAAATCTTTAATCCTTTGCACTACAAGATATTTTTTTTGCTTGGATGGAAGTCAGCAGCTTGACAATATTTTGTAGCTTGGAAAAGAATTTTTTTTAATAAAATACCTGCAAATTTTTTATTAGAATGTTTTAATTACATTTTTTTTGTTTTTTATTGGAAGATGGAAGCTACCGTCAGATACCCTCTGAAACCATTTCCTTTATTCTCCTTTCTCCTCGCGGGACTGCCATACCACTTTGCATCGTGAGGCTGGTTCAGTCATTTCAACCGTGGCTCCTCATCTTCTAGTTGGTTTCATTTAACCATAAGCTCAGTGGTATGACTCTCATTGTGTCTTCCACATATTTCAAATCTCCTAGCATATACTTCAATATATTTTTTGCTGGTAGCTGAGCTCCAGATACAGCTTGTAATTCGGACCTGTTGGCGGGGTAACCTAGAATGTCAAAAAAGAGTCATACTATGTGTCTGTATAGTAGGACGGTAGTAGTATAGCAAGGGGCCGACACTTTTTACATAGCGGTCCCCCATTATAGTACCAATGTGCCTAATGATGCTTGACTTTGACAGCATGCTAACGGCGTTTTCCAGTTCAGTCATATAGTAAAATTAAACCTTTCCTCGTGCTGGAAGGAGGAGTTAATAGACCTGTGGTTTGTGGTGCTAGTGGCGCTAGTAGAGCTCTCGCCATAAAATAAGGGAATATCAAAATCGCTATTTCCATGCGCAGTGAGAGTCTCAAGTTCCTACAAACGAGCAAAGTCCCTCTGTTTGTTTAAAAAAAGCAAATAACCGGCTCATTTATATTCTCATTCAGAATTCCACATGCACGCTCATTTACTTTGTTTCCATGCAGGAATATTTAAAAGCTCTTATCATATACTATAGGCAAGAAGAGGAATAGGATCAATTTCAACTACCTACAAAACGCAACTCTTTCCTTATTCTTGCTAGGTGTAAGTTTTATCTTATCTATCGTAATTTTTAATTTAAGTAAAACATTTTCAACAGCAAATAGCCCACTCTTTGCCTCATCTAAACTCCTATCTCCTTCTCCTGATGAAAACATATTGAGCGCTGGAGGTCCAAGTGATTTCGTAACTCGGCTAAGGCCGCAGTAGAAAGGAAAGAAAGGGGAAGAAAAAATAAAGCAAGAAGCGCGTATGCATGTCTTACTATGTATACATGGCGAGTTCAATAGTTGAGTTGAGGTTGAGCTGATCTTTTGACCAGGCGCGGATTCAAGGGGGTCATGACCCCCCACCCCCCCCCCCCCCCCCCAAAAAGCGCTCGCTGTTTAAAAAACAAAATTGACCCCTGACCTATAACAAACGTAAATCGACGTATGTTTTTAACGAACATACACGTATCTATCTGTCATACCACTGTCACCGTAAACTTTGACGTACGATCGGCCATAATAGTCGCAGTACATGTGATGTACGATTATTATGATCAAGTATTCATTTTCATAAACCCCTCGAAACTCAGGGATTGACGTAAGTTATTTAACGTCTATTATAGATCCGGCTTAAGAATGCGAAATTGGCGGTTACTTAGTCATATGAAAATTTAAGCCTCCAGAACTCGTCCAAAATTGGTCGTATATTGGAAAAAAGGTATTCATCTTTTGGTCACAATATGTCGCCTTTTGGCCTTGTAACAATACTTCTCCCTCACGACACTTATGGTATATAGTTTGTTCTCTTCTTCTTTCTCTTGCGGTCGATTCTGAATCTTTCTGTGCATTTTTTCTTACCAGCCTCCTCATAAGCATCAAAAGGTTGAAATTTTTCGCAGTTACATTTTCAGGCTTAATTCAAAAGGATTGTGGTAATTTTTAGTTCGGGGAAATTAGCATTTTTCGGAGACAAAATTCCAAAATGGTTGAAAATTGGGCGACAGCTTCCTTGGGAATTTCTAAGAAAACAACTTCGGAATCACAAAAAAAAACATGGCCGCCGGAGATATCTTTTTTGGCAAAAAAATCACTCAACAACTGGTTTTTCGATTTTTTTTTTGATCAGTCAATACGAAACGTCATTGCCTACAAAAAAGCCCTCTTGTCATTTTTTTTCCATGTCATTATAGGAATGTACTGTCAAAATTTCAGCCCTTTACATCCAGCGGTTTCGGCTGTGCGTTGCCTGTCAGTCAGTGGCCGAGTTTATGCCAAAGTTACTTTAACTGAGCTAGACAGGCATGTTAACAACGACATAAAAAGCATTTTTTTTAGCGCTGTTAGCTAAGTTATTTTTGCTTTTTGGCTTAGCTAAAATGTAGCAGAGGTCATAACTGTCAAAAGGGATTACTTTTACTTGTAAATTTTTGTTGTAATCAAATAATTTGGTAATATTTCAATACACCATAAATATATTATAATTATTATATAAGTTTTTGCTTGTTAATATTTGTAAAATGAGAAATGTTATTATTTTTGGTTTTATTAGTGGCAAAATGAGAACTGTCAAATGGCATGCTATGAACAGTGCTAAGTTAACAGCGATAATTTAACAAAGTTAAAGTAACTTTGGGATAAACGCGGCCAATTACTTTGTTATATATAGAGGTTTTCAAACTTTAAAGTTATAGCTGCACTCACAAGAAAGCGCGCGTCTTCATCAAAAACACATAAGGGCACGTTTTCGAAGGGCACGTTTGGTTTTAATCCACCAGAAAATTCGGTTAGTTTTGTTCGTTTTGTTAATTTTGTTTTTGTTTTTTTATGAGTAGACATATTTTCCGCCACTTTTAATTCCGTGACCCCCCAAACCAAATTCTAGATCCGCGCCTGCTTTTGACTCGCGTATATGAGCAACAAGATGGATGGGTCGAGTCGAAAAAGAGTTGAACTGACAGCATTAATCTATCAGCAGTGACATAAAAATATGTTATAACAATTAACATTGTTTTTGTTTCGTTGTACCGCCAAACATTTCTCATACAATAAAATAAAACTAGTAAAAAAACACAACAAAAATCCGCTAAAAAACATAACACAGACTCTGTCAACCAAATTGAACTACTGAACTCGCGTCTATATGCACAAAATGAACTCGATTCAGGTAGCAGAGCTGAATCGAGTTCACTCGACCCTATCTCAACTCGACTTGCTTCTGGCAAGATGCAATTAAAAAATGAATAACTATGGCGCCGTGCCAGCCGAGAAAAGGTAGATGGCGAAATCAGGCGAAGGAAATGGAATTGGATTGGCTACACCTTGCGACGCGAAAACGTGGAGGAGAACCCTATTAGCAGAGGCCGCAACAACTGGAAGGTCCTGGACGGAAATAGAGTTTGCTGGAGGGCAACTGTTTCCGCCCTATGTCCCATGAGGGATTAAATGAGCAGTAGTGAACTGAAGTAAGTCGAAAGGATGTCAGGATAATGGTTGGCTTGATTACCAAACACTGCACCCTAAATCGACACCTATAGAGGATCAGAAGGACAGAAGAACCAAGTTGTATAAGGTTTGCCTCGAAGAGGAAGAGTCTGCCTTAGACGTTCTCTGTCACTTCATTGAAAGCCAAACCTACCTCTTTGGATGCTTTTGATTTTAGATTAACAAACTTAGCCCTTTATGACAATCGTGCCTACTACAAGGGGGGGGGGGCAAAATTGAACCGCCAGCTTCTCGTGGTGTGGTACCCCTTCGATAATCAACTAACGACGGTAGTAGGAAGCACACCCTTGAAAGCCTATTAAGCTTAGATGCAAATTTATCGTGTCGAGGGCTGCACTGTCGTTTAACGATCTCCTCTCGACACCTGCGCAGCCAGTTGTATAATGCCTTATCCTGATATGGAGGCTTAACCAAGATGGACATGGACATACTCATGGGAGATATATGAACCGATTACAATGTATTCATTTGTCAGGAACCGGCTATTGAGGCCAGGGGCGGCGCTTTCATAAGTGCAAATGGTGCACTTGCACCGGGCGCAATTGGACGGAGGCCCAATTTCAGAAATTAACTTTTAAAAAAATGTTTGAAAAAAAATTTAAAAAGTGTTTCCTTTTTTTGTCTTTTTCAATTGTCCTGCGATAAAAAAATAAACAGATAATGGGGCGCAATATGGCATTGGGGCATTCATCAGTTTGATGAAGAGGGCCCTAGCGATCGGACCTGGATGAAACACGCCGCCGCATTAAGCCGGGTTTTCATTAGTAGAGTTAGTGGTAGAGTATACTGGTCGAGTACTAACTATCCTGTGAACTCGCCCAGTGAAAACGTAAGTGGTAGAAGAGTAGAGTACTCGGTTATAGTAGAGTAGAGTGGGATAGCACCGTGGTAAAGTTACTCTACCGCTTAAAAGTACCCGAATTACTCTAACACTAATTCTACTAATGAAAACCCGGCATTACAAATTGTTAGAAAAAGGACGCAATTTCAATGAACAGGAAGAGGCCAAATCTTAAATGACATTCCATCTTTTCCATGATAATGAAATAGAATTCATATCCTAAAGGCCTCGCAAAATATGTTATCATTCCTCCAAAAAAAAATTTATTACCCGCTTATAGCCCATTGGCCTATCCTCGACATTTTCCCATAGTCAAGCAAACACAAATAACAATAATTGCTCCTTGATAATCACTGTTCAAATCCTAATCTCAAAAGAACATCCTTCAGAACAACGAATTGAATTATGATTATTACATCAAGGAAAACAAGATAGAAAGGTAATTATGACCTCTCTAAAGCGCAATTACGGCATTCCATCAATAATAATTTCCAGCTTTTTACTTAATTAATTATCGTTAATTGATTTTCGGTGAAATTACGCCCCCGCTAACAATGCCGCAAGCTCAAAATATGAGAGCAGCCACCGCCGGCAAATGGTAGCCAGAATTTATCATCATCCACCGTGAAAATCACAATGGAACACGGCAGTTATTTGTCTAATAAAATTCTCCTCTAGATAATTTGTGTTGACAATTTTCTTTGGTAGCTCGGCGCTAGAGTGCTTATCGGTGGCGGAGCACCTATCTACAGAATGTAGCCGTGTACTTGTACTGTTGTTGATGCTGCACATACACTTACCTGGTTAAGTCGAGTTATTGCGACAACGTAGAACGAACTACGTCAGACCTACCTAGTTAGTCACAAGGATGCCACTTCGCTGGGGTGGAGGGAGGGTGGGAAAAGAGGACGAAACGTGAAAGGGAACATAATTTATTATATTATGAAATTTTAATGTGTCTAAGCACGCAATGTAATTTCCACTTTAATTAAGAGTAAGGGAAAATATTTACCGAAAATGCAGCTTGAGCATCTGTAGACAGATAGAAGATGGAGCAGGAGTGAATGAGCGGCTAGAGGCAGGAGGAGGACGCCGGGTTCCATGTATCCAAGAAGTTGCGAAAGAAAATTAAGGAATGACGAGGAAATAATTACGTGGCTCAGTGAGTTTGCTTTTGCATTTGAGATGCACTAAAAATATAGCAGTAGTCCTTTAATAAGACATCAGCGCCTCGGCAGTTCGGCTGCTAAAGTACGATAGTCCTGGGAAACTGTTCAGCTTCTCGTCCGTGTATCGTAATAACTACAAATCACGTACACACTATCTCCTGCACAAGGACAGTGCCATTATGTTCAATCTTCGAGATCTGGACATCCTTACAAGAGTTTACGATTTTCAATTTCACTTCTAGTACATATGTGTGTCCCCATTGACCGCAGTATTGACTCCAGGGGAAGCACACTTTGAGAGACTTTCACCCTCGGTTGTTTTCAATAAATCCCTAAAAGACGCTCCGCCACCAGCAGTGCTTCTAAACGACGTGAAGAGATAAATTTATTTACGCTCCACCAAGGGTACTAGATACTTTATTTATCCATTATATATAAGAAGATTAGATGCCATTGTGTAACTGTGAGACTCTCGGCGATGTTATTCCCTGCGGTATGTGAACTTGAAATTGTTATGGTAGCCGCCAAAACAACATTTCAGCTCCTCGGCACGGTTGTAGAGCGATCGGGGAGGGCGCCCAGTGATTCCGGTCTCTACACTCAGAGGGGTGAATTAAGCTTATTTTATAGGATTTACCTTGGGAAATATGCTTTTGTAGAATAAGTCCCATCCCCTTGCCACCCTTACCTTGGTCCTTTTGGCATCCAGCGACTGACTGTGTGCTTAGATGCCATTTTAATACACGTTCCATAGTCACACAAATGGCGTAATTTATGTCGCCTTATAACAATTTGCCTTATTGCCTTTGTTATGGGCTCACGAGCGTCTTCTAAGGATTTGTTGCTCCTACTACTATTCTACTGATTTTAGTCACCGCACTCATAATGCCGCCTCTGATTCGGTCCTCCTGCTTCTCTCATCCCTCTTCTAGTCAACTTTATGATTTAGTGTTTTCAAGTTTAATTGTTCTCATTTGAATAGTTGAGCTGCTTTAGGTGAAATAAATGCAGGATTTAGAGATGCCAGTAAGTCCTTAATGTGTACAACGAATATGGAGACGCGATTTTAATAGCAATTAAGTCATTGTTCGTATGGAATTTATGGGAAATTAAAGCGTTAGTTCAAAATTTATAAAAATATTTTTTGAAAACTTTCTTAGTTCGACAAGGTGCAAAACCGAACCATTTAACCCATCAGTGATCGCATCTGTTATTCGTCCATACACCCATTGATCCACCATTGTAATGTAGCAGCCTTGTTAAAATTTAATCGCTAATACTATAGCAACTGTTCCGTTGTCCCTCTTGGCTTACTGGTACTGGTAATCACGTCCAATGCTACTTGAGCTCCGAAATCGAACGAGAACCGGTCTACTGAATATGTTAAATGACAACTTTCACGGCCGCGAAGATAATTACCTACGAGGCAAGGTTGGTGTGTCAGACTGACACGCCGGAGATTGAAGTTAGATTTCTCACAGCAGCATGGTCCTTTATCTTTCGCACCTTGCACCTAGGAAATATTCTTTCTTACTTGCCTTTCCTCTACACATAAATATTTTGTATGAAAGACTAGAGCTCAGTGTTATTTCCCTTTGTACTGTGGACCTTTCTTTTATTGAGTAACAATTTCAAACAGCAAGCCCTATCCGTAAAGTTAGTAGTAGGCCAGTGCAGATACCTTTTAAAAAGGCAAAAATGATAAAAACTATTAACAGAATGAAAAATGTTGGAAAGTAAAGGAAATACAGCGCAGCCAACCAGAAAAATAAATCCAAGTCGGTCTGAGTTATGAGGGTGAAATAAGGGGAACTTTAAGGGGTGAAAGTGGTTTTTCACGATTTTCAGCTAAACTAGACCTCCTATCGAAAAAAGTTAAATATAAAAGTTGTAGGTAATAAAAAGATCTACGACTTTTGTACAAACCATTTTTTCACATAACCTCAATTTTGTGATGAAAATCGGAAAAATTGCGTTTTTTTTTCATTTTTATCTACCTTAAAAAAAATTTTTTACACGAAATTTCATGAAAGCTTTCCATTTTATGTCCCAAACACGCTGTAATTTTTTTGAATCAAAATATTTATTTTTACGTTTTACTATATTTTGAATTTAAACCTAAAAATATATAGTTTAAAAAAACTGAAAAATACGCTTTGATTTTAAAATGAACTAAAAAGTAAAAAATAATTTTGAATGTAAAGTTTTTATTGCTCCAGCCAGAATATGGAAACAACCTACCCCAAGAAATGTAAAACAGCGTGGGACTCTCTTCCTATATTCTTATTTTATTAACACCGGAAATTTTCGCTAGCGGCCCACGCTTTTTTACATATCGAAAGGTAGGTTGTTTCCATGTTCTGGCTGGAGCAATAAAAACTTTACATTCAAAATTATTTTTTACTTTTTAAAACTATATATTTTTTATTTTATATTTTTTATTCTATTATATGTCTTCCGCCATTTTGTAGTGACCGCCATATTGGATTTAAAATGACGTCACACAGTTTACTATACTATACTCGTCGTACACTTTCATTTGATACCCATACCGAGGGCGTTGTAAAGAAAAAGGTAAACCGCCATTTTGTGTTGACCGCCATTTTGAATTTGGAATCCCGCCACACAATTAATAGTATTCTAATTGCCACACGCTTTCATTTGATACCCATTCCGAGGGTGTTGTAAAGAAAAAGGTAATCCGCCATTGTGTTGGCGGCCATTTTGAATTTTGAATGACGCCACAGAGCTAATAGTATTCTACTTGTCATTTCCTTTCATTTGATACCCATATCGAGTTGGTTGTAAAGAAAAAGGTAGTCCACCATTTTTTGTTGGCCGCCATTTTGAATTTTGAATAACGCCACATAGATAATTGTATTCTACTTGTAATACTCTTTCATTTGATACCCATGTCGAAGGTCGGGGAGCACAATTGCAAAATTCGGCCGCCATCTTGGAACCGGCATCTTGATTTTTTTACAAAATGGTCAGATTGCATTGTCACGCGAACTATACATATGTGCAAAATTTCAAGTTGATCGTTTACCTGGAAGTGGGTCAAAATCAAGTTGCAAGATTTGTTTACATGAACATACAACATACAGCATACAGCATACAACATACAGGTCAAGCTAATATAAAGCGTATAAAAAAAGACCTCATTTTCAGCCGAAAATGCCCATGTTCTAAAAACATTTTTTCAAAAAATCCAGTGGTTTCTTCTTTTGTTGAAAGCTCTACTTTCAGATAGTGTAGAAAAAATTAACATGACTAATGGAAAAATTTGCCAGGAAACGCGAAAAAACTTAAAAAACTTGATTTCAAAAAGTTATTTTTCAATCATTGTTTTAAATTTTTCATTATTTATTAAAATTTACAATTGGAATCCTGGAAAAATGAACGATAGAAAATAATTAGTTTTCTTTAAATACTTCCTAGAAAAAAATTTACTATGCTGAATTCAAATAAATTTCACGTTTGTAACACAAAGTTCATTTTTATCAAAAATTCCATTAAAAAAAATGGATAAATATAATTAACTAACGACCAACGAAGTTAATAACTTTTTATACCGCGTGTCCCGTCTAGGCTTGCTAAGCGGTTTATGTTAGATAGTAGACAAAAAATGATAAACAAAAAACACGAAGGGGCCGACATCTCGGCCCGTTTTCGAGATAGGGCGTTTCGAATTTTGGTTATGGGGAAAAAATGTAGCTTAATGATTTAGAATAAAAAGGCAATGAAACAATGGTCGATTTCCGCAAATTGGGTATATTTGTAATCGTTAGGAATTCGGCTTTTATTTTAATTAATAAAACCAATATAGTCGAGGAAATAAAGCACTAAAAAGTGCCAAACCTAGGAGTTTTTGAACAGTAAGATGGATCTTAATGCGGTTTTTTGTGTTCGATTCGTGAGAGCGTCTACAAACTTTTTGACCGGTAGTGATGAATTCATTTTGAAAAAATGCATTTCCTGCAATAAAAATATGCATTTTAGAAGTGCATCTTAAAGAGACATTCTATCACTCGGTAAATATTGATGGAAATGAGTCGACTTTTGCTACTCGGGGGTTTTTGGGGTCGCTGAGCACGAAAATAATGACGGGAACCGTCTCCGAGGTATCTGGTACCCAGGGGACTGAAACACCCCTTTTTAAGGGTTTTTCGCGATAAATTCAATAATAATGAAAAATAATCCAATGAAATACACTTTTTTCAATATTTATTTGCGAAGGTGGTTGAATTATACCCTTAAGGGGTTAAAACTACCCCTACAATTTTAAAAATCAACTTTAAATAAAAGAAATTGCAAAAAAAAATTGTTTACTATTTGCTTGAAATTTGGTTGAATAGGTATTATCATCCAAGAATATATTATTATCAACCCTTGAGGGGGTAAAACTACCCCTAGATTAAAGTTGTATTTGAAAAAAGATTGAAATTTTTTTTGCATTTAAATTTTATATATATATATATACGAAAACAAATTTTTCTTTAATGTATTTTTTATTCTGTTTCGATTTAGGGGTGGTTTGGAGGGGTTAGAATAAATTTCCCAAATTTTTTAATAATATTTCATCAAAAATAAAAATTATATGCAAAAAAAAATTCAATCTTATTCTAAATTTAACTTTAATCTAGGGGTAGTTTTACCCCCTCAAGGGTTGATAATAATATATTCTACACCTATTCAACCAAATTTCAAGCAAATAGTAAAAAAATTTTTTTTTTGCAATTTCTTTTATTTAAAGTTGATTTTTCAAATTGTAGGGGTAGTTTTAACCCCTTAAGGGTATAAATCAACCACCTTCGCAAATAAATATTGAAAAAAGAGTATTTCATTAGATTATTTTTCATTATTATTGAATTTATCGCGAAAAACCCTTAAAAAGGGGTGTTTCAGTCCCCAGTACCAGGTACCTCGGAGACGATTCCCGTCATTATTTTCGTGCTCAGCGACCCCAAAAACCCCCCGTATTAAAAGTCGACTCATTTCCATCAATATTTACCGAGTGATAGAATGTCTCTTTGAGATGCACTTCTAAAATGCATATTTTTATTGCAGGAAATGCATTTTTTCAAAATGAATTCATCACTACCGGTCACAAAGTTTGTAGACGCTCTCACGAATCGAACACAAAAAACCGCATTAAGATCCATCTTACTGTTCAAAAAATCCTAGGTTCAGTGCTTTATTTCCTCGACTAATAGTGTTCGATGGGAAAACAGAAATAAAGGGGTTTATTTGTAAAAAAAATGAAAAAAAAAAATTTTTGCCACATATTTCACTGTAACTCAAAAAGTAGATCGTTAAGGTCCTTTGTTCTGAACTTTTTTAGCATCTTCAAAAGTTACCTGAAAATTTCTTGGAACACGCCAAGTCTCCAGCTGGCTTTGTTTTTTTGATATTTTCCATTCAAAAATAGGTATCAACACTTTATTTCAACAATTTTGCCCCCAAAAAATTACAGCGTATTTGGGACATAAAAAGCTAAGTTTCCATGAAATTTCGTGAAAAAAAATTTTTTTTTGGAAGATAAAAATCAGAAACAAAAACACCAGTTTTTTCGATTTTCCTCGCAAAATTGAGATTATGTGAAAAAATGGTTTGTACAAAAGTTGTAGATCTTTTTATTACCTACAACTTTTATATTTAACTTTTTTCGATAGGAGGTCTAGTTTAGCTGAAAATCGTGAAAAACCACTTTCACCCCTTAAAGTTCCCCCTATTTCACCCTCGTAACTCAGATCGACTTGAATTTATTTTTCTGGTTGGCTGCGCTATATTTCCATCACTTTCCAACATTTTTCATGCTGTTAATAATTTTTTTGTTTCCAAAAATTATTTGCGCTGCTCTATAGAGAGAAGGGTGAAAGAGAACTGCCAACGTGAACACTAGTATTTAATCCACCGCTCTCGCATGGCGGTTATGTGGGACTCTAGCACTAACTAAAAAGCCTCCTGCTCACGGGACTGCCTTTTTAGCATTGCGTCGCGGAGTTGGGTCAGCCTTCTTTAGCTGCTAGTACTCCTGGCTTTTCTTTGCCTTTCTCTATTCTTTTCGGCTTGTTCCAGCCTTAACTTGTTGTGTATGGCCTTCAACGTTGCTTCCACTTTTCTCCACATATCCTCGGACCTCATCATGTATCCTATAATGTTTTCAGGCGTTAGTGGAACCTTGGCCATTCCTTCTAGCTCTGCCCTGTCATCTCGGCTAGTTAAAGAGTCATCGTGCTCGAAACGATGAAGAGTCATCGTACCTTCCATGTCCACCCTGCTCCATGTTGTCCCTTATACATTCGGGCCATCTTTCTCCCTTCCCCGGAGGAAGTCGACTACTAAAGTAGTAGTACTTTGGTGTATCTAGCTTGATCAACGCCTCAACGATTTTATTTCATCTCGTCGAGTTGAAAGCATATTTTACTTCAAGGGTTCTCAATACGCAGCAGTGATTTTTCTTAAGGCGCCTTGCCATGCCCACCACCAAGTTGACTGCATCAGTCGTTGACCTTGCCTTTCTGAAGCCAAATTGAATGTTCGGCAGGCCTCCTCCAGGTCTATAGGACTCTGGGTCCCCTAGAGGCTTATTCGGCTTAGGTAGTAGCAAGAGTCTCTGCTGTTTCCATCGGTCTATAAAAACCCACCCTCTCAGGTGCGCTGTCAAGACGTCACCGAATCTGTTTGGCGCTACCATAGCTGCTAGCTTAGCCACTTTGTTTGGTAAACCATCCATGTCAAGGGCCTTATTGATGCCTACCCTTTTTACGGCCTCCAGAATCTTTCAGAAGCAGAGGTAGCCTTATAGGTAGCTCTTCTGGGTCCATCTGAAGGGTCTGTAGATCACCGGAGCCCACGCTCTGTGGAAACAGGTCATATACTATATTCTGGAGCAGCGCGGGGCAGGTGATCGGTGGAGGGGGGGGCTTAAGGTACGATTCCGAACAAGGCGGCAGACTGCAGACCGCAGACTGCCGACTGCAAAAATTAATGTCAAACTGCAGGCGACACTACTGGTTTGTATGATTTTATATGGATGGAATTCTGAACACAGCGCCACTGTCGCCTGCAGTCGCGACACGTCTCGACGGCAGACCGCTGGCCGAGAACCAGTAGTGTCGCCGGCGCACACTTTAATTAAAATCCAAATCTAGCCGAATTTAATAAAGATTTTGTAGTATTTGACTTATTCTCAGTTTTAAATACTTAAAGTAAATAAAAAAAATAAATATGAACTAGCTGTTGCCCGCGAGTTCGTCTACGTGGACTATAGTTTAAAGCTATCCTCCAGGAGCCGAGTAAGGAGTAAAAGGAGTAAAAAAAAGTATGGCGGGCAAATAGGGTCTTGCCTTTTCTTTTTCGTATATAAAAACAGTAAGATATCATCGTCCACTTCCTCTTCCAACAGAAGATGCAAAATTGAATCCGTTGAATTAAACGCATTTGACATGTGCCGTTGTTAACCCTTTGAAGCGACTGTAAGCTTTTTGTCGCCGCGTTCAACATTGGTCCGACCGCAGGCGCTAGCTGCACTGCCGTCTGCAGTCTGTGGTCTGCAGTCTGCCGCCTTGTTCGGAATCGTACCTTTACCCTTGACCGACGACATAACCATTTTATATGGAAATCGACGTTCCAATTGTAAGTGAGCAGTACAAGAACTTACATTATGTAATCTGGCAGGCGGACAAAAGCGGAAAAGCTGCAATATGGGCGTGTGGAAATCGAGCCATTGAAGAGACGATGAGTAATCCGGAAGACGGTTTCGCGCAGACAAGGATAAGCGGTGTATATGTCTACAGCTGCTACGCCGCGCCTCTTCTCACGATGAAGGAATACGTGACATTGGTGGAAAAGTTGACTACAGACGCGAGTCGCAATAACCCCAAAATAATAGCGGGGGATTTCAATGCATGGGCTGTAGACTGAGGCAGCCGGGAAACAAATTCAAGGGGGCGCATTGTAGTGGGAGCGTTTTCACGCTTCCATGTGGTGCTGGCAAACACCGGCGGTCAAAACACCTTCCAAAAAGGTGAAAGAGGGTCTATAGTAGACATCAAATTCATCAGTGACTCGATGGCCAGAGACCTCCAATGGCGGGTGAACCAGGTGTATAGCGACCATCACGTCATAACTTTCCGCACGGGAAGACGAACAGAAAGGGTTCAGCAAAACCAAGCCATAAGCACCGGGTGGGCCCAGAACAAGCTCGATGAAGAGAAAATCATGCGCAGACAGGATGCGCAAATGAAAGGGTCGCAAGGATCACCGCGGCGATGAAACGGGCATGTGACGCCTCCACGCCACAACGCCCAATAACCCCGAAGACATCCACCGAACTTCTGGTGGAACGATGAAATGGAGGAGCATCGAAGGGTTTGCCTAAAGGCAAGAAGGCGGGAACGGCTAGAATTCGAGGAACTCCTTATGGGATACAAAGAGGCGAGGAGAGTATCCCCAACGATTACCTGCCCTGAAATGCTGAAAGAAATAGTATGGACCCTGTTTCCAGAGAACATGGAAAGCCTGCCTGCAGTAAACGTAGATGAAGCAGACATCAGGTAAGAGAGGAAGAAATTGTGGAAGCCGCGAAGAGGAGGAAAAGCCCCTGGACTACCGAACAGAGCGGCGAAGCTGGCAGCGACTGTGGCACCAGGTGAGTTCGCCCAAGTATTTACAGCGTGCCTGAGGTAAGGAGCGTTCCCTGAGCAATGAAGGCGCCAAAAGCTTGTGCTCTTCCCGAAGCCGGGTAAGTCACCAGGGGACCCGTCTGCATAGAGGCCGATATGTCTTCTTAACACTGGCAAGCTTTCGGAAGGGTGATAACCCTTGACGTGAAAAATGCTTTCAACACCGCGAGGTGGAGCGAGATCGTCGAGGCGTTGATAAAACTTGATACACCGAAGTATCTAGTGCGCATTGTGATAGAACTCCTAGTATATAGGACACTACAATGCGAGTCAGTCGAAGGAGTCAAGGAGTATATATCAACCTGCTGAGTCCCCCAAGGCTCCGTCCTAGGCTCTCTTCTGTGGATCATCGTGATTGTGGATCGTGATTGACAATTCCCAGCTTCTCAAGCTGGCAGTACCAAACTAGTTTAGATATTGTTTTACGTGATGCAATATTCTTTCGAGGTTAAGGACCAGATTTTGAATGGCTGTCTCAGTGGGATTAAGCCCTGGATATTTTGCAGAGTAAGGGAGTGATTAGGTCGCAGCCCTACTCCAAGAGTATGAGATAGATGCCGTTCGCTCCAAGGGACTTGTCGTCTACCCCAAGGAAGATTCATGGGTGAATGCGCCATTTAACTTTGTCGCGCCACATTTTCGGGACTATTAGCTGCCCAGTAGAAGGCGAGCTCTCTTAATGTTGTCAAAGTGTGAAACGAGTCGTCGGTGTTCGATGTTCCCTTCACGCCTTTTTGTGGAGCTTTGCCGAGTCTCTAACATCGTGGATACCAGGGCAAAAGACTTCTCTAGTTTTCAGGTTTTGCTCATCGAATGGCCCTGTTTTAGGTGTCTAGTATAGGGAGTTTTTGTAATTCTTTCAGTTGCCACTCCTCTTGACAGTAAAAAAATGCTTAATAAATTACGCCTTGTTTAAGGAGTATCACTTATGTATCCGTAAAAAAGTACATTGAAAGAGTTATTTATAGACTAACCTAAAGTGACTAAGTGTTATTCTAAATGGTAATAACAAATACTCAAACTTTTTTTTCAAAGACGAATTTTCCAAAAATAAACCAATCTTGATTCCAAAATTCCTTGAAAATATCTCCGCTCAAAATTTAAACCTTAAAGAAACGTTACGTGGGTTTAACGAAAACCACTGTGAACAATTTGTCAAAGCAACAACAAAAAAAAAAGTGAAAAGAAAAAAGATGAGAAGAGCCTCATGCAAAAAAATATAATACGAAAATTTTCTAAAACACCCTCATCAAGTTACGTACGTGATTTGCCTAACTTGGGTGCCTCTTCTTGCAATTTATGAATAAGATTTGAATAATCTCGTTAAAATCACTTACGCTCCTTGTTTATCCATATGTTGCCGTAAGAAGAGGACTCTCACCGGTTATTTGAATTTCATATAACATTGAAAATGTGAATTTGATGTTTTTCCCATTTGCATTTTACCTTCTGGTGTTGGTATTTGTCTATTGTTATCTCAACAGAGTGTTACACACCTTTAAGAAAAAAAAATTTTGTATATTTTTTCCATGCAAATTCAATCGCAAAATTAAAGAAAAGAAAATGAAAAACATCATTAAAGGAGATTTGTTATCTTATTATGTGTGTAACAATAAAAAACATGTCCTTGATTCGTGTAATCTCCGCATCTATATCAACAGTAAATAAAGGCTAGATCCCATCGTGTGCCTACACAATTTAGTCGACAATAAACGATGCCGATGATACCTTTATAAAAACGGAAGCTTCTTATCAAATAAGATTTCCCTAAGAGGCTCTGGGGAGTGTTTGCCAGCCACCGGAAATCACAATGTCAACAGAATGCTGCTGACTGAGGGCAAGGGAAAACACATTTTTTTTATCAACAGGAATTCCATTCATGCCATCCTGAGTCCTTCAATTGACAATATCCCGAAAGGGCGTCATCCTTAAGTCAATTGTTATGTAAGCTCTGGAATCCCTTCAAGCGTTTTGGTATCCTTTTGTGTATGAAAAGGACTTTTTTTTCGGTGGCTGTCAGCCCTTCAACAATTTTTTTTTCCTTTTTCGGTTTTTTGGTTTATTTTGCGGAGATAATTTGGGCCGCTTTTGGGTAGGACCTAACATCGGGAAGGAATATGGAGTTCGAGGGTGGAGGGATGTCTTGATTTTTATCATTGTTGATAGAGATTTTCGGGATTTATAAGGTGTAATGTGAGGACATTATTTGAATTGGGTATGATCTGTTGAAGGGAACATGTAGACAAGACAAATTAAATTTGTTTTGAATTCTTTTTCCATGTTTTCCTGAATTTTTAAACTATTGGTTGAAGTGTAAGCTATCACAATCAAACCTCTGTTGTTAGGAGTAGCTCTAATAAAGCATCTCGGTGGGTGAACAGGGTTCACCTATCGGACGATAATTCTCCTTGTTCATCTGATAGGCTGGCCTTATTGTTATTATTATTAAGGAATGAGGGGGCAATCCTTATGGTGAACACTGCGGCCAAGTTAGGCCTATTATTATATTACTAAGGGAACAGACTATAAGCCTTCCGCACGAAGGCAAGAAGGTCTTTAATTGAAGAAGACCGGACTTGAGCTGGGCTCATTAGCTCTCTGATAAACGTTCTTCTTCTAAGCCAGATCAGAGCAGGACATCCACAAAGAATATGTGTGGAAGTCTCGTCGCCTTCCATGCAGAGTCGGCATTCTGTCTCTTGAGACAGTCCTAGGTTGTGGAGGTGATACCGCAGCCCTACATGGTCATTCAGATATCCTACCAGCAGTCTTAGGTCCGCTCTGTTTAAGGTGATACTTCTCCTTAAGGCAAAGGGTCCTATAATATCTTTAGCCTGTATAAGACCTGGGACTGATTTCCAATAGGCTAGGTTTAGTCCCTTAATCCCCTCCTCTACCAGAGACTTGGAGATGGACCATGAGATGCCACAGAATGGGTTCTGGGCCCTGAACAAACGTCTCAGACACCTCCCTCGCGGGGCTGTTTGAGGGCTCATTGCCCTCGATACCCCAATGACCGGGGACCCAGCAGAGCGAGACCTTATTTCTTCGGGTCAGGCTCTGGAATACGTCAAAACGCCCTGCAACTATTTTGGAAGAAAACTTCCACGTTGAGAGTGCCTTGATGGCAGCTTGGCTGTCAGAAAAGATTTTAATATTGGCGCCTTTCAAACCTTTTTCAAGGTTGAGCCTAGCGCAGGTTGCAATGGCATGTATTTCAGTCTGAAAAACAGAGGGCCACTTACCCATTGCCCCCTTTTACACGACCGGACACCGAACAGACAAAACGAACGAACAAACTGGGGTTTATGGGGAAGAGGGTAAGAGAGGACGATGGAAAACCGGCCCCTCTCTCACCCTCTTTCCTATAAACCCCAGTTTGTTCGTTTGTTTTGTCTGTTCGGTGTCCGGTCGTGTAAAAGGGGGCATTGCAATCGAGACCTTGGAGTTGGGTCCTGCGACATCAGCCCCTGTACAATGTTCCATCTTTGACCCGTCAGTAAACCAGTGGAGATGATTTGGATCCCCAGGAAGAATAAGTTCTTCCCACTCAGAACGATCCGGGATAATCGCCCTGAATTTCCTTTGGAACCGCAGTTCACCAACCATATGGTCCGATACGCGGCAAATGGAAATGTTTGGGATATTGTCAAGAATATCCATGTGTCCTTTGACTGTATAGGGCCAGTTGGATGAGATCTGAAGCCTCGGGCCACTTATGGCTGCGGATTTCCTTATGCATTGGGGTCAATTCAATGATTGCCTACATCCCAGCAGTGGGACAGGTTCTCATAGCTCCGGTAATGGAGAGGCAAGCAAGCCGTTGCAGTTTTCTGCACTTGAGGATCGATGTATCCTGTTTAGTCTTGGGCCACCAAGCTATAGCGGCATAAGCGACCACAGGTTTACCGATCGTATTGTACATCTGTTCAGTCTCGACAATAGCCTAAAAATAGAACCATAATTAAACTTAAAAACCATTTTTTGAACATAATATTACCTATAAAATTTCACTTCAACAAACTAAACCGCAGAAAGCCATCGACAAAAACACGAACATTGCAGCCACATATCGTTCCTAAAAATATAAACAAAATTACCAAAAGAAATAAATTCTACGTTTAAAATACTTATCTGATAACACCAAACTTATCCATGTCACTTGAGGCCAGCCCCTCCATCCTAAAAAACATATAAAATATAAGTTTAAATATAAACTAAAACCAAAAAACATATAAAATATAAATATAAACCAACATCTTACCTCTTACTTCAGCTGACAGAACTGACAGCCGATAGTCAACACTAACACACAGACAAAATTTTATTCACGATGGAGAGCAGGAATTCTAAATTCCCCACCAGATTCTACTGATCTATTGTGATGCAGCAAATAAATATCGCAGTGCGTTGCGCAGAAAATTCAGATCACAATTTGATCTTCTAAGTGTTATGAACTAGAAGAACCAAGCAGAGGCTAGTGATCTCTACCCAAAAGGTCGGTTATTTAACGCCTTTTCCAAAATCCTGCAGGTTCTTTGACTCAGGATTTTTCTGATAAATATTATACTCCCCTCTCCCATACCGAAGGTCGGTCTTGACGCCTTCCCACATATCCTAAACAAATTCTGAAGGTTTATGACTCAGAATTTCTGGATCTCCTTCCGAAATTAAATAGAAGTTACTTAATCATTTTGAATTACAGATTAAACGTCCAAAACAAGGTACAAAGGAAAGTCTGCAAAAATTGGATTCAGTTACACGGGAATTAAACTTTGAGATTGGATTGAAACCACATTACCCACGAATTACTTTTAGGAAAAAGAAGAAGAAGATATATTTTATGAATTTGGATTGTTTTTCTTTTAAATTAAAATTGATATTTTTACGTGAAAGTTATTTTTAAATAGGATACTATACTTGTAATTATTTTGAAATAAATATTGAGATTGATTGAAGGTGACTCTTTTTTCTGAAATATCACGTTGTAGCCATCCACTGAGCATCCCGAATAGGCAAGGTTCAGCCCATTCAACATCCAGTACATCATTTGTGGTGTAAGACCCCATGTCTTACCCAAAAGCCTTTTGCAGGCCCATATGGCTCTAGTGGCTTTACTGATGGCGTGGTCCAGTTGAGCGTGCCAGTTCAGTCTCATGTCTAACTTTACTCTCAAGTATTTGACTGAGTCTAACTGTGGTACTCTGGATGCAAATAGGACCTAGGTCCATTTTGTAGCGTTTGGAGAAAGATACCAGGACAAGGACAGCCTTATTCGGGTTGATTGACAGATCCTCTATGGTACACCATCTTGAAGTTCTCTGATTGCTATTCTCACGATCTCTGTAACGGTCAGGTCAAACTTCCCAGAGACGATGATGGCTAGATCATCTGCATAGCCGATGACTCGAAACCAAATTCGGATAGTTTGGTCAAAAGTTCATCCCCAACTAGTGACCACAGTAACGGGGATAGGACTCCACCTTGAGGGCAGCCCTTAATAGCTTTTACACTAAAGGTGGAGACACCTAGGGTAGAAGAAATGTCACGATTTACAAGCATTGCATTTATCCACTCAATTGTGTGAGGATCCAGGTTTCTGAGAGCCAGTGCTCTAGAAATAGAATCATAGCCAGTATTATCGAAAGCACCTTCGATGTCAAGGAACGCACATAAAGCAGTTTTCTTGGCGAGGAAGGCTTTCTCGATTTTGTTGACCAGGTGGTGTATAGCGACCTCTGTCGATTTACCCTTCGAGTAAGCGAACTGGGAGCTATGTAGCTTGCACCTAATGTGAAGGTCTAGCAGTGAGAGTGCCGGAAAAATTCCATCCCCTCCGTGGGATTTATAGGGTTGAAAAGAGGCCACTACCCATTTGACCTTCTCCCGGTCGAAGATGTTCCCAGAAAGACTCGGGGAATAACAGTCTGGGATGGTCCTATGACTACACCAAAGTGCTCGCTGAGCAGGTACCTCAAAGTTTCTTCATGGTTAGAGGTGTAGGAGCCATCGTCTCTTTTTAGAAGGCCCACTCAGTTGAAGGAGTCTTTTGAAAGTAACTTTTGGAGTCTAGTCGGTTCTGGTAGAGTCTGAAGGCTCTCACAGCGTTTCCTCCAGTCAATCTTTTCGAACGTCTCAACTCCTTGTTGTGGGCAGTTAGGGTGAACCTATATTCATCGCAATGGGCGGTATGTTTTGCTCTATGGAACAATCTCTGGTCTCATTTCGAGGCCACAAGCCCATGAAACTTAGACCACTTGGTGTTCTTGGGAACCAAAGAAGGGACGCGAATATGTAGGAGGCCGACAATGTCGAACCTACTGTGCAGATGAATCCTGTCGGAGAGAAGCCTGCTAGTGGGGGTGAGATCCAGCACCTCCTCTCTACTAGCAGTGGCAAAAGTGAGTTGTTTCATATGTATGTTGTTCATAACAAGAGATTCTAGGAGACACTCACCTATTTCGTTTACATCGGTACTCCCCCAAATGGAGTGGTGAGCATTTGCATCACAGTCGATGACGAATTGCCGGTTCGTCCTGCGACAGAACCCAATTAGCTCTTGAATCTCCTGGAGTGTGTAACGGTCGGGTATTTACCAGAAAAATTCTCCTTAGTAATAATTCCCTCATCTCGCGGGAATTTCCGAAATTATTAGTCAATTCACTTCACGAACTTTTAATTCAAAATTTTTGGGAATGAAGTAGGCGAGAAAAACAAAATTTTTCTGGGAAGAAAAAAAAAGTAGAAATCTTTGACAGTCTGTGATGAGAATCCGTACG
Source organism: Thereva nobilitata (assembly GCA_963855945.1). Lineage (NCBI taxonomy): Eukaryota > Metazoa > Arthropoda > Insecta > Diptera > Therevidae > Thereva > Thereva nobilitata. The sequence goes on from OY979697.1 coordinate 80,819,638, forward strand.
AGAGAGTCTGTTTCTGAAATTTTTTTGAATTGGGACTAAATGGCTGCACTGTCGTGAAGGATTTTCCTGTGCCACACAGCTCGAAGAACTTAAATAAAAGAGGAAATTGGACCAAATCAAGGAAAAGCTTTATATATAAAGAACAATATGAAATTTTGGTGATTTTACTCTAGATATTGATGACGAATTTTATACAAAAGATTTTCTGGTAAATCCTGTGTGAAGTTTTTGAGAATGGAGATTGTCGACTTTTGGAAAATCAAGAATGCGTAATCAATAAAAAGAAATAAAAGAAAAAAACATTTAAAACTAATAAGCCATATATAGAAGTGTAGCGCCTCTTTTGAACAAATCTTATACCACAAAAGATTGACGGAAAGACTTTGTAAGAAACGTTTAGATATGTGCATAGCAAGGTAATTAGAAGAAACGATCTTGAAAAAAACATATTTTTTTATTACTTAGAACAATATAAAATTATAAATACCGGTGTTGAATTCAAACGGAAAAAAATCAGGGTTATTATATTTTTTTGTGGAAAAAACTAAGACGAAGAAGCATTAATATAGTGTGTGTTGGGAAAAGTTATACGGTAATCAGGGAGTTATATAGGTATTGCAGTAACAGTCGTGGTATGGCGACCTTGTTATAACAGAAAAGCTGTGTGCAAACTCTTACTAAGGGAGGTGTTAGTGGAGGAGGTTCAAGTTTATCAGGAAAACCAGTCTGGACCTGTCAGAATTGAAACTCTAGTGATTGTCAATCCACTTTTTCAGTGATTGGATGCATTCCTGCCTTGTTTGGCCGGATAACTTCCTGGTATTTACACATTCTTTTAAAATATTTATCAATTGTTCTAATATATTTACACATTCTTCTAAAATATTTATCAATTGTTCTAATATATTTACACCATATATTGAGATTAATACATTTTACCATATATTGTTTAACTATATATATTACCTATATTGCATTACATTGTTTATAATCTGTTTAAAAATATATTACCTTAGAAATGGTCATATATACACATATATATATAATACTTTTTAAGTATATTACACTACATATATGTACTGTGGGTGCGAACAAGCACTCTTTTGATTTGAGACCCTTTTAGTGGGTATTATTTTTTTCTGTGTTGAAAGATTGCTCAGATTGTACTGGAATCGTGTCCAGTTGGGTTTTTTTTTGTTCTTTTTAAACCTTAACCCGGAAATGTCAGTCCACTTCTCTTTGGCCAAAGCGACGTCGATCCTTTCCGTTTGGTTTTCTGGGATCCAGTGAGTGCCCCCGCACCCCCAACATACACCGTCTCACTAATCATTTCACATTTGTTATTTGATCATTGTTATATTAATATATTGAGTGTGTACTATTGATTTTTTTTGTGGTTAAATAATATATGCATGTTGAATTTTAATTATTACACTGTGTATGTTTTCACTTAATATGCAGTACTAGGTTTTTTCCGTTGAGTTTCTAGGATGGTTGCGACCTCTCTCTAGGGTTCGCACATTGTTGAAATAACTTTGTAGGAGGCCCCACGATGCCGTATGGTGGAAACAGGGCCCTCTGTAAGGAGGACTGAAAACAAAGAAGGATATGAAAAGGGCTTGTTTTTACAGAAGCATTTAGGTAAGTGGTGAACCATATAACCTTCCGTCGAGCTAGGGTATACCGTGTGACCGGCTTATCACCCCTATCACTATTTCAGAACCAGGGAGGATGGTTTGTTTTTTAAAATTTTTATGTCTACCCAAGCATGATGGCAGTAGCCTTGCTGTCACCAAGCAAGGAGCTCCATTGTGCCGGTACAAGTGGTACTATTGCTACATCCCCCGGAAAGTAGTCAGACGCAGGAACGATTTCCTGGAATCCGTTGGCGGTGGGAACCGCTACCGAGATCGCCAAAGTTAGTAATGGAGACATGAGTGAAACGATTGTCAATTAAAAGCATCTCCGATCATATACTAGTTTACTTGAGCCGGTGGTAAGTCCTTTGACTTTGCCATTGGTTTCCCAAGGCTTCTGAATAAGACCGAGGGTAAGATGCCTCTCCGCGAAAGTCTTGCACAGGGTGGAGGATGGTGCAAGTTAATTTGGAGTGCCCTTATGGCGCTCATTTTTTCTCCAAGGAGCTTTTGACAAGCTTTGTCGAGCCCGACTACCATCTCAGAGGTCCGTGGTTCGCACCCACTTTGCGGCATTCGTGCTTCGTACTTCCACTTCCGCCCACCTACATACATAACTTTCCTTCTCGTTTTTCTTCGATTTTGCGGCCTTCTTTTTCTGGTGGCATTTTAACAGCTCGAACCTCTGTCTGATTTTAGTTTTAACTGTAATTTTTACTGATGTACCCTTTGCATATTCCAAAAAAATAGATTACCTTTTACCTCAACCCATATTAGAAACTGAACGGTTGGAGATTAAACATTAACAAAATAAAATTCTTCGGTATTTCTGCTCTAGCTTGGTTTTGATTAGCTTCCTTACATTAAAACAGCATCAAATCGAATTGAATTAAAAATCAAAACGCAATTTTCCCAATTTTAAACTGAAACCACAAAATTAGTCTAAAAATATGAACAAAAAATCACTAAAAAAAACTACCCCTTAACAAGGGGCACTTCCATAAACTTAAATAATTAAATCTCGATCAAGGTTTTTGCAATTAATTTTGTTAATCTCCTTTAATAACGATTATTGATTAGAGAGTAACCAGCTTCTCTCTTCAAAATCTTAAGACGACGACTAACTGGTCGGCAGGAGATGAAAATTAAAGGAAGTAAAGGCAAAAAAATACAAGGGACAGTTTACGGCCGGATGATTCTAATTAAAATATAATTATCTTGGAGCGCCTTTCGAAGGGATCCGCCTTTATGGAAATTCAGCGACAGTCCTGCTTAATGAAAATCAGATATCCATTAAATTATAACAGTGCGATAAAGAATTTTAATTACTGCTCCTTCCTTTCGTTATGGAAAAAGTGTCTACAAAGGAGGGCCAAAGATATTTATGCATGATTGTACTTTCCTATGCGAAAAGGAGAGAAAAGGATTATCTATGAAACTTAAAAAAGGGCGCTCGGGTGGAAATTTTTATTATTATTTTTTTTCATATAACACAGTATATCTATTCAAGGAAGACACTAGGGGGTTGAAGCTGAACATAGGGGTGGGGATTTGTTTCCATCTTGAAATGTTGTTAAGCCCATAAAATATCAGAATGTAACTAAAGGTTGTTAAGGTGTCAGAGACAGAGTAAAGTCCATTTGGCTGAACCCCAAATAATCACACCTTCATAGCCTACCTTAATGGTGACTTAATGGTAGGAAAAGGAACCCCCAAAAGGCATTTTTCCTCGCATTACGGGAAATGAGGTTTTTTCGCTTGAGCACTTCACTTGTAAGAGCCAGACCACATTTTACTTCCATATGCCCTTACATGCCTCTGCTTCTCTGCTTTAGGGTTGAAGTTGACCTCAATTACACGATATGTTGGTCACTTTATGAACTGACCACATAAATTACTGCACTAGAGTGCGCCCCCCACATTTGAAAACAAAAAATTATACGTACGGTAGTATAGCGGCAACAACAGTGGAGCTTTACTGGAGCTTATTTTGGATTTTCCATGCCTGTTGCTTGGTGGCAGGTGTGAATTAATTAACCGCAAGCCGTTAACCAGCGATTAATCTGTTTGTTAGTAATTACCTAGAGGGAGATTGATGCATATGTTATGAAACTGTTTTTGGTAACCTCTAATCTTGGGTTGCGGCATCTTGATTGACTTAATTCCCTTCCAAATCACTCGTTAAATTGTTTGCCTTTCATTTAATGACGTGATGCTTGTTCATCTCTGGAATAAACCATAAAATCAGACCTCATTTAACTTTGATTCCATTTTGGGTTTTCTGCAGCATTTCATCTTCAATTATAATTAATAGTTTATGTTTTTGGGATTTATGTTTTACCGTCTTCGTGCATGTAAATATCTTATGGGTATATAGATTTTGTGAGTCCAACAGAGAATAGGTTTTTTCTACGCCTCTGTTAGAATACAGGCATTCTGATATTACTTTTAGTTACGGAATTAGCAGCATTCCAACCCGTGTGGAATATTCATTCCATCACTTGTTATGGAATGACTACTATTGACGACATGTGTTCGTCGTAATCCAAGAATATGATTTATTAATTAAAGAAAAAAAAGATTTATTAATTAAAGAAAGAAAAGGATTGTTTCAATAATAAACAATCAATAATGTTCCGCTAGAAACATTTAGCTTTAAATAAACTATTCAATTATTAAATTGCAGAAAATAATTGCATTTTTTTAATAAATTTTGCGGTGGCCATCTATTAACGAATTATTAAATTACAAAATTGTTATGAATGAACACTCCCTACTAATATGTTATTTAGCGTTAAAATATCTTGCTGTGCCTTATACATTATATTTTTGACATTAGCTTTACAGAAGGTACGTTTTTCTTTACAAAATATTAATAAAAACTAATTAAAGGCGTAGAAAAAGTATAGTCTGCAACACGTTTTGAATGGCATATTCCGCACTCGTGAACCGCCACCCTCGCCTTCGGCTCGTGTGCCAAACTTCCACTTGTGCGGAATATGCATCATTCCAAACTTGTTACAGAATATACTATTCTCTACGCCTCTGTTAGAATACAGGCATTCTGATATTGCTTTTACTTACGGAATTAACACCCGTGTAGAATATTCATTCCATCACTTGTTATGGAATGACTACTATTGGCGACATCTGTTGGTCGTAATCCAAGAATATGATTTATAAATTAAAGAAAAAAAAAGATTTATTAATTAAAGAAAGAAAAGGATTGTTTCAATAATAAACAATCAATGATGTTCCGCTAGAAAGTTTTTGCTTTAAATAAACTATTAAATTATTAAATTGCAGAAAATAATAGCATTTTTGCGGCGGCCATCTATTAACAAATTATTAAATTACAAAATTGTTATGAATGAACACTCCCTACTTATATGTTATTTAAAGTTAAAATCACCCTTATTCCACACTCCGTCGGAAGACTTCTACGACGTAAGCTTTACGCTACGACGTAACATATTCTGATATTCTGCACCAAAGATTCGGAGTGCGGAATGTCAAATTCGGGATTCGGAGAAAAAATATCATTACGTCGGAGTGTGGAATAAGGGTGAATATCTTGCTATGCCTTATCTTAATATATAAAAACTACGTGTCACAATGTTTGTACACGCTAATCTCCGAAATCGCCCAACAGATTTTAATGAAAATTTGGGAATGTGTAAGGTTGGTTCCAGATTGAAAGATAGAATAATTTTGTTCCAGATAAATGAAGCTGTTGTCGAGATATAGAGAATTTCAATGTTTCACTGATTATATTTAAGTTGGCGGGGCAAAAAAATATTTAATTTTAATTGTCATTTACATATAAAGAACCGTTCTTTAAAAAAGCACTCCGATTTTTACGAGTGACAACGTATGAATTAGTGTATTGAGTGTGCTGAGTGTACAGTGTGTGCAGTATGTACAGTGTGTACAGTGTACTGTGTACTACATACTATGGACTGTATACTATAATTACCGGAGCCCGCAAAAACACACCAGTTAAGAAACATATAATTTATATATACAAAATAAAAATATACTTCCACCGAAAAATGCGTAAAAGCTTTTAATTGGTGCGATTAAATAATGTGTTAATAAGAAAATATATAAATGTCGAGTTTTTGCTTTATGCCTCAGATTGCGGTACATCTTAAAAACGGTCAACGTGTATATTTCACTGAAGAAAATGCTCTCCAACGAGCTTACCAGCCACTAAAAACTACACTTACTGAATTTTTAACACTGTGCCAAAAACCTGATATTTTCGGACAGTTCGCAACAACATTGTTATATACCGACGTACCTCGCTATTATACATGGAACAAATCAGGTAAAAAATGGAAGCCACGTAGAAAAGGCGAACCACATCCGACTATCGCACACGTATTGAAAGCAAAGACATTGGAACGACTTTACACAGTACATCCAAAACAACTTGAATGTTTCTTATTGCGTTTGTTGTTGCTGAATGTTCCAGGACCAACGTCTTCCGAATTTTCACGAACAGTCAATGGTCAAATATTCAATACATTTCAAGATGCACGTCGCGAGTTGCAATTGCTGGAAGACGACAATCATTGGGATCTGACACTTACTGATGCAGCATTTGCATCCACGCCGAATAACATTCGTCAACTGTTCACAATTATATTGATACCCAACAGAACCATCGGTTTTGTGGGAAAAACACAAGAACGGCATGACTGAAGACATACTTCGCAGAATTAGACAAACAAACCAATATCCAAACTCTCGAACTTTTATAGGAATAATTGGTTTTTCGTTAATGGTTATAAATATTTGTTGAAGAGTTGAATTTTGAAGATTTGGATTAATTTTAAATGTCTTAAGGTTGGGTGCAGCGAGTCGGAAAGGCATCTCTTTGTTTATTTACGCGCCGGGAAACAAAACCAAAAACATAGTTTACCAGCAAGTTTTGTAAAATTTTGGTCGCACTTAATATGAAAGCATATTGAATCTAATGTCTCCAAATTTTACAGAAATAAGTATTGGTTCTTTCCCTCGATATTGCGAATAGTTTGATTTTTAATATTTGCATTAATTTCACATGTTTTGACGAACACAATTTCGCAATTTAAGAGAAAATAAAACTTGGTTTTTTGGCATTGCTTTTTCCAACTATAACATATTTGTTTCATTTTTCGATTTTGTTTTATTGTTCTCGAAAAATTTTGTTATTGAATACTTCTAGATTTAAATTAAAAAAAGCTATAGAAAATGGCCCTCGAACTTCGAGTGCTGGATGCTGCTATTTGCATTAATTTTAAATCTTTTAACGTTCATAGTTTTAACAGAATACACAGAAATTTTGGTCATAGTTCAAATAAATGTATTTTGAATCTAATGACTCCAACTTTTATAGGAATAGTTGGTTTTTCGTTAATAGTTAAGAAGAGTTGAATTTTGAAAGTTTGGATTGATTTTAATGTTTAAAAGTTGGGTGCAGCGAGGCGCACCTGGTCCGAGCTATCCAAAATACAGAAAATAAGCGGTTCATTGAGACACTTCATCTGTGTGTGAAAATTCATATCTCGAAAAATGCCATGTCAATGGATGGTTTTTATTGTCTCGATCAAAATGTCAGATCCCTAATAGTTTCACATTTTGTTATTTGGAATCAAAAATACCAAAAAATTGCCTTTTTCAAACTCTCCTACTGTATATTAAAATTCATATCACCTGATTACTACTATTGGCCTATGGGAGCAGCATACGCGCGCCGGGTCCCAACTAGTATAATATATTATGTAGTTTCCAAAACTCTACAAGGTGTCGACAGGACGTAGAGGTAGTCTCCAGACTCTACGAGTCCACTTATCACTTTCATAGAAAACAAACTTGAAACTTTTGATGCTTTTGAAGAGTCTAATAAAAAACAATTCACAATATTGTTACAAGGACATGATCATTTCAGGGTTAAAACCTTTTGCCAATAGCCACCCTTAATGTAGAAGGTGGGTTTACAAAATCCGTAAATTATCGTGTTACTGAAGAATTTGTCAACCAATTTGTGCATCGCAAAAAATGAAAATGGTCTTTTTCTAATATTAAAATGTTATTGTTTTTTTTGTTGATTTATGGCGCGGCAAATTGTATAGGCCCAGGACGCCAAATTTTAAAATACGCCACCTCTTGGAACGCTCATTCCGGGACTACTTTTTTATTAGTCCGAGATGCGGTACAAGTTACTCTGGTCTGCTTAAACCTTTGTGTGCAAAACAAAGAAAAGGTTTCAGCTATCATCTACCCTACGCTGCGAACTAAGAAGGAATGTTATTATCTAGATGCGAGAAATGTAAAAAAGAAATGAATGAAAAAATAAATGAATGTGAAATGAGTTTTCCTTCTCGTACAATACCTCTAGACAAAGCAATATACACCAAATATGATAGCTCGTCTATCTTGGTTCTTTCTTAAACTCAAGTAACCAGTGCGGCTGCGGAAAACAACGAATGTTTTTAAAAGGTAATTTGTATGTATTGAACTCAAATATTGAACAGCTCCAAAATTTCAAAAAATGTGTTCAACCCTTGCACATGTATTATATATCTCCCTCGATTGGGACTACTCCGGAGGGTAATGGAACCACAAATCACAATGGATTCATAAAAAAAAAGATTTCGCATTTTATTTCGAGGGACAATTTTGCAGATCAATCATACGTTAGATCGGAACCACCTGAACTAAAATTTAAAATTGAATATACATAAGTAATTTCTTTCGTCTGTCAGCTCTTTGTTAAATTAAAGGCGATGGCAGCAAAGTGTCATAGACATAAAAAAAAATCTTGAATTAATCTTTGTAGTTCAGCTTATGACCCATTTTTGCACAAAGAATGTTCTTTTTTAATTTTTATTAAACGTTATGCTTAAATGTAACTAGCATTGTACTTGAATCTAAATTAAAGATCAAAAATTCCTTTAATGTCATAACAAGCTTCAAAAAAAAAATCCGAATGAAAAATCTAAATTTAATCAGATTTATAAGCATGTGCTGCTACTGGCCATTGTATCCCTAAGAAAATAATAAAATTGTTTGAAATATTTTAGGATCTACTATGTGGCGTCCTCAAGGGTCTGTTCCGAAAATACCATTGTCCTGCCTGTATCCGTGGTGGTCACATCTGTATGACTCCCAGAAAATCCATTTGCTACTTGTCACCATATGATTAAGAAAAGGGTTTTTCGCCTGCTGACAACCTGTGATGTATTTGTATTAGAATAAAGCAAAAAGGGTCCTTATAATACATATATATACATAAGTCGAAAAGGGAAAGCTTTTTGCTAATGCGACAACCGAGTAAAATTTTAATTTCCTTTACTCTCTTCTATACAATAACACACCATATCCCCTATATACCTATGTGTGGCATGATAAAGTATAGTTAAGGGATTAAGGGGTTAAAGTCAGTACTTTGTTTTAAAATTATTCGAATTTTGATTTTCTTTGTTTTAAACACAAATTTTTTGATTACTTTAAATGAACTTTAAAAACTAATGAAATTTTTATTTATTATTGTAGAAAATCGGTTTTTAGTTTTTTAGATAAAATTTTTATTGAATTAATTCGTCTTCAAAATAATTATGTTATTAATTTTTCAATTAGTGAAAGTTTTACTATTTTACTTCTTTATCAAAAACTTAAAAACACACCAACAAAAAAACTGAAAATTATTAAAACTTTGAAATTTCCAAACCCTTTTTGAAACTAATGAAGGCATTTGAAAATTTGATTAATAATTTATTTTCTTAGTTTGAGTGTTTCTTAGCATATATGTTCACATATATATTGTACAACCCTTTACTTTAGGTTAGAGATACTGGAAAACTTTGAAAAGCCCCGAACCAATTAAGGGGACCTCAACAAGTCCAAAAGGTCAGAAGGGTGATGGGCCACCCACTCATAAGGTAATTGCATACTTTAAATCAATTTGTATGGACACAAGTGTTTGCATCTACTCCTTTCCCAGAAAGGTGTACTTATAACAAACTAGTATCGGGGCGTTTCCTTAGGTTAAAAGGGTGCAATCTGTCTTTTCTCAAAGACGGCACGACGACGGCACACGCAACATGATTTTCTGCTTTCTTGTTGTCTCGTCTTTTAAGGGATGTGAAAGCTTTTAACTTTATGAGTTTTTAGCTTTTATGGTATTGTAAATTGAAGTAAAAAAATGACAAAATGGCATTGTTATTTTGTTGAGATGTGCACTTTAGGCTGGTTTTAAGATTAAAAATTACTTATGGCAAATGTACTTTTTGTATATAATCTACAGTGCCATAATTGCCTTAGAGTTTGTCGTCTTCCGGCTGGCTCGGGATTAAAGGCAGTGACTAGGTACCATACCAGAGGTTTGTGGTTCGATTCCTTGCAGTGGCACGAACCTTCATCTTCTTCTAGCTAAATAACACTACTTTTTTCTTATATTCCCCCTTTATTGCAATTTCATTATTTCCTTACCTTTACCGCCTGTAAGCATAATAAGTGACAGACCCATCTCCTGTTCGATCGCGAGGTCAACGTATTGTCGCGATAGCATTGCATAGGATGTATAAGATTTGCAGGAATTGCAGAACTAAAACGCTCTTGTTTGGGTAAGTTGTCAAGTTGGTACAGTTGAAAGTTGCAGTTCAGGTTGGAAACTATATATAAATTTTAAGGAGTTGAGTCTATGTTAATGAGAGGAGTTACGTATATGACTGTTTTTTTGTTTCAGTTTCAACGTGGCAAATCTCCACGGCCGTAGTAGGCTTCGAATAATATCGATAAAGGAAAGGTAGGCCATTTCTTGAGTCTTGTTTAAAAAGGTTGCAAAAGTATTAAGCATGGTACTATGCCACTACACTAAGGTCCTGTATGTAACACGGATCTTATGATAGTGGTGTATATCCAATACATGGTTTATGCTTGTCGAACCTCTATACAGTATGGGTAATGAGTGACTAGGAATAACTTTGAGGAGATCGCTACACCATTTGCTCTTTTATCCCAGAAGTAGATTCTGTGTCTAATCTTCTACTATGTAAGCATTCACACGTTAGCATTTTGTAGCGGTTGTATGGGATGGAAGCCACTAACTTATTCCTCTTCAACTTCAGCGTTCAATTATGACTTTTTTAATTTAATTATCAAAAAGTTTTTGTGAAATAAAATATTTTTCTTGTTTGCGGCTCAAGAAGCTTTAATATTGGGTAATTTTGATTTGCAACTCAGAACTCTACTTCCATATTTCACGCAACAAAAAACACTTTAAACTTTTCCATTTAAATTAAAGAATAATTTTCTATCAAACATATCCCAAACCCCTAAAAAATTCTTCTTTCATTTATTTCGCTGGAACATCTTCTCAAGTGAGCAAACATTCCACCATTTTTCCCCTCTCATAGAAATCAAATTTTTTTTCACCAATATACAACCTGATCGTTATCTACGCACTTATACTTGGTAATTGTTGTCTAAAAGACGACATTAAAATCAATACAAAACACTCAGGCTAGGTCTGTTAAAGTTCTGCAATACCCTCTCCCTTACAGCCGATAGCTATAGAAGAGTCTTATCTCCCAGTGATGCTTCGAGTCCTTTTCGTCCTTACCTACACCCCGAGGAGGAGAAACCCTATAGAAAATTTTAATTTATACAAAATTAAGCCAGTCGTCTGCAACCACACCGTAGATAGGAGGAATAATGGTTTTTTGGACTAGGGATGATTGGGAGTTTATTAAGATTAACCGTTAGAAGACTTTTGCTGCCTAAATTAGCCCTCAGCCAATATCTATAGTAGGGTATGTAGTATTGTATAACGCTTGAAGGTATACCTTTTCTTGAAGCCATTATAATGCGTGTATGTGCATGTGTTATGTCTGCTTAATTATGATCAAGGATAAAAATTTTACGTGAAAAGGGGATAAATTAAAGTCCTTGAAGGTGAAGTTGTTACTTTTTTGAATTTTAGTATAAAATTGATTACTAAAATTAAAAAAAAAGTCCTTCGATATTAAAAAAATTGTAATATGAAATAACGACGAGGAAAACTGAAGTAACTCCTAATTAAAGCCTTTCTGTACCTACTAAAACTATATAGTACAGTCATTTGGTTCTAAAAAAAGAGATTACCTAGAAAGTTTTCCGGGAGTTTTGAAAATTTGTAATTTTATAGATTTCGAAGGCTTCTTTCCGAATTTCAACTTTGCCACCTCGTATCTTTGCCGCTCGCGCCACCTCGTTGGAAAAATCGCGCCTAAAAGCAGTTTTTCCACAATATCGAAATGAGAAGATCACGGGTTAATCGTGGTAATGACGACTTAAAAAAACTGATGGATCGGTTGTGCAACCATCCACCTTTTCCAGAATTAAAGGAAATCATAGTCCAGGAGAGATAGTGCAAAAGTATTCAAAAGTTGAAATAAATCTACCCTGCGATTTTTCGACGCTATAATTAAGAGAAAAATCGTAGGAATTCAATGAATGTGTTTTGAAAAAATCGGTCCAGGAGAACAGGTGGAAAAAAGCTAATAATGGTAGCGAAAACCTGTTATTCAACGTTTTAGATGCGAAAAAATTTTGTTTTTGAAAAACAAAAAATAGTACGTAATAGCGTTTAAAAAGACGAAAATTATGAGTTTTGGACAATTGAAATCGGTCAACAGGTTTTTGCAAAAAAAATAAAAACCGCGAAATATGGCCATTTTTTGACATTTAATTACAGGGACTGCGATTATCGTAGAACCTTGTTTCAGGGCTGAAATTGTGGCTTCTGTTAGTGCCTACCCACAATAAAAATTTCATGCAAAAATAATTATAACTTTTCGCGTAAATCTCAAAAATGTAAAAACAGCCGTTTCAGGAAAAAAGTTTGAACAAGGTCCACGGTGGTGCTAGAGTTATTTTGAAAAGCTCTATTTATTCTCGAAGAGTTACTCTACCAACCCATTTTCATGAAAAGTTGGTGAGGTTCGATTTAATACCTCATAAACTCGTTTGAAAACAGGCACTTTTCTTGATTTTCAGAAAAAAAACACCTTTGGGCGAAGGGGAAGTGGCATATGATGTGGATTTCTATTCAATAGATTTCGAGAAATCAAAGTTTTTTCCTTTCAGGCATATATGAAAACGCTCGAAAATTTCCATCGCAGGAAGCTCGGCCGGCAGAAAGCTTGCCCACACCATATTTCACTTCCCCTTTGCCTAAAGATGTTTTTTCTGAAAATCAAGAAAAGCGCCTGTTTTCAAACGCGTTTATGAGGTATAGCCCAGTTGTCAGAGGCCGGGTTTATGCCGCGGACACTTTGGAATTTATGAAACGGAGCTTCCAACTTGGTTATCGTTTTAACCGAAACGTTTGACAATTATTATCACACGTTTGACATTTCTCATCAATAATAAACCATTGTTAAATAATGGAGAAAATATATTAAATATATTAAATTATCAATTGAAGCGCGCAAAAAGTATTTTATATTGGAAACAGTTACAAAATAAACGTAATAAGTATGTATATACCTGCGCGTCACTTGATTACGGACACCATATTTTGGAAATTCCGTAGCGTTTTTCTCTGCTTTACTTTATGATCGTGCAACTTCGAGCTTACATGTGGGAAATGCTATTCACTAGGATGGCACCTCACAAAAATTTACCTTCAATTCATCTAGGATGTCGTTATCTCATGTCATATTTGTCACCGACTCGAAATACAATCAATTTTTTTTGCGTCACTTGATTGCGGACAGACTAAAAAGTAGGTCTTATTTCAATAATTAAAGCAGTAAGTATGCTATAAATGGGTCAGGACAAATTAATTAAAGAATATTATTGCGTTTTTAGAAGAAAATGGGTGCCGGCAAGGATTTAACGGAAGTAGAGAAAGCCAAAATTGACGTTTTGAATGATGAAGGTAAAAGCTGCCGTTTTATAGCCCAAAAGATCGGTCGAGGCAAGACATCAGTAAGCAGCTACCTTCAAAACAGAGAAACTCATCGCAAAAAAAGAAAAGGAAGAGTTTCTCTAGCTACTACCGTTCAAGACCGTCGAGCAATTCTACGAGAAGCCTCTAATTCGGCTCTGTCAGTAGCAAAGATTAAAGCTAGAACTGGGGTCAGCGCTTCAAAAAGTACAGTTAGTCGAGTAATACGAAATGCTGAACATCTTGTACGGAGAAGATTGCGGAAGAAACCGCCATTAAACACGGAACATAAGAAAAAACGGCTTGATTTTGCAAGGATTCATATGACGTGGAAAAATGAGTGGCGAAGGGTTGTGTTCTCTGATGAAAAAAAGTTTAATTTGGATGGGCCTGACGGGTACAATTATTATTTCCATGACCTAAGAAAGGACAAACTTACTTTGAGCAGACGCCATAGCAGACAAGGCGGCGTAATGGTCTGGGGAGCTGTTTCTTATTATGGTACAGTAGATCTCGTTTTTCCAAGTACCACAATGAATGCACTGGGTTATCAGAGAATACTAAGCGAAACTTTTCCGAACATTCACGAGTTTTTTCATGGACAACGTTGGACTTTTCAACAGGACAATGCACCGATACATAATGCAAGGACCACCAAAGCTTGGATTGGAACACAAAATGTAGATTTGTTATCGTGGCCACCATACTCTCCAGACTTAAACATTGTAGAAAATGCTTGGGGATGGTTAGTTCGTAGAGTATATGAAGGGGGCCGACAGTTCGAGAAAAAAGAGGCATTAGTGGAAGCTATCAGAGATGCTTGGAGCGAAATTGATTTAAGGTATTTAGGTTCTCTCTATGATTCGATGGAAAACAGATTATTCTACCTTATTTTACGGAACGGGGGCAACACACAATATTAAAAAAATTTCAAAATAATAAAAATTTATTTAAATAACAAAAAGCAATCTTTTTCAAACCGTCCTGATAAATTTATATAATACTTACTGCTTTAATTATTGAAATAAGACCTACTTTTTAGTCTGTCCGCAATCAAGTGACGCAAAAAAAATTGATTGTTTTTCGAGTCGGTGACAAATATGACATGAGATAACGACATCCTAGATGAATTGAAGGTAAATTTTTGTGAGGTGCCATCCTAGTGAATAGCATTTCCCACATGTAAGCTCGAAGTTGCACGATCATAAAGTAAAGCAGAGAAAAACGCTACGGAATTTCCAAAATATGGTGTCCGTAATCAAGTGACGCGCAGTGGTTACACTTTTTCACTTTGTTTACGTCGTTTGACATTTTCAGAAAGTCTAAAGTGTTTATACCGTACCGTCCCGGCAGTGCCACAAGTTTGGTCACGCCAAAAAGCAGATCCACTTTGGCAGGTTGCGCCGAAAATTCTTGTCGTATATGCCGCTTCCAAGATGTCAGGCAACTCCAAAGTGTCCGCGGCATAAACCCGGCCAGAGACTTCGACCTCGCACCAAATGTGATCTCGCTGAAAATTGGAACTTAGGTACTTTTTTGGGTGTAGAAAACGATAAAAAAATCTTTGCTGCTCTAAAGTGTATGCTATGTTCACAATTTCGAAAACAAATTCAAAAATTTGGGTTTTGCTTTATATATCGGAAAATAAAAAAAATTTCGAAAAACTAATAGCGCCATGTGAAAGAGCGGAAAATTTTACTAAAATATATGTTATAACTTATTTTAAAAAAAATTGTTTTATTATTATATAAAATTATTAAAAATAAGAAGCAAATTCGAAAAATCTAAGCGCCCAAAAAACTGAATTCAAATATTCCTACGAGGCGCTCGGGGAAAAGCTAAAGTATCCTTGCCTAAAATGGACGCAAAAATAAAAATAAAAAAAGCATTTTAAAGAGGACACTCTAAGCTTTCTAATGAAGCCATTAGTTTTAAATTTTTTGTTTTTTTTCTCATAGAAAACTTGAGCGGAAGTTATAATTTGTAAAATTCTCACTGATGTTTATAAAATTGAAGATATATATTAATAGAGGCGTACCAAAAAAAAAATCAAAAAATCCTTGTACATTCATCATCATTAGACATTTACTTTTGATGTAAAAAAAATAAAAATGATAAACATTGTCTCTGTTTAATAAAATTTATGTTTTAAAATATTAATTTTTTTCTTACAGCATTCATTCGACGCCATTTTTATCTTCAAAAACAGCCGACACACAAATTATGATGAAGAAGAAAGACGCGTCCGAGCCGCCACCAGTCTTTCACTTCTATCGTCTGGTGTGTCTGGTGAGATCACATTTTTTGGGAGCTTTCGGTCAAAATTTGGCTCTGACGACTGACTGGGCTAGTATTAAATCGAACCTCACCAACTTTTCATGAAAATGGATCGATTTCAATTGTCCAAAGCTCATAAGTTTCGTCTTTTTACGTGCTACTGTCCCATGTCTCAAGGAATTGGTAGTGCTGGCATTTCTAAAATCATTGGCAGCGATTTCTATACCGTAAAATTCAGACCGAAGTACCGAATCAAATCACTTGGTGTTTTGAATTCAGGCATCCGGATAGAAGACGACATTGTCCCGATTAATCTTTTACTAATTTTCCAAAGAATATGCATTGCAAAAGAATTCGAAAAGGAACTTGAAAATTTTTGTATGAAATGCCTTTATTCGTATTCGGTTGAACCCATATTCGGTGCATCTCTACTCTCTTTTTAGTTCTTAAGTATTGGTCTTCCTTCTGCGCTTGTTTAATTCGGTAAGTTAACGTATCAACGCATCTACGTGCCTCATTTTAGTACCTGAATGATGTTGAACCTGTAACTAAAGTCTTTTACACACATGGCCCGTTTAGCCATTCTCAGTGGGACATCTTCGTTTTTCATTGTCGTGGCGAAGGCATTGCAGTCGGTGACAATCTTAATCCTCCTTCCCAGAACGAAAATTCTCCACTTCTTTGTGGCGTGTACTAAGGTGAGTACTTCTAGCTCGAAAGCGTAAAAGCGTTTTTCAGCTGGGCTTGTCTTATGACTCATGTATTGCACTGGATGCAACTGTTGATCGCCATTACTCCGTGGTGAGGCAATAGCTCCAAATTCGTCTTACTATTATTATTATTAAGGAGTCAGGGGGCAACTCATATGGTGAACACTGCGGCCAAGTTAAGCCTATTGTGTACATACCCCACTAACGGAGCAGACTATCAGCCTTCCGGACGAAGGCAAGAAGGTCCTTAATTGAAGAAGACCGGACTTGAGCGGGGCTCATAAACTCTCTGAATTTGTCTTACTACCATCGGCATGAATTTCCGAATGGGCCTCTGGTTCAAATAACTTCAACACTAGTGCTTTTGCCAATATTTCTTTTAAGGCTTTAAATGCATTTTGCTGTTCGGTGTCTATTTTAAATATGGCAATTCTTAGCAATTCGTTGAACGGCTTTGCTACGACCGGATTGTCTGCTATAAATCTTCTGGGGTAGGACATTAATTCCAGAAACCTTTGTAAAGTTTTCCTATCATTTGTTATAGGAAACACAGTTACTACTTTTGTCCTCTCCTCTGATGGTCGTCTCTCCCGCTAGACTTCCCGTGTATTTTCTTATGAAGAGGCGCGCATTATTTTTAGTAGCCCACGGGCGCCGGATATCTTAGGACAGCCCTGCTGCCAGGCTGACATTTGAGCAACATTTTGGAGATTTAAATTTTGAAAATACGATGTTTATCATCGACGGAGGATACTTATTACACCGAGTCATTTGGCATCGCGGTGAATCGTTTTCATCCATTTGCAATAAATACGTTACCTACGTTCGTTCGAACTATACATCCAATGCCATTATCGTATTTGACGGATATCCGGAAGATGTAGCAAATCGTAGTACCAAATATGTGGAGTGATCTCGAAGGTCACGAAAAACTGCTTCGGTAGACATACTTTTTGACGAGACAATGATACCAACTGTGTCACAAAATAAATTCCTGATCAATGATGCAAACAAGAACCGCCTCATTGGAATTTTGAAAAAAAATTTGAATCGGAAAGGAGATATTGTCAAAAAACTGCTTTTAGACGGCGTTTTTCCAACATGGCGTCGCGAGCGGCAAAGATATGAGGTGGCCAAGTTTAAATTCGGAAAGAGCACTTCGAAATCTATAAAATTACAAATTTTCAAAACTCCCGGAAAACTTTCCAGGTAAAACTATAGTCCAGTCAAATTAGGGTTTCACCTAGGAATGAGAGGTAATAAGCTGAAAATTTGTATGAACCTTTGTTTTGGCATTCTAAATTATGTGTCAAAAGTCTCATAAAATCTCGTGTCCGCGTCTTGAGATATTAGAGGTGAAAGGTCACCAAAATCAGTTTTTCGGAAATATCTCGTAAATTATCGGCTTTACGTAAATTTTGGTTAAGTAAAGTTTGTTCATTAGATAAATCTGCATAAAAGTGTCCTATACCGAATTTACGTAGAACCAATAGTTTTCGAGATAAAGGGCTGAGAAGTCTTGGTATCGTGCTGCATTCGTTTCCGCACCACCTCTGAGGTAGAATGCAAGGGGCGGTTTTTACATGGTGTTCCCGTAGGCATAATCCATGGGTTACAAGTTGTGATAAAATTTCTTGATTATCTCTCTATCTCTTCTATTTCCACTTCTTGCATATTGTCATCTTCATCAGCACTCATCTCAGAGGAAAATAACGAAATGTGGTCGGCGTCATCATCGTTGAACTTATATTCAACGGTTGTATCCTCGGACATACTATTGAAACACGACGGACCCCGACAAGAGCCATACGCTACGGAACAAGGCAATCTTACTTTTTTGCATTCACTTGATACATGTACCTCTGACAACTGCCAACTGGAGATTTTCGACGGGATTCTCTTTATTTTGGAGTCACAAATAATTTCTCAAAAGTCCATAAAGCCAACTGACCGGCTACTCAAGTTTTGGAGGTTCAAAGGTACATGCATCAAGTGAATGCAGAAAAGTAGGATTGCCATGTTTCGTAGCGTATGGCTCTTGTCGAGGCCAGTCGTGTCTCAATTCGATGTCCTAGGATACAACCATTGAACCTGAGTTGAATGATTATAACGCCGACCACATTTCGTTATTTTCCTCTGAGATGAGTGCTGATGAAGATGACAATATGCAAGAAGTGGAAATAGAAGAGATAGAGAGATAATCAAGAAATTTTATCACAACTTGTAACCCATGGATTATGCCTACGGGAACACCATGTAAAAACCGCCCCTTGCATTCTACCTCAGAGGTGGTGCGGAAACGAATGCAGCACGATACCAAGACTTCTCAGCCCTTTATCTCGAAAACTATTGGTTCTACGTAAATTCGGTATAGGACACTTTTATGCAGATTTATCTAATGAACAAACTTTACTTAACCAAAATTTACGTAAAGCCGATAATTTACGAGATATTTCCGAAAAACTGATTTTGGTGACCTTTCACCTCTAATATCTCAAGACGCGGACACGAGATTTTATGAGACTTTTGACACATAATTTAGAATGCCAAAACAAAGGTTCATACAAATTTTCAGCTTATTACCTCTCATTCCGAGGTTGACCCCTTTGTTTGCCTTATTTGACTGGACTAAAATGACTGTACTAATAACAAAAAATTATATTCTATGCAATATGGTAGAAGTAAGTTATAAGTTGTATTTTAATTTGACTATTTATTACTATTTTACTGTTTCCTACTTCCTAGGTTTTCCCTACGACCCGCTTCTATTATGATGAGAGCAGTAGACCGTACCTATCGGTTGAAAGTCGATAGAATAAAATGGCGTGATTTGCATTAGCATTTTTCTTTTACGACTAAAGCATTATCGCCAGAGCAAAGCGGTATACCAGTGAGCCCTAGTCTTCAACCCAAAAAAAGACATGCCTCTAGTTTCGTATACGTTAGTTTCGTCGGTTTGAAAAAGATAGCTGTGAATTTTGTATTTGGTATCTGTGGTATTGTATGACTTAAAGGGTCTTCCATCACACGATCGTGTCGTTTGTTTAATAAGTGAATCACTTTGGCGAAGTGCGAACCAAATAAGAGAGCAATCAGCGCCGACCTAAGCCGATTAGGTTTGTCTGGTGGAGAGATATTTTTGGTTTGTGGACGTCTACTTATCAAAGGGGGAATCTTGCTGACAGTTCTATTAATCAGTGCAATGTCGGCCAGCTAAGCACCTCCAGTCGGAGCGATAACAGAAGGAATAAAGAAAGAATACCAAGACCGACACGTAGTATGATTCAGAGCTAATAAACGAGTTATGTGCAAGGCAAAAGTAGAAGCAGAGCATGCTGATGTCTTAAACCGCCCATTATGTTTTTTTTTGGATTTGTAGGTACTGGCTTCTCTTAAGAAATTGCTTCCATTGGCCCAATCTATACTAGTATTCCTTCAGCAGCAGCCTTGCAAAGAAGAGTAAGCAAATGTGAATTGTGTACACCCTTGTGCTTTCTATACCTCTCTCGTAAAAAAACCAGTTCTGCTGCTGCTGAAGGAATGCTAGTGTAGATTGGGCCATTAGAAGAACATTCGCTTCTTTTTAAAAATGGCAGGCAGTCGGGAGCTGCTTCATCTAGTTGGAATGTGTTCGATCTATCATAGATCTTCATGAATGTTTCTTTCAGGGACTAGAGATTACAGTACTTTTACTTTGTGTTGACTTTTATTCTGCTATATAGCTTAATGCCTGACTGCAAGCTTTAGTCAAAGATAGTAAAGAGGAATGATGTATACCAGTATGGTTTTCGTAGGAGGTACTCCTTTATTATTATCAGCTGTTATTATTATTTGCTGATATCGATTATTAGAAGGTGATTTCTTCACTATGATATAAACAGTAGCCGAAGAGACAATGAAAACGTGTTTTGTAATGGTAAAGGATAAAGCGTCTGTCTCCGGGTGAGAATCGAACCCGTGGTATCTGGTGTGACAGCAAGATCGCTGATTTCTGGACTTTTTTTGATTTTAAGTTGTGGAGGTGGTACCGCAGCCCCACCAGGGCCCGCTCTAGGGGGGGCAACCCGTACATTCGCCCGGGGCGCCAAAATGGGGGGCGGCATTTTGACTGTAAGTGTGAAAAAATATTGATGTAATAAAAAATTTCACATATCAATTTCTTCATTCTTTTAAAATTTACATTTATAATTTCGAAAAAGAAACATTTGTATCATTTGTAAAGGGCGCTGTTTGAACTTGTTTGAACATGCATATAGAGTGGAGTGGGGTAACTGTACGGATATTTCAGAGTTATATTTACCATTGAGTGCCACCAGGAGCGCGTTCAAAAACCTTACTGTGGTAAACCACGAGGCCTTTGAGATTCCATTGAGGAGATGTATACGACGCCTTGCTAAGCATATACGATAACCAACAAATTGATAATTTAATAAGATGTGAGGCCTCGAGTTTATTAAATTGTATTAAACAATTTCAGTTTTTGTGTTGGTTAGTTATTTGGTATAAAATACTAAATTGCATTAATCGAATAAGCAAATTGATGCAAACAAAAAATTTTGATCTATACCTTTTCAAGTTCAAATTGGGACTAAACAATTTCTAATTAAGACTAAACAATTTCTAATTGAGACTAAACAATTTCAAAATGGAACTAAACAATTTCAAAATGAGAATTAAAAACTTTCGTAAAAATAAATAAATACTTTTATCTTTATTCGTTAATATTGAGATTTTTTTACTTAGTTGACTGTTAACGATGCTTGACCAACACATTCTATTGTCTGTCATTATTAAAAGCGTCTTCAATAAAGTGTCATATTAGTTTATCCCTAAAAATGTCTTACATAAAAAAATTAAAGCTGATAATATAAAGAAGCAAATCTTTGTTTTGGATAGTAATAACGAGCAGAGCACTTCCAAAAACAAGAGACTGGTGTCAAAAGTGATTCAAATATTCAGATGCTGGTGAAAACAGATCAAATTTGACGCAAACCGAATTTCGTCTACAACAAGTTAAATTTGAGAAAACATATCGAAAATTGATGTTCTTGATTGTATCCGACATGTCGCTCATATTTAAAAATTTATACCAGACCCCATCAATATGATAGATATGACTGTTTTTTCATTGATTTATAATTTATATATAATACTTTATATTTATTCCAATAAAGTAAGTATTTATTTTCACTGAAATTTTTTAATTCTCATTTTGACATTGTTTAGTCCCATTTTGAAATTGTTTAGTCTCAATTAGAATTTGTTTAGTCTCAATTTGAACTTGAAAAGGTATAGTCTCTGCACTTGATCTTTTAAGAAACTGCACAATATTTTTCAAGAATCTTCGATCACAACCGAGGCGCGATTCCATTGAAGCAACACTGAACAACATGTTGCATGATAGAGTCTCCTCTTTAAAATGCCTTTTTTATTTTTATTTTTGTGTACATTTTATGCAAGGATACTTTAGTTTTTCCGGGCGAATATTTGAATTCAGCTTTTTGGCGCGCTTAGATTTTTCGAATTTGCTTCTTATTTTTCATAATTTCTTATAATAATAAAACAATTTTTTTTAAAATAAGTTAAATAAGTTAATAATTTTTCACGTGGCGCTATTAGTTTTTCGATTTTTTTTTATTTTTCGATTTATAACGCAAAAACCAAATATTCGAATTTGTTTTCGAAAATGTGAACTAGCATACACTTTAGAGCAGCAAAGATTTTTTTATCTTTTTCTACACCCAAAAAAGTACCTAAGTCCCAATTTTCAGCGAGATCACATTTTGTGCGAGTTTTCGGTCTAAATTTGGCTCTGACGATTGGGCTATTACTAGTTTCATTACTTACATGAAACAAATTTTTTTAAAGATCCTGGAAATCCCATAAAAAGGACATAGGAAATCGGCAAGTCTTGAAAGATATTCATTTTGCCTGAGTAGATGGAGTCCTAAACTTAGTAAGTTTATGTCAAAAAATACCGCAAAATGCCATATTTATACCTGAACCTATGCTATTGTCGCGCAGTGAATATATCTATTCTTAAGGGGCGCTAATTTGTCGTTTTGCCCGGGGCGGCGAAATCGCTAGAGCGGGTGGGTGCTGGCCCCACATGGCTAGTCAGATGTCCCACAAACGGTCTAAAATCTGGGACCGATGGTCGTAATTATTGAGTAGATGTTAGATTCAATTACGCAAACTTCGGCTTTGGGTTTGCTTTTAAAATTGCTTCTAAAATTGTCGATGCAGTAAAATTCTTCTTGATGAAAAACGAAACGTTTCTGCCATTGGACCAACATATGTATTTTCTCAGCATTAATGGGAATATATGTTCTTTCATATAAAGAAAAAACGAGTGTGTAAGGAATATCCGTAAATCTAGTATTTAATGCTCATATAAAAACAACCAACCCCATTATTCCTTATCCCAAAAAAATATATTAATTGCCACCTTTATGTGGCGCCTGCCCTCTTTAAATAATACCGACTAAATTTAATCCCGGAAGTATTTTTGCACAGAGTAACGCCTTAAATCACTTTAAAGCACTTCCAGTATTTATGGTCCCTTTTTTCTAAGGATAAAGGCTTTCACAAACATCGTTTAATCTGCATAATTTCACGGCTTTTACACTCAAGTGACTGTTAAGCCCTTGTTGTCAAGTTCAAAAAGGATTTTTATGGTGACACTTTGAAATGCGAAAGAGAAATAATGAAAACGGCAAAGGAGTGTCGTCGGTGGTCACAATTTATTTATTTAATTTTTCCTGATTTTTTTGTTGTTGTTGTAGATCAAAGTGTTGCCGGCCATTTTGATGGCAGACTTAAAAAAATGTCAACTAAATAACTAAAGTGACAGCGAAGATGGTGTAACATTGATAGGAGCATTTACTAAACGTATAAATTCGTTATTTTTGTTACGACGAATTTGTGCATAATCATAGCGCGATTCGTGAGTGTATTGAATGGTTGCGTGACAATGTCACATATAATTAAGATAAACGCTTCACCGGGGGCGAAAACACATATATATGTATATAAACCGTATAGGAAGCGGGGGCTACCCTATGAATAAATGAGCCCCTTAATTCAGTGTGTTGTCTTTCTTTGTAAGTTAAGACATCCTTTGCGTTCCGGTGGCCTTATGGAGTGGAGCATATGGAAGACATCGAAGACATGCAAACATCTAACTTAGTTATACACAGAAAGAGAGAGAGCTGGGCAAATAATCCGGGTATGAATTTATAAGGCCATGTCTTTGCATGTTTCATGATTTATGTGATATCCGCAAGTCCCATACTATATACATACATGTGTCGACAGCTCCCCAATTTCTTGACATATGTTTGCCGGTTGTTGACATTGCCAATTGTATTTATAAGCAATTTGCGGATGTTAACCCACTATGAATAAAATGGGGGCTCAGCGATCAATTGCCGAAGGGCATGACAAAGATTTGTCTATTTACAAGGAGTCCTTTGTTCAAGGCGTTTTTACTAGTCACACTTTATTTATGACTTTAAGCATGTTATATGGAATTTTTGTTTTTTTTGGAATTTCTTTAAGTGGGTTTTATGGGTATGTTATGTAGATTCGCTTAAATGGGAGATTCATCAGGAAATGAAGAATAAATTCCTGCCTTAAAGTTACTACGAAATTTTTAAACTAGGTATAACAGCACACAACCGCGAAAACTTACTTGGTATACAAAAAAGTCTACCGATTTCTTATCACTTATTTAGAACGCTAGTTCATTTCATAGAGAAGCAGTACTTATCCATAAAAATGTTCAATAAATATAAAACAGGCATACCTGGCTATAGATGAGATGAGCAATAAGGAAAAATACTTATGTACCAGCCTTCTTTGATCTTTCGACTGATTTGTAGTATCCTGTAAACCATGGGTGGCCAACCCAAATGGTATCGCGGGCCACTTTGAAAATGCATTTTGATCACGCGGGCCGGAGTGATATATTGGGTGATTCAAATATAATTTAATATAATTTAGGGAGAGAGTTCCAAAGCTGTGCTGCGAAGACAAAGAAAGATCGCTGACCAATTAACGTGCGGAAACGGGGAATTATTAAATTATTATCTGTGAGGGATTGCGAAAGCTGCAAAAACTGGTTGAGGTATGCAGGTTTGCGCTCGTGTAGGATATCGTGATACTGTCGCGAAGCCTATACTCACGATAGCAGACCAAAACAGAGTTCGAGTAGGGTAAAATGTGGTCAAAACGGCGTAAATAAACAAAACGTACACAATCGTTAAACGCTACTTCAAGTTTATGGACAGCCCTTTTCAGCAAGTCACAATGTTAAACGAAGTTTAGGCAGGAGTCCGTAGGTTTTACTTAGAATGAAACTAATGTGATCTCAGCAGGGCATGCTGCTATTCAGTACCAGCCCAAGATCTTTTGCTTTATTAACGCAAACAAGAAGAACCGAGTTTAAAGCGATAGCAACAGTATTGGAGTGAGAGATAAAAATGCAATGGGAGGAAGCGAAGGAGCTGCAGTAAATTTAATGTCGGCCATAAAGATACAGGACGCAAGTCAACCGCAAGCTTCTCCACACACATATGTATTTGATTTCTTGCCGCAGGGAAATAAAGCTGCACATCGTCTGCATACATATGAATCTGAGAAAATCGTTAATAAAAATACTGAATAAAAGTGGCCAAGAATGGAGCCTTGGAGGACGCCAGCGTGGAGTAAGGCACTTGAGGAATTTGAGCTACATAGTTTAACCTTTTGAGAGCGGTTAGATAAGAAACTTTGCAACAGTTTAAGAGCAGAAAGAGAAGAATACTGATATGACTAGGTATGAGCAGTTTGAAGAAAGTAGGGGAAATGTAATGTAATTGGTGGTGCAGGTTTTCGTCAGACAAGGTGGCGGGGTATTCATTTTTCGTAAATTCTCTTTTCGAAAAAAAAACGATTCGCATTCACAACTTTTTGTGCCAGACATCTCAATTTACAAAACTTTTATAACATAAAAATCAAGTTTTGAATCTGATGCTTGAGACCTTGGAACCTCAAAAATATGTTAGCAGCAGAAAGTAGTTCGCAGGCTTAAGGTTAAATCCGATTAAAACTAAAGAAATGCGGATAAATGTAAACAGCATTGAACGCACAGCGCTGACTAATGGTGACGTGGAATTGGTAGATTAATTCTGTTACCTCATTAGCATTATTACTGAAAATGGCGGAGCAGAAGAAGACGCAGGCCCGCCACATCACCTTCGGGGGCCCGGGGCTAAAATATGTTTGGGGGCCCTTTAAGAATTTTAAAATTCCAAAAAATCTTTGACTAAAAAAAAATTGTGGTAACTTAAGAATAAGCCCATTCAGGGCATTAAATATAGATACCGAACAATCGGTTTTTAAAACGTGGTTTCCACTTAGCTGGCTACCAGCGCTGGTTGTATCTTCCGCTGGTTCCCCGAACATTTTCAACTAGTGGCTCAACCAGCTCAAGAATAATCATAAATTTCCAAATTTCGGATGGCTGCCAGCTAGTGTTGGGAAGGACACGATTATAAAATGAGTTTGTAAGAGGTGCCTCTTTTTTCTTTTTAGCCAGTAGGTATAATATCATACTTCAAATGAGGCGAGGCGCTATTGTAATGCCAAAATGACAAAAACAAGCAGATTAAAAAAAAGAAAGAAAATAAATACCAATGAAGTGCATTTTTACAAGTTTAATTCTAATATTCATTGGCCTTCCACACACTTGTCCATAACATCAAAACAAAAACCGGTTTTATAGGCAAGGGGTCGCAGGGAAGACAGTTTTTCTTCCATCATTTTCCATCATTTGTTCACCCAAACATTTTCTGGTTTCACCGTCCATTACACTAACACAAGCATGTTTTCGTTCTCCGCACCCCACACTACTCCATAGGCATTACAATCGTTACGTGAAAATGATGGAGAAAAGTAAGTTCCGAGTGTATTATTGAACTCATATTAAAACCGGTTTGAAATTATGGACAAGGCCTCGAAGGGCCATTAAACTGCCTTAGAGTAAGTAAGAAATATATATCTCCACAATGTACAGCCACGGACAACTAATTAGAAACAGTTTCATAAAAATTGCATATTTATACATTTTTTATGTTTTTATGTAGCAATCCTGTTAGGAATTCATTATTGTATTGCTATTGATTTCCTTCTATCATTATATATTTAAAAAAAATTAAGAGAGGTGGTGGAAATTCTTTAATTTATATTTATATTTTGCAATCCCACCTCGCCTAATTTCAAGTTAGAAATTCTGCTAGAAGTAAGAAATGTGTCTCCAGCACAAAATTTCACTCCCTCAAAAAATGTAAGAATTATCTCTTCAGGACAAAACTTCGCTCCGTCGAAAAATGTAAGAATTGCTTCTTCATGAAAAAACCTCACTACCTCGAAAAATGTAAGAAATGTCTCTCCATCCAGTTCGTATTTACAATCTCACCACGGCTCAGTTTAAATTGGATGTTTTAATGCCGCAAAAGAAGTGAGAAAGGGTCTCTCCCG
The DNA here is from genome assembly GCA_963855945.1 of Thereva nobilitata. Classification (NCBI taxonomy): domain Eukaryota; kingdom Metazoa; phylum Arthropoda; class Insecta; order Diptera; family Therevidae; genus Thereva; species Thereva nobilitata. The sequence goes on from OY979697.1 coordinate 80,846,703, forward strand.
TTCGTGTGTACAATCTCAACTCGCCGCAGTTCAAATTGGATATATTACTGCCTCGAAAGAAGGAAGAAATGTCTCTCCACTAAATAATTTACAATCACACCTCGTTTCATTTATCTCGATACACGCTCATATACCAGTAGGACATTATTTTTGAACCGGGACATTTAAAAAAACTGAGGCCTCAGTACAATTTACATCGTGTATGGGACAAATGTACTGCCTCGTGTAAGTCCGGCTCAACACTACTGCCAGCTACAACACACCATCAGAACAACTAACACTGGTAGCCAGCTAAGTTAAAATCCCGCTTTATTCGCGGGTGAACCTAAAGTTACATAGTTTAACCTAGAATGGAACAGGTTTATGTAGACAGGCCCTTGTGCTTAGCTCTGGGGCTCAGCACTCATCTTTCTTTTTGCAGAATCAATCCAGGAGCTATCCCAGAGGCAAAAATTCGAAGCACTACTAAGGGAAGCGAATTCGGACCGCTGTTAATATGCTCCGATTGGATGTTTAAGGAATTGAGAGACCGGTTCTCGTTCGATGCGTTGGTCAAGCAGCTTATTAAACGCGGTTGGTACTTAGTTGGGGGACCGCTTGGTAAAACCGCTGTCGACACTCTCGTTTGGAAGGATGAAAAGGCAATTGTACAAGGTGAACAAAAATATAAAGCTTTTCGACACTGCAGTTTTTTCTCATATCCATTATAACATAAATTGGAGGGTTAGAAAATTTTTTCTACTTTTGTACCTGCTCAAAAACGCTTTTAAAAAAAGCAGCAGTAAAAGGAGTGCTCCCCACTGCGATCATGCAATATTAAAAAAGATATAGAAATGGGATGGGAAGGGGAACGCCCCAACCTTTTTAAGAGTGTTCTAGCTTCATTTCCCGCTGGGTAAGTTTTCTCTTTTTCTTAATACTCAATTCGGTGGTAATACTACTTCAGTGGTTGTAAAGAGACTACTTAAGGGTGAGCCAAATCTCCTAATCTAATCTTTGATAAAGGTCTTCTATCTGTTTTTCCTCAATTATGGATTTGTTTACGTCTTTTTATTGTGATACCTATTGGTGTTGCAACTGGTGAACACGGTTTCAGTAAATTAAAAATGATATAAAATTATCTAAGATCATGTATGGGTCAGTCACGTTTAAATCATTGCAATGGAACGAGAGCTGGCAAAAAATATAGAATATGACGATGTCATCGACGACTTTGCGGAAATCAAGGGTCGCGCAAGCGACCCGACCGTGGTAAGTTAAAAAAACAATAAAAAAAATGAAAGAAAAATGGAGAAGCGCTGCGCGACTGTCTTTACCGGAGTTTGGGCTCGCCGCTCACTGTGTCTCTCTCTGCCCTGGATTTAACTCAGACAGAAAGACCAGAAAGACAGAGAGAGGTAGGGTCGCTCTGAATTGAGTGTTTACTATTTAAATATGATGAGTACAAAAGAATCCATATCCATAGCAACGTAAAATATATTTTAGAGTGCTGCATGCTTGGATTTCAGGTTCTAGATTAGCGCTTGCTTGACAATTAGAACGCAGGGATATGGCGGTTTTGACTTTTTGGGTTTCAAGATAGTTTCGGGGCCCCTAGGCAATTAGTACGCAGAGATATGGGGTTTTCATTTTTGGGTTTAAATCTATTCTCGGGGCCCCCTCTGGCCTGGGGCCCGGGGCAATTCGTCCCAGTTGCCCCCCTATGTGGCGGGCCTGAGAAGACGTCACTACCAAAGTAAATAAATATATCGAGATCGACGGAGATCTCAACTAACGCCAAATTCTTTTGTATGTTTAATGTTTGCGAAACATGGAAAGTCGCCCAATCCAACACAAGGCGCCTTCAAGTTTTCATCCTAAAAATCCGCTGGCAAGATAGAATTATAAATGAAAAGAAAGTATAGATGACCAAATCATGCAAGGGAATTGGCGCCAATCTGTTTGTGCCTTAAATTTTTGTTGCGGATGCGGTATTTATATGGAATTGCTACCGAGAAAAGCAATTACTTGGATTTTTATCCATCAACCCAGTCACACGGTGCAGGTGCACCCCGAGAGCCAATTCTCTATGGCAGGCTGTGAATTTTAATCATTGCTCATATCTAGCTATTTTTTTTCTTTTTCACATGTTGAAACCTTCTAGCACAAATTTTTTTTGTTAAATCTTGTTGAATCTCGCGGGCCGCACAATTTCCTGCGCAGGGCCGCGGGTTGGCCACCCCTGCTGTAAGCCAACCTTTTTCTGAGGATGATTCAACATGTTGATGATGTTCAGGAAATTAGCGATTCTATTAGAGATTTCTAGCAAGCTTGCGATTTTGTGCTGTTCAGTTAAATTCGCCCCTATTGTAATAGGCTAACATCGTTTACTACTAGGTTCTGCGAGTTCCAGGTTAGATTTTTGGATAAACACACTATATCGTCTGTATATGATAATTTATCTTAGGAATCCGGTAGAAGCCATTGTATCCGTCTATTCATATTTAGAAATGCTTTTTCCAATACCTAATTTAGGACAGTAATAAAGACTAAAGGGGATAGTAAGCACCCTTGCTTTATTCCAGAACTAGATGTTATGGTGTCGAGAGGCTTAAGTTATTTAATTCTCTGAATGTGAAGTTCTCATAGTCCATGTTTATAAAATTAACTATTTTTTCTGGAGTTCCTCTACACTCATAAAAAAAATTTCTTGGCTTAAAGCACTTTTTCTTGAACCAAGCAACTCATGTTTTGGATATAACGAAAACAAAATTGTCTCGGGATAAGCAATACTCATAGTCTTGGTTTTATTGTCTTGGATGAAGACAAAAGTTGACTTGAAGTTAAAAAAAATTACGAAACCGATGGTATTATAATTGAAAAAAATTCAAGTTCTAAAATCGGTCTTAATAGTTGTGATACATTTTTAGAGCTTGAAAGACCGGTAAACGAAAAAAGTCCGATGAATTAAAAATTTAGTTTCTTGAGTAAAAAATTAAACAATCTTAGTTCGAGAAAGAAATATCTTGGTCGAAAGATATAAGTATTGAGCGAAGAAATACTTATGCTTGGCTCAAGAATTTCCAGTGTCTTACTCTGAGACAGCATTCTCATGTTAAGACTGAAAAATTTTTCTACTCAAGACAACGAAACGAAGACTGTCGAATTGCTGGAATCAAGACAACTTTTTTATCAGTGTATTATGTATATACCCTGTTTCACATAGTAGTTCTCTCTACAGAGTCAAAGGCTATTTCACAGTTAATAAAGTTAGCTTATAAGAATGAGTTGAACTCTGAAGATTGTTCTATGAGAATTCTGACAAGACAAATATAATATATTATTGGGACAAAATCGCTTGATCGGCACTAAGGATCAGGCGCGGCGGAGCGCGTGGGGATGGAAGGAAAAGTACACACGCACTTTCGCTTTGGGTGGGGAAATCCACGCCCAAAATATTTCATCCCAGAACGTTGCAGGGCCGTCTCGGTCGCTGGCAACGAAGGAATATGGTCGAAGGGCCGCACACAAGCAAGGCTTTTTATACGAAAACTAAATATATTGTATTAGAGCTATTAAGAACAAGAACTTATAACTGTATAGCATAACCCTAAATGGAAATTTTTCAAAAGAGAATATGTCACAACCAAAGAAAACGTTACGAATCGAAATTCTGAGAGTCTCTCAAAACAGAAAATTTATCAACAAAGTTGAAAACGACTTATTTGTAGCCAAATGCACAGGAAAATCTTCCAAAGTGCTTCTAAAGCGCAACCAGAAAGCACTTCCAATTTGATTCCAGAGGAAGCTGCTTCCACTTTTAAAACGTGGTTTAAACCCCACCTGACTAGCATTTAAAAAGGCGATTGCCTCAGGGGCATGCCGAAAAACGGATTCCCCGTACACTGATAAAAAAAAATTCTTGGCTTAAAGCACTTTTTCTTGAACCAAGCAACTCATGTTTTGGATATAACGAAAACAAAATTGTCTCGGGATAAGCAATACTCATAGTCTTGGTTTTATTGTCTTGGATGAAGACCAAAGTTGACTTGAAGTTAAAAAAATTACGAAACCGATGATATTATAATTGAAAAAAATTCAAGTTCTAAAATCGGTCTTAATAGTTTGTGATACATTTTTAGAGCGAGAAAGTCCGGTAAACGAAAAAAGTCCGATGAATTAAGAATTTAGTTTCTTGAGTAAAAAATTAAACAATCTTAGTTCGAGAAAGAAATATCTTGGTCGAAAAATATAAGTATTGAGCGAAGAAATACTTTTGCTTGGCTCAAGAATTTCCAGTGTCTTCCTCTGAGACAGCATTCTCATGTTAAGACTGAAAAATTTTTCTACTCAAGACAACGAAACGAAGACTATTGAATTGCTGGAATCAAGACAATTTTTTTATCAGTGTAGGTGCCTCATGAGGCAAATGTGGCAAATGAGGGCATACTGAAAGGGGCATTTCCTCATGAGCACCACAATGAGGGACATTTCCTCATGAACACCACACAAAACTCGACCCTATGAGGCACACATCTTTACAAATTAAATGGGGCAATCCCAACATCTGCCTTACGTTTTCGGAAAGCTTTTTAAAAAGTTTTAAAGAAATAATCTTGAGGTTTAGATTAACTCATAAAAAGCTTTAGTTTTTGTTGTTGCATTGGTTCTGAAGGAATTATGTTGGTGACCGTAAAGGGTGTTATTTGTCATACACAATAGTCCGGTTCTGGTTCGATTACAGAGATCAAGCAGCATTGGATGTGATTAGTACTCTGTTGGGGTGCCATATTGATAAAATCACACTCGCGTTTAAAAATATAAAACTTTCGACACCGGCGCAGTTATTACTCATATATCCATGACAAAATTCACAAAATCCACTGGGGATCGGTAACAATAATTTTTCCTCAAGGGGGACAAATGGGCCATTCCTTACGTCAGATGCCCTGTGTTGGCCTTATAGGGTAATTCACACTGAGGCCACAAGAGGCAGTGGGTCTAGCCTCATGAGGGCCCTATCCGTACCTAACCCCATAAAAAAGTATTTAAAACCAGATAACTCAATTGACAGCTTGTAAATAAATTGATCGATTAACTTTATATATTTTAACGTTAACTGTTCACGTGCTCCCCACCCACAATGATTATGCTCCGCCGCCCCTGCTAAGGATCAAAAACTAGTGCAGAAATGTGCTCCCCTCCATTTCGTGTTGTTCTATAAAAGATACTATTTTGTGATTATTAAAGAAGTTCGAAAATTTAAACTGAATAACTTTAGTAAGGGTGTGGAAATTAAATGAAAGTTTTTTTTCGAATGAATTTCATTGGTAAAGAAACCAAACATACCTATTACGATTTTTAATGATAATTAATTAATAAAAACTCTGTACCAGTCAAGTGCCGCATAACTTGAGGGTCGTCCTCGTTGGTAACCAAAACGTACCTACAAGTTCACATTCCCCAAAAATTTCGTAAGACTGGGAAAAATCGCTCAAAAGTGCTCAAATTACAATCAATTCCCCAAAAAACAACAATTCAATCTTTTCAAGGTTTCCTTCCGCATCATAGCAAATAAAAAAAAGGAACATGTCTCAACCTCCAAAAAAAATCTTAACTAACACACTCTTTTTTTTTTACATGTGCATTACCCCAAACACGTTCTGGCCACTCCTTTTGGTAAGGAATGAAAATTTTAAATTTTATCCCAAAAGGTTTCCAGATGCCTTAAAAATTTGCCTACCGTATAATAGAACTCATTAACATGGGGTTTGAACTTTCGAGTCCTGATTTGCATATGGATAAAGGATCTTTCTTTTCCTCTCTCTCATATAATCCCACTGTGTTTTCCCCTTAAAAGTAATTATCCCTTTTTGAAAAGGGTCCCTACCGCATGCCAAAGCTTTCAAAGTAAATTGCGAAATAATTAACTTGAGGGTTTCATTTTATTTTTAACCACACTGAAAATTTTCAAATTCTTACTTAAACCCCGGCATGTAATAAAATAAAAAAACAATTTTTTATATACATACATACATATACATATATTTTTTTAATGTAGATTTTATTACATGATGAGATATTAACCTTTTTTTGGTTATAGGGATAGGCTTGAGGTTGAGCCCTTTTGTTTTTCGGTTGATAATTGAAAAATTATTTGAGAGCCTTTTTTTTGGAAAAATTTATCGGAAATTGTAGAAAATATTTATTTTTTTTAATTGAATTTTTGTCATTACGTGCTAAATTATGTAATGATGCAGGATAAAATTTATGGAATTGTAGAATTAATTAAATTATTTTAAGGGGCTTGTACCTTTACCTAGGCGTACTTAAGGGATTATTGAGATTATTTGAGAATTTAGCTAATGCGTTTCTGATGAGGATGCTAGTGTTTCACCCCAGTTTCAGGTTGAATTTTGTTATTTTTATTTATATTCAATTAAGAGAAGAAATATAATTCATATTAAGTGCGCCATCTTAGTGTGATATAACCCTTAAGAAAAAAGCATACTATTATTAAATATGTAGTTTCGTGCGTTTATTATTATTTATGGATTACAATATCAACAAAATTTTACGAAAAATATTACCATAACAGCGATGTAGGATAAATTTATAAACCCTAATAGCCCCGATGAACTCGTATGCAAGAACTAGTTTCTGGCATTATCTTTAGCCTTCGGAAATAGGTTCAATTCCATAATCACATAGCAAAGCAACTTGAGCTGGTTTAATTGTAATTGATTGGAGTATAGAGGCCAGAAGAGCAAAATAAAAACGGAAACCAAAGTTTAAAAGTTCATTTTAAAGTATACCTTAATTTTCAACCAAACTAAATTCTAATTCTATTCAACAACAAAACCTACAAATAAAGATAAAAGATTATATTTTAAACAAAAATGCTAAATTGATAACGCGTACTAATTATTAAAACGAGAAAAAGGGTAGTTCACTAATAAAATGTCCACTCCACAAAATTTCCATTCTTTAGTAATATAAGCGAAAAAAATGTTTCCAGAAAGTATGCAACAACAGGAAACTGGTCCACAGAGGCGCTACGTCGTTTATTGATTGGATGTGTCTTCAAAATTTTACTATTGTTGGTTTTCGGGATGTTTATGATCGACACAATATTCTATCAAAGCAGATATCCGTCAAATATTTGGGGTTTTCAAACCACTTTTTCTCTTCATGATAAAACAATATTAGTAGGATGAAGAAACGAGTTTTTGTCAAGATATTGATTATTTTATTGGATTGAATGGCATTTTCAATTAAATTTGAGCTTGGCTTATAAAATACGATTTAATAAAATCTTTCTGGAATTTATGGATTCTACGAAAGATTTCCGATTTCGGGGTCATTTGGTATGAGGTCTACCTCGGTTTCTGCACCACTGCACTGTAATGCAATTGAAATAATAAGCTTAAACAATATAGATTTGAAGTGGAATTAGATCTGGTGAACCATAATGTGCTGTGGATATAGAACCATGAATAGATAACATATTTTGTCTGCCTTTCTTGAACTGGAAAGATGCCATGTTTTACTAAAATTGGCTAATTTTGTATAATCAAACTCGTATTTGTATTTGTATTTCGGGGTGCAGATCAACTAGTGCCCTTCGTTCCCCTAAACCTGTAATAGATTTAAGAGTTCCACCCGCTACTGATCAGTTGCAGCAGTTCTGCAGCGTTAGTTGCACTTTTCGTGAGTGTGTCTACTTATCTGTCTTTCATGATCAGACAGTACCTGCAACTGCATATGTTAATATTATTTTTTCCCATATGATCTTCAGGAGAAGCATGTCTTTTGAGAAGGGGTAGAAAACTGAAACCACCTGAAGGTGGTTAGGTTTTGCTCGAGCAAGAGTAAGCGTGTCTAATAGCCCGTACATAAGTCCAGTATTCGGTCCAGTCCAGTTCCGGTTTCTTGTAACTACTGGATGTCTTACAGAAAGGCTTTGAATCCATAAATGGAGTGCAGGCGCCTTTGTCGGCTAGGCAATCTGACTGAAATATCCATCAAATCCTATATGCCCTGGAAACCACTTCAGGACAACTTTGTTACTGGATGCGAGAGCGATAACTATTGTTGTGTTCCATTCCTTTATAAACTTTGATTTCACTATACACACAAATTAAAGGCTTTTAGTAATGCTTAATTGTCCGACACTATATGGGTGATTGTCACGAAATGGTAGTTTTCGATGGCTATAGGTTTTTCTTCTGCTACGTTTGAATTTTTCGGGCCCTTATCACTTTTCTATAGTAATCATACAATTCCCTCATCCTGAATTTCCCTCTTACATGCTCGTGAAAGAAAATGGCAGCCCTAAAACCACCAAAATTGTCGCCTCCGCAACCTGTCCTTTTCCCGGCTTTACGTCCCGGACCTGTCATGACATAAACATAATACACCATTGGTGCTCGCGGGGTATGTCAAATTGTTCCAGAGGTCATTCACTACCGATCACAGCAATTTTGAGTTCCCTTCAAAGTGCGCCAGGTTGCGAGTTCGTTGCTGACATTTTGTCCGTTATTTTTTAATAATTATTATAGAATTTTCAAATCTGGAGTTTAGAAAACATATATTAGTTGTGAAGGGGGTGCCACATAATGGAAATGAAAATTCACACGTTATAGAATCACAGTGTTTGTCGGTCGAAGTTGCGAGCAGCGATCATTGTATTCAATAAACATCAACACTCGGAAAAAATACCGAAACAACCAAAAACAGTCGACTCCATAACGCGTGAGTTGTTTGTTAAGAAATCCAATTCAATCCTTCTCGGAGTTCATTCACTGAGTTTCTTCGCTTTTGAGCAGTGAGCAAATTTTCGGAAAAAAATGTTTACTTCTAATGGTGGACTAAGAAACCGGTTTTTCTATGAAATGTGGCCTCCGTAATCGTCGCCTCCGTAACAGCTATCATTCAATTTACATGTACTCAGAGCTGGACCGGCCTACCAAGCTACCGGGAGTTTCCCGATGGGCCGTGCCGAATGTTAAATCAAAAATGTTTCCTCCACATAATTTTTTTTTGAAAAAAATAAAATTTCCCACAAAATCACAATTCCTTTAAAGAACACAATTCTCCCGGTCTCCTACGAAATTGCCAATTAGTTTGTTGAAGACTGTTATTTAATAAGGATTGTGTGGAGTTTAAAAAAAATCTAAAAAATTCAAAATGTCAACGAAACGACGAAGAGGTTGGGAGAAACAAAAAATTAAAAAACAAGAACTTTTAAATGCGTAGTATAAAAATTGTACGGACATTATTCATAGAAAATATTCCAAGCTTTCGAATTTTGGAAAAAAAGGTATAGGTTAACTACGTAATTTTTGGAGAAAAAAGTAGTGAAAGTTGAAATTGTAGTTAAAAAACCAAAATCTTGACTTTAACGACTCATAACTCTGGAAGTTGGTAGGGTTGGTGGTACCAAAACTGGTGCTTAAGTAATCCTGAGAGAAGCTAGTTCAAATAACGATAAAGGACTCGTCAGACTTGACCGAAAAGGCCAACTTATTTTTCAGTAAATGTAGGACGTGGAAAACAATTCCCCGTCAAAAAACTGGCGATCTAAGGTTTGAAAAAAATAGTGATGTTGGAAAAGGGTAACGTAATTTTCGCACGGGTTTTAAAGAATGCTCGGATTTTGTTGACAAGTGATGTTTTATGGGGAAGCTATCGGAAGCTGAATCCAGAAAAGTTAATTTCATTTAGAACCAGTTTCATTCCATCGAGTTTATTAGATGGTGCTTGTGGCTCCTGGCCGAAGTCTTTTCAAAAAAGGGCTTGACCGAATGTTATGAAATATTTTCCAAAGTACGTTTTCGTTAATGTGCTGCGATCGGCACCCCAAGGAAGCCGATATCATTTTAGGTTTGCGCGATATCGTGCGGGTACAAAAATCACGTACGTCGTTTAAACAAAAAACGGCTCAACCGAATTTTATGAAAATCATTTTAGATCATGCTTTAGTTAATAAGCTTCGATCGGCGCCTCAAAGAAGACGATATTTTTTTTGGTTCGCCCTATATCGTGCAGGAAAAAATTACTACGGACGTACGCACAAACACACCTACACATACACACATAGTTCTTCTCATAATTAAACTTAAAGAAATACTTTTGAAAGCAAAAAAGAACTTTACTTGATTTTTAAAACAAAATGTATTGAAATGGGCCGAAATTTTTGAATTTCCCGGTCCTAAATTCATTCTCAGTCCAGCTCTGCATGTACTGGTGATTTTATTGTTATTAAGCTTCAATTTGATTTTTTTTGTTCTGGTCATTTTGTGTTTGGATTAAAGTTTTTTATTAACCTTGCAACACGCGGGTTTTCATTTTTTCGACTTTCAGATCATATAATGTTGGGCTATGAAATGAAGAAAAAAAATTCGGATTTTCCTGTCGCCTCCGAAGCTCTGTAATTTTGAAATTTTCATATAAACATATTACTGGCGACTACCAGTGTAGATTGTGGTAACCATATATTATATAGATGCTTGAATGATATTTAAAACCTGAGAGACATTGCTCTTTAAATAGTTTTTTATCCATTCCTCAATGCATTCGAAAAACTACCATTTCGTGACAATCACCCATATAGGCATACACAGACACAGGTCTCTATTGCACAGGTCACTTGCGCTATGAAAACTGACCAACAGCTGCTGCTAGTCGGCATCTTTTGATCCGTAACCTGAGCTCCGGGTGCTCTTGTTTCTAGTCTAATAGCCAGTGGCCGGCAGACTTACGGAATTTTAATAAACCCCATGTTTTCTTCATTTATTCTCTTATACCTGCCGTACATGAGATGGGGACTCTTTTTTCTGACTGGCGGTTCCTATAGGAGAAAAAGGTGGTTTTAGTTGAAATTTTAGTTAAAAAAAACAAAATGCTGACTTTGAACTAACAGATTTTCAAAACGGAGTGACTGAGGCTGATGCATATAATTTTAACAGGGTGCTCCCGACTAAGATGCTAATTCGTTAAGGGATGATTCCTGGGTATATTTGGAGACAAAAATTGTTCTAGAGAATGAGGCTATCGGCTCTATCCACTGAGACCCAGGGTGTTTAATAAAAGTCGTTTGTAAATTTTTTAATGTACTTAAACTTTAACTACTCCTCAACTATTTATCAAAGAGCACCATAAATAGGCGGAGAAATATACATTCTTTATTTTGATATCAATAGCATCAACCTCTGTCACTCCGTTTAGAAAATCTGTTAGGTCAAAGTCAAAATCTTGTTTTTTTAACTAAAATTTCAACTAAAACCACCTTTTTCTAGGAACCGCCAGTCAGAAAAAAGAGTCCCCATCTCATGTACGGCAGGTATAAGAGAATATATGGAGACTATTCAGTTTTGGATCAATTTGTTTACCGGTAAAATACCTCAGTCTACCACTTTTGACAATCGAACTTTGAATTAGCAACAAGTATAATTAATAAAAATAAGTTTGAAAGAAAAAAATGAAGATTAAGTAATTTTTCTTAGTGTTGTTTAACTTTAACTGGTATGAATTAAGGATGAAATCGTTATACGGGCAGTTCTACAAAAACAGGAATTTTAGTGGGCTCGGATAGTGGATTCATCATTTTACAAGCTATGTCCTTTAAGTTTAATTCAAATAAAAGTTTACATCGGTTTCTAATTGGGCATTCAAAATCAGTTATTTTAAACAAGTATTTATATTTCAAAGTTAGCTCCAAATAGTCAAAATTAGTCAAAATTAGTCAAAATTATCACTTCCCTGTGGGGCGATATTGCAAAATCCAAAGTTTAAGCCCAAATACTGGCGTTTAACAAGCAGTTTACTTAAAGAACTTTAAGCGAAAAACCTCAATCATAAGCTTTTTTTTGCCAGAAAAGTTGTAAAGTTTATATAACTCTATTTTTTCTCCAAAATTTTATACAAATTATTAGTTGAAATAAGAGGCGACACGCATTTTTATCACTTCCCTGTCATCTAAAAATCCGTTAAAATCACGGAGGAATCACGGAGGAGATTTCGGAGCTCGGGTCAGTCAAATTCTCACTCACATGGCCCGTAATTACGTTTCCACTATATTAGATATAGCTGGAACCCGTATAAATTCCATATTTCCGCTTCTCGTTACCATCTAACCAAAAAAAACCTTGTTGATCAATTCTGAACTGATTGCTTAGAGAGCTTCAGGATACACTATGTTCAATGTTTTTCCATTTGTAGCTAGAATTTCAAGATTTTCCGATATTACAGCTCTTGAACAACCTACATACAGCTAACCCGGAAATGACACTTATTTGGCAAAATTCGTCCACAATTTTGAATTTATAAGTTTTGATCATAAATTCGTTATTTTCTACCTTAAAACTCCCATATACCGATTTTCATTGGATTCGGAACACAATTTGGAATTTCGTCGGGCGCGGCCATTTTGAATATATAAGTTTTGACCAAAAATTCGTTATTTGCGACCTTATAAACCCCTAGATACCCACTTCATTTGGAATCGGAACAAAATTAACAGAATTCTTCCGCCATATTGGAACGCCCATTTTGAATTTATAATTTTTGACTGAAAATTCGTCGGCCATTTTGAATTTGTAATTTTTGACTGCAAATTCGTTATTTGCGACCTTAAAAACCTCTAGATACCCACTTTCATTGGAATCGGAATAAAATTGGCAAATTCAACCATATTTTTGCTTCCGTTTTGAATTTCGACGGCCATTTTGAATTTCGATGTTCTGAAAAATAAAATATACCCCATGTTACTCGCTGATAATTGAGCTTTCTATTGGCGAAAGAATTTTTAAAATCGAGAGTTTATCCGGAACAAACAAACAATCAAATCTGTTTTCTTTATATAATAGTGTAGATTTATTAAATTTGAATTAATTGTACGTGTTTGCTTCAATTACACTGAAAATTGGTGCATAATATATTTTTGATAAAATACAGCATTCTTATGGATTTGAGACAAAATCATTTAAATTATCACTTCCCTGTCTACATAGACTGAATGCGGGCATTTCCGAATAGGTTTTGTCAAATATTGTGCAAAACAGAGAGCAAAAGTTGACAATGTAATCGGGGAATCAAACTAGGAAAGAAATAATGTTTAAAATAAATAAAACTTAACATTTGCTCGAGTACTTTTTCTATACTAACCTCACTTTCCGGGTAGGCATTTTTGAACATATTTAGCTTTCTATTCTCAGAAATTTTAATAGTTATATGACTTAAATGCAATACTTATAATGTTTACCAAAAAATCTTTTTTAAGTAAAATATTAGTCACTCTCCAGTGTCTATTCTCACCTCCCTGTCATCCAAAAACTTAAAAAGTAACTTATAAAAATTCACATATTTTGACTGACCCATTAAAACCTAGGATACTATCATTAATCTTCGTTATATCCAATTTTCAATTTTGAAATACATAGGTAGACATACATTAAAAAAAATGAAGGTCCAAAAATAATTCGATTTTGTTCCAGTTTTTGTAGAACTGCCATACTCGAAATTTGACTTTCTGCAATCTACGCAACCTTCGTGAATACCTTCCTAATTACGATTTATGTTTTCACACTAGTCAATGTCAATGTATATTCATCTAAATTTTTTTGAATACATCCCGATTAAATTATTGTCCAATTTAAAATCATATTTTTGAATAAGCTTGAAACTACCCCTTTAAAAAATTTCATTCCTTTACTTTTCAAGTACTTTCAACAAAAAAAATAAATAAAATTCCGTAGTTAAAAAGTTTTATTTGCCAATTATCATAAACAGACAAAAGCAGAACCCCAACGAACTTCATCTTATCTCCGAACCCGGCAGTATCGCAGCCCGGCTCGCATTCAGCTGAGCAGAGTCTGCCCCGGCTCCGGTCTGTTTACACCGAGAACTCAACGCAAGATGAAGGAACTTGTCCCACTTTAAGGTGCTCATAAATCTGGCGGTTTTTGGGAAAAACTTCTTCGGAGCAGAGGCAGCGGAAGATTTTAATGACATTTCTGTAATTAACGATTAATAAAGTAATTTGAAATTCCAGACATTACAACTTGAGAGAGAGCTCATCCTCGCATTCATCCAAGTTTTCGGGGACTCAGGATTCAGGATTCACTCCAGGACTCAGGCAGAGCAGAGAGTCAGGCATTCAGGATTTTCCGGGGGTTAATGAAAAACTTTCCTTGGTAGTTGAAAATGTTCGAAGGTCCCCCGAGTTTTGGAAAGTCTGGAAAGTTTCTAACAAACTTTTTGAAAATGGTTCTATCAAAACTTTTGCAAAACTTTACTGCGCGCGCACTGATTCCGCCTCACAGTTGCTAATTTTAAGCAACCGCCTAGGGTCCTCAGTGTTTAGTTGGCCGTGAATGTTGACGGATTATGCGGTTTTAGCCCCCCAAAAATGAAAGCAAATTTTTTTTGTACCTCTGAGGACTTTTTATTAACGGGTTAAGGACACAAACAAGAAGGATTTAAAGGCAGTTAATGTGATACAAGCTTTTGTGCATGTCAACCTGTGATTAACCCGGTGCGCTTCCGGAATTGATAAAGTGTGCCTTCGGATGTGACCACGTGACAGGATATCGATTCATGTTCCAACTGTTGATTACTACGAGTTCGTTATTGATGATACAAGAAATAAAAACGGAGAGGAAATTTTGTTAATATATTTCGGTTGTGAAAAAGTATATTGATTGCAATAACAATAAAAACTAAGTTCGAAGGACATTAATGGATTGTGAAGTTTTAATCGATATTTCCGTTAAATTGAAATCGATTATTGAATTAGCAGTTTGCAGTTCGGATTTTCTGTCCAAAGGTGCTCGTTCCACATAGGATATGTTACTAGAAGCTGGAGAAGTGTGAAGGTAAATTTTTATAATTATAAAATTATTGAAATATATAAATTGTAATTGTGTTGTGTTTGTGCATCTTTTTGGAGTATAAATTTTCAATAAAATTTTAGTAAATTCCCATGTTCGGAAAACTATAAGAGAAGGCAATAAAACATTGGGCATGCACATCGTCCGATATATTTGAAGACTGATGGAACAATAGCTTCTGTAATTATGCTTTTTCAATTCTTGCTTGTTCCTGATCGGGCTTTATTTATTTGTGTGTTCTTGTAAGATATTTGAGGTTTTTGTATGTTCAAATAAGTGAGGTTAAGTGCCAAGAAGTCCCATTTTTTGTGAAAGTTTTGAGGATATAGACATATGTACATACAGGCGTACAGGATTTTAAGGCGTCTGTTATTTGCAAAATATTTGACATATAAGTCTTGAAACTGTATAAAAAGTTGATTATCGGTACAATAAATGCACATAATACCTGTGTCTTTTAGAACTCTCTTCATTAATTCTAAAAGATTACTATTTTCATCAATAGTAATATGATTATGGATTTTTTTATTAACTATTTTGATTGAGAATTTTTCCTTACTGCCCTTTTCTAAATAAATTTGATTTTTGTATAGGTTAACTGGTTTTTCAGTAACATAAATGTGGTAAGTTTCGTCCTCGGGGGCGCTGTGAATAGTTGCATCAGTAGATTTAGCCTCTTCTTCAAGGTTGTACAAACTATTGTTGCGACAACTTCTATCGTTGTCGTCAGTCCCATACAAATATAAGTCCTTGATATTTTTTTGTAGAAACTAAAATTTTGTGGGCACTGGTTAATGGTTAATTTTTGATCGGTTTTATTTGCAAAATATTGATAAAGAAAAATTTTGAACAAGAAAAAATAATTCGGGCTAAGTACAGGGTCGTTCAACAATGCAATGACACCTCATTTCAAATCAACAAAAATAATATAATAATATTTTCGTAAAAATTAATAATATTTTTATTTTAATCTAAAAAAACATGATCTGAGATTAATAATTAAATGCAATATCCGCAAAATATTTTCCTCCGCTCTTCTTACAAACGGTTATTCTTTTGATCGAATTTTTCATCGTTTTCGCATAATTAAGGCTGTATTTCGCCAATAACAGTTTGGATATTGTATTTAAAGCCGGAACTATATTAGACGTGAAAGAACGTACGTCACTCCCTACGTTCCAAGGGCTCCTATGTGAAAACAAATGATTGACATCACATGTACTTTTTTTCGTTAATTTTTCGTTAAACGTAGTATAACGCGGTCTTATGGGACCTGGGTCCCAGTTGACGGCGTGGTAATGTCAAAATCGCAGCATATTTGTTGTATTCAGACTAAAATTCAAGCAACGTTTACTGCGATTATTATAGCCGATTGTACGTCAAGGTCAACGGTGAGAGATATGTACGTACGTGTATGTTCGTTAAAAATGTACGTCGATCTACGTCTATTATAGTTCAGGCCTAAGTATACTTGAATAGTTGCTGAAGCTTTGGTGTATACTAAGCAACGGCGCCATCATAGGTGCGAATGGTGCACTTGCACCGGGCGCAATTGGTCGGGAACGCAATTTCAGAAATTAGGATTTTTAGAAAATATTTAAAGTTTTGAAAAAAAAATTGAAAAAGTTTCCGTGACTTCATTTTCATATTATTAAAGGAATTCACTTTTATTACCTCGATTAATTTTACTTTGCCTGGTGCAGGAACTTACCTGAGATTTTAGCTTCGAGATTTTCATAAAATGTCTGACCATGTCAGATTTTATCCAAAAAGTGAAGGTACAGACCTTCGTCTGCGAGAATCAGAAGTCAAAATTCTAGAGAAAAATCCGACAATTGAAAGAAAAGTCTCTCATTCATTTATAATGCTCTGGAGCACATTTTGAAAATTCTAATATGGCGTATGGCACCGGGCGCAAAAAAACCAAGTGCCGGCTCTGTGTATAGTTTATCTTTACCGTAGCCCCAAAGAACAAAGTGGAACGAAGTTAGATCGCACGATCTCGGTGGCCAGTTGAAATCTCCATTTGGAGAAATAATGTGCCAAGCAAGTTTTCAGGCATTGGAGCCATTGTTTCACGAACTGTGGCAGACGGCGTTGTGTTCAAGTCATTAGCTGCGTTCCATTTCTGCTTTTGAGTACCTACTCATGAGTAAAGCAGAAAAGGAACGCAAAATTTGTGCTTATGAGTAAAACCTAACCTCAAATTTTTGATGTTATTTTATTTGTATACAAATAAAAGGTTAGAATAATTTAAAAAATAATTTAAATTAAAGTGGTAAATTTATTATTTATATTTTTATTTATTTTATTTAAAAATTTATTATCAGAGGTAAATGTATGAAGTGAATGCAGGAAAGTAAGATTGCCTTGTTCCGTTGCGTATGGCTCTTGTCGGGGGAAGTCATGTCTCAAGAGTATGTCCGAGGATACAACCGTTGAATATGAGTTCAACGATGATGATGCCGACCACATTTAGTTATTTTCCTCTGAGATGAGTGTTGATGAAGATGACATTATGAAAGAAGTGGAAATAGAAGAGATAGAGAGATAACACCGGTCAACACAAATTTTGATTCTGAGTTCTGCGTATCTGATTTGTATTTCTCACACATTACTAATTAAAGAAAAAATGGCTTTACCTGAAAAAGTTTGCTTTTGTAGATGACAGAATGAAAGACTTGATGAAAACGTTCACCTTGTGCTTGCGAACAACCACAATGTTTTCTTTAAGGGACATTCTGCAATATATGTGTTTAAAGTTAACAAGCGTAGTTGAAATGAGCTGTTTGTAATTGCCAGCTCTGTTTTTTTTCGAGAAAAACATGAACCCCTGCCTTGAGGCTGTCCCATGCTAGACTTTCGTGAGCGTTGAGTACCTCTCAACATTCATAGCTGGCCTTTATTTTCTTTATTTTTGGTCCGACTAAAATACATACCAGTTTTTATTTTGGCTTCCGATAAATTAGGATAGAAATTCTTTAAATAGTATTGAAAAGCTACAGAATCTTGACGAAAATCTTTAACGAATTGCTTCCAGTTGTATAGCTATGTCGGTTCTGACGCAGTGACATTATCGGTTTTAGTCCAGAATATCAAAGCTAGTGGCGATATATCTAGAATAATAAAGCTCAACGAAAGCTTTTAAGTCGGCCCAAAACTCACACAGGTTGTTGCCCAAGCATCAAGCAAAGAACAAACCAAATCCCAAGCTTCAAGCTAAGCCCACATCCACACCCGAGACTAAAACCGATAACTTTACTGTGCCAGAACCGACATAGCTATACTAACAGCACTCGTAAATCTAGTCGTTGTCGAGTCTCAAATGGTCCTCCCTCATATAATAAGCTTAACAACACTTAGTTATTTGCTCCGCTCATACAAAAGCCTAAATATGTATTGATCATTGTTAACAGTACAAAAGCAAAGTTTTTCAAGAGTCAACAATGGTTTTAGTTATTTTTTGGTATGAAGGCTTAGAAAATTATAATTAAAATAGAGACTCAAAATTTTTTTTTATTTTTGTTGACCTGTGTAATCAACAAACTTTTATCATAACCTGTAACCCATGGACTACGGGAATACCATGTAAAAACGCTCCTTGCATTCTACCTCAGAGGTGGTGCGGAAACGAATGCAGCATGATGCCAAGACTTCTCAGCCCTTTATCTCGAAAACTATTGGTTCTACGTAAATTCGGTATAGGACACTTTTATGCAGATTTATCTATTGAACAAACTTTACTTAACCAAAATTTACGTAAAGCCGATAATTTACGAGATATTTGCAAAAAACTGATTTTGGTGACCTTTGACCTCTAATATCTCAAGACGGGGACACGAGATTAATGAGACTTTTGACACATCATTTAGAATGCCAAAACAAAGGTTCACACAAATTTTCAGCTTATTACCTGTCATTCCGAGGTGAAACCTTAATTTGAATGGACTATTACTACGTTTATAAGCGGAGTTTCACTCCCGTATCGTCAATCCGAAGAGAAACTCCCGTCGCGTTAATAAGCAATAGGAGTGAAAATCCAAAATACTTTCTGGTTTGAGATGACAGCTCCGAGCTCAAATTTAAAATGGCAACAAACACAAATAAAAACCCAATGTTTAATTTAATGTGTTTAAAAAAATCTATAATAGCAAAATATAACACTCAGCTGCTTCTTCACTAAGTTTTTTTCCTTCTGAAAAAAATTAAAAATTATGCTCCGGTCATCTCGCTCCCAGTCAGCGTTTATAAGAATACCATAAACCAGGAGCGAAGTTTCACTCCGGCTTTTTCTTGGGGAGCGAAAGTCCAAGTTCTGGATTTTCACTCCCCGTTTATAAGCAGTGTTTCACTCCGGATCGAAACTTCCATCCGGAGGGAAACTCCGCTTATAAGCATGGTATATATGAGAAAAACTCAAAACAATCAAAAGCCTATCTATAGGCGCAAAATAATTCACGATAGACTAAAAAAATTGACTTTTCCTCTGGCGGATATTAGTTGCGTAACTGCTTGTGATTTTGCTCATATCTTAAGGTGAAACCCCAATGTACGCTTGCTTGCTTGAACTTGGTGAGCTTTTCAGATTTTATATGTGAAACTTGTGCCTTAGTCACTTGCGCCTTTGGTTTTGCCTCATAACAAAGCATTGGTTTATTTAATATGTCAAAGCAAAGCAAAGCACCAAAGCAATTCAAGCATACATTGGGGTTTCACTTTTAGAGCAGGAGTAGCTGCAAGTATTCACGAGCACAAATAAGCAAAAAAGGAACGCAACTATTATTATATATAAGGAATTTGTTTATAAATATAGCAATTCAAATGTGAGCAATCGGCCACAGTCGAGTCATAGTTCGGTGGTTCAGACGTCAAAACAAAAGAAAGAGTTTTTCGAAACACACGTCACCCATTTGATTTACATTGTAAGTAGATATTTTAAAATTGTAGCGTTTTAAAATTGTCGACAAATGCTAATCAAATGGGTGACGTCAACATAAAACTTTTTAAGCGTTTTGAAATAAAACACTTTTGAAAGCTCAGATTTGCAGTGCATAAAATATTAATAACTAACCGTGATCCCATTGACTTCTTCCAGTACAACAGCTTATTTGTAGTTCTTTATCATCAAAGCCAGGTTTCGTTCACACTAGTATCATATTGTAGCCCGTGGAGCAAAGCGGCGCAAGATGGCGTTGGTAGGTTTATTTTTTTGTTTACTCTCTTTTAGACTAGAGTTTGCTATGCGATAAGAGAGTCTTCTTGGGCATAAAAAATATCGATCAAAATACGCCAATGTTTCATATAAACTAATGGTTGGTCCATATCACAGCGAATTTTGTTCGTGTGGAGACAATTAGGATACGGGTATATTTGAATCTTCCCGAACACTTTTCTCTATAACAACTCTATTCTTTTGAGGTTGCACTAAGATTTTGAGCACTGAATTCCTTAAGAAAATGTGTAATTTGAAAACACTGAACAGTCTGCCGAATAGGCTAATCTGATGGACAATTACGTCACGTCTATCGCACGTTTTTGCGAACTAATTTCAAGGCCCAAAACACATTCGGCGCTGTATACTTCATGAAGCTGAAGCCGGTGGAAAGAAGCCACTTCAGCTACATTCGATGCTGCAAAAACCAACGGCAACTTGACGGAATTGACGTTGACATTTAAATGTACAGAGACTAAAGGCCCAGTTACATAGCAGCGTTACGTTGCGTTGCGTAGCTTAGCTGAGCATGACTTTTCGCAACCTAGTCACATAGCAGCTTAGCGTTGCGTTGTTGAAACCTCGTACAACGACACTTTCAAAATTTCCAACTGACACTTTTTAAATAGCCAACCGACACTTTTTTAAATTGCCAACGTATGCTCGCGTAAAAAGTTGAACTTTGAACAACTCATGCTTTGCGTTGCGCGCAATGTAGCTAACCCCATATAAATTAAATAGTTTTAATTTTGACAGCAGCTACGCAACGCAACGCTGCTATGTAACTGGGCCTTAAGAATTATTTCAAAAAAAAATTTTACGTTTTTCCTCTCACAAAATTTATTATTTTTTCTTCATTTTACATTTCCGTTTCTTCACTTTTTTTCACGCAAACAGTAAATAAAAATGTGGCCGCATACTACAAATTTTGAAAATTGCTCGAAGCTGGCTTCATACTTCATTGCAGCGTGAAGTAAGAAGCGGTCAATGTGGCAACATTAATGAATTCTCGGTGATTTGAAGCTGTGCAGCTTGCGGAGTGAAGTATAACATGACATGGCTTGCTGAAAACATATTGTCAAAGATTTTGTTAAAAGCTGAATTTCTCAAAAAATTAAATGAGATTTTGGGGGATGAGGTTGAATGGTCCACTTTACTACAATCAACACACAAAAAAAAACCAAGAAATTAAACATCTCCACTTACAACAGGTTAAATCACAAGAAATTGCCCTCTTTAAATCCACACTGGGCTACATCCCTCCGAAGTAATATTAACTGAAGCGTTCAGATTTCATTTAATTAGGACTCGCTCTCGTTTATTTGTTTAGGGTCAAGTTAAAACTGACAGGAGTAAAAAAAAGGAGCAAACGAGAAAGAAATCCAACTTAAAAAACGTCTTGTGGTTGCGGGAAACCCTTATAAAAATTTTAAGTATTCACCCTTGTCCTTGCCAAACAGGACGCACGAATTTTGGAATGGGGCGAAGCAATTTGCTTAAGAAAATGAAATAAAATTTAAATGTAAACATCGTAATGAAACCGCTTCTTTTGTTTCATCTTCATTTTGATTGATTTATTCCATACCAATTAATGAATGCCCCGCCCCATCTTAGAAAAACAGGATGTAGAAGGATCGTTACAAAATAACATTTTTCTTCCAATACATTATTTCATGAACAACGAAGTTACATTTTAAGTGAAAATTTATGCACTCCACTCTCATTTCTGCCACCTTATTATTTTTCAGCGAAATGCAATGAGTCGTTAAATTTCGATATTGAAACTGTTATATATTCCTTCCATATTCGAAGGATATTAGCAAGGAGTCGAGATTTCTGTGTAGAGGAGGTCTCCCCTCTATTGTTCGCGAAATAATCAGAATTTACAACGAAGAAGGAGCTCTTAAAATGTCGTTTCAAATGGAGTATACTCAACTGTAGAGCATAAATTATGGCAACTTTATAGCAACATACCAAATGAAACTGAAGCCCGGGAGTATGCCATTAAGGAAATATGTCGCCACATAAGAATCTCGCTCTCTCTGTTGAATGTCCTTAAAACGCAATTTATGAAGACGCATTTGCACTAGAGAAAAGTGAATGCTGTTCTTGAATGCTCAGAATAAGTTATGAATGTGAAATTTTTTTTTTTTGATGGTATGTAAATTTTTTTAAGAATGTTTTTTAGGTTGCGACGAGTTGTAGGAATTATAATAAATATTAAGAATGTTTGGAAGGGAATTCAAGTGTCGTACAGTGATTTTGTGATTAGCAAAAAGAATAATAAGTTTTCCGAATAATTGGGAATTGTAATTTAGTTCTACATATAAGTAAACTTTATTAATACTTTTATAAGAGGAAACGAAAACTGGCGTTTATTGCAAACTATCGTCAATTGCATTTGGGTGAGGTTTTTTTAAGACGTAATAGAAGCTCGCCAGTAAACTTCTTTTGTCCAAAGTTGTACTGCTTGTCATTTAAGGCCCAATTACAATGAAGTGATCTACGCGGATTGAAATGTCAAAGAAACGCATCGGAGCGGAAAGCAAACTGCACTGATTACAATGAACGGATCTGTTAGCTCGGAAGACCACTTTGACAGATCAATCTGATTCTGTTACGCTCTCATCCGTTCATTGTAATTGGGCCTTTATGCAAGTGCATGAGTGCAAGACAAGATTTGTATTCGTTATTCTCTGGTTTTTTTAACTTCCCAGTTTATAGGGAAGCTATTGTAATCGGTCCAAAAATCGAAATCGAAATTTTCAATGTATTTTCATGTTTCAAGGTCCCAATAGGATTTTAAGCAAAAATTTGAGAAGTGGTATGTGTGTGCCTGTGCGGACGTAGGAGGTAATTTTTTCCTGCACGATTGCGCGCGACCCAAAAAAGATATCGACTTCGTTGAGATGCCGTTCGAAGCGTAGGTATTAAAGGAAGTATGATCTGAAAAGATTTTCATAAAAATTGGTCGAGCCGTTTTTTTGTTTCAACGACTTAAGTGATTTTTGTACCAGCACGATTTCGCGCGAACTAACAATGCCACCGACTTCGTTGAGGTGTCGATCGTAGCGTATTACCGAAGTTACTATATGAAAAGATTTTCATAAAATTCGGTCGAGCGGTTTCTTTGTTTAGACGATGTAAGTGATTTTAGTTCCTGCACAATTTCGTGCCGAACCTAAAAAGATATCGATATCGTTGAGGTGTCGTTCGAAGCGTGTTAAAGGAAATATGATCTGAAAATATTTTCATAAAAATGATTTTTGTACCTGCACGATACCGCGCGGACAAAAATGATATAGACTTCGTTGAGGTGCCGACAGTGCCGGCCCTAGGGTAGGGCGTGTGGAGCGGTCGCTCTAGGCGCCAGATGGCAAGGGGCGCCGAAATGAATGTGAAAAACAATTTCGAGCGATTAATAAAATTTTTATGGCGCCTTTTGCAATAAATGCTGATTTTTCAAAAATTTGGCTATTATTATTTATTTAACACTACCTATCGCCGGCATTCTCGTTCGCGCCGATTTTGCAGTGCCGGAAATTTTGGCGCCTATGCAGAACTTCGCCCATAACATTTTCCCATTTTTCCCAAAAAAGCGCCTAACAGGTCATTAATTTTGCCAAATTTGGTGTCCACTGTGCAGCTCAAAAATGCACACTTCGGGGCCACTAAAAAATTGAATAAATGCATTCCGGCTTGAGACGAACATCAGCAACATTAAAAAAGTCTGTGTTATGTTTTTATCGTGCCGACTCGACTAACATTGATATGATCCTCAAAAGAGCCGCTGCTGTATACAGGGTGTTTCAGACTTAAATGCTAATCGGTTAAGGGGTGATTCCCGGGAGTATTTGGAGAAAAAAGGAGGGGACCTATCGGCACTATCCACTGATAGTCAGGGTAAATTAGCATTTTAAGGAGACAAAATTCCAAAATAGCTGAAAATCAAAGTCAAAGTTTCCAAAAATCACGTTTCGGCCAAAAAATACAAGGAAGAAAGGGGTAGGTTTCGAAAAAATGACAAGAGGTTTTTTGTAGGCGATAACGTTTCGTATTGACTGATCAAAACAAAATTTCGAAAATATCAGTTTTTGAATGATTTTTTTTGCCAAAAAGTGATATCTCCGGCGGCCATGTTTTTTTTGTGATTCCGAAATTGTTTTCTTAAAAAGTCCCAAGGAAGCTGTGAACCAATTTTCAACCATGTTGGAATTTTGTCTCCTTTCGTGCGTTTTTTTTGCTAATTTCGCCCCAGATACAGGGTTACGTTTTGAAAAGTTTTTAATGTACTTAAACTTTTATAACTGCTATACCGATTATCGTAGAGCAACATATTAAGGCTTGTTTTTTAGGTAATTAATCCATTATTAACCATTTTTTCTTTCGTTTCGAAAACATAATCGGAAAAAATATATTCCCGATAGAGTGAAACTTTTTTACCATTCTATTTGAAGTCCTCAAAGAGCTCTATTTAAATCCCTAATATTGCTCGCACTACAGGTAACGCTATCCCCGAAAATCTGACCAAAAAGAAAAGAGTTGCGTACGATTACGATTCACTTAGACAAACTTAAATATTTAGATAGAGCTCTTTGAGGCCTGCAATTAGAATGATAAAAAATGTTTTCACTCTATCAGGCTCTCCTTCGATTATCGGTTCAAGTTTTCGGTTTGAGCTGATAATCGAATACGACAGCCGGATCCGATAGTCGGATCTGAGCGATTAAGTAGCCTAAAGCCGGAACTATAATAGACGTGAAAGAACATATGTCAATCCCTGCGTTCCCAGGGCTCTATGATGAAAATGAATGATTGACTATAATAAACGTACATCACATGAACTGTTTTTCGTTAATGTTTCGTTAAACGTAGTATAACGCCGTCTTATGGGACCTGGATCCCAGTTGACGGCGTTGTAATGTCAAAATCGTAGAATACTTGTTGTATTCAGACTCAAATTCAAATTCATCGGCGATTATTATAGCCGATTGTACGTCAAGGTCTACGGTGAGAGATACGTACGTGTATGTTCGTTAAAAACGTACGTCAAACTACGTGTATTATAGTTCAGGCTTAAGGGCGCTGAAAGTCAATCTCGCTCTACCGTGATCAAGGGCTAGGGCCGGCGCTGGGTGCCGATCTAAGCACATTAACGAAAACATGTTCTGTAAAAAAATTCATAACATTCGGTCAAGCCGTTTTTTGTTTAAACGAAAAAACTCCGGCTAAGGGTCACAAGCACTTTATATTGATTGGTTTTTCTAATATCTAATAAACTCGTTGAAATGAAACCTATTCTAAATGAAATTACATTTTCTGGATTCATCAGAGTGATAGCTTCCCCTAGCACTTGTCAAAATCCGAGCACTCTTTAAAAACCGTGCAAAAATTACGTAACCCTTTAAAAACATCACGAATTTTTTAAACTTTTAGATCAGCACTTTTATGATGAATTTCCATTAGTTACGTTTGGCCTTTTCGGTCAAGTCTGACAAGTCCTTTACATTGAATAATTTTGCTAATACATATCTCCTGAAATGGTTCGAATTTCCAAATGAAGTCATTTGCTTTCAAGTTTATCGTTATTTAAACTAGCTACTCTCAGGATTACTTTGGCACCAGTTCTGATACTAGCCAATTTGCCACTACTACTAAAACTATTTTCTAAGTAGACAATATATTAATATTATATTATTTAAAATTACAAGATTTTTGCTATTAGGTATAGGAGTGGTGTTAGTTTGAAGAACTGGTGTATGAATTTGTTGTGATTTTTTCTTACAATTTGTTGTTAGTATTGTTCATTTATTATTAAAATATCCATTCATAATATTCATCATTCATCATACTGGGAAGTTGATCGTGTGGACCGAAAGGTTCAACCCACAACCCAACTAGTTTCGTATGGACTGATCAGGTGGAAATTTTTGAAATATCAAGTGACAAACTATAGAGCAAAGAGCTTGCGCAGAGACTTAAGCTAGGTTTCCACTTACACACTTAAGTGGAGCAAAAGAAAAATGGAAGTCCACAAAAGTGTAGAAAACGTTTACATTTGTAAACTTGTGTAGCATTACACTCGAAAAAAAGTGTAGTAGAACACTTTTTTCCTTCCACTTTTTTGAGTGTAAATACAAAAATGGAAGTACTGTTTACACATAACAAAAATATTTCAGGGCCACTTTTATATTTTTTCATTTTATATTTCTCATTAGAATACTGGGTTCTTAATTTCGTGATTTTTGATTTTATTGCCCCGGGTGGCATATTTAATTTTTCTCCAAATAATTTTAATGCTTCATCTCTTTTTATTTTATTTTTGTATTCTTTACAGGGAACATCCCAAAGGACAGTGAATTCTTCTAATGATTCTATTAGAGACAATGTCATATCTCTTGTCCACACAATTTTACTCATTTCGGTTATTCTGTTGAACAAATTATCAAGAAGAAATTTATTAATGTATAAATTACGCAACACAAACACTTTTCTTAACTCGCTTTACAATATACTTTCATAAATAAATGCTTCATAGAAAGAAGTAAACAGTTGTCAAATAGTGTACAGCTCCACTCAGAAATTATCAAAATACGTTTGTTAACTTTTAAGTGCACACAACTTTGAATACATTCGCTTCCATTAAGTGGTATGCCTTGTTTACATATATGTATACACTTATGAGTGGAAGTGGAATATAAAAATGTAACGTTCCACTAAATATAAACCTACATTTTGGTGTTTACACTCATAAACTTGCCTACACTTAGTGGAATGTTACATTCGACAAGTGTACAAGTGGAAACCTAGCTTTAGCCAAAGTTGATTGCCATTTCACTAGAACTATGCATAGTATAATGTTCAGTGATGTTATTAACGTTAATCTCTTTGGAAATAGTGCAATACTAATAAAAATACTTAAATACATATGCTCCTAAAAGGAGTCATTATCAAATTTTGACAAATTCCCAAAAATTTCGATCCGTGAATTTATTTCCCTAAATGGAAGATTACATCCTGAACACAAAGTGGAAGAACAAAGTGGCCCTGTACAAAATCAAACCCAAAGTTTCGTCGAAAGCTCGAAACTTTTTGCAACTGTCAGCCGTAAAATTTTTATCACGGTCGCAGAGGAAACAATTTAATGAACTGCAAAGCCTTTTAGATAGTTATATTAAATTAATGTGTAGTAAAAAAGACAAAATTTTATTAGTTTCAAATATTTCCTCATTTCGTTTTTGAAATAAAAAAAATTAACGGACTTTTCAAACTGTCGAAAAAAGGGAAAGTGGCATCTAATAGGCTTTAGAATATTGAAATTTACCGAAACTAAAAGCTTTTTATCGAATTACGCATGCGTAGAGTAGAGCCCTACTTTGAGGTTGCAGTTTTCTGTTGCCACTTTGGTGAAACAGAGAAAGAACCATTCTATCTTCTATTCGATAAAAGAGCTCAGATTTGCTTTTCGACTTTGTTTTTGGGATGTAAACCCCCCTTAATAGTGAGAACTCCAAAAGGTTAATTGTAGACGAGGACGTATGCATCCATACGCAAAAGCTTATCTGGTATTTTACTGAAAATTTAAGCGAAGCAAGGTTTGCATGCGATTTATTATTTTTACATTCCTTAAATCAAAGTGTTAAATAATATTTGAATATTTGTAAAAAAAACAAATTGTCATCAATCTATTTGCAATTTAAACTTTTATAACCGCTAAGCGACACCAAACATTATTATTTGTAGCACAGTTTGTATGTTTCCGATATTTGTTTTGTTTTCTATCTACTTCTTTTCTTCTTCCATAGTATATCGCTGGAAATCGAAATTACATCTCAACAACACGAACTGAATGGCCCCCTGGAGAGACATTTATTTATTGAAGAGAAAGGATTTTGGTCCCCAAAGCGTCAATTCGATTCGAATTAAAGTTATTTGTATGCCGATCACAACGATTCTATAAGGCTGAAATCATCCTGCATGTCCTCTACAAATGGCAGCATTATAATTGCCGAATTGAGATTAAATCCAAGTTAACAGGATGAGAATTTTCGATTATAAACGATTATCAGTGTTTTATTGGCTGTAAAAGGATACATTAAAATTGTTTGATAGTAAAAATAAATGTTAGTTTTGTGAGAAATGGCGTTTTGTTTTTAATGGAATTTTTATTTTTATGTTGTTTTATAAAAAAGGGAATGAACATTTATTGCTTATTTTTAAATAACATTAGGAAAGAGAAATATTTCATGATTGAAAAAATTTACTAAAAAACTTAAACATTTTTTGTCATACTTTAAAATCCATGTTGAACTAGCTTGGAATAAAAACCTTGAATTCTTGTGGTCAAATATTCTACCTTACCATCTACCTACCACCATAGACTTGTTTGAATATTTTTCTTTTACATTTTACTTGTTATGCTGGAAAAAAAAGAAAAACAAATTTCATTCCCAATCCCAGAATTTTTTTCCCAGCAAAAATTAAAATTGCAATTAATACACGCATATTCCCTCCTTTTTATATAATGGCAATCATAAAAATGTCTTAATGAACTCAGCAAGAGTAATTAAACCACTAAAGGGTGCTTCAGATTTTTTTCTTCTTTTTTTCCTATTTTATAAGGGAAGCAAATTGAGGGTTCCGTTTAACAAGGCGTAAACGAGGACTTTCTCAAAATACACTTGTGAACTGTAATCAGAGGTAAGTGGTTACCTGTGCTTTTTTTATATAACAGAAAAAAATCGGTTTTCAAAGGAGTTACATTTTTGTTAGGCTTTTATTGGTTTTTGTTTTATTAATTTAAATACAATGAAGGATATTGGCTTGTTTGAATTTGAATTTGATGAAAGGGTTAAAGCACATGCATATTAATATTATAACAGTTAGCGGGCCGGATTGGTTCAATCCTAGATCTCCTAAAAGATTTCTGCGTGTCTGCTCTTCAAAATGTCATTTTTCATTATCATATACCAGGGGCGTAGGTAGCGTTTTGCGAAAGGAGGGGGATATGACTTAGCATATTTTGATTGATCGGATTTTCACAACTTAATGCATCAGAACGGGGTCTTTTCGCTGTTGTTTCTGCAGATGATTCTGCATTTCTATGGTTTTCACCGTCTCAAGACTTGCCGAATGGTTTTATTGACAGTAAAAATTTCTTCATTCCGAGATAATAATCAAAACAATTTTAACGCACTTTTGCAATTATAAACTAGAATAAATTAGACAATTGAGGAGTGTCTGTTCAAAAGGGCGTATTTCCATCATAAACAAACTTTATAGAAATCGAAAAAAACTGCCTGTTCCTATAAATAAAATGCTAAAAAATATTTAAATGCACATTCATGCACTATATTTTTTGTAATTATTTGTTTAGAAATAGGCCTTTTTGATCGGGATTGTGAGAAATGCGACCTTTTGATTAGTCACTTCAAGAAATAAGCCTTTTTGAATAGTATAGCTTTAGTATAACTTTGAGCTAGAATTAAATTTTCTCTTGTGTTAGGGCTCTAAAACCAAAATACCAAAGTGCCAAAGTACCAAACTACCAAATAAAGCCAACTTTAACATCAAAATTTGCTAATACATATCTGCAAAAATAAAGGCCGTAACACAAAAAATTAATTGTGTATTAAAGAACACAAAGCAGAAGTGAAACTTCGCGTACATATTTATGTCTATATGATCTTTATTATTGTATTTTTTTCTTCACTTGCTCGTGGCTTGTGTTATAATCTAAAATATGAATGAAGCAGGGAATAGGAAGTAAGAACCATAATATTTTAACTCAATTAATAAATCATAGTATAATGAATATTTTGAAAGTAATGCAGTACAGTGTATAAAATCAAAAACATTTCGCTGCTTTTACAAAAACTTGATCTTTAATAAACAATCTTAATTTTTTAATTAACCGACTCCACATTTTTACTTTTCCGATGCCTGCGCCATCTATGTACGAATTTAAATAAATTGTAAATATTTTCCTGCTGGTTTGGTAGAATTTGTTTATATGGCATCACTTAGTTGCTATCATGGCTGTCGCTGGGCGCGTTTAGGCCCGAGTTATTTTAACTCTGGTAAATTAGCGCTGTTAACTTAGCACCGTTTCTAGCATGCCATTTGACTGTTCTCATTTTACAGCTAATAACAAGCAAAAATAATAACATTTCTCATTTTACAAATAATAAAAAGCTAAAAAATGAATAATAATGATAATATCTTCATGCTGTATTGAAATATTTCTAAATTATTTGCTTACAACAAAAATTTACAAGCAAACGTCAATTCATTTTTGCTGTGCTATATTTTAGCTAAGCCAAAAAGCAGAAATAAGTTAGCTAACAGCGCTAAAAAAATTGCTGTTTATGCCGTTGTTAACTTGCCTAGCTCAGTTAAATTAACTTCGGCCTAAACGCGCCCGCTGTCACCTACTTGGAGCGCGTTCAAAAACCTTACTATGGTTAACCATGATTAACTATGGTAAACTTTTGTCGTTCAAAAACTCCGTGGTTAACTACAACATAACCACGAGCATAACTTTTTGGCGTTCAAAAACTCCCGTGGTTAACCATGGTGTAGTTAAATTTTAACCCTACTCGGGAGCATGGTTAGCGATAGTTAAGAAGAAGAAGAATAAAAACAACTCTCTGACAGTTGTTTTAATGTTAAAAACATGAACAAATTAAAGTGGGATTTGTGGGATTATTGCAAATAAATAATAAATGAAATAATTCAAGCAATTAGCGGGGACTATTTTATGGAAAATTTTATTTTTATTTTTTTTATTTTTCTTTAACCTGTAGTTAACCACAGTGCGTTCAAAAACCTCCATGGTTAAACATAAACTTTCGTGGTTAAGTGAAGTGATGCAGCATAACCACAGCTTACCTCGTGGTTTACCATAGTAAGGTTTTTGAACACGCTCTTGGTGATCTTCGCGAAATTCATCAGTTTAAGTTATTAAAAACCAAAATGTTAAACGAGATAGAGTGAAAACTAAATTGTTAGTTTAGTTGTGCATTCATTGAATTGTGAAATTTGTTTGTGTTTTGTTGTTTGCTGCTCTTTTGGCGGTGATATTCATCAGCTTGGTTGTTTAAATCCAAAATGTTTAACGAAATACAGTGGAAACTAAATAATTTAGTATGTATACTTGTGCATTCATTGTGTTTGTGTTTTGTTGGACATATTTAATTTGTTTCAAGTTTTTTGTTTTTTTCTCGTTATTTTGTAAACGAATGAGAAGGCAACTTCCGTTTCATACGGCAGTCCTTGTATTTGTTGCCGATTCTGAATTGTGACAGTTGTAAATGACTGAGAAGGCAACTTCCGTTTCGTACAACTGTCCTTGTTTTCGTTTCTGTTTTCTGAATTCACTCGTACTTGCTCGAATCACTTCAAAATCCTCGGAACGAGAGCAAGGAAGTTTCACTTCAAAAATTGTTGGACATTAATTATAGAAAATTGACGGTGCTTTCCAATTTTGGAAAAAAAATATTGACTACGTATTTTTGGGGAAAAAGGTAGTTGAAGTTGATAATTTTGTTAAAAAAACAAAATTTTGACTTTGATGACTCATTACTCTGGAAGGTGGTAGGGTAGAACCTTCACTTTTACATTTTTGGATAGGTGGGAGTATTCTGCGTGCAGTGCATGCAGTTTGTAGTTTTTTTAAATAAAATATTTTAGTACGGTGAGGGTATTTTTTCTAAAAAAACACACTTCCTTATAATTCATTAAGTAAAGCTGATATAAAAAAAACTGATAATATATTTGAAATCAGCGTCAAAAATTACTTATTGTCACAATATATATGAATTGCTTACAGTCACAATATATATGAAACGAAAATTCAGATCGTATTGTGAAGTAAACCTTCTTTTGCTGAGAGGGTTCCGGTTATCCGATCATACTGAAATTATGCACACAGCTTCAGTTTCGATGACAATATAATATAGTATACTCAATAGATCCAATATGACCACCAAAAAAAATGGTGGATTACCGTTTCCTTCACAAGATGCAGAAATACGCCCTTTTGATTGGAAACCTAATTTTTTTGGAATTTTTTATATGGAAAGTACGGTCCATTTGAATAAGTTTTTAGGCTCATTCGATGGACTTTTATGCCATATTTTCAAAATAATTTTAAAATAAAAATTATAAACTAGAGTAAATTAATGTTAACGCTCCAAGGAACGCTTTCGAATTGTTGATTCGCCAGAGACAATGAGTGTATTGTGTATTATGCTCGATAAAATTGTATCGAGTTAGAACAATCTATGAAGTGCAAAGCTTCCCCGAACTTATAACTTAAAGTTTATCATAATTTTGCCCGTAGAATCTTTTCTTGAACTTTATTTTTTTTACTGACTCGGCAATTTTTATAAACTTCAAAATATTAAGGATTAATTAAATTAAAAATCATTAATTAAATTAAATTAGATTGACAATCAAAGCCAAAAGTTAGTCCTATTTTTTAGGATGGTCATATTTTGATACTCTACATTAACAAATATTCGAAATATTAAATATTGAATAAAATATGCTCATAGCTACTAGTTATTTCACCCAAAATTGGAAAAACGATTAAATTTCTTGATTTATTATAACGTTAAAATTTTGAGTATTTAAGAACCGAGGTGCCACTATTGGCTCATTGTATTTATTTCTTTACATGTGCTTGATGTGTCCACAATTATAGTGAGCGTCCTTTTCGTGGCTCTTGATTGGTCGGCCTGCTCGAAGCGCGGAAATAAGACAATACTTAAATGCGCAGCCGTCACAAAAACATATCTAGAAGATTTTTATATAATTGCGCAAAAACAAAATTACACATTACATAATGCCAAAAGAGGTGCTGGTGCTTAAGAAATTTCATGTAGACTTAAATACGTAGATACGAAGACTTTTATTCAATTCTATTATAATTTTCCCCTTGATCCCCCCTATCTACGCCACTGTCACATACCAAATAAAACAGTGCAAGCTGTAGAAATTTTAGTATGGATGGAAGATTTTGACAAACTTATGGAAGAATCAATTCATCCAGTCAAAGTTCAGAAGATATCGTTAATACCTACTGGTCACTGGCCAATTAAAAAATCAGTTTCTATTTTTTTGTGGGCACCTCAACATCCAAAAATTGTTCATATGGAGAAGTGCATTAATTTTAGTAGACTGAGATCGGTGAAAAATTTCAGTTTTATCGTTTCTGGGGCCACTCGTTAATCTTTTCAAGAGCAATGGCCATAAATTCACTGATTATGGAGAAAAACTTTTCGGATACTAGGATCATCATGTCGCCCCATGCCTTTTTACTGTGGTCCTTTAATGTTTTTAGAACCTTAACCATCATAGCCGTTACCCATAATAGCAATGACGATAGCACTCTGACATGTGATGTGCTCCGGCAAGTCCCCTTTACTGCTTTGATATTGCCTAACCTGTTGTGGATGATTCTAGTTTTCAGCATGTGGAGGATCCAGTGGCTAATGCCACTAGGGGTCATGATATCCTCATTTCAAATGTTGTTGACAAAGCCTTCTACATCCAGGAAGGCTTCTAAGGTAACCTGTTGTTTTCTTGAGATTATTCTACAGTAGCACCAGTAGCGGAGTCCATCGATTTTCGTTACCAATGCGCATGCTAGGAGGAAGACATAAGGACCTCTGTTGTAGAGTTTCCGAGGCTAAAGCCTAGCATTTGATCTAGGGCCTTCAACATAAAGAATGTTAAGATTATTGACCTGTGATCCCTTGCCGTTTCCTGCTCCTGTCTACATATTAGGGATATCGACTTGGAGAAATCGAAGCCCAGTTACAAAATTTTTTTGTTTTGAATTTTGTTACATCCGTGGGCTTCATACAAATTTCTACCCGTTTTTCTTTGAACCAAGCTTACTACTAGACATTGCACCATGACAATAAATTAAGACATGACGGACTGGTAGTAAAAAGGGCCAAACGTAAGATTGGGTTTTCACATAAAAAAAACATACCTTGGACATGAAGATCACTATCAGGCGGGGCACGTAGCTTTAATGTAGATGTTCTTAAAGATTGAAATCGGACATGGACTAACAAAGCATCATGTTACCCTTACCTATTGACTTATATGAGGAGAAACTGTTCAATGGCCAACACACATACACACACCTTTCCATTGTGACGGTTTGTTAAAATTTCTCCCTTAATACTGCTCTCCGCGTTTGCAGCCTCAGCGCGGGCGGGTTGGGTATCCAAGGCTTTCCCAGAACACTCCGTTCACGTACCCCCCCCCCGCCTAAGCACAATTACTTTAAAAGAATCTTGTAAGCTTTGTAAATTTTCCTAGATCCTCCCCATATTAGCGATGCTACTTCCATTTTAACTTCTCGGTTTTAATGCCTTTCTTGTAAAGCATCAATCAGTCCTTGCAAGGTTTCCAATATATGCGTTTAGAACTTCTGTGCTTAGTTGCTTAAAGTTGGACAACACCTTCCACCCAGTGTTGTTCGTCTACGCGTAGACTATCATTGTCTACACTTTGGAGTAGACAATAGCGAAGACAATAATTTTGGTGTAGACAATGTCAACAATGTCGAGTATGATGTAGACAATGCAGACCATAAGAGATGGCGTTGCGATTTATCAGCACGTGAAGTTCTATTTCATTACATCCTTAATACAACTTTTTAATCCCATATGTGGACTTATAAATACTTCTCAATCATCAGAGTGTTCAGCTGCAGATGCTGTGAATCTTTGGCTAAATTTAAAACTTCCGGTTAGATTTGAACTCTAATTTGGTGCAAGCTTTCAACTTCGAAAGGTATTTTGCCTTTAGTATTTTGGAATATGGCTGCAATGAAACTCTCAACTTCACCTAAATTGCCCAAAAAAACGTTTACAAAGTCCAGCATCATCTTCACAGATAGAAAGGGTTTTCTCAAGCTGTTCATACGTTCACTCGCAATCCGAAACCGGTTAACTTGTGATCGATCGAAAAAATTACTGCGCGTATATTATTCCCTCAGGATTCAAGATGATTTTAATGAAGATGATGATGATGATGAATAAATAGTAACGATTGATCTCATCGACAATGTTTTTGATGTATGATTAATAAAATAATATAATATAAAAAGTAAATTTTAATTATTAATTATATTTTAATTAATAATAAAAACTTAACAATAAAATCATATTTTTATAATTTCCCCGATTTTTTGAAATTATATTAAAAAGTAATTTGGAAAAGCTTAGCCAATTAGTTTAGGGGCTGGGCTTATCGTGTTAAACGTACGTTTAAAGAAACTCACCGTTTTCACGTTTCACTTCACCTTAAATGGGAATCGTAGTAAACGCGTGAATGCAGTTATGTTCGAATCTTTTCGAAATCAGCTGACATTTGTCAAAAGCAATTTAATCACGTCTGATTTCGTCAAAGTGTATAAATTTTCAATTATTGTGTATCAATTTTGATGGGTTCTGTGGGTTTTTATGAAGAAGGTTGTGGAAATTAGAAGAAGAATTGCGAATTCTTTTCGTTGATTAATAAAAATAATTTTTATATCTTTCAAAAATTGGAGAAACTAATACATGTTATTATTCAAAGAATTTCATTTTAAACCATCTCGTACCTTGTAAAACATACCATAACAATAATAAAAAACCGTAATAAATAATTTTATTGCATTACTCAAACATCGGCATTTCTTCAAACGGAAAGTCATTCATACATTATTATTACTTGCTACCTGTTTTTGAGAAATTCTAGGGAGAGGAGTAGGTAAAATCGTAAAAAATTATTCAGAAAATCTGTCACTTTGATACCTTCGGGGCGCTGTGAACCCTTCGTAGTGAACAAAATTAAAAAAAGAATGAATGGAAATTATTCGTTATGAAACCCTCTACAAAAAACTTGTTATTATTTTTTTTGTTAAAATTGAAGGAAAAAAAGTTATAGCCTTTAAAAGAAAATATTGTGACTAATTTTTGTGTTCTAAGGCTTATAACTTCTTAATTCTTCAATTTACGACAAAACGCTTAAAGAATAGATTGTAGATAATTTAATTCTAAACAAAAAGTCTGTTTATAAATTTTCTGTAAGATGTACTGTTACGGAGATATAGTAGAAAAACCATTTGCACACCTTTTCCAAGATGGCGGCCAAATGGGGGGTGGGGAACTCGAAAACTCAAATTTAAGCTAACACCGACCCCCCCCCACACAACCCAAGAAAAAAATCTTGTCCTGTATTTTTGCAATGTTAAAGTACCATTTCCATGGACTAATAAAATACACGTAAAAAGATGCACGGAATTCCGTTCAGCAAATTTTTCCGTGCCCTTTTTGTTTTATGAGTACGCAGTTCGAACGAAAAACTATTGGTAATATTTAGCTTGTGCAATTCTCTAACAGGTGGCTTGCAGGGAATTGGAGACTTTTTTCCGTTCATGTTGGAACGGAATAAATGTTAGACAATTATTCCGTGTTGTGTGTTAGGTAATTTTGACAGGACGAATGAAAAACAGCTATTGCCGTCAGTTCCTGGTTTTATATGTGATTTTTTAACAGTCAGCTGTTCGCTTTTTCTCAACTGTTAGCTTTTCTCCACGGTATTCTACACGCAATTTTTCCGTGTAGAAATATTTACCAAAAATGCTGAACGGAATTCCGTGCGAACTCCATACTAGGCTTAAATAAATGTGCATTCAAATATTTTCTTAAAGAATGCCTCCATGGCGAAATTAAAAAAAATAAATTAAAAATGAAACTCATCACATAGTCTACGTCGCACAACACTGTCCACCACCGCGGAAAAGCTCTCTTATCTAACTAGAAACTGCATCGTGTATGGCTTATTCAAGACACACTCTAGAGTTTTTGGCCATTTTATCGTCCTTCGCACTTCACTCCGCAGGTGGATGTGAGAGACTCGCCTTTGTAATTTTCTCTGAACTGCTCCCAGTTCATTCTCTTGGGCATTGGCACCCCATATTTATAACGAAGCAGATATAATCAGTGGCGGATTTAAGTTCGACTGCGCTCTAGGCCCCGACAGATAGGGCGCTTTTTTGCTTTGTAGTGATAATGATTATAATACAGTTCACGTTCCATTTGTTTTCCCCGAGTAGTGTGTTAGTTTTTAGAACTGGCGAGGAATCGGAGATAGTGGTACCAAATTGTTTCCCTCACCAATTAGTAATTGCTTAAAAAACAATTTTTCTAAGAAACTTTTTGTTAAATAACACTGCTCTGCAAGTCCCTTCTCCTTACTATTACAATCTAATGCCGGAGATACACGGGGCTAGTTTTTCAAAACTAGGATAGCAAGCCAGTTATCCTATTCTGTGCCGTATCCTATCCCGACTTTCTGTCCTGGCTTAGTACAAGCTAGAGTTGTTTACATGATGCTAGGTACATTGAAGCCATTACCTTTGCAGTGATAAAGGTGATAACACGTCCGATCTGAAAAAGGATCGTCATTTGTATTCCGATTGACAATAAGTTGCCGCATATGTTTCGTAGTGCTAAACTATGCATACACTTGTCGTTAAAAGTTTGACTGGTGGCGTTCCATACACATTCCTCCTCTCGATGTAATTGCACAAATTTTAACTTAACCTAGGTATTAAGTTTTGGCATGTTTATCCCGAAAACACGTGGTTAACGGTCAGAACAACAAAACGTATCGTCTCTGTACACTAGTTAATCGGATACTAGCTTCACTACTAGCTCAAGAAATAGAACCCCATCCTATTAAACTTTCCTAGCTTGAAACGCTGGCTTACTAGCTTTCTCACTAGCTTACTAGCCTAGACATTATGCTAGTTTTGTTTACACGAAGCCAGACCTGGTAGCTGTAACGGTCGGTTAATTACATAAAAGAATTCTCCTTACAAAATATTCCCCCATCTCACGGGAAATTCAGAAATTATTAGTAATCACTTAGGAAGCTTAAGTATTAGGAAAATCTTTGAATCACGTAGGCTCAGAAAAACAAAATTTTCTGAGAATGGGAAAAAATAGATTTTTTCTGACAGACGGGATTGAGCAGTGAACAAATCAAGTCGGGTCTGAGAATTTACCGAAACAGTCGGTCGTGTATTTCATTCAGGAGGATTTCGCCTCGATTTTTGGTAAAATAATAGTTAAAAGAAAATAGTTTCGTAATCTAAAAGCACGATATAAAAGGCAAGCGACCGGTATTAGAATTCGGCGTAAACAGAATAGAAAATTGGAAATGGCCACAACAGTTCTGAAACCCACCAACTTCGTGTCGAACGGAATTGTATTGTTTGTTATTGGTTTTCTGGCACGTTAAAACGGGTCAAACCTATATGACACTGTGTGTATGAAAAGTTATCTGTTTTAATAATTATTTATAATTTCTAAAAAGGAAAAAAAAAAAAAAAACAAAGGAGAAAAAAAACAATAAATATAAATTTACGTGGAATCCTTAAATAATAATATTTAAAATCTAACTGTACTGATAAAAAAGGGAAAAACTCGATCCACAATAATTTGACCCTTGCAGTGTTTAACAATTGTGAATCAATTCACTATCCAAGACGTCACTTTAATGGTAAATGACAAACGAATTATTATTGGTTAAGTTTGGCAGATTGCAATATTTATTACACAAGCAGAAAAGGTCTTTTATCGATGATTGCTTAGTCGCATGTCATATTACCCCAAAGAAGAGGGTGTACAAGCAGTTTTCGAGTTGGACTCATCGAAGTCGAGCGATCATACAGTGTCATTGGGATACTTATTTTGGGTTAAGGAGTGTGTGGATATATTCCAGTTATTTGCAGAGTATGTATACAAAGTTAAAAATACCAGTGGTGGATTAAAACGGAAAAAATCACGGAGAAGAATTGGAAGTTTTTCAAATACGAAGTCACCTGGCGAAGAGCCCCTCGCTCAATCGCAGCTGGGTAATTGTTGAGAATAGTGTTTAAAATCGTTACATTTTTAGGAAGAAAATAAGGTCATATTTTTTTTTTGATATTTTACTTTTGGTTGGTGTTTATTAACTATATTGCATTATAGTAATTATAATATATTGATTAACTTCTAGGTGATATATTTACAGTTTCTTATGAAATACCTAACACATATTTACAATTCTTTTAAACTATTTACTAATTAGTTACAATTCTTTTAAACTAATGCCCATATATTTACAATTATTATAACCATTATAATATACGTATATTCATACTTTTATAACACATTACCCCTTTTCCATGAGAATTCACACATCATTTTATCCTCTTTACTATTTATTATAAATTGATTAACTTACACATTCTTTTAAAATATTTATCAATTTTTTTATATTATAATATATTTACAATTTTTTGTGATTTTGTGGGTTGTACGAAACAAAGGAATCATCGACTGGTACCAGAGCGACGATTTGTTTTTTTCTTTCCGTTGTTGTATTGAAGTTGTTGTTTTGTGGTAATAGTTGGTTGCATCCACATTACCTGTATTGTACGGTTAATTTTTGTTTGATTTACATGTATTTAATATTTGATGCAAACTTACCTTCACTTTGTTGTTGATTAATTATATTGTTTTGGGCTGTACTTATTATAAAATATATTTGTTGTAAATTTCTTTAACTCCTCTAGTATTAATAGGCATGACCGCCTAAGGGGATAAATTGTCCAGGATGGTTGGGTTGTGCTTTCTCTCCGGGGTCCTCTCAAAGTCGCGTTGAACATTTACAGGTCCACCAGGTCGATGGAAACGTCCAGCGATGAATCGCTTTGGCTAACCTAGGAAAATAATGATGTGAAGAGATATCCCTTTTAAACAATAGGTAAGTGGTGAATCATAGGTGTAGTGTCCCGGTCACACAACCCCACGCCCCCACCGGCGAGCTAGCGTAAACCGTGTGGCCGGTTTAGCATCCCCTAAAAACATTTAGGAAACTAGGGAGGATGTAGTCTTCTAAATTTTTTATGTTTACCCAAGCACGATGGCAGTAGCCTTGCTGTCACCAGCAAGGAGCTCCATTGTGCCGGTACATAGCTTGTTAGCTTACTAGCACTAGCTTGCTAACCTAGCTTGAATAACTAGCCTCGTGTTCGCGGGCATTAGTGCTGGTGAAAAAGTGAATTTTAAAGACTATTTGTTTAATTTTTCGCTAAAGGTCGATTTTTCGGTCTTCCTGGTCGATTTTCACTACGGAGTGTTTATCTCTTGCGCGTCTGTCCCATTCGCATAAATAATAACAAAACAAACACAGCAGTCCAGTTAACATTGCTACAACTTTTAAATCAGCACAAATGTTTCACAAGCACTGGTAATACTGTGAGGGACGGAAGGGATTCTGAAGCAAAGTAGCTTTTAAACTGACGAATCAATCTCGATCTAAGAAGTTGCACCTTCAATTTCGAGAGATCTAAATCTCGAAGATCATTCAAATCAAATTGTCTATCTATTCATGGGCTTGGCTTCTATTATTCTATTCATGTGCTTGAAGTATTTACAAAGGAGCTGCTCGAATGATTCTGTTAGTAAGGAAAGTTTTCATTATCCACCATTCCCTTACTGTTAGGAGGCACTGGAAGTAAAGCATCATCGCTTTGAGGAGCTGGTCTTCATGAATCCTTGATTCAAAATCATTCAAAAGTAACAGTCGTTTCGCTGGTTTTGCGGTTCACTCCAAATCATGGGCGTTACAAATGGTGCGGTCTTATGGCTTCCTTCTTTGAGCCAACTCATTAAAGTTCTTGAGCAACCCTTGCAATATTTCTTTGGCAGCCAATATGTCTCTTTCTATCAAGAGCGCGTTCAAAAACCTTACTATATTAAGCCACGAGCAGTAGCGTACGCAGGATGAAACCATGGGGGGGGGGGTTTACCAAAAAAAATTTTCTCATGTAATAGGACTATGTACTTTATATTTTATGTTATTTCACTATAAAAATAATTACCTATAGGTATATTTTTATCGCAATTTTTTTATTGAAAATTGTGAAGAAACATAAATAATAATTTTTGACCATTTTTCGAATATCACAAAATGTCTTGTTTTTCTCCAAAAATCATGGTCTCGTGGTTTGCGCAAGACTTTAGACTCTGATTTAGGGCATTTTTACAATTTTTTTACCAAAAAGAAGGGAACTACTCTGGAAACTTGGTGGCGCTTAGTTTTTGAGTCAAAACATCGATTGGTGACATGAAAAAAAAATTTAAAAATTCCTTTTTTTCAAATTTTTGGCCAAAAAAGGCCAAAATATTGGCCAAAAATGCGTCCAATTGTTTTTTGCGTAATTTCATCTGAAAAGACGGAAAATTTCCTACAAAAATCTATATGGCCATCCCGAAACTCAGAGTTTGTCGAGAGCTATAAATAAATGAGAAATACGTGATTTTTGAAAAATCGCGTTTTTTCAATAACAGTTGTAACTCCGAAACGGCACCCAATTGCGCTAAAAAAAATTTTGGTATATCACATCGAGTTCACGAACATATTCTCAAAGTTTGAGAGATATTTATTTTTTTGCTATCCCGATTGAAAAGAATCCACCATATATTATACATAGTTATTCGGAATATTTTTTTAATTGTTTAATAAGTTGATATATTTATTAATTATAATTTTTCCTATTATTATTGGAATCATGGGGGGGGGTTAACCCCCAGTAACCCCCCCGCGTACGCGCCTGGCCACGAGGAAAGCTGTGGTTAGGCTGTTACGTTTATGTTTAACCATGGAGGTTTTTGAACGCACCGTGGTTAACTACTCTAACTGGAGTTAAAGAAAAAGAAAAAAATAACGACGAAATTTTCCATAAAATAATCTCCGCTCACAAATCCCACAACTGTCTTCTTTTTCTTAACCATCTCTAACCATACTCCCGAACAGGGTGAAAATTTAACTGCACCATGGTTAACTACGGAGTTTTTGAACGACAAAAACTTACCATACTTAACCATAGTAAGGTTTTTGAACGGGCTCCAGTTCGAACTGGTCTTTTATGTATACGAACTATTTAAATAGATGAAAGTACCGTAAATAGTCCAGGAGAGATAGCGGAAAAGTATTCGAAAGTTGAAATAAGTAAATCTACCCTGCGATTTTTTGACGCTTTAATTAAGAGAAAACTCGTAAGAATTTAATAAATGTGTTTTGGATAAAACCTGTCCAGGGGAACAGGTGGAAAAAAGTTAATAATAGAATCGAAAATACGTTTTACACGTTTTAGGTGCAAAAAAAT
The DNA here is from genome assembly GCA_963855945.1 of Thereva nobilitata. Lineage (NCBI taxonomy): Eukaryota > Metazoa > Arthropoda > Insecta > Diptera > Therevidae > Thereva > Thereva nobilitata. The sequence continues at coordinate 80,889,013 of OY979697.1, forward strand.
TAAATTGAAATTAAAAATAGTAACGTAATAGCGCTTAAAAAGGCGAAAAATATGAGTTTTGTACAATTGAAATCGGTCAACAGGTTTTTGCAAAAAAAATAAAATCTGCGAAATATGGCCATTTTTTGACATTTAATTATAGGGACTGTAATTATCATAGATCCTTCTTTCACGGCTTAAATTATGGCTTTTGTTGGTTCCTACAGCTGTTTCCGGAAAAAAGTTTGAACAAGGCCAAGAATGGTCCTAGAGTTATTTTGAAAAGGCTAGAGTTATTTTGCGAAGAGTTGCTCTACAAACCCATTTTCATGAAATGTATGTGAGGTTTGTTTTAATGCCTTAAAAACTCGTTTGAAAATCACCCTTTTTTCCAGGTGCGATAGTTTTTTTCATGAAAAGCTTCTTGTTTTTGAGCTTTTTCTTGTAATCCGGTTGTCGATCATTTTATTAATTTGTTTTTCACCTGTTTTACCGTTCCGATTTTATCCAAAATAAATTCATATAATTCCTACGATTTTTCTCTTAATTAAACGGTAAAAAAATCGCAGGGTAAATTATATCAACTTTTCCGCTATCCCTCCTGGACTAAAACGCAAAAACGAATCACAACACATACTGAATTTTGAGAAATTTAAAAAAAAATATATAACTAAAAATATATACGTTGACAGCAGTAAAATGGAAAGCAGATATAGATTAAGTACATTTCTAAACCTTCATTTCCATGATATTTTTATTTAAATTGTCCTTTTGCCGCCCCTAAAATTTTGCCGCCCTAGGCCCGAGCCTCATGGGCCTAAGCGTAAATCCATCACTGCATATAATTGTGATCTGAAAAGCATCTAGGACCATCCGATATGCACTATAAGAAAATTGATATTCAAGGTTAAATTTATACCGATAATTTATTAAGATCGGTACCGCGTTTGTCAGATGGTTCATATATGTATGTATAGAGTAGAGGGGTAGAATGCCCCCAAAATAAGGGGATTGACATTGGCTGTTGCTCTGTCGATATAACTTCTAGAAATTTTGATTAGGAACTCTTGTTCTTCTTCTTCTTTAACCGCTGTGTACGCTGCATCCGGTCCTGTCCTCTTGCGACGGTTTTTTCCACCGGTCCCGATTCTGAGGCGATGTCGATGTCCTTTGGGATCCTTATGCTCTGGGTGTCGTGGTCTACGTCATCCTTCCAGCGAATATTGGGTCCCCCTCCCTATCGCACCCCATGAAATTTACCACAGAGAACAGAACAGTGGTTGGGGAGTCGCCAATCCTAATAAGCGTTGTCAGTCATATTAGCGTGGAATTTCATACAGTTCGATTCTATTGTGTTCAATACTTTTTTTGGTATTGTGTTTCGTGCACTCGGAATTTTTTCATAAAAAGAAGATATTGAATCAAATGAGACAACCAAGAATTAAAATTGGTCCATCTGAAGCTTGGATGCAATTCACCTTAAGCCGTAGATATGGACTGGTACTGGCTCGATCACAGGAGTCAAGCAGCATTTGGCGCGGTTATTAATCAATACCATCATTGGTTTTATTTTCAGTAGCGTACAAAGTTTTCGATTTGAGAGAAATCTTTATTAACAAAAAGTGTTTACAATTATTGAGAAAGATTACTGGGGACAAGAATTTGAACGAAAGTATTTCGGCGTTTTCATATCCATCAGAAGACTAATCCTCTTCGCTATATTTTTCTTTAGAATAGGCCCAACTTGGTCAAATAAGTCATCCAGTACATCCTAGTACAAAGTCGTACCAAATGTATCGCATCACAACTAATAAAGTACGAACCTGAATAAAAGGAAGACTTTAGTAAGGATGATTCTGATCCACATTACATGTTTTCTAACAAAATTAATCATAGCTCAAAGTTATTGCGGCTTAAGTAGCTCGGCGTGTAATGCAAGATTAAAGTTAGTATACAAATTTATATGTAGGTAATAACTAGACGTTTCCTTTACACATAACAAAAAAAAATCCCCTTTCATAAATTATCCTTAAAAATACATGTGTAATGCATAATACTATGTATAATCCCCTCCCTCCCCAACAAAAAAAAAGTTCATTCAGGTGGCACACCGATAAGAAAATTGTCGAAACCCTTCCCATAATTCACTTTAGGGCTTTTCCAGTTACTCTCGATTTGAATACGTAAAAAGGCCGACCTTTACTTCTTAATTTACACGTCCAAGGGTCGACCCTTTCTGTATAAGTAAATAACTTTCCTTCTATGTAACAAAAAAAAATTTACATATTTTCCAGTGTCTTATTTGATTGACCCCTTTTAAAGGAGCTAATATGTAAATTTCTCCCTTTTTGGTATTCTATGGAAATCTCCCTTAAATCAACACAGATCCTTGCTCGTCGTCATCGTATGGTACCCGAAATTCTTCTGCTCCTTTTTGGAAAAACGAAAGGCATTTCTAGCTACTGAAAGTGATACACCTTTTGTTTGGAAATACGTGAAGAATCTTTGTCAAAATATTTTCCGAAAGAGTCTTAACTGAAAATCCTGTTACACAAAGACTTGAAAAGTCCTCTCTGAGTCACTTTAAACACTAAAATCTGGTGATAATCCTAATTAAGGATCAACACTTGAAATTCGTTTAATCAAAGCAAAAGTAAAAGAAGAGTCTTTATCCTGTTAAGGAATTCGCCTTTCTCCTTGAGCTTCTTGATTGTGTACTCACTTTTAATTTCCGGTCGCCGAATTCGGTATCTCTGTGCTGGGTTGGCCCTTGAATGAAAGAAGGCCTAAAATCTCTAAGATTTCCTTTCTACTTAAGACGCCTTAGTTGTTTTATTTTTTTTTTATTTTTGGGACAAGACAGCAGCATCCCTTTGTAAGATTCAAGGAAGCCAATTTAATTAGGACAATATCCTCTGATGGTTGGTGCCTTTGAAAGTAAATACTTGGCCAAAAAAGGGGTGATTTGTAAACAACGGTGTACATTTCATTAAGACGTTTAACAGATCTTAAGTACACATTAAGGTAATTGTAGAAAAGGTACACCGTGTCAGTCCTTCAGATTATTTTACTTGCTTTTTAGTAACTTTATTGAGTAACAATTCAAATAATCGTTGGAGCTTTTTTTATTGATGCTTTGATTATGTTCCAAGATGTTTTGATGCTATTCGATTTTAGATTTAATAAATTTTTACTACACCCTGTTACATCCTTCAATTCGGTGCTAGTAGAAGATCGTGTTTTTACATAATATTTTTCAAAAACAATAAAAATATTAATGACAATTTCAATTTACATATGTATTTGCCACTATAGTCCGGGGAAATTAGCATTTAAAGGAGAGAAAATTCGGAAATGGCTGAAAATTAGTCCACAGCTTTCTTGGGACTTTTTAAGAAAACAATTTCGGAATTACAAAAAAAAACATGGCCGCCGGAGATATCGCGTTTTTCCCGTGTTCTCCTTGTATCTCTGTTTCTATAGGTCGTACAACCCCGTACGAGGGTCCAAAATGTTGGCAATGAAATTCTCTACAACTTTAGTTCTTACAAAGATGTTGGCCCGATTAACCCTTTTAAAGTTATTCAAGGTGAAAGTTATCAAAAATCAGTTTTTGGACAAAAAATCACTCAAAAACTTCTTTTTTCGAAAATTTGTTGTTATCAGTCAATACAAAACGTTATTGCCTACAAAAAAGCCTTTTGTAATTTTTTCGAAAACTTAACCCTTTCGAAGTTATTCAAGGTCAAAGTTTCCAAAAATCACTTTTCGGCCAAAAAATCACTAATTGATTTTTGCAAAATTTTTCGAAAAAATTGCAAGGGTGTCATTAGGGTAGGCAATAATCTTTTGTATAAATAGAACAAAAAAAATTTCTCAATAATCTGATCGGACCAAAAACTGATTTTTTGAAACTTTGATACGAGTACAACTATCACTTCAGGCTAAGCACCAAAGCATCTACCGATTAAAGAAAGTGAAACAAAGCCGACTTTTGAAGATGCTATAATATTTGCAGAAGCTACACACAAGTATTATATGGATTCTTCCAAACAGAGAATACCAAAGTCAAATAGACAATATTAGTTTGAGGTAAACAGAAGCAATCACAGTAAATAAGCAATACCGGTTCTGTTCCCCTCATATTTGCCTTTTCCGTTCCCCTCACTTTTGCTTTGCTTTTAAGAATGAGGTTCCTGTCTTCGCTAGGATGAAAGCTTTTTTGTAAGGGAATTTTTTATGGGGAAACTTTGGTATCGTTTGAGCTTGCTCATATGATTTAGTTTTGGAGCTTTTTTATGTCAGCTTAATATGTAACCAAACAGACATAGATGCCCATGTTCAGCTTGCGAAATGCTGGCGGTAAATTTGGAACCTCTATTGAAAATCCTTTATGGGTTTTTTTGGGTAAATTCATCCATAAAAATTAATTTAACGAAATTCTGCGCATTTGTTATGTAGAGTAGAGCCCTTTGAGGTTGCAGTTTTCTGTTGCCACTTTGGTGAAACACAGACAGAACCATACTATCTTCTATGCGATAAAGGAGCTCAGATTTGCATCCCTACTTAAGGTTGCAGTTTTCTGTTGCCACTTTGGTGAAACAGAGACAGAACCATACTATCTTCTTTGCGATAAAGAAGCTCAGATTTGCATTTCCACTTTGATGTTGGGATGTAAACTCCCCTTAATCCTTACAAAGCAGGAGAAAAAACCGAAAACCATGATAAAATCTGGATTGAAACGAAAAGTGTAGCTCAAAATAGAGTCCGATAGAAGAGCCCACCACTCCCAAAAGGAGCAAAGAATGATAATAATAATTAGAAGGAAGTTGTTCTTACTAACAATGAGGTGCCACCAACGAAATGATTTTAAAATTGGTGGTATTAAAAAAGATAAAGACCGGGAACAAGCGAAGAGGTTGGCTGCGCGAAAGATATTAGCGAACGGATGAATGACCTGCATCGAAGTGGAAAGCGCTGACTTTTGTGACAGCAAAAGCAGGTATTGGGATCCCTGGGCGTGGTGAAAAAATCCGTTGGACTGATTTTCGACCAAGTTCATTAAGGTCATTAAAAGTTGTGTTAATTTCCGACTTAATGGCTTTTATTACCTGTTAATGGGTAATTAATCATTATTAATGGGTAATTAATCGCTATTAAGTGGCCAATTTACACACCTTTTAATGACCTTAATGACATTGGTCGAAAACAGGTCAAACAGGGGTTTCCCCAAGGATCCCAATACCTACTAGTAGACACAGTTGTAGCAACAACATCCAAGAATTCAAATGCATGATCATTCGTCTCGCCCTCCTAGATCTCCCGGACTAAGTCTTCCTATTCTTCATCTATCATTGAAACGAACGGACTATCTCTGTCGCCATTTCAACCGCTATGGTTTCAGTATAGTATTCATTTTGAAGACAATTGAAAACAATTACATATGCTCAATTCCTGAAAAGGCATATATCTCTATCAAATCTTAAATAATCCACAATAATATTCCACAATAACTACTATATCAAGTTCGACAGTTCGGCACATTTCGTGGCAGAGTTCACCAGAATAGTAATGCTTAATATCGATAAACCAGTCCAGAATTATTTTTTATTCATTGAATATAACTTGGAGAATTTTGTAAATTTTTAGTTAAGCCTAAATTATACGGTTTTTGGAATAGTAACAGCGAACAAGGAAGCACGACTAGTTCAAAAACAACAGAATTGTAAATCTATCGTTAACAACCCCTAAAACATAATCATCAACGCTATTAGATATCAAATAATATTTTATTTCTCAGTTTCCTCCTCTCTATGTTTTTTGGGGTAAAAATCCTGTCATTTTACAATTCCGTAATCTTTTCCTTTCTAAAACCCAATAAAATAGAACGACGCAGAAACATCATCGCTGTTAGGCCTCATATTTAGCAAATCAAGAACGGAGAAAGTTGAGCATGAATGAATTCTTCTTAAGTCATCCGTAAACTCCTTAATGGGAAATTCTCTCATTGTAAAAAGTTTGATGCGTCTCTAAGCGGATGCCGAACCCCTTTTTCTTGACCCGTTCAAAAGTGACATTATTGGAGTTACACTTCGTTGGTTTTATTAGTCTCCAGCGAACAATTCGGCATCGAATTAAAAGGGTTGCGAATTGTAATTTCTTCAATATAAATCGCTTTTGGTCTGCCATAAAGAAGGCGCTTCACAAAGAATACGAAAACAGCTCCAAGGAACCAGGATCCTGAGGGTTGCTTGCGACAGTTTGTCGGTACTGCAAGGAATTCAAAAGGATTCAAGAAAACATCCCTTAAAGGAATCGGTTTTTATTAAGTTAAAAACAGGAGCGATGAAAAAAAAGGGCGGGAGAGGGGGGTGATCTTAAAGAAATTTGTAATGGATCCAAGCACGATTTTTTTTTACAACAATATAATCGAGCGCTAACAATTCCCACGTTTGTTTATCCTAGTATTTAGGTTGATATATCAATTTGCATCCCTAACACGGATATGATTGTGTGTAATTGGAGGAGTATTTACATTCAGCATTTGGCTGGAACGAAGAAGAGCATCCCCCTGTATTCATTCATTGAGTGGCCAGCCAATTATACTCGATGGTCTAATCTGGGCAGCTTACGTGGGGCAAATGCAATTAGAGAGCCTCGAGCAACAACTGTCACGTACCATTCGCACGGGGTTGAATTGGTGATGCTGGGGCTAGCAGCAAGGATGATAACGACCGGGAAAGGATGGTTGCGTGTATGACTTCCGTAAACATACGAGGCCTAAAATGACCACCACCTTGTTGTTAATTGAAAGCCACAGCAGCACGTATCAACGAGTTGTCTGCTTTCATTTAATAAGGGTTGCTCGGTCCACGTGTGCTCTCCTGCACATTGATTAACTCTGTCAGATGTCAGTCCAATGTAGATTTATTTAATTGATCCTGGCTTGTTTTCGATAGAAGTGTTGATAACTTTGTGGAATCAGTTGATTACCTTCGTATAAGATGGAGTATATTCTTCGTAAATGTCGGACTGAATAATTTTTCTTAATTTTTTTACCTTCTTTTTCTACAGGATAACATGTAATAATTTTAACTGAAAAACATCTGTAATAAATGCAACATTTTTAAAAAGATTTATGAAAGATTTATCTAGGGAATATACCAGGTGTTCTGGGAGTTCGATACAGTGTGGATTAAGGGCCTTCGCTATAAATTCATCAGATGCGAAATAAGCGAACCTTGGCTACACATGACCTTAAATTGATTTCAAAGAAGAAGTTCGTTGTCAAAGGTGTCAAAAAAGTTAACATCAAGTTTGGTCTTCGAAATCAAAAATGTTGTGAAACACAAATTCGACGCTTTTCTTTAATATCGTCACGAGTGACCTAATAGCTTGGCACCAACGTATCCGGATGACCTGATTGTGTACAGAGCAGGTACGAAAATTTCAGTTATTTAGACGCTCCGGTAACGACTATGAAACAATCAAACGATATAGTGATTATTGGTAATTGAAGATCAGTGTCATGCGAATAGATAGTGGATCATTATCGGGAATTAAGTAGAAATTTGAAATACCTTGGACTTTGGCTGGACCAATGGCTTCTATAGAAATGTAAATGTTGCTCTTTCAAAGACAAACAATACCTTTCGCATGTCAAAAGGGTTTTTTTATAGCAAATCAAAGTGATCAAAGTGATCTGAGTAGGTATGGGGACGGTTGAGCCTGCGAAGCAAAGACTGGTTTGGGAGGGGTAAGTTTAAGAACTAATTTAAATGACAGGTATGTATTGATAAGAATTCACCATGTTAATTAGTTGCTTGTTACTATCAAACGTTGATCAGACTGAATTTGACCTGTAGTTGTCCTGTTCGTTACTTGATCCCATGGAAGCTTGTTGACTAGACGGAGGTCATCCAATGATCAAAATGTGCGATGCACCGCCTTTACTGCTTTATTCCATTCGAAATAGAGGTATATATATACTAGCTGGGACCCGGCGCGCCTATGCTGCTCCCATAAGCCAATAGTAGTAATCAGGTGATATGAATTTTAATATACAGTAGGAGAGTTTGAAAAAGGCAATTTTTTGATATTTTTGATTTCAAATAACAAAATGTGAAACTATTAGTGATCTGTCATTTTGATCGAGACTATAAAAACCATCCACTGACATGGCATTTTTCGAGATATGAATTTTCATACACAGATGAAGTGTCTCAATGAACCGCTTATTTTCTGTATTTTGGATAGCTGGGACCCGGTGCGCCCCGCTGCACCCAACGTTTAAACATTTAAAATCAATCCAAACCTTTAAAATCCAACTCTTCTTAACCATTAACGAAAAACCAACTATTCCTATAAAAGTTTGAGTCATTAAATTCAAAATACATTTATTTAAACTGTGACCAAAATTGCCTGTGTATTCTGTTAAAACCATGAACGTTAAAAGATTTAAAATTAATGCAAATAGCAGCATCCAGCCTCGAAATTCGAAGGCCATTTTTTATAGCTTTTTTTAATTTAAATCTAGAAGTCTGCAATAACAAAATTTTTCGAGAACAATAAAACTAAATTGAAAAATGAAACAAATATTTTATAGTTGGAAAAAGCAATGCCAAAAAACCAACTTTTATTATCTCTTAATGTCACATATTGCAAAATTGCGTTCATTATATTCGAATTAAATGTAACAGATGCCATACGTTTCATAGGGGAATTAATTGTGCAATTATTTCCTTATGTTTAGCGTTATTTTGTGCCGTGCATAAAAAAAATTGCGATTCTGCACTTATTTGAGCTCAGGGCTACACGGTGAAACAGTTTTCAATATTGTTGGAGAGTTTAAACTCCGTAAAATGGTGCCACAAAATAAGTGCTTGCCGTTTAATTATATGATCTTCAAAATTAAATTCTTCATAACCAATAACGAAAAACCAAGTATTCCTATAAACGTTCGAGCCATTAGATTCAAAATCCATTTATTTGAAGTGTGACCGAAATTACCTATATGTGTTTTGTTAAAACCACGAACGTTAAAACATTTAAAATAAATCTGCAATTGCTTGGCCCCTGGGTTCTCATCTGCAATGTCACTGGCTCAGATTTTATTTGTTTACCCAGATTCCAGCCTCTTCCCGTATTGCAGAATCCTAGACTTATACCTAAAAATTCAGAGGTGATGGGTTTCTTTCCTTCTTATACATTATACATAAATCATCCCACATTTTCGTTTCTCCTTACCATCTTTCCCAAAAAAACGTTGTTGATCAATTCTGAACCGATTGCTTAGAGAGCTTCAGGATACACTATATTCAATGTTTTTCCATTTGTAGCTAGAATGTCAAATTTACCGATTTTCCAACTCTTGAACACCCTACATACAGCTAACCGGGAAATGACACTTATATGGAAAAATTCTTCCGCCATATTGGCCCCAATTTTGAATAAGTTTTGATCATAAATTCGTTATTTGCTACCTTAAAAATTCCCATATACCGATTTTAATTGGAGTCGGAATTCAATTCGCAAACTCGTCGGCCATATTGGTGCGGACATTTTGAATTTAAATTTTAATCATAAAGTCATTATTTGCTACCTTAAAAAACCTCAGATACAGATTTTCATTGGAATCGGAGCACAATGTGCAAATTCGTCGGCCATTTTGAATTTATAAGTTTTGACCACAAATTCGTTATTTTCGACCTTAAAAACCAGTAGATACCCACTTTCATTAGAATCGGTTTAAAATTGGCAAATTCAACCATATTTCGGCGGCCATTTTGAATTTCGAAAATCGGGCTTCTAGGTGCATCATAGGAGACCTCGACGGACCTCATGCAAAAATGCAAAGCTCTGCTATGATTTTCTACGAAGCTCTCCATGACAGCGCCATCTAGGAGCGGCTTTAGAAAGTAATAAAATAGCCTATGAGCCGGTTTAGACGGTGCGCTCCAGCGCATGTGCCTCACGAACTTTGTGGATAAAGGGAGAAGTGGGGTAGTACCTCTCTTCATTCGCACTCCTCCCTTCATCCCCAAACGTTCGTGAGGCACATGCGCTGGAGCGCACCGTCTAAAACAGCTCAATGTTCTAAGTTTTTTTTATATATATAGATTCCGTTAATAGAAGAAATCACTTCGGCTGTGTTCCGTAATATACTGGAACACTGCGCCAGTACTACCAGTGGTAGTTTTGTCGTTCCGTTTTCACCAAACAGTGCCCTGTCGCAGTGCTCTAGGAACATTCATGACGTCATAAACCGACGTCATTTTGCTACTGTGATTACTGCTCTGAAAGAGGTACTGTGCTCTCAGTAGTTTGAACACATGACAGATGTTTAATTTTTGAAAATCTGTAGACCTTTGACGCTGTACAAATAATGGTAAATAATAATGCAAGAATTCAGTTAGCTTTAATTGACAGTGACTCTCTGTCATTATAGGAAAATAAAAGAATAAGAAAATTCAAAAAAATCAACATACTTCTACTTTCAAAATGTAAACAATAATGGCGGAGCCAGTATACTATGTGCTCGTTCCGATATACAAAAATGTACTGCTTAGTCCAGTATAACTTTTTTAAACGGAACGTGTTTCCCAGTGCATTGGCATGACGTCAAAAATCGCAGTGCTCCCAGTACATTACGGAACACACCCTTCGTCAATAGAAAAAAATCAGTTTTTAATTAGAAAAAATCGTTTTGACATTAATTACTTAATGACAGACTTAGATGTAAAATGTCTGTAGAAGTTATAGTTGAAAAACTGTTATTTTATATCTTTTACGGCCCCGAAACCCCCTTTAGGAGTCGATTTTTGCAAAACCCTTTCTTAGTGGATCTCTACTGAACAAAAGAAACATGCATGCCAAATTTCAAGCCTGTAGGTCTAATAGTTCCGGAGATATGGTGATGACCAAGTGAGTGAGTGTTTTTCTCCTATATATACTAATATAGATTACTCAATTTTTGGCTACTGTCATAAAACAACGTGGAAACTCCAATTCTAATCTTTACTGTGTTTCCGACTAGAACTCACATTCGAACATTGTACTCTATGATATCATAGAACCATCGACAGTACAAACGGTATTATATATAAGCTAGAAGAAAATTCATTTTGAGCAACGGTTTAACAAGGTATTGCTATCACAATGATGCCACTACTGTAGATACAGTGGCTCACAGTGAAAATCGTCCACCTTACGAGTAAGAGGAATTAAGTAGTTTTTTTCATCTAGTTCTCAACAAGTCCAAATAAGAATTTACATAACTAAGTTTTTCATTTATTTTCTTCAAAATAATAACAATGACATTAATCAATAACAAAAACGGAAAAAATTCAAATTTCCGAAAAGGTCATATTTCAATCTCACAGTGAAAATCGTCCATAACACTCAATACTAAGAAAGTTGGTCCTCCTTATGCTGTAATTACTGCTGGAAGCCTGTTCGGCATTGAATTTACTAAGTTTTAGTATACTTAGGGTGTGTGACAAGTTACAATTCCGAATTTACTACTTTCACCACGGACACTTCGAAATTACAAAGTGTGCCAAAATACAATTCACGCATTTCATTTGACAACATAGATTACAACAAAATTTCGTAATTTATAAAATTTTTAATATTTTTTTTAAAGAAGCCCAAGGCTATGTTTGCCTTTAAAATAAATGGAAATGGAATTGCTTCACGAAAATCATCCAGTGGGGGTGGACTGCAAGAAGCATTCTAGATATTTTAAAGAGTTTTAAAAAATGGTTCAATTTTTATGCGGAATTTATTTTGTTCATGTTTTTATTTTGGTTTACGTGTAGCGCTCGCGGAAAAAATCACTTCTTTCCGTTTTCACGGCTCTCTCATGCATCTGGGAGATTTATAATTATGCAGAGATTGTAGGCAGTGTTGCCATTTTGGATACGTTCGTATCATTTTGCATACTATTTAGTTGAAAAAAATCATATGGATACGATGATACGTTTTCCCGAAAAAGGATACGTTCGGGTTTTACCGGACACTTTTTAAAACCTCTCCCGGACGCCCACCAAACTAGGACAAATTCGGGGAAACCCGTACGGGTGGCAGCCCTAAACCGAAAACACTCAACTAACAGAAAAAGTAGTTTTATATCATTCTAATTTAGTGGCCGAAGACAATATGTGCGTATAAATTTATATTTCGAAGTATTCCTGTGTTAATTTGAAATTAAATAATAGACAGCAAACAAAAAGGACACGCACTTTAAGGGAACAATGGATGGAAAAATTTGTGTGCGTTGTTAACAAAAATTGTCAGGCGAGGCAATAAAACATGGCCTTTGTAATTTCTATTTGAACCAATATACAATTATGTGCTCATTTAGTACCAATCATATGGATACGTAGAGAAAGGCTTTGGATATGATTGGATACTTTTTCTGTGTTGTAATGGATACGGCCAAGTGCTCAGCGAGTGGCAACACTGGTTATAGGGAAACTCTTAAGGAAAAAATGCCATTTTTTAAATTGTCGTAGGATGCTTTCTTACCGATCGCGCACGGTTTTTCCGAAGCTCCTATTTTTACATTTTCGCAAATTGTGCGGAAACTTAATATTATTTTGCGACGAAATTTTTTTACAAAAAAACATTATTAAAAGCTATAATTTAAGATCCGAACGGATTTCCTAGGAGTGTCACAAGCTGAGAAAATAAAGGGCGAAAAATCGCGATTTTTTCGAGATAAAAGGGTGTTTTCTCGTAAAGTTTCTAACGGATTTGACTTCAACAACTATCATTTTTTTCGTTTTTCTCACACTACAACCTCTTATTTTTTGTTTTTCCATTAAACATTTTTTTCCCTGTTTTTTCTCCGATATATCGGTTTTCCCAACTTTCCGATTTTTTTTCGATAACTTCCTACAAACCGATTTTTTCCAAAGTATTTTTTTTAAACTAGTACTTTTACCTCTATTATCCCGTTGAAAAACCAGCCAGGTTATTTTTGTTCGATCTGAAGGAATTTTGCGCCGCACAGCCTGTACTATTAGTAGTCTCTCATTATAAGGCGGACAAAAGTCAGAGAGAAATGGCAGAGATTGTTGGAAAAAGTCGAACAACTGTCCAATATATTATTAAAAGGTGTAAAGAATTTGGTAGAATAGCAACCAAGCCAATAAAAGTACCAAAAAAGTATTTCCCAACAATCTCTGCCATTTCGCTCTGACTTTTGTCCGCCTTATAATGAGAGACTACTAAAGAACGAATTGCAATACTCGGCTGTATGGTATGGTATGGAGGGGCATGGACCGGTTTTACACGACCGGACACCGAACAGACAAAACGAACGAACAAACTAGCGTTTATCGGAAGAGGGTGAGAGAGGACGATGGAAAACCGGCCCCTCTCTCACCCTCTTTCGCATAAACCCCCAGTTCGTTTTGTCTGTTCGGTGTCCGGTCGTGTAAAAGGGCCCATGGCGGCAAATGGCACTGGCAACCTTGAGTTCATCCTGTTTTCAAACGCGTTTATGAGGTATTAAATCGAACCTCATCAACTTTTCATGAAAATGGGTTGGTAGAGTAACTCTTCGAGAATAAAAAAGGCTTTTCAAAATAACTCTAGCACCACCGTGGGCCTTGTTCAAACTTTTTCCTGAAACAGCTGTTTTTACATTTTTGAGATTTACGCGAAGAGTTACAATTATTTTTGCATGAAATTTTTATTGTAGGTAGGCACTAACAGAAGCCTTGAAACAAGGTTCTACGATAATTACAGTCCCTGTAATTAAATGTCAAAAAATTGCCATATATCGCGGGATTTATTTTTTTTGCAAAAACCTGTTGACCGATTTCAATTGTCCAAAACTCATAATTTTCGTCTTTTTAAGCGCTATTACGTACTATTTTCTATTTTCCAAAAACAAAATTTTTTCGCATCTAAAACGTTGAAAAGCCTGTTTTCGCTTGTTTTCGCTTGTTTTCGCTACCATTAACTTTTTTCCACCTGTTCTCCTGGACCGATTTTTTCCAAAACACATTCATTGAATTCCTACGATTTTTCTCTTAATTATAGCGTCCAAAAATCGCAGGGTAGATTTATTTCAACTTTTGAATACTTTTCCGCTATCTCTCCTGGACTATAAGGTGGACGATATTCACTGTGAGCCACTGTAGATGGCATTTTTGTAACAATTTCCCCAGAGACTACTGATTTTTCTTGCGGTTAAAATATTCTCAATTTCTATATTTCGTACGTCAGCAAACATTTCCTAGACATTACAAGATACCCATTCCCAGTGGTGGATTTACGCTTAGGCCCGCGAGGCCCGGGCCTAGGGCGGCAAAATTTTAGCGGCTGCAAAATTTATAGAACGATTAAAATTCCAAAATCAATTTAACTTAGCTTAACTGTGTACTCTGAAGCACTCTGAAAAATTGAGAGATCCAAAGTCGTGCGTCATTCCTTGTGCCTATAAATGGTTTCCAAATTTTTCGTAACAATCGCCAAGGTCGCATTGGTGGTGGTGTTGTTAAATTCCTTAGGGACTACCTAAAATGTAGGATTATCGGTCCAGACACAGGGGAAGGAATAATATTTATCACTCTATGAACCTTGGTATTGAGTTTATTTGTGTTGAAGTCTCAAATGGTTCTGAAAAACTTATACTTGTCAGTGTTAACTCTCCCCCGGTCTATTTCAACTATCTATAATTTCGCTGAACTGTGGGAGACCCTGGAGGATCTTTCGCATACGTATGCTCATATAGTTTGTTGCCGGGGATTTTAATGTAAACTTATTAATATCATCCAGTCAAGAAAAATTCTTGAATCATAGAATGCAGACCTTAGGCCTTGTTCAAATGAATACCTTGCCAACTTACTTTAATGCGACGAAACCTTCTCTACTTGATGTCTTCCTTTGCTGCGAACCTAGTATGATACTCTTTCAAAATCAAATCTCTCCTCCAAGTTATTTGGACCACGACATCCTATTTGTTAGTTGCACTTTTCGCGTTGACGCAACTATCAGGAAAACTATAGCGTCTCGTGATTTTAAAAATATTAACCGCCATCGGCTCCTGGAACACTCTCAATTGCTTCCCTGGGATAACATTTTTGCGGCAGAAGACATACATAGATGATAAAATTGCTGTCTTTGAGGAGTTTACCGTCCAGTTATATGATGAATTTGCTCCCCTGCGTACTAAATGCCTGAGTGATAAGTCTAAACCATGGTTCTGTACTGAAATCAAGTCACTTATTGCCGAAAGGGAGTATCTATATCATCGTTTCTTAAAATTCAGAAGTGAAAATGTTAGAAAATCATACAATCGCGTTCGCAATCTAGTCAAATCTTACGCCCTCTACTGTTTAGTATATATATAAATGATCTTCCACTAATAGTAAAGCATTCTTACGGACATATGTATGCCGATGATGTACAACTCTATTTTAGTGATACTAAAAATCAATTTGAGTAGTGCATAAATAAACTCTCAGAAGATTTGCATAACATAACTCATTGGTTCTCCTTAAATTCACTAAAACTTAACCCATCTAAATCTCAATGCATCATCTTCTCCAATCCTAAAGCGTCATCAACCGACCTCTCTCAAATTACCTTAAATGGGACCCTTGTCGTCTGCGTTAACCGGAATATGACTTGTTGTGACCACATTGGTTAAAGCTATACTTTTGCCGCACATAATGCATGGCCTCTGTGTCTTCCCTTCGTTAGATTCATCTTGTAACGGTAAGTTAGAAATAGCCTTTAACGACTGCATACGTTTCATTCATAAACTTCACAGGTATGACCACATTTCGCCTCACCGGCACTCAGTTTTTGGATGTTCCTTAAAGTGACTACCGAGATTTAGGGTCTTGTGCTACTACCATAACATCAATAACCGAAAACCCTCCTATCTAAAGGAGTTTATCCAGCTCTCACAATCCCGCAGAAATAATACTGTGATTAGCCCGGCTTTCGGCATGTATCGGAACAACGTTCTTTGTTTGTTCACGCAGCTCAATTGTTGAACTCCACTCCTGTTAAAATACAATGAATTGAATCAGAATCACTTTCAAAAGGGGCCTTTTTGAATTTATTTCTGGCAGGACAAACTGAAGCGCGTGTATCACTAAGGAATATCTTTTTTGGTTTATTAGTTTTTTATATTTGCCTTAATAAAATCACATTTAAAATTTCATTTGCAAAAAACCCAATTCTATTTCACAGTAGAACTGACTTAAAACTACTACTGATGGCGATGTTAAGAGCTTAAGAGCTGTTTTAGACGGTGCGCTCCAGCGCATGTGCCTCACGAACGTTTAGTGATGAAGGGAGGAGTGGAGATGAAGAGAGGTTCCACCCCACTTCTCCCTTTATCCACAAAGTTCGTGAGGCACATGCGCTGGAGCGCACCGTCTAAACCGGCTCTATGTCTCTTCGCATAGACATGGTCAATGTTGTCTATCCAAGCAAAATTGGTGCAAGAAATCGATTATCAAGATATAATTGCAGTTTTCACCCAAATTAATAAAGCTTATAATAAAATATTTTCATTATTTGTAAATTAAATGTTTTATTATAAAAAGTAACACTATAAAGCAAAAAAGGCGCCATTTTGGATGGGGCCTAGAGCGCAGTCGAACTTAAATCAGCCACTGCCCATTCCACATTCCCAAGCAAGATACTAAAAACCTAATTTTCATCAAATAATTACGACAACACTCAATTGATAAGAATTCCATACTAAAGCAGAAGAAAAAAAAATTTATCATTAAATTTCAATTATTCGAAGGAATCAATTAGAACGAAATGAAGTGACATGAAGGAGGATTGCGACCGGCAGCAACTTATGATTGATTAATGGAATTTTCTTGGGTTTTGTACGCAATTACACCGTCGAGCACCTCTCAGCGGGGATTAGAAATAATTTGACCATCCTGCGATATTGATTGATTTTCCCCAAGGATTGCGTTATATTACGACACTGCCGTTATTGAGTGAGTTCTGGAAATGACGCCAGACCTAATCGAAGGATTATTAATGAAGATTTATTTTTTCCTCAATTTTTTTTTCTATGCTCTCTTCATCATTTTTGATGCATGCATGTATTGCAAGGAGTGACAACCTGAAAACTAACATACGGTTCTCGCCCCTGTTGGGTAACTAACGTGTAACATGCCAGGAGATGAAAATTGATTTCTTGGCATAGCATCTAAGATATTCATCTCAATTATTCCCAGCATCGTCGTCCCCACAGAGAGCAGGGCATATTACACCCTGATGAAGCTGAATGCAAAACTATGATCCGGGCTACGGTCTTGAGGAGAGTCCATTAAGGTGTCTGTGAAGACCACTTCATTCCAATGAACCCGACACACAAAGGACTGTTTAACATTCAAACTACAGGAACATGACCAAAAATGTCTTTTCACCTGCTTCAGATTGGGATGTGACAAGGGTCCTCGACATTTTGTGTTGAACAACATGTTCGCACTTAGGTATGCAAAGTAGTCTAAGGGCGCTAAGATGTGTCAGCCTTCAGCCTTTTCCTTTAGATAAGAGAAGTAGCTTGAAATTTCGAAATATTCATCCTCTTTCTTCCTTCTCTGGCTAGCAGCACCCCCTCATGCCGAACTCTTTCTGCTTTTGTTTGTTTGGCCCTACTAATGACGGAACTGGAGCTGCGGAATTGGATGTCTTTGCAGTCTATTTACGTGGATGAAGTCTAGAGTGTTAATAAAACACTTTTCGGTGTGCAGAAGTTTTGTGTAAGCGTTATAGAAGTGTGTTTGTAGAAATTTAAATTTATAGTAAAAATTTTGGTCATTTTACAATTTAATATTTGGAATGGATTTTAGTAAAAAGATGGCTGCGGTTTGAATTTTTCAACTAACTTTTTATGGGTAGTCAGTTTTGGTGTCATCGAGAGTACCTTTGCAGCCTGCTGGCTTTGTCAGTTCTTCAACTCTTCTCCCTACTATCTTTCCGAATAGAGCTTGCTGAATGGCATTGCACTTAACGGTAGAACTGTCAACAGTACAAAGTGGTTTTACATCTAGTCTACTAGTCTTCCAGCTACACAAAATCCTTTGGTTTTTCTTGGGTCAAGGAGGTCATATGGTGTCTAGTGTCGTGTTGGAAGAGGTATGCATTGTCGATAAAAAGTTTAAAAAAAACATTCGCAAAGACATTTACTATAAAGGATCGAGCTTTGACCCTCACGATTGGATCTTTCTTCGAATACACCGTGCTGGTTTGCTTTGACTGCTTCCAGACCACTCTTTGTAAGGTTGGTTCGAAGAACGGATTACAGGGCGAGATGGGTTAATAGGAGTCTGCACGATGCTGAAGGAGCAGGCGAGGATCTTGCGTTTGAACTCATGGATGTTGTAGGAGTTGACACCAAAGAGAACAACTTTTCTCGAAACGGATATAACAAAAATTAAAACAAAAATTTTTGTAACGGAGCTTCGATTTCGCAAAGTCGATATTCTCAATGGTATCCTGAAAAGCCAGCCAGAAACGCAACCATCGGGGTTAGCAGGAGGCAATCTCGTCGGAGTGTTATGAGTCCTTGAATAATTGAATCCCGCTAACCAGCCGACAAAGGCTATGACGTCAGTAAAGCCAAGCTGATTGTGCACGAAAAGAGGGGAGAAGACTTACTTGCCCTCTGTCAGTTTGTTCGGTGTAATGTTTGATGAGATGCGATTAATCAATTTCGAGCTTCGGGGACTGTCGAAGGTAAAACGCCCTTACTCCTACGATGGCCAAGTCCAGATTCCTGAGTCCTGTGTTTGAAAGATTATTCCACAGTTGAGGGTTGTTATTTTTATCAACTCGCTGAATGTGAAAGCTAGTATGGGCTAGTTGGGGGCTAGCATTGCGTTGCGAGAATAACATTGCCGTGCAAGCAGAAGATCTTCTCGGCTAGCATTTAAAAGAGGCATGCCTTCTGCAGCGAGTGGGTTCCATGTGGAAAATGAGGGGCATGCCTAAAGAGGGATTCCCCCTTAGATCCCTCATGAGCATCACACAAACAAATACTGAAGTGATACTGAAGTGAGGCATGCCCTACCAGGTCCTTTTAGGGGCCTCATAAGGCAAACCTCATTAAAAATGAAATGGGGCAATTCCAAAATCTGCCTTACGTATTCGGAAAGCTTTATAAAAAGCTTTAAGCTTAAGCTTTATTTTTACTTATAAAGCTTTAGTTTTTGCTGTTCATATTTCAGACAATAGCTGCGTTTTTATACGCTTTATATTAGCTTCACCTGTATGTATGTATGTATGTATGTATGTATGTATGTATGTATGTATGTATGTATGTATGTATGTATGTATGTATGTATGTATGTTTGTATGTATGTATGTATGTATGTAGACAAATCTTGCAACTTGATTTTCACCCACTTGCATATAATCGATCAACTTCAACTATGTACAGTTCGCGTGACAATTCCATCTGACCATTTTGTGAAATAATCAAGATGGCGGTTCCAAGATGGCGGCCGAATTTTGTTACTGTGCTCCCCGACCCCCAACATGGGTATCAAATGAAAGAGTATGACAAATAGAATACAATTAGCGTCATTCCAAATTCAAAATGGCGGCCATCACAAAATGGCGGATTAACTTTGTATTTCTAACATACTTAAAATGGGTATCAAACGAAAGGATATGACAAGTGGAAAACTATAAGCTGTGTGGCGTCATTCCAAATTCAAAATGGCGGCCGACACAAAATGGCGGGCTACCTTTTTCTTTACAACACCCTCGATATGGGTATCAAATGAAATAGTATGACGAGTAGAATACATTAAGCCGTGTGACGTCATTTTAAACCTAATATGGCGACTACCAAAAAACGGAAGCTGACGTAAGGCTAAAAAGTAAAAAACTAAAAATGTACAGTTTAGCAAATCTAAAAAATACGTTTTTATTTTAAAATGATCTGAAAAATATTGCACATATCTACAGTAAAAAGCCAGAAATGTTTAAATGCAAATTCGATGATTTTGAGTTTATTGCATTTCGTATTCCGTATTCCGTATTTCCTTCTTTATCATTGCTTTCTTGTCTTAAACTGAGCTGTGCTTGCTAAGTTAACGGACCGGCAAATGTAATATGGCGGCCACAACAAAATGCCGGAAGATATATGGTAGACTAAAAAGTAAAAAATAAAAATATATAGCTTAAAAAAACTAAAAAATACGCTTTTATTTTAAAATGAACTAAAAAGAAAAAAATAATTTTGAAGCTTTTATTGCTCCAGCCATTATAGGGAACAACCTACCTTTCGAAATCAGGCAAATAACTAAATTAATGAAGTTATTGGTAAAAATTATAAATATAACTTACTTAAATGTAAAAAAAGCGTGAGTTATATTTATAATTTTTACCAATAACTTCATTAATTTAGTTATTTGCCTGATTTCGAAAGGTAGGTTGTTCCCTATAATGGCTGGAGCAATAAAAGCTTCAAAATTATTTTTTTCTTTTTAGTTCATTTTCAAATAAAAGCGTATTTTTTAGTTTTTTTAAGCTATATATTTTTTTCTCTTTATGTGATAGTCCAAGCTCAGGTGTCAACCTATGTCGTACAAGTCATGGTGCAATGATAGGATAGGGTGGGGGGGGGGGGTGTTTGCAGCAGATGTCGATGAACCTTGCGTTTGAACTTTTGGGTGTTGTATGAGTTCGGGAATACTGACTCTTGTGTTGCGAGAGAAATGTTGCCGTGGAGGCATGAGGTTACTTATTTCAGTGGAGCAGTCATTGTGGTAAAAGCAGTACAATTTTGCTAGAGCTCCTACATTCCTTCGGTGGCCCAATGAGTCAATTGAAGAGCAAATGGCGTTATCACCAATGAGTTTGAGAGCGTAGTTTTGCACCTTGTCCAGCCAAGCTAAGGTGGTTCTCGGAGCCGCGGCCCAGATATACGAGTTGTATTCGAGGCGGGAACGAATGTAGGGCTTGCAGATGCTTGTTTAGCAATTTGAAATATGTGGTTCTTCCAGCGCAGATCTTCGGCTAATGTTATGCCTAGGATATTTAGAGACGGTTCGGCCGTTAGGTTCTTATTGCCCACTGAAATAGAAGGAAGATCGGTGTAAGTGTTATTGGAGATGAGAAAGTACTTCGTTTTTGATGCATTAAATTCAACACGGTTCTTGCGGCCCCAATCAAAAATTAGTTTGTGTTGATTGAATTGGACATGAGCCCACGATGATGCAGACAAGGACTAGCGCGTGCTTGTCTTACATTATCGAAGCCATAGGACTAACGTAGAGTGCCGTCGTCAGCAAAGCTGTGAAGTGAGTTGGTTAGGATTGAGTGCAGGTCGTTGACAAAAACTAAGAAGAGAGCTGGTGGTAGAATTGAGCCCTGGGGAACACCTGCGGAGATGGTGTGGGGGTTAGATTCGACGCCATCCTTTTCTGCTAATAGGAGCAAAAGCACAAAAAGTTACGCAACTAACATCCGCCAGAGGAAAAGTCAATTTTTTGAGTCTATTGTGAATTATTTTACGCCTATAGATAGGCTTTTGATTGTTTTGAGTTTTTTTCATATAAAAACGTCTATAAATAAAAATAAAAATAATAAATTTATAAATAAAACAAATAAAAATATAAATAATAAATTTACCGCATTAATTTAAATTATGTTGTAAATTATTCTAACCTTTTATTTGTACATATACAAATAAAATAACATCAAAAATTTGAGGTTAGGTTTTACTCATAAGCACAAATTTCACGTTCCTTTTATGCCTTACTCCTGGCTGAGTACTCAAAAGCAGAAATGTAACGCAGCTAATTATGTTGATGGGCATGAAAGCTGTCTTTAGCATACTTAATAGAGTGGTTCTCGTTCGATTGCGAAGGCAAGCAGCATTGGACGAGATTAGTACTCAGTGCAGGGAGCGCTTGGGAAACGACACTCGCGCTTGAAAATAAAAATCTTTCAACACCGCCGCAAGTTATTTATTTATTACTCGTATATCCACGCCACAATTCTCGAATTTTTTAGCTTATTTTCCACCCGAGACGGGACAAGGCCTTAGATACCCCTTGTGAGCCTCATTGGGCAATCCCCACAGCGACCACATGACGGGGCTAGCCCGGTATGGACCCTATATGCATCCCCTTTAAATGCTAGCCGGGTTTAATATTAGTGCCGTATCTATACAAATATTAAGGGTAGACTAGATTTTCTAGACTAATAAATGTAAAACGAAAAAGTAAAAGACTTGATTTATACAATAATGAGAAAACGAAAACCTTCTTAAATCAACCTTTTTCTAAACCAAAAAAGAAACAACAAAATGAATCCCCAAAATACCAAAAAAAATAATCCCTATCTATAATATATAAAACCATTCAAAATCCAGCACCAAATACAACTATCCGTGTAAAACCCAAGCAATTTAAACCTTATAATTAGTTGTGGGTGGCCAAGACGCCATAAATTTCATTAACTAGTCTGCTCGGTTCATATCCTTGCGGACCTTTCCTTGTAAGGACTACCCCATGCAATTATGTGGCTACATGTACATAAGTATCCGTGGCAATATCTATAGTTTCGGGAAGGCTCTTATTGTTTGAAAACATTAATAGCATATTTAACCTCCAGCACTTCTCGACCAACTAATGGATACGGCTCTCATTTCTTGCAGCGCCAAGCACTTTCGGCATTGGCTAATTTCGTGTATACATCGTTAATGTATAGCTTGCACTACATACATACCCTGGAAAGTTTTGCCGGGGGTAGTTATGTGAATAGATTTGATTAGAAATATTGTATAAAAATTTAATTTAAAAATATTGTTTATTATTTTCAATATGAGGGAGTCGTGTACACTTCATTTGTAGTGTTCCATAATAAATTATGTTTATGTACAATTTAAAAAATAATGATAACTCCCACAGATAGTATAAAAATGCTGTAAGAGTGTGCATGAATTAACTGTTAAATATCGTATAATATAAAATACCCTCAAGCATTGTTGTTAAGATTTTAGAAATTCTGTCATTGTCATGTTCCCTTGAGAGTGCTCTCGAATTTAACAACTGCTCCCCATCTAACGCTTAAAACATGCTCCAATTTTCATTTCACGTCTAAGGATGCTGCCTTTAAAGAAGTGATGTAAAAATCAAAGATGGTCCCTCCCCCACGGTCTCTCTCTCTCTTGGTAAAAACCAAATTAACCCAAGGCACAACAAAAAAGGGACCAGCGTCATTAACAAGATTCAGTGCTAATCCCTAAGGGATAAGGCCAACAACGGCAAGGGATGAACTTACTATTTGGAAAAAAGAAGAAGAAAAAAAACACGACAACTGAAAAAAAAATTGCAAGAGTATTTCGAAGGGAAACATCATTTCCATTTTAAGTTTAGATGACAAAAAATAGCAATCCTAAATGCAGATTACCCTTCGATCTAGGTTTAAAGTGGAGAGATGGGGTCTGCCTGTTTCTTTCAACAATATTCACAAAGTGAGTGGGAATGGACGTTTTTTTTTCTTAAATCTATGGGCGAGATTTAGGGGAATTAAGGATTTTACTTAGAAAAAAATTGTGACAAAAAGAAAGCGTGTACCAACGAAAAACTACAACATTTTAGTGTCTTCTATTTGAGTGTAATTTGATAAGCAGCGATACTAATCCTCAATAAATTTAAATTAATTTTGTGTTACATTTTATGAATTAAAAATTGCACGGAACAACCGTGGGAAACTACCTTTCAAACAAAAAAAAATCAAAAATTTATTGCGTTACAAAGTTATGCGTGAACAGGACCAAAAAAAATACCTACGCGTCGAATTGATAACCTCCTCCTTTTTTTGAATCCGGTTAAAAAGTCACTTAAAACCATCTTAAAATCGCCAGGATTCTAGTTAACGATCTAGGTTAGTTGGTTAAAACTTCTGTTAGCGTCTTTATGCTGTTTGAATGGAAATGTATCCCTGAACATTACAGTACGGCATGACAAACAATACGGCTGAGTGGACTATCCTCCAAACATATTCTTCTGCATAGGCCAGTTTCACACGGGCCAACAGCTAACCAACAAAAACCAACCGCGAATTTCGTTTTACCCAGCGGTCCCCCAACTAAGTACAAACCATGTCCAATGCTGCTTGACCTACGCAATCGAGCGAGAACCGGTCTACTGAGTATGCTAATGGCACCCTTTATGAACACCAAGGGAATTTCCCGTTTTCTTCGTCCTATACAATTTTTAAATCTCAAATTTTGCTCCCTTCAGTCTAGAAAAAGTGTGATCGTACCGTGCTTCGTTTGGCCTATTTCTTGCGTCTTTTATTGGTACGTGACTGCTGCGGGCTACATTTGGAAAAGCAGAATTTTTACTCAGGCGTGCCGTACCTGTTTTGGGTGAAATACAGGCGTTTTGATGCTGTGCGTGCCTGTTGCAGACTAAGAACGGGCGAGTCTTATTTTTACTTGGGAGAATACACTAAGAGAACTCCTACACCTACATCTCCTCTGGGTAGGTTTTGACATTGAGACCTCTGTTAAACCACTAGATTTTCCTATAATCTAGTTAGATGGCTCGACTTCCATTCCCTCCAATAGTGCAGGGCGTGATGGGTGTAGTTCTAGGTGTATAGGTTTTCTAGTTCTAAGCTGCTGTTCGAAGTCTCTGCTATCTGATGTGTAGATCAGGTAGTAAGAGATCGAGAATTACGTTACCCCGGGACATGCCATTCTATTGGTTTGCTACGGACTTGGTCTAGTCAGCAGAATGTCAGGACTACTCTAATTATTTTTTGCCTAGGGTCTGCTTATTTGCATAGAAAGATATGCTGGTGTACTTTATTCATCCCCTCCCTTCTATGTTGAGTCTCCAATTCAGTTATGGGTCCAAAATAAGACTTAAGTACTTAGTTCATTGAGACGATCGATATCATGTTTTTGGGCACTAAACTAATTTCAAGCCCCGGCAGTAAGCCGAGAGGTTACTGAAATGGTCTACGCATCGTTTCTCAACCTTTTTGGTGTTGCGACCCCCCGAAGAGCCAACAAATGAAGGAAAAACTCTTGCGACCCCCTCACTATAATATTGGTTTAAAGATAAAAATCCAACCGTTTGGAGCGATTTTCTTGCTAAGAAAAAAAAATTGAATCTGATGGAGACGACAGGAAAAACAGACGTGTTTTATCGGGTTCCATCTTCTTCCGTCAAATCTGATGTAAAATTGAGTTATTTAGATCGATCCACACATATCCGTGATGGCGCGGCACCGATGCTTTCCGTGTCAGTGGCTTCCGTGATGAGTTTTTCACTGACATTCTTTACTTGGCCTTTTGGACAGTGATCATGGATTTTAGGGGGAAATATCTTGCTGAAATTGCATTGCTGTTAGTACGAGGGGAAAAGAATTGAAAAGGGACTAGGTTCATCCCATGTGGACCCTTCCGGAAGTGGAAGGAGAGTTCGTAACTTTATATAGTGGATTGGTGGGCCACGAAACTAACTTCGACGAGATGAGCCAAAACGAATTTAGTGATTTGCTAAAAAAAGTCGAGACGTTGATCCACACGAGTTTGTACATTATGTAGTAGGAAGATGAAGTACATTTGGGCATTCAAGCAATCTTACATCAAACCAATCTTTACATTTATTACTTAAACATATGAACTTTGTGGGGAAATATTGTTATATTCCAAATAAAAGAAATCCTACAAAAAATCGCACAAAAAATATTGCACAGAACAAGTTTGAGTGTATTACAAAAAAATAAACTTTACCAAAATTTGTGTTGAATTCTTATAAAATTTTCCATTGAATTTAAAAAACATTTGTTTCACGTCCGAGATAAATTAAAATATATCGGTAGCAACGTATTTTTTGCGGTTTTTTCGGACGCCTGAAGGGTACTGAGAACGTCGGTGCCTAACTGCGCCGGATGTGTGGGAACATGCCGCGCTCTTCCCAATTTGTTTCCATGGAATTACATCGTGCCGATATATTTTTTTCACTGATGCCGCCAGTACTGCACTGAAGTCGCCGTCACGTCACGGATATCTGTGGAACCTTTATCCCAAAAATTGTGGCTAAATTGTTGGCTTTTATACGGTTGTTATTGCATGGTTACCTGGATTATAATTTTAAAATACATTGTTTGTTAAAATAATTTTTTTGGATGGATTGCGACCCCCTTATGTCTAATGATGACCCCCAGGTTGAGAAACCATGCTCTATAGTAACGGGTGTATAGAGACCACGATAAAAATCTTTCTAGTCTCCTCCTTTTAAAGCAGTTTGATTCAGATTCTTTTCAAAATTGTTTAATGAAATATTAAAATATAAAATGAGCTCTTGCCGAAAAATAAAAATGAATATGC
Source organism: Thereva nobilitata (assembly GCA_963855945.1). Taxonomy (NCBI): domain Eukaryota; kingdom Metazoa; phylum Arthropoda; class Insecta; order Diptera; family Therevidae; genus Thereva; species Thereva nobilitata. Next base: position 80,915,351 of record OY979697.1, read on the forward strand.
AGAACCCATCATTACACCCATCTTTGGATGGCTAGCAGCCGGTGGTAAACAACAATAACGTTTTGAACGCGCCTGTTGGGCTGCCGACCACCTCGATCTCCGAGCCCCTGAAAGAGACTCCTTGCTTGGCTAGGTAGTCCGCTTTATCGCTCCTATGCCCTTTTATAGAGGCTCAATGAAAATTCCAATGCTACATCCTTTTGTAGGTTCGAGGTTCATTGCTTGGCGCGCCTTCGACGTCTAGCTACTCAGTACTAATATCCATATAACAACTTCAAACGAAGCTATATGTTAATTGAGAGTTTGCAATAAAATACTCGCAAAAGTTAAGTAGAAATTGCTCTTCATAAGGGATGTCCTAATATGAATATATCATGCCGCAAACTTACACTTATATGCACATCGATACAAATCGTAAAACCTTCATATGTTTACTTTATTTACCCGCCCTCGAAAGCCAACCCTCGCTTACAACCTACACCTCAACGAAACTACTCACAGCCATCAGAGAAAGAAACTGCAAAACCACACGTTAATAAATCGATTTTTTATTCATACCTAAAATCAAGAATCCTTGAAAACCTGCATAAAGTGTCTGCGGTAAGTTTTATGCAAACGCCGTGAACCCATCATGCAAATACCATGCCCCTGGCTGCGCTTCCCTAAAGTAGGGGCATATTTTATGTAAACACCATGAAATGAGCATAATTCACGCAACCGAAATCAGCCCCGAAAGTAGTAGTTCCCCAAAAACGAGTCATAGTCGAGCTCCAAATGTTATTTTGGCGGCTGCGATAACAATTTCGACGCTTCATAGCCCGACAACAAACAACGTGACGGCGGCGATGTCTTCTTCTTGTGTTCCCGGTATTGTTGCTGTGCCCTTCGTCCTCTTCGTCTTGTTCTTCTTCTTCCTTGTTGTCTTTTTTGAGTTTCAGAACGCTCCTGTTCCTTGTTTGCCAAAAAGGATGTGAGATGGTGACTATAAACTGGCTGCAATATCCTTGCAGGGAAGCGGCGAGGGCTCAGGGCCTAAGCAGGATCCTCGTGGTACACGTTTCCGCAACGTAATCTTCTTATTTATATACAAAGACTGTCTACGGCGAAAGTAATAACATTAATCTCCACACTAGTAAACCTCTGCAAATTTGCTGGTAAGCGGAAAAATTCCGTCCCGAGCCCCTGGAACTGGATAAAGTTCTAGTTCTGATGGGTTCCGGGTGGATGCTTCCATTACAGTGGCTTAGCTGAGAGCTGTGGTCCTTCGACCGGCATCCTCAGGGACTCGGGCTCAGATTTTATTGGCCTAATATCTGCACACCAAGGACTTTCCAAGTATTTAGGGAATATTCTGATTTTGTTAATTAGTAACGATTTTGTTGTTCGGTTTTGGTGAGAGGAGCATGGAGTCACTATAAATGGAGAATTATTTCCGGGTTGGATCTGCGATTGTAGGAAGAGGAATTTGTTATGAAATATTGCACTTTTCGAGTCAATGCACAATTTGAATATTAGTGCTGGGTAAGGCGCTATTCGCTGAATTCCTCAGTGCCAATGGTGTTCAAAAGACGCACTCGAGGGTGTAATAATTCATGAAATTTTTTGTTGCTGCTAGGAATTGTTAAAGAACATATTCAATTGGTATTAAATACATAACGACCATATTGCACAGAAGATTTAATATTCTATTTCTTAAAGCAGGGAAAATTTTAGGTTCGAACTAAAGCTACGAGCCTGATGTAGTAAACAACATGGTAGCGTAGGTGTTAAGATGCCCGACTACCATCCAAGAGGTCCGTGATTCAAATCTACCGAGGATCTGTGATGAAATGATCACAGTTTCCAAATTGGTAAGCAAGCATCCCAATGGATCCCGTCTTAGAGTGGTTGGACAAGGTAGGAAATTGTATTCTTCACAATACTTATTAAGACACCGTATGAATGTAGTAGAACTGGCAATAGCCAAATAAAAGCCGTCTTGATGCAAGGCAATGTTATTCCTGGAACAAAAGACTAGTCCGCAGCCCTATTTTTATAATTGGAATAGCTCAATCATGGAACTCTGCTACAGTCAGCATTCCTGAACTCTTGCAATATCTTAAAGTAGATATGAAAAGTTCACCGTCATTTCATTCAGTACTGCGAAAGCTGTTCCCTCTGAGTTTTCAGTAAACTTTCAAAAAAGCTTTTGATTTGAGATGTATACATCATCGTCTATAATAGGACATAAAGCGCAATGCCCTAGAGCAGGGGTGGCCAACAAGTCGATCGCGATCGACAGGTCTCTCTGGTTTAACGTTTTACAATTGTAACTGCACGCAATGAGTGAACGTGAAGCGCAAATGCAACAGTATATGTATATGTACGGCCAGTGATTTAACAAATTTAAAAAACAGTTTTGAATATATATTTTACTTATCTATTCATAGAGCTGCAGAAAAGGCCCTCATATATAAAATCCGTGTACGTGAGCGTAGTGAAGTCTGGGGTCAGTTGACTGTCAAATTGGGTCAGTCAGTGAACTGTCAAATTATATCTACTCTGTTTACATTAACTGACCCAACGTGAAATGCAATGTGATCAGCTGATTAGAGTTCGGAGTGACGGCATGTAAAAGGTCCATTTGTAGGGGAAAGATTTTACTTTTAATTTTAATTCCTTCTTGCCCCTCCTCTGTTCCACTCGCTTTTTCCACCTGCAGTAGACAAACAACCACCAAAACGTGAGCACTCGCACAACAAGAATTTCACTACTCTAAAATTCGGCGAGGACCATTCCTGTAGCTCTATATTGCACGTTTTGATGCTGCATGCTCTGTGACGCTCCTTGTTGGCACTGGTTTCTTGCAAAGGTTGGGGTGTGGTTTAATGTCTGCCAAATAACCTTTCTTCGTAGTTTACTTATTTGTTTTTACTGCTGAACGGTTTTTGTAGCATTGTTTTCTTCTGAGAATGCGAGTTTTAGCCGATCGACTGAAACGCTGTTATTCTTTTATCTCCAACACCTCGAACGGACCTGCGTATGATCGGTTCAAAGATATTCTGACTGAACACAAAGGAGCAGTTTTTCTTAGTTCCTCCTGGATGAAAACGCTTACTTTTACATGTGATAAAGTTGCTCTAGGCTTGATCTCGTTAATTTTATTTTTGAATTCCTTCACAAATTCACATGCTTTGAAAGTTTCCGGCGTGCTCCTATGTTTGGTTTAATTGCTGTTTGCAATCCTAGAGCTGGAGACAGATACGTGCGTGCTGCGGTGCGTGCGACGATAGATATTATAGAAATGCCTGCATTCAAATCCAAACTGACATAAAGGTGCGTGAACGAAATACATTCAACGCAAAAGTTGGACTACTTTTAACTTTTTCCGCATTGCCATATTCGATATAGCGTAAAATGCCCAAACGCAAGCACCACACACACACACACCAAATACATACACTTGTCGCTTATATTATTTTTTTCTACATGTGAAAGATGAGACAGAACACAAGTACGCAACTAACTGCAGATCGGCTGCACGCACCGCACGCCAGCATGTATCTGTTTACAGCTTAACAGTGTTAATGGCAGGACAGCGTACCAGCCTTTTGCTTTGTAGCACATGATCGCTGCTTTTAAACATCTGCGGACACTTTCCAATTATTCAGTCGCTTACTAACCTCAGATCGCTGTCTTTACCCCCGGGTGAACCAGACAGTGTACTTTTTTTGACTAATTGCCAAAGTAGTTCAGGGACGTAAAAGGTCGAATCTTGTCTTGACGACATCAGACTTTCCTGTAGCAAGGACGATCTTCCTTTTTGTTCGAGCTGTGGAAGTTGACGTGATGATGCGTTTCGGATTTTTGTTTAAAAGCGAAGGTAAGCGGTTCGGAGAACTGCTGAATTCTCGTCCTTCCAAAAGATGACTGAAGTGTTTCACTGCTTGATGCATCGCCAGAAGTCATATATGTTGTAATTGTTTTCAATGGTTGTGAGCTTCTGAGGAAAAAAACCTAAAGGTGTTGCAAATCCATCCACAGCTTTATATACTGTTGTGCACCTATGGCGTTAATTGATGCGACGACGTAAAGAGTTTGTGAGCGCCTTTTGGAATCTTTGTTTTTTAAGCTCTATTTACACTGACGTTGGCCGTCGCCACTAGTGTTGGGTAGCACACGATTATAAAATGAGTTTGTAAGAGATGCCTTTTTTTCTTTTGAGCCAGTACAATGTCATTACATTATTTTTGAACCGGAACATTTAAAAACTTGAAGCCTCAGTACAATTTGCCATCGTGCAAGGGATAAATGTACTGCCTCGTGTAAGTCCGCCTCAACTCTAGTCGCCACATATGTATTTCACACCTCTTCCCCTAGTTAAACTACGCTTATGACAACAAGTCGATCGCGACACATTTTTGTGATAAAAAGTAGATCATATGTATACAGAAGTTGGCCATCCCTGCCCTAGAGTAAGCTCTAGTCGAAAAAGTAGAAGAACGAGATACGACAAACGCCATCAAGCCCTAACGAGTATAAACCGCGCCCATAAAATGCTACTGGGGTTCAAGCAGAGGCTTTTTCGAGAAGAATGCAGAAACTGCGGAAGTGGGGTTGCAAGGATTGCGGCCGCAACCCCTGATAATTTCGCGGGGTGGCGCCGCAACCGCTGTGTTTTTGAAATCAAAAAAGCAAAAATTTGAGTTATTTTTTAAAAATTGTAAGAAAAGTAAATACATTTTTAAATTCGATAGTTGCAAACAACATCTAAATTTACAGAGAAGATTCATTTTAAATTTATTCTTATAGCGAATTTAAAATTTTGCTCTAAATTACAAATAAATAATTTTTCATAACCATTTTATCAAAGATTATGTGCGAACGCACCATCGAATCTTTTTAAGTGTTTACAGATCAGCGGGAGATTCGGTCAAACGTCTAGAAGCAAATAAATGTATATATATTTCTAGGAATCAGTTTCGATGTAACATTACACTCCGAACGAACACCTGAAAAATATTTGCTTTCGACGATGTTTTTTTGGAAGCCCATCTCAAGTACAGGCCTGGAAGTAGAGTTTTTCTTTGTGTTGGTAATAGTCCCAGAATCTGTCATTTCAAGAAGAAATTATATGGCGCGATGTAAGAGTTCGTGATATTTTTGCAGTAAAAAGTGATAAAATAATATATTTTATCACTTTTTACTGCAATAGGATTACCAATGATTAGTGCTTTAGTGATTTAATTAAGAAAATTAAAAAAAATTGAGTGATTAAATGTGTATTAAGAGTGTAAATTGTTATGTTTTTAATAACGAGAATACTCGCAACTCTAGTTAAAATAAGGTTACGCGGTCTCTGGAAGAATGAGGAGGTTTTTGTAGGCATTCGTGGGAATCGCACCTACTACTCCTTCGATTGCAGCTCGCAGGCCATAAACAGTGAATTATACTCAATTCTACGTAGGAAAGGACGAGGACGAGGATATTGGCTTCATATACTGTATGAAGTAAGAAGGAACAAATCAACGTCAGACTCAAGATGAAACAGTGTCAAATTGAGTAGATCGAAAAATATTTATTTATAATTTTTTCTATAGATCTCGCGGGCCGGGGATTGCCCACCGTTGTTATAGAGCATCTAACCTCGTAACAGCGTAGCATAGACGAATAACATTTTTGACAAAAAATTATCATAAGTGATGAGGCACATTTCAACTTGGCTGACTTTGTTAATAAACAGTATAGCCGCTATTGGGGCATGAAAACCCTCGATTGATACACCAACAACCATTCCCAACTAACAATTTGTCTTTATATTTTGGACGTAGCGACGTATTCTCGTCGAAATGTGTTCCTATTTAGCAACCCCTGTTACGTAATAAAGACGTTTGAGTTACTTCCATGTTTCGAAAGTGGTGCAGAGATATTCCGTGTTCGTACTAGTAACTGTTACCAACATGCAGCCTAAAAGTAACTTTTCGTAGAGTTTATCCTTCTAGCTCAGAAGGTACACTTCTCAGCTGGGCTGAGAATCGGGCCGCACTTATGTGCAGGGACCGAACCGGCCGAGAGCACCCAAAAAGGTATAAGAAGAGAAACACCGCATAACGAGCATGCGACCGAAAATGCGGGCTCCTTCTCGACCCTCCCCAGCACTCCGGTACCGAGCCGGTCCGGTCCCTGCACACAAACGCGGTCACATTTACCACTGCACAGTGGCTCAGCTAAGACATGCAAACACAAAAAAAACAATGCAACAGTTAAGAGCACAAAACATCAAACAGAGAAGCGTGCAAAGACAATGAAAAAGTGGGACACGCAGGGAGTCACGCCACATTAAAAAGAGTCCTTTTAAGAACATCTTCGCTGGTTTGCATGCAAAAAGCACTCGCATTTTTGTTAACATTTATAAGCATGCGGTTAACTGGTTCGTACATCCCATAATTGGTGTTAGAGGAATTAATGTACAAGAGAGGTGGACCTCTCAGGTTGTAGTTGTTCACTCTAAATGACGTACGGGTTCGTAGGAAGCCTGAGTCAACTTTGTCATTCAACAAACGATGAACGAATATAACGTCAGCGACCTCGCGACGCTTATGGAGAGAGCTCAGGTTGAGCAATTTTATGGTTAAAGTGTAGTAACTGTGGCTTATTAATATGGGCGGTGTTACTATTTTGTTCCGTTTTGGTGTCATATTTATATCAAAACCTTTTTCTCTCATCTCTCAAATAAATAGTTATTAGAAAATGTTCTTTTAAAGAGAATCAAAGAGCGAATTTGTAATATGTACATATATTAGCCAATGTATGAAAAAAATTTGTAAAGACGAAACTACCCGTTTTTACATTTTGATAGCGAACAGATAATAAATTTATTATTGTACTTTTGTCTGATTTTTCAAACAAATATTTATGAACGAACGAGATTTTTCGGGAAATGTTAGCATGCTACTTCTTAAAAATTAAAGCGCCTCAACTATTTTTAAAAATATAAAAATATATTTGGATTTTAAAAAAATATCGTTTTTTTTTAAAATTAAAAATACCATTTATTTTTAACATAAATAAATTTTATGTTCAATGAATCGCTGTTTCTATACATTCATATGTAGGTACAATCAGTTTTTCATTAAAAGCATTTTGAATTTTTATTTTATTCAAAAACAGGTTTTAAATCATCCGCCATTACTGTGAATATAAGCTCATACATGACTAAAAATATGTTCAATGAGGCGTTGTTACTTATTTTGGCCTAAAAAGGCTTTTCCATTGGGCAACATTTCTTATAAGTAACTTTTACAATGCCCATTAAGTATTTGTTTCTACTTTTTATCTAAAACAATGAAATGAGTATACACAAAATTACTAAAATGGCACCTTTTCCATTTTGTTACCTACTTTAAACCTTCTCATATGATAATTGTTCCCAGTTGCTGCCTGCAATGTTACTCCACTTTGGCTCTCTATAATCTGACAGTTCTCAGTAAGCTGAGAGTAAGTTTAACTCTCTTCTATTTTAAGTTTTAAGTGAATCAAGTTTTTAAAAAAGATAACATTAAAACCACAGGGATTGAAATTCAATTATTTCTATTAATTTTTAAGAAAGAATATATACAATTTTGGTGTTTTGTTTTTATAAAGAAATAAATGAATTTTTTTGTTAATTTTTTCTTCAATTATTTCCTCAATCCAATATTTGTTGCTCTCAACTACACTAAAATTTGTCTTTCCAATATTTTTAAGAATTTTTTGATTTTTCACTCTTCTTTAAAAAGTGGTACGTGTTTTGTATGGTCACTTTTTGATACTTAAAACGCTATAATTACAATGGCACATTTTTTTAATAAACTTTAAAATATTCAAATTGATAAGTGAGTGACAGACAAGAACGTTCTATGATGTAAACTGCAATATTTTGAGTGGGTTACTACAGAGAAACAATTTTGAAACAAAAACCAAAGCATTGCAAAATTGCAACACCGATACTAGGTACTTTTAAGACACTATTTCTATCTACACTGATTTCTGAAAATGTAACGAAAGTGGGTAGCGATTCGCAAATTAGACTAATTGTGTTCTTAAAAAGGAATTCATCCAAAATGGGCATAAAAATGAAATAATTCCTCGAAAAAAACGTTCTAAAGACGTCGCTGTGTCAAAAATTTTATGCAAGTAACATTTAGGCATAAATTGTTAGTTGGGTTATACTCTCGTAGAGCGACTATGTATGGTGCGCCATTTGAACCGGGCCATCATAGCACCGTTCTTCGAGGATGCTAGAAGCAATGCAGGCGATCGCTAGTCTGACATGCTGAAGAATTTGCTTGTGCCCAAATTGCTTTATTTGGTTCTACATCACTCATAGCTCCAAAATCGGCCTGGAACATTGTAGGTATACATCGGCCTAGTATATAAAACGCACCGTGTACACATATAGTATCAAAACCGCTTTGTCATTCATCTCTATACTTGCACACCAATTGCAAACCAAGTTAAGTGGTTACTATACCTAGTAGACTACTTCGTAGAAGTCTTGACGTTGTATCGAATGTTTCAGCATTTACCACGATGATTATATCGTCTATATAACATTGGATGAAAATGTTTTGGCCATCGAGAAATTCTAGACGCTCTGCAACAAGCCACCACAAGAGCGGATACATGGCTCTTAACAATGGGCATCCGTTTTCTACAGTGCTTTCCAGATACCTGTCAAGATAAGTGCCCATTAGTTTGCAAGTTTTCAGAATAGAGTTGATCCACTAATTAAAAGTCGTCTACCTAGGGCCCTAGTTATAGTGTCGAAGGAGGTGTTGTCGAAAGCTCCCTCGATGTCGATGAAAGCGGCTAAGGTAATCTGTTTGGCTAGTACTTTTTTGTTTGAGTACCAGATTGTGCATGCTGAGAAGAGCAGAGCGGGGGGCACATAACACATGTGACTCTTATCTCCGTGTCCACCACTGTATCCATTGTCTTCAAGTAAAAAGACCAGATAATTATCGGCCTGGAGAGTAGTGATGGGATTATATTATGTTTTTTTATGTAAAATACTAAAGGTAAAGTACCTTTCCACTGAAGAAGGTCTCAACAAGTGAATGGCAGATGAAAAAGCAGGGAATTGCCTATGGAGCACAAAAAATATGTGGTGGGAGAAATGGCAAGACGAATAATCATGCCGCGAAGTGAATTCGAAACATGGACCTCTGGGATGATAGTAGGACACCTCAAACCTTGCACTATCGAGGCTGGTAATGGCAATTCAAAATTTTTCCGGCTATAATAAAAACTGTGGAATTTTTGTATTTATTGCAGGGCAAACAATTCGAAACCTTAACCAACGCAAAAATCATTGCAGCTGCCGAAACAAACTTTAGATTTTATTATAAGTAACAAATGATCCCTTATTGTATTACCAATTTTTTCTTAATTAATTACAAGCAATACAGCAAAAATCTTACTTCCTTAATACACCCTCATTTATTATCTTAAATAAAAAAATGCACGTTCCTTAAGTAACTCGCCCTCCAACAAGTTACTTAGCTAAGAACATCCCGCCTATTACCGAATATATAATATTAAAGTATGAAATACCAGCAACGTCCACAGATGATTTACATCCATCAAGATGAGATAAACTCTTGAAAGTGTAATCAGTCGTTCAGCTGTAAGTCGTAAAAATGAGGGCGGCTTCACAAAGGATACCCCAGCAGTTTCCCATATATATATCCTTAAATGGCAGCGCACTGACCAGACAAATTCGCTTTGTGAATTGGGGGTAATCAGATAAGAGTTCGGCCTCCCCTTCCTGCCGGCCCCAAGATAGATGATGGTCATTTATATTTTGATTGTCTGGCGTGTCGTCCTCTCAAAAAATGTATTGTCCTGTAATGAATCAAATTTTTCGTTGATATTCGTTTCGGAATTGAGCAATCATAACTCAATATTGGTGAAAAATAAAAAATAAATAAAATGTGTGATAGGACAAAGTTTACACAATTACTATATTTTTTTTCGCAGTCAGCCGAGAGGAAATCATCATCATAGGGTGGATTCCGTGAAAAATTACTTTATAGAATCCCCATCAGAAGTAATGGTTGTAAGCTGATGTGTGATCTACCGTAGTGACCGGTGTACTTAACCCTTAACCCTGCATTAACCTTTAATTTCAATTTATAAAGTGATTAAAATGCATTACCCACAAAGGCCGTAATTTGAGCTTATTAACCCAATTACACAGCCGTTGGCAATTGAATAAAAGATCTCAGGTGAAAGGCTTGAAGCTTAAGAGCCCAGCAAGGACACCCTTCTTCTACTATATGTACATATACACTACATGCATGATGGCTTCATTCTATTATTATAGCTGAAATGTGCATTCGTTAAACCTATTCAGAACCCTTAATTATCCCTTGTTAATGGCCAGGTAAATATCAGTTTTGGAAAAGGGTTAAGGGTCACTAAACTTATCACAGTAATGTATGCTCTTAGAAAATTATAACCAAAGACCATACTTGATCAACAAGGTGTCCACTTTATTGCCTTGATGAAGGGAAATCAATGAATATTGAATGAGATACACTCGTATGTAGTTAAGGCCACCGGTAATTGTATATAGTAACTGTTAATGAAACCGCATATGACTGCACATGAAAGCACCTTTTGAAAGAGAAAAAAAAATAAAACCTCCCGGTAATATTCAAATCATGAGGACCTTGTGTGTGTAGATATAACCCACTGAAAACTGATGGAAATTTTACTTAAATCCATTGTCATTATGGCCATGTGCCATTTAGGGACATTAATTAAGGCTAATGCAAATAAATCCTGCTCTGGGGTCATATTTGCTTGGGATAAATCCGTAAATATTTATAAACGTCCTTCGTCCGAAAGTTCCTACCTAACTGGGATAAGGATGATATTTTGGCCTCCGTTTGAATCTGTTAAACATTGATGGCTGACGGTAGCTTTTTATCTCTCATTTAATTAAGATATTTTGTTGGTTATATGCCGTTCAATGTTGACCATTTCGTTGCTTTATGAAAATTTAATTATAAATCTTTGTTGGAGACGACGGGATAAAATTTAAAATTATTTTTTATATTAAAATATTTTGCATTAAAGTTTTAGATTATTTTACCGTATTATGTGCAAACAAAAATTTTATTTGATAAAACAGTTTTGATTTTTAGATTAAATTAGTTATTCAACCTTTTTGGTATGTAAACGATGATTCTAGATAAGAAGGAATGTTATCTAGGTTAAACAGGTCAGAGGGTGAAGAATCATGCATGCGGAATCGAACCACAGAACTCTGGGACGGTAGCCGGGTGAATTAATCGCTTAGTATTATTTACAGGGGCTTGGAGGCTTGCTGTGTACGATCGTGATTCGAACACGAAACAATAAGGGAGCCCTGCTCTAGAAGGAGTCCCTTCAATGCTACGTGAAAAAGTGAGCGGTGATCAAGCCGTTGTGGCCTGGCCTTGGAACAGAATAAATACGGCGGATTTAGTGAGGACATACTCGATAAAAACAGCACGCAATCCCATGGTGTAAACATTCCTGCTGAAAGGGATGAATGGTACTATATGAATGTGTTACCAACGAGCGACTTCGGTTCAACTTAGCCTTCCAATAGTAATGCGGAGCTCTGCCATGAATGGCATTCCTTTCTCGCGCAACTCGTGGGATTAATATTGATTCTTACTGATACTTAATCAGAATAGGACTGGTAGTTATTTGTAGTTGTCGGCTAAGGAGAGCAGTTCCCGAGATAGTGGAGCACGCTAGAAAAAAGAAGGAACCGCTAGAATAGATAGGAAATCCAAGCAAAGAGTCTCATACATGACAAGACCTAAGTCTGGGATACAATTTAAGCGACACAATGGCACAGTTTTGTTGCAGGAAAGATAGCGTGTGCAAAGCGATGAATTGTACCGTCGTGTTTTACAACACAATTAAAAAATATTCGTTAACACATGATTAATTTTACATAAGCTTTTCCGTGCAAACATTTAGATTCGGAAACGATTCGAGAACGATTTGCCAAAAGCGAAAGCTTGCTTCGAACTCAGACTAGTATACGACTCGTAAACGAATTCGAAGGCAATAAAAGCGGAGCAAGAGATCGAATCGCTTACTCGTGCTGATAACGAATAGCATGCTCGTCTCGGTAGCAAATCGGTTTATTGCGATTCATGTATATTCATGTACACGCACACATTGACCGAAAATCACTCCGCCGAGCAAAACAAGTTAAAAACTTAAACTTTCCAAGCAAATCGTTGAGGAGAAACCAAAGGCTCTCAAAAATGTCCTCTCAATAGGACTTCAAATCGGTGATATGAAGTTATTTTGTTAGTGTAATTTGGAGATTTGAAATCCCATTCAGGGGAAATCGGCTCTGAATATTTTTCTACAGCGTGAAGGCCTTAGGGCTAACTACAATGGTCTTAAGACGTCTTAAGACTACTTAAGATTTTGTACGATACTATGGGGCTAGAACAAGTAACCACAATGGCCTTAAGACAATCTTTCGTTCTCTTTCGCAAACTTTCGTTAAGTCTTAAGGCTACGCTCAGAACCGTAGAATCTTAAAGAATCTTCAAGAAAGTGGTGTTTGCGATTGATATTTAATTTGACGTTTTACAAAAATTAAAGTATTAGTGGAAATATAAGAAAAAAGATTATTTGAAATAAGGTGCTCTGTGGAAAAGATATTTAATAATGGAATATTTGGATTTATTAAAGGATTTAACAACATTAACTAAATTAGTGAGCGAAGTGATGCGGAAAAAGAGAAACCGCGGTCGGGTAGTGTACGAAAATTATATACAGACCGTTCTAAAAATGGTTATTATAAAACCACTTTTTTAAAAATTAAAGGGACCGATCCTGGACAATTTCACATCCAGTATAGCTTTATTAAACTAGACGTCTTTATTTACTCCAGACTCGATTTGTTTTGATTACCTTTTACAAATGTCAAAACGTCTTAAGGCTATTATAGACTGAAAATTAGCCAGTCTTAAGAGAATTTGACTAGGAATCTTAAGACGTCTTAAGACCATTGTAGTTAGCCCTGTTGGGAGAAACAAATCAACCAGGAAAGCTTTCATTTTGCGTTTTGAATCTATTTCTCGTACCCTTCGCAAGCATTTTTCGAATCGGGAATGGTCCTGGAAAGCGAGCTTCCGAGAAATTGTTTGCAGGGTTTATATTTCGATATATTTCGGAAGTGTTTACTCAGTAGGAAAAAATACAAGTGCTTTGCTGCGGAGCAAATATAAAGCAGTAAGAGCTTCCTTCTGCCTCCTACAACAGCGGTAGTAAAGCACAATCTCAGCAGTTCACTTTTAAAGCTCTTTTACGAAACATACCCCGTGTTCTTTTAATGAACTTGGTTTTGAGAGCTTTTGAGGAGCTTTTGAGTTCCCATACAAAATCGAAGAACCAGAAGACCCAGATAAAACCTGGGTTTTCGATTTTGTATGGGAACTCAAAAGCTCTCAAAACCCAGTTCATTAAAAGAACACGGGGATAATAGGGGTATTCACTCTTCGGTGTATTTGGCCTTGTATCGTAGCAAATTCTTACACGGTTGTATCAAATTACAAATAGCAACACCAAAAAGCATTTGACATATTTTACTTTAGATGTAAAAATTAACAATAGGCGAAACCTCTAGCATTTGAAAATCACAGCCTTGCATTATCTTTTTTTTAAATTGTCATTCAAATAAACTTATTGACTGAGCAGAGTTGTCATTTTAATCAGCTGAGAGACATTTTACAAGGGAGTATTTAAAATTAGATACAGGGTGCTCACTCTTCATTGTAAAACAATTCTACAAACTTGCTATTTGAAGTAAAATACATCAAAGAGTGAATACCCTTAATAAAAAGTGCTCTGCGGACATGCAATGTTAAAATAACATGAAGCTTCTTACGGAGCTTAAGCACTTTACTGCTTTGAAGCTTTTGAAAAAGCGCTTTAACAGGCTTTTCGAAGCGATAGCTCACTGCATTTCTTATTCTCTTACGCAAATTTCTTCACCAAGAATCCGATTTGGATGGGACTGCTCCTACCGTGCCGTTCACGTAGGAAATCATTTTTGACCAGTATGCCATTTTTCATCGGTAAGTTATTATATCATGGTGTAATGTCAAGAAGAAAGTTTTGCTCTAAAGATAGTTAAAGGATTAAACATTTGGCTTTCAAGGTCCAGGCTCAAATGAACAAATCATATGCAAACTTGAGTCGATGGCTGAAGACTCCATATCAATATCTCATGCATAACTCCAGTGGAAGAAGTTAAGAGATGATTTATTTTACACATTATGGTTTGTACTACTATAACCTACTTATAGCTAGCTACTTTTAAATAGATAAACGATCTGCCGGCTTTGTACAACTCTTTTTATTTGTTCAATATTTTTGGAAGTAGCTTTGATGTACGTCCAAGTGATCAGACATGATGTGAAATATTTGAGCGATATTACAATTGTGTCCATTGGGTAACGACAATCGTTATCAGTTTTTCTATCGATATAACTTTTTTTACTACCATGGTAAAGATGGAGATCAAAAAATTATTTTATACTGTTTATAAACTTGGGTAGTGATCTTGGCAAAAACCATTATCTTCAAAGATCCGAACAAGCTTAGTACTGCACATTGCACCGTGTCTTGAACGACATGACGGACTAGTAGTACAAATGGTGACTCCTGAATCTGATCGTATTACAAAAAAAATCAAAAATATAGATTGATCTTCACATGCGTTACCAATTAATACTTACCTCCCGCTTACCGCTGTCCGTTTGCGTAAGGAATGGCTATTAAGCCCAGTTTGCATGATCGATGTTCCTTTAATGTTGGATTTATGATATGATAATTGTGTGTAAGAATTATTTTCGTGATAAAAATTCAATAATTGTCGATCAATCTTTCAACCCACCAAACAAAGAATCGATTTCTATAATTGAATATCGAGTTCTAATGGACCAAACTTGATTGAGATCTAATTGCTAAAATAAATTTACTTGAGAAAATCAATATTGGAATTAATATTTAAGAATACTCTACTATGAGTTACAACGTTTTTAGATAAATATTTAAAGATTACATGACATCAAAAAAGGCAAAATATATTTCCATGAATTATTAACAAAATAACGTACGCTGAAATATTAGTCAAAGTATTGTATGGACACACCCTAGTAAAACAGTTCACAAATGACTAAACATAATCAAGACTGTGAGGAAATCCTGTACAGCACAATGGACAAAGTGCTCAAAAGGACAATGCGTTCTTAACCTCCTTCAGATTGACAAGGGTCCTTAGGTTGTGTCGTTAACAATCTGTTCGCACTCACCTCAAGCAGTTGTTGATTTTCCGCAAGCTTTTGTTTGTGGCATTTTGCAATATTTTGGGGTGAAATTTTGGGTTTTCTAACATCTTCGTCTAGAACATTTCGGAATTAACTAAATTAACATCCATAACATAATTCAGTCCAGGGATTCTTCATGAATTTCAATGTCAGAAGCAATTACCCAGTGATGCCTTGCGAAACATGAGCTACAGAATTGATTTTTATAATAATAGGGTTCAATGATCATTTCAATAATCACGCCATAACATTTGTGGCCTTCGATCCTGTCCAGGAAGCCAGGCAAAGCAGGCAAACTACTTCCTGTGTAGTGTATGTAGCGCAGCGTAAGTGGCAACATAAATTACACCGCTTGCTCCGTAATAGAATCGAAATGGCATTCGAGGCTATAAATGTGTATTAAACACCCAAACATATTTCCGAGTCGCATATTCGAAACCAGACGACAGGAATAAGCTTAATAACGAAAACCGAAATCAGAAGAACCCTTTGCTGGTGGTGTAATCCCGGCAGCCAGCTGAAATGTTGCCTCGGCAAAAAGGATAACGATTTTCACGGCGAACGGCGAAACCGACATAACCATAAGTAGCCCCACGACTATAGGACAAGACAATGTGGCCTAATCCTCTTATTTATATGAAGATGAACATAATATTCGAGCGGTATAGTGGAGAGCAAGGATTTTTGGTACAGGAGACAGTGGAAATTTTCGTAGTGGAACTTTCTGACAGCTTTTAGTCAAAGGGTTGCCTGTGCAATGTCCTGAGATTTTGGGAGAAGGGATGGGGGAATTTTTATACCGAAAATTGGTTTGGCGCCAGGTTGGTGGAATCGTAAGTTAAGAGGAAAATCACGCTGCAAATTTATTTTCCACTTGGAGGAACTTAATATGGTTGAGGATTTTTTTGTTCTTGAATTTAACGTGCATTTTTAGATTGTTATAATAAAATTGAGGGTTAGTAATAGAGTGATTGTAATTTAGAAGAAAAAACATGGTATATTTCTATTTCTTCTTCTAAAAGGGCGCTATAGTCTCTATTGGACTCGGCCTTGTTGAAGTCTAATCTACCAGTCGTCTCTACGTTTTGCTACCTTCTTCCTTACAATTTCTCGTAGGAAGTTTTCGTATACCTTTGCTAGCACGTCTTCCATCCAGGGGCGGCGGAGCATAATCATTGTGGGTGGGGAGCACGTGGACACATAACCTTTAAAATGTGAAAAGTTCGGCCAATTTATTTACCTATTGAGTTATATGGTTTTAAATTCTTTGGTTATGGGGTTATGGCCGACTGGCATTTGGGCGGGGGCTTGCAGATAGGGCCCCTATGAGGTTAGCGCCACTGCCTCATGTGTACCCTGTGTGGATTGCTCCACAGAGCCCTCAAAGAGCATCTAACGCCTTGCCTCATTCTCGCCTCATCATAAGGAATGCCCCATTTGGCCCCCTGACGAAAATCATTGCTACCCAATCCCGAAAGGAAAAATAGAGGCCGAACAATTTAAGAATTTCGGCGTGAGTTTAATTGCGCCGGTGTCGAAAATTTTATATTTTTACACGCGAGTGCCGTTTTAGCAATGCGGTCCCCCAACCAAGTACTAATCGCCTCGAATGCTGCTTGACCTCATTGAGTAGGCTGAATGACACCCTTCACGGTCACTAACATGACTAAAATATGAAACAATGCAACAACAAAAACTAAAGCTTTGTATGCGTAAAACTAAAGCTTAAGGGTAGTACTTCCGAATACTTAAGGCAGATGTTGGGATTGCCCAATTTCATTTGTAATGAGGTTTGCCTCACAGGGCCCTTATGAGAAATAGATAAGGTATACCTCCCTTTAGTAGCGCTGTTTTTTTTGTGTGGTGTTCATGAGGAAACTAAGGCGAAAGCCCTTTTTCGGTATGCCTCTCATTTGCCACATGGGGTCCTCTAGTGGAACCTATGGAGAAATCCCTCCTAGTCGGGTGGGGTTTAAAAAGCTTAGGCTTAATAGTTTCAAACACTTTAGATGGTCACAGATGGTCCTCCAAAGTTCTGGGTTATTAGGTGTACATAAAATGGTGTACATAATTATGCAGGCAGGAATGCGTTTGTTCATTCTGTAAATTCATGAGAGCAGGCCAAATAGAAGGCTTGCTGGGTGATGTATGGATTTAATAAAGGCTTAAAAAAGCCGCTTACAGAACGTCTCCGAACGTGCCGCGCCGTCTTGCGTACTTTAAGTCGAGAAATTCCTATAACTCAAAGTTAAAATCATTATTCGATGTAAGGTTGAGAGCAGGTAGTAAAAATTCTAGAGCTGGTAGTAAACATTTATGGCCCTTCGTAATTTGCACCAAGACAAGTTTCATTTCATCCACCATCGTTTTTTTTATTTTCAAGGGAGAGATTAGAACAGAAAGTTACAGTTACCTAATGGAGGGCATTTTCTTCGGGACTCTCGAATGGTGCAAGTGTGCCAAGGCGTTGTGGTAAATAACACCACTGGAATAGAGCATCACGAGATCTCGACAAATTCAAGAGTCTCGTCTTGGTCTCGACTCGAGAAACGAGACGAGAGTAAAGTTTGGTCTCGACAAACATATTCTCGTCGAGACGAGATTATTCGCTCGAGATCTCGCCGGTAAAATAATAGCAAACAAGTCTGGTAAAATAAGGTATCGGATGAAGCGCGCACGGCCTTATTTTCAAAGCTGGGATGTGGTACTCATGCACATGCACATTGCCTCTTCTTTTCTCTTGCCGGTTACGTATAGGCTGAGTCTATAAGTATATTGGCCCCGAGAGACGAGACGAGACGAGATTAGGATAGGCAAGATCCGCCGAGAGTCGAGACGAGACTCGAAATCGTCGAGACTTACCGAGATCGAGACGACAATCTTAAAAATCTCGTCTTGCCTCGGTCTCGTGATGCTCTACACTGGAACTGACAGCTTACTCACTTTGTTCTTAAAAACTTCTCCGGAGTTTATCCAGACTCTTGGAAGTTACGGTAGCCTTTTTTGGAAGGCGAAAATTCCTTCTTTCGCATTCCGCTCCATATCTTTTTTGTGCAGCCATGCCATTAAGAAGGAATGAGTCGAAAAGCTCTAAAAGCTCATTCACCTTCCCCACGCATTCCCGGTATGGTGTTTGTAATAAGTCATCTTTTATTTCTGCCAAGGAAGTACAATTTCTTACACCTTCTAAATATATTTCCGGTGAGATCCTTGGAAGATATTGCTTTAATTGCGGAAGCACATACGGAAGAAACACTATATTAGTATGAAAATTTTATTAAAACGCAAAAAACATACTTATAAATATTTCGCCCTTCCATCCTACTTTTGTGGAACTACGAATACGAACTCCTCCTAAAAGCTCCTTGAGGAAGGCCTTCAAACTTTTCCCGCTGGGTTAGGCCATGTTCAGCCCATATCGAAAAAAAGGTGATTCCAACAACTCTTTTAACTGAACAACAAGCAATTACTTCTAGACGTTCTTGTGTGGCTAACAGAGTACAAGCAAAGTATACATAGATTTGGTGAACGTGGTCTGGTTGCTCGAGATATCTCTAAGGCTTTTGATAAAGTATAGCCCCTGCTAACTAACTAACTTTCAACCAATTCGTATCCATCTAGTCCTAATGTAGTTTTCTTTCTGGCCTTTCAGTCACTGTGTTAGTGGACGGCATCGAATACGAATCTCGCTCAATCTCGACTGTCGTGCCTCAGGGGTCAATTGTACCATCGGTCCTCTTTCTAGTCTTTATAAATGACCTCTTCTCAATCCCGTCGAATCGAATTCACAGCTTCCTCTTAGCCTTCGAAAATATAAGTTAAGCACGTGTGACATATTGGTTTCATGATCGACACCTCATGTCCAATTGAAAGACATGGCTCATTCTTGATTGGCTGCGCAACAATCGTGCTGAATTAAAAGCATCCAAAACGAAGTAGGTACTGCTTAGTCTTCATAGTCCGGGGAAATTAGCAAAAAAAACGCACGAAAGGAGACAAAATTCGGAACTGGCTGAAAATTGGTCCACAGCTTCCTTGGGACTTTTTAAGAAAACAATTTCGGAATCACAAAAAAAAAACAAAATGGTCGCCGGAAATATAGCGGTTTTCCGGTGTTTTCCTTGTATCTCGGTTTCTATAAGTCGTATAACCCCGTAAAAACCAGTTTTTGAGTGATGTTTTCGCAAAAAAGTGATTTTTGGAAACTTTGACCTTGAATAACTTTGAAAGGGTTAGGGTGAATTCGGAAACGCAGACTGCAGTCATTTGCAAGTATTCAGCTACAGACTTCTAATTGCTGAATACTTGCAAATGACTGCAGTTTGCGTTTCCGAATTCGCCCTTAATCGGGTCAACATCTTTGTAAGAACTAAAGTTGTAGAGAATTTCATTGTCAACAATTAGGGCCTTTGTACGGGATTGTACGACCTATAGAAACCGAGATACAAGGAAAACACCGGAAAACCGCTATATTTCCGGCGGCCATTTTGTTTTTTTTGTAATTCCGAAATTGTTTTCTTAAAAAATCCCAAGGAAGCTGTGGACCAATTTTCAGTCATTTCCGAATTTTGTCTCCTTTAAATGATAATTTCCCCGGACTATCAATAAAACCCTTACTATTGTACTCCACCATATCAGTGGGCAGTCTGGATTTAACGACTGGCCCATCTTTTAAAATCCTAGATGAAGCACTAATAAATGATTTGTGATGGAATGACCACATACTCCGGAGTTTTAGGAAATTCAAATTTCTCCTTGAACTATCAGTCTGGACTAAAATCTACAAGTCCTACATTCGTCTCCACCTTGAATATAACTTTTTCATCTGGACTGACTCCTTGAAAACTGCCTTAATCTGGCTCGACAATGTGCAAAAGCCTCAATAGGCTCGTTTAACCACCGTAGGCATGTAGCAGCCTAAACAAACTTTTATTGCTACCATCATAGCGATAGGCGATAGCTCCACTGAAAATACCGCCTTCTGCCTACTACTAGTACAAAGGGTGATTCCTACGCTGAGTTTATCAAATAAAAAAGTATGATGGATGTTGATACTATTTTTTGTTAACCTCAAAATTTTGATTACAAGTTCAAATTCATATTGATACAAAACCACAATTGTTGACCCAGACCGATGGGTAATTTGGATGAGTGTTTTCTTGACTCATTCATTGAGTGTCATCTTAGATTTATTGGTGGTTGAACTACAAAGTACAGATAGATGTTTATGGTGTGGTAAAGAGTGCTATCATCCTTTGCTCGGTCTCGGGTTTTCTGGCTCTGATTTTAATTTTCATTCCGCTGCACTAAATCATAGTTTAAATAAAAATTAACTTTTTTGACAGGACCAAAAACTTTAATTAAACCCCCGAAAATTTTCATCTCGGGGCATAAATTCAATGCCTGACATCTGATTATGAAACCAATTTTCTCGTAGGCAAAAAGTCCTCTTTGCATTTCGTCTTAATAAACTCCCAATCAAGCCCCCGACCAAAGAAGCCATTATTTCTCGTATCTACGGTGCGGTTCCAGACGAGTAGATTAATTTTATATAAATTAAAATTTCATGTAAGGGTTTGTACCAGGATAATGGGGGAAAGACACCGAGACAAAGTGAGCGCCAAGGACCAAGTCGAAGCTGAGTGTTTTGTATTGATTCCGGTCGGTGGTATATATGTGTATATGTATAGTATACAGTACATCTACAACACCGAACCGAAAATTCTACGCTTATACCGATCCTACCGCAGAGAATCCTTAGTCCTTAGTCCTGATGACTTTCTATAGGAGGATGGCATGTTTTGAAACAAAGCTTGACGAAACCACTTCAATGCTGCCTGGGTTAATATCTTCGGGTGTTCTGCGGTGACGTCTTTTATTGGAAAAGATTTATAACAGAACACAGAGAGATAGAGAGAAGAGAGAGAGAGAGTATTAACGTTGAAAATCCCCGGCTTAAGGACATTTTAAATTCCACTTTTCAGTGCGGAAAAGGCTTTAAGGGCAGCTGTTATTTTCCCATATATTTTCCCAATAGATACCAATTAGCTAAGGACAATTTGCATAAGTGTTCGCATATCGTATACTCATCAATCAATCAGAGTCCTTCGGTTCCTTGACAAAGTTGCGGCGAAAGTGATTCAAATCGCGCCATGAATTTGCCATCGCCGCGTGGAGCCAGCACCCCGTTCCTTGGAAAAAGGATCCCCGCCGGATGCGGTAAATTTATTCAAATGGGGGCCGTTTTGGGGGTTATGAATTTTTATGTTTATGCTTATGCTCGGCGGCAGTCACACACACAGTGTGTGCGGGAGTAAAAACGAAAACAGAATCATAAAGTGGCGTTTAACGAGGCTCTGATATGGAGATGAATTTTTTTTGTGTGGCAACACGGAGGAACTAATGTGAGATAATTTGTTGACACGCGGTCAATGTGCAAAGTCATTTGATTGACGATATACGCAGTGTTTTTTTGGGCGGCTTGAAGGTAATTTGTGGTGTGATTATGGATTTTTATTTAAGAAAGATTTACTTTGGAGTTTTGATTTGTGAGAATTTTACTTGTGAATTACAGGACTCCTTTTGATTGGGTACTGGGTATTATTCATTAACTTTGTTCATATTATAACACTTATCAGAAACACTTACTTATATGGAAACGAAAATGGGTTTTGTGCTTCAAGTCAGAAGTCCAGATTCAAAAAATTTTTTTAAATCCAACAAGTATTTTCAGGACAGATTTTGAACTACGCCTTGGGATCAACGATCGGAAAAGATCATTTTTGGTTGGCTCAATTCAACGTATTTGGATCATTGAAGCTTGATCAGACACATCATTGGAATAGAGAGACTAATATTTAGTACATGAAAGTATAATCTTGCCGTAACTATTTGCGACGGAGTGAAGGGTGGTCAAAATCCCCAAGCGTGGTTGCCACTGTCCTTAAAGAGAGGAAAGGGTGATATGATTGCGCTTGTCTGTTAAGTAACGTTGGAGTGAATAATGACAATCGACTATGAGGGGTTGGCAAGAAGAACTAGGTCGTTGCGAGCACCAGGTTTACACGAAAGCGTATCCACAATAGTCCAGTAAAATGGTTCAAAAAAAGGGCCATCTGAACATTTTATGTAAACAGCAATTTTTTTTTAATGTTTTATGTTTTTTTTAATTTTAATGGGGGTTGGTTGGGAGTATAAAACCGAGTTTTCGGGATCCGGAGGCGTCTCCTTCGGCCGCCATCTTGTTTTGAGTGTGAAAAATGGTTTTGCTTATTGCTCGAAACCCGTGAGTCCTACAGATTTTTTCTACAAATATTTTTTTAGATAATTAAATTATCTACAACTTTCGTAAATAACATTTTGCGCTAATATTAATAATAAAAAAGATATGGACGAAAAATGACAAAAATGTTGGGGGTGATTCAAAATAATTGCCATTTTCTAAGCCTATATGGTTATTTAAATGATATTAAAGCAAAATCAAGTATTTTTAAAATTGTTGTCTCTCTGTATGTCTGTCTGTTTGTCTGGGCTAATCGCGGAAACGGCTAATCCGATTGCGACGAGACTTTCACTGGAAGATTCAGTATTTTCTCGGGTTTCTTTAGTTTTGAGGTTTACAATTACAATGGTAAAAAAATATAGTTTAAAAAAACTAAAAAATACGCTTTTATTTTAAAATGCTAAAAAGTAAAAAAATAATTTTGAATGTAAAGTTTTTATTGCTCCAGCCAGTATATGGAAACAACCTACCTTTCGAAATCTAAAAAGGCGTGGGGCTCTTTACCAATATTCTCATTTTATTAACACCGGAACTTTTCGCTAGCGCCCACGCTTTTTTACATTTCGGAAGGAAGGTTGTTTCCATATACTGGCTGGAGTAGTAAAACTTTACACCCAAAATTATTTTTTAATTTTTAGTTATCTTAAAATAAAAGCGTATTTTTTAGTTTTTTTAAACTATTTTTTTTTCTACTTCTTAGTCTATTACAGTGGTGGCGAACCTTTTTATGTGCGCGTGCCAGAAAATTACCAATATTACTTATCGTGTTGGTGGCGTGCCGGACCGTTTTTAATTTTAGGGTTTCAGAATTTTATTTACACAATTTCAAAAATTAATTTACAAAAATAATATGTTACCAGAATCAAAATTTTTAAAATTAAAGAAAAATTTAATAATATTGGCATTTTCCATCAACGCCTATTTTCATTAAAATAATACTTGAGCGCAACAAGACTTTGAAGCAACTCAATTGAAACAATATTCCGGGAGGTTGCAGTTTGATAATGAGCACGTACGACATATAGTCAAATAAGCTATTAACAAAAAGTATGAAACATTGGCACCAGTCCAAGGCTATGTAACAGAGGATCTAAAGCAGCACAACGTTGTAAATAGTAACAGCCACAAAATATCCTTGTTATCAGCATTTAAGCAAACGGTCAATCCTTTCGCGAGCGATATTTATAAAAATATGCTATTTCATATTTCGACGGGAGTGATTAATCGTAGATTTTATACTCAATGTTGATCAAAAAGCGAAGAGATCAAGTCAGCATTTATTGATGAGTGTGCTACCAATGAAAATCGTTTCGAGCGCTCTACACGTAAATTGAAAGTACGTACATTTGCTGAAACGATCGCCAAAGAAAAGTAAGGCAATGGACGGAAATGTCATCGTGTTGTAATTGCAACGCGTTTTATTTGGGCAGCTGTTAAATATTTCGTTAAGAAAAAACTCTCGGCATAGATAAATTATTGACATACATATCTTTCATAAAATTTTGTCGAGCCGTTTTTGTTTTGTTTAAACGACGTGATTTTTGTACCTGCACGATATTATATGAACCAAAAACGATATCGATTTCTTTGAGATGCCGATCGAAGCATATTAACGAAAACATGCTCTGAAAAAAGAACATTCGGTAGAGCCCTTTTTTGTTTAAATGAAAAGACTTGGGCTAAGAATCACAAGCACTAGTTTAGCATTAGTTTTTCTAATATCTAATAAACACGTTGGAATGAAACCCGTTCTAAATAAAGTTACCTGTTCTGGATACCGCATAGCGATAGCTTCCTAACAAGACATTCTCTAGAAAAATCCTGTAGATTTAGCACTTCATAATATTAAACATTCATCATACTGGGAAGTTGATCGTGTGGACCGAAAGACGGAAGGGTCAAATCCACATCCCACTAGTTTTTTTTAGACTTGTTTCAAATCAGCACGAAGTGCAAAGTAGGAGGGAAAGTGAGTCAGCGATACCATCCATCGGTTTATTAGTGATTAATGTTTCGTTCCAGTACCTGGGGCCGGATGCCGCAAAGAAATTTTATTTGGACTATATGTAAGTACCCTTGTAATGAATGACTGGACGGGTTCATTTTAAAAAAGCACACGAAACTTCATCCAAAACATGGCTTAATTTTAAAATTAATCTATATTAAATCCAATTTAATAATAAATCGTTCACGTGCCAGCAAAATTTTCGTACGTGCCATCTCTGGCACGCGTGCCATAGGTTCGCCACCACTGGTCTATTATATGTCTTCCACCATTTTGTCGTGACCGCTATATTAGATTTAAAATTACGCCACACATTTTACTGAACTATACTCGTCAAAACCATTTTTCACCACTCAAAACAAGATGGCGGCCGAACGCCACGCCTCCGGATCCCGACAACTCGGTTTTATACTCTCAACCAACCCCCCTACACATTCAAAAAAAAATTGCTGTTTACATAAAATGTTCAGCGAATGTCCCATTTGACTGGACTACAAAGCCACCTGAGTAGTACAGGATCCGTAGAAGAACGACCTTCACCGATCGGATAACCGAATGAAATATTTTTTATATGATAAAAAATATGGTAACAAACGTAACGGTGATGGGTTCCCTAACGAAATATGTTCAAGGCTATATTTAATAGGCGTTTTTTCCTTATTTTCCGCCCTTTTCCCTAGTTTGAGGAGAAACTATGCATTTTGGTGAAAATATCAAAAAAGCAAAGTTGTAGAGCATAAAATTTCCTACAAATTTTGTCTTCACTATTTTTTCGAATTCAGCATAGTTTCATCGCTAGCGGCCGTTTTGCGCCTTTTTTAGATTTTGCGCCAACATTATGCTTTTGTATGAAAAATGAAATGAGATCAAAGTAGTTGTTGCAGTTTTTCAACGTAGTCCAATCAATATACAAAAATCCATCTAATAATTGCCATCAGGAACAAAAAATATGGTTATATAGGAAAAATAATTCTAAAAAAGATAGCGTTTTTGTTCTTGAATTTGGAATGGCGAACATAACCTAAAAAATTCAGGAAAGTGAAAAAAACGCTTTTTTTGCGAATAACAAAAAAACTTGAGCTCGGATCGAAAAAAATCAAATTATAAAGTTGTAGGTATTCAAATTATCTTTCGATTGATATATATAAAGTTATAGGTTAGAGCACCAAACATAGAGATAAAAACAAAAAACTGCTAAAATTCACGTTTTTTTAATTTGTTAATAACTTTTGTTTAACGCAACTTAAATATTTGCTATTTGGCAAAAATATTGCTTCTTGCTAGCTGAAAAACCCGTTTTATTTTTGTTGCGAAATATTGAACACTTTCCTTGAAATTTCACTTTTTGTAAGAAAAGGCGTTCTTCTAAACATGCTCCTCTTGGTCTACGGATTCTTCTAGAGTACCGTTCTAGAGCTTAAAATTTTCTTCAATACTTGTACTATCACGTACAAGTAACAAAAAGTCTATTAAAAGGGTTTCCAGTACTTAAAATGACCCCCAAAACATATTAATAATGAAAAAACAGACGTTCGATTGTAAAAACAAACTTTTAGAGTCTGTTTTTTCATTATTAATATGTTTTGGGGGTCATTTTAAGTACTGGAAACCCTTTTAATAGACTTTTTGTTACTTGTACGTGATAGTACAAGTATTGAAGAAAATTTTAAGCTCTAGAACGGTACTCTAGAAGAATCCGTAGACCAAGAGGAGCATGTTTAGAAGAACGCCTTTTCTTACAAAAAGTGAAATTTCAAGGAAAGTGTTCAATATTTCGCAACAAAAATAAAACGGTTTTTTCAGCTAGCAAGAAGCAATATTTTTGCCAAATAGCAAATATTTAAGTTGCGTTAAACAAAAGTTATTAACAAATTAAGAAAACGTGAATTTTAGCAGTTTTTTGTTTTTATCTCTATGTTTGGTGCTCTAACCTATAACTTTATATATATCAATCGAAAGATAATTTGAATACCTACAACTTTATAATTTGATTTTTTTCGATCCGAGCTCAAGTTTTTTTGTTATTCGCAAAAAAGCGTTTTTTTCACTTTCCGGAATTTTTTAGGTTATGTTCGCCATTCCAAATTCAAGAACAAAAACGCTATCTTTTTTAGAATTATTTTTCCTATATAACCATATTTTTTGTTTCGTGTTGGCAATTAACGCTAAATTTACAAGGAGCTATTGTAGATTGATTGGACTAACGGTTTTTCTTTGGACGCTTTGATTTATCAACAGAATCTGATCATCTATAATGGACTTCGACAAGGAGATTGTCTGACTTGAGTCCTCTTTAACCTGGCGTTCAAGAAAAAGATTCGAGATTCGGCTGTGATATCAGGGGGCGCAATCCTCCATAAGTCTACCCCAATACTGGCTTAAACAGACGCGATCGATATCATTAAAGGAAGATGAAGGGCTGTACAGGACGCTTGTACGTGGATTGAGCGGGACGAAAATTGTGGCTACACAGCAAAGCAATCGACATAGTGATCACAGCTCTGAACGACTGAGCAAAAAGTCAAGGTAACGATGTGTGATGTTGAAGTAGTACAATCTATAGTAGCAGCCGATAACAGGATGGCGCCAGAAATACGCGTACGGTTGTTGAAAGCTCAAAACGCCTACTATAGTGTACCAAGGCACTTTAAATCTAGGCATATAACCACAACAACGAAATTCTCAGCTATCCAATCAAGACTTTTGTGCTCTGCAAAAGGCACCCTGAATTCTTAGATTTCATCGAGAGGAAAGCATCTGGAAGAATGTTGGCAAGAGGAATCTGCTTGGCAAGTCTTTGTAGCAGGATTTATGGTAGAATAAACTACCGCTAGAAACATGGCGTAGAGAGGGCAGTTGTGACAGGCAAAGACCAGATCAGGGTCTCACAGCCGAAGTAGTAAGTATGCGCTCTTTGAAGTTGCAATTCTAGAATGTCATCGCTGTATAAGGTAAGCTGTATTTTCACACCTCGCTATATAAACACTCAAATCTTTAGTTCGACGCATCTGTAGGCCCCAAGTTTACTTAGCTGGAACAGCAGCCACATAACCCGCTATGTGTTAGAGGCCACACAATAAAATAAAGGAAACTCAAAATCGCTAATTTCATGCGAATTGAGAGTCTCAAGTCAACACAAGCGAACAACGTCACTTTATTTGTTTAAAAACTCAAATTACCGGCTCCATTCATATTCTCAACATGCGCACTCATTTCCCTTCTTTTATGGCGGGGGCTTTATCCCACCATTTATAGATAATTTCTCCAATTTTTTTTAGAGCTGTGTTTATTCGAATATTGTAAATAAAACTGGAAATGAATTTCGAATAATAAAATCAATCAATAGCAGATTGATGGAAGTTTACAATTTCAACGAAATAAGAGAGGGAAAGTTTTATAACTTGGTGATGTAAAGTACGGCGTTCGTCTATGAAATTTGATTCATTGGTTGTGTTTTGATTCCGAAAAAAATTACCTTTATTAGAGTAAATGAAAGTCTAATTTACCGAATTAATATAAATTTTATTGCTGTAAATTACACCGAACTATGAATTGAATTTTTAGTTTTATTTCTTTATTCGCGCTACCGCTCGCAATGATGACTTTTCCCGGAATGTTTACTTCCTTCCAGCGATGGGACCATGTCGTGTCCAGGGCGGCGATGACCTTTCTCGCACCGTCGGCAAATTTGGCCTAAATGTGCCGCTGAACTGCGATGACCCAGGTGATCGTCAGCAATTTTTGTGCGTTGAAGAAAGGGTGAACGATCGTCACTTGCTGATTGATTCCGATGCGGTTGTTGTGCTCGTTGGGGTGCAGTTACCTTATTTGTTCTCCGAACATGCTCCCGGGCCAGGAAAGGACAAACAATGTTTCTGTAAATATAGGTTATCAGTCAACTTTACTATGGCGGCATTTCCTCCATGCACACAGAAAGTTGACTCTGGAACTCGGTGTTTTGTGGCGCACCTACTCGCCTTCTGCAACGTGGGAACGGTTTGGATTAAGCAAGGATTGAAATTTGTGAGTAAAGGGAGAGTTTTCATTTAGTGCTTAAATCTAATTTATTAAGAGGTTTGACTGTTTAATCTGTGCGGGAATTATCGGCAGTTTTCTGCGTCCATTTGCGTTCGATGGGAGAGAGGGAAAACTCCCCTGATCCTTGTGGAGTTCTAGCTGAAGTGATGGTAGCATATCCTTCTTGCGCCTCTCGTTTGTTTGATTCACTTGAATCTGCTTCTGTGGATCTTGTCAGACCCTTTGGGCACCATTTGCAGTAGGCCTTTCGTCTGTAAATTGCGAAGCCAATTAATAACGCGCAAGCCACTGCAACGATGGTTGAGATTGCGTGGTGGCCAACTGTTGTTCCAGTAGGCAGAGGGATTTCCGGTCTTGATATATCTTCAAGAGAATCTACTGGCCTTAACACGGGCTCTTCGTCCCTGGAATTCCTTGGACCTACCGGGAAAGGTTTGAGTTCTGGACTCGAATAATTTACAGGATAATGGTGGGTTGCTTCAACTGGAACTACTTCGTCTAAATTGGATTTTAGTGAAATTGTCTTTGTTTGTAGTGTGCATCCACGATCGATGTTGATTATGCCTACGCCTTGAAGTGTAGTCTCCTCCCGTGTGCGATTACATCGTATGGATGCTACCACCGGAGAATCTAAGAGGAAGAGCCAAGTGTTTGGTTTTATGAGGCGTTTCCAACTGTTTTTTGGCAAGATCACTTGACTAAATTCGCACGCTTTTCTTGGTTCTCGACGAATTACCGCATCAATGACGCAATTGGAATTGGTCTCCAGGTTGTTTATTACGGTGGGTGAGCATAAGTATTGCATGCTTCCCAATTGATCGCATGCACGGAACTCGGTCTCTGTGAGTTCGAAGTATTTCTCCGAGTCGAAATCGACTGCGAGAAAGTTTTTTGTCGCCACCGGGTTGAGGTAGGTCGACGCTTCCAGTCTTCGCGGGATTGGGGTGACTTTCACCAATTTAAATGGGACTGGCTCTAAAATATTTAAGTAGTCGTATGCACAGACCATGGATTCGTTTAGCATTACTTCTACATGCCCTGTGCTCTGTCTTTTTATCTCAAGATTGGTAGGTAGGTTGTGCGATGCCTGTTGGATGACTGTGGCTAGTTGTGAAGGAGAGATGAAATCAGTTACTGACCCGTGCCCTAGTAATCCTGTTACTACCTTGTTATAATAGTCTGTCAGGTCATCTAATAGGTTTAGTGCTGAATGGTACGCTGCGAATATATGAATGTTGATTCGATTGCTGTCAATGGCAGCATGCCAGGGCTCCATGTCATTTAGTATATCCATGACTTTGTTGATCTTTGAGGTGAGTGTATTGACTTTGTCCGTGATTCTTGTTTCAGAGACATTTATGTGGTGCGTCATAGATAGGAGAAGTACATGTTGGTTTCCCAGCTCCTGAATGAGGTGTTTCTGAGTTAAATCTAAGTTCTTAATGTCTTTGTAGGCCTCGTCGTTAACCCCAAATACGGATTGCAGCAACTGTCCGAATAAGCCTCTTTTTCTTCTATGAGTAAGTTCTTTGCTGGTTAGCACATCAATGGTGCTGAGAAGTTTATCCTTCTTTTCGTTGATGTACTCCAACAGCATATCGCAGTGTGCATCACCAGTAAATTGTTTAGCTCTCGCGCACATCTGGTCCATATTGGTCTTTACTCCCTTTGCTCGTTCTATGTCAGCTTGAAAATGAGTCTTGTGGCAGAGATCAAGCCTCAACGTTCCACGTCGCAGTTGTGCCTCACCTAGATGTTCAACATATAGGCCTGGATCTGGGTATGATACGGAATAAGCGGCGGAGCTCTTTATGAATACTGAGAATACCATGACGTAAGTGAATAGCGTGGTCAGTAGAGAAGAGGATCGTAATGTGCGTCGAGTGGCGTTTTGGCATTTCTCCTCCCTGTCTGATGACCCTGTTGCACTTGAAGTAAACTCCATGTTTACGTCCTTGTTTTTGTGATAGGAGCTGCGATTGATAGAATCGTGCTCTTCATACGGTAACCTGCAGAGCTTAGTAACGGGTCTCTTTAACAATTTATCCTTGCTTTGTACGGTAACCACTCTCGTAAGGTTGTCTTTACCGGGATGCAGCTCCACTACTCGTCCTAAAAGCCATTTGCTGGGTGGTAGTTTGTCTTCTTTTAATATTACTACATCATCTACTTTCAAGTGCTCTACCGGTTTTCGCCATTTTGGCCTCTGTTGCAAACGGTGCAAATATTCTGTTTGCCATTTTGTCCAAAATTGTTGATGAACTTGTTGCACTCGTTGCCATCGATCTAATCGGTTCTCGTTCATGTCCAATAGTGAGGGCTCCGGGGGGGTAAAAATTGATCTTCCACTCAGGATTTTGGCCGGTGTTAAATAGTCTAAGTCGGTGGTGTCTGATCTCAATGGGCATAGCGGTCTCGAGTTCAGCGTAGCTTCGATTTGGCACAAAATGGTGCACATCTCTTCAAATGTCCAAGTTCTGCATCCACTTATTCTCTTAAAATGATATTTGAAGCTCTTTACCCCAGCTTCCCACAACCCACCAAAGTGTGGTGCATATGGTGGTATAAAATGCCATGTAATTAGGTCAGTCGCTAAGACTTCTGCGATTTCGACTTGTACCTGGGACAGGCACTTCTTCCAATCTCGCTCGATTACTGTCTTTGCTCCCACAAAGTTTGTGCCATTGTCGCTGTAAATGTCCGAGGGCATCCCCCTTCTGCTGCAAAATCTTTTGAAGGCTGCAAGGAATGCCGGAGTGCTTAGGTCGCTCACGAGTTCTAGATGAATGGCTTTCGTGGCTAAACAAACAAAAAGTGAAACATATCCCTTGGTTAAAGTGATTTTTCGTCTTTGTTTGGTACGTATTTCAAATGGTCCACAAAAGTCTACTCCCGTGTGAGCAAACGGCTCTGAAATGTTTACTCTTGGGCTTGGTAGTTCTCCCATCAGCTGTTGACATGATTGTCCCTTTTGGCGATGGCAAATGACGCACCTAAAAATTGTTGCTCTAACTACATTTCTCATACGCAAAATCCAATATTTTCTTTGCATCGTTGCGCAAGTTAATTGTACTCCTCCATGTTGAGTTGCTCTGTGGTAATAGTCGGCGATCAATCGAGATAAGTGATGTGTGTTGTCTAAAATCACCGGGTGTTTTGATTCGAATGGAAGAGACGATTTGGAAATCCTTCCTCTCACTCTCATAAGGCCTTCGCTGTCAATGAATGGGTTTAAGTCTAACAATCTGCTTTCTCTGATGCATTCTTTATTTTTCCTTAGGCAGGTAAGTTCTCGGGGAAATGTTTCTGCTTGTGCGATGAGTAATACTTTATTAAGAGCCACCCTAATTTCGTTTGAGGAAAGCCATGACGTTTTGTTGTCTGCCGCTTTATCTGGAGAAATTTTGTTTTTGAGATGTGCAATGAATCTTAGTATATAAGCGAAAGTCCTTATCAAGTGGGTGAATGAGGAGAACCGCGTCAAAATAGAGTCTGTGTGATCTGCAGCGACGTGCATAGTAGTTTTGCGCATTTCTTGCGTGGTCTCCATTAATGCTTTTTCTTGTGGCCATCGGTCTGCTGGAAGTGTCAACCATTCTGGGCCTGACCACCATAGAGGGTGATTGATTAGTTCTTCTGCAGAAATTCCGCGGCTGGCACAATCCGCGGGATTATCCTTTGATTTCACATGCCTCCATGTGCAGCTTCCTAAAGTGGTGTGAATTTCGGTTACTCTGTGAGCGACAAATGCTTTCCACGCGTTGGGCTGTCCTCGTAACCAAGCTAGTACAATTTCGGAATCTGTCCAAGTGAAAGCAGTAATATCTCCAAATTGTAGTGCTGCCTTCACTTGGTTAATAAGGCGTGCCAGGAGCACTGCGCCACAGAGTTCTAACCGTGGCAAGGAAACAAGTTTAACTGGTGCTACTCTGGTTTTTGCTGTGAGCAGTCTAATTATTGTGCCCTTCTCGTTTGTAGACTTCAGGTACACAACTGCAGCATATGCCTTGAGCGAAGCGTCGCAAAATCCATGAATCTCGATCTTCTGACGGTGAGGTTCTTTAGTCACCCCCAGCCATCTTGGTATTTTGATTTTTTCTAAGTGATTAAGTGATCGCTTGAACGCTTTCCATTGTTCTTCGTGATTTTTTGATAATGTGTCGTCCCATTCCAATCCATGTAACCAGAGTGTCTGCATAAGAATTTTGCCTGTTACTACTATAGGTGCTACCCAACCTAGCGGGTCGAACAATTTAGCTACTTGTGATAGGACTTCTCTCTTTGTGGACGATGTCTGGTCTGTTGATAGGTTAACCTTGTATGAGAAGGTATCCGATATGGGGTGCCAGTAAATTCCTAATGTTTTTACTGCCTTCTCCACATTGATTTTAACTTCTATTGGCACTTCTTTGTAGTCTTTGGGTAAATGGTCGATGAGTGCTGGGTCGTTAGAAACCCATTTTTTTAATGGCATGCCACCTAATTGCAAGATTTTGATGAGTGCATCTTGAATCGTTAATGCTTCTGTTATAGTGTCGGCTCCTGAAAGTACGTTATCTACATAGAAATCTTTTAGAATTATTTCCCGAGCAATGGGAGATATGTCGCCTTCATCTTTTGCTATTTGTTGTAAAGTTCGCGTTGCAAGATAGGGGGCACTGGCAGTTCCGAATGTGACTGTGGTCAACCTATAGTCTAAGATTGATTCGTCGACAGAATTCCTCCATAGAATTCTGTGGTAATCTCTGTCTTTTGGTTTAATTCTGACTTGGCGATACATCTTTTCTATATCTGCCGAAAATCCAATTTTATGCTTGCGCCATCTGAGTAGAATCTGGGTCATGTCATCTTGAATAATTGGGCCAACCATCATAAGGTCGTTTAAGGAAGTTCCTGTGTTAGTTTTTAACGATGCATCGAACACTACTCGTAATTTAGTCGTAGTGCTGTCTTCTTTTATAACGGCATGGTGTGGAAGATAAACTGCGTTATTGGTCCCTTTCTCTGCTTCGGGTACTATTTCTAAATGTCCCAACTCTATGTATTCCTCGATGCATTTGACATACTCTCTTTTTAATTCGTGATTGCGGTCGAACTTTCTTTCTAATTGTCTGAATCGGGCCAATGCAAGATTTCTAGAATTTCCTAATAATGCTGATGGTTCTGGTTCTTTGAATGGGATTGCTACCATGTACCGTCCATCTTCTTCTCTTTCTGTTGATTGTGCGAAATGCGTTTCGCAATCTATTTGTTCTTGGGTTTGTGAGTTGCTACTAGTTTGAATCTCCTCGATTTCCCAGAATTTTCGCAGTTCTTTGTCGATGTCAATGGTTGAGTGGAGAGTAGCAATTCTTTGAACGCATGGACGTGCGTTGGTTGGTGATGATCTGCCGAGTACGATCCAGCCAAGTTGTGTGTTTTGTGCCACCGGCTCGGTGCGTGCACCGCGACGGATGCCTTCTAAAATTATATCACCATATATGTCTGCTGCCAGCAGCATATCAACCTTTGAAGGTTGATGGTACTGCGGGTCGGCCAATGATAGGCCTTGCAAGTGGGAACACTGAGAAATTTCAGGATTAGCGGAAGGAAGAAAATTTGTCAAAGATTTAAGAACGAGTGCCTCATCTATTCGAATTGTTTCCTTGCTTAAACGTGATTGTATTGTGAGTGACACCGTATCAAGACCTTTGCCTGCTTCTACACATGCGATTCCTGTTATTATGACGTTGCTGCGTTCTCTTTTTAATCGTAGGCATTGGACCGCGGAGTCTGTGATAAAGCTGGATTCGGATCCTGGATCTATTAGCGCCCGTAGTGTGTGCGATCCTGTCGAAGTCTCCGCAATTACTAAAGCTGTTGCAAGAAGAACTTGCTTTCTTGTACGGTGACACACGTAAGACGACGCTTGCTCCTCTTTTTTATTTGAATTGGATGTTGTATCCTTTGGATTTGTTTGTTTTGGTTTGGTATTTTCAATGGGCACTAGTTTAGTAAAATTGGAGTGTAAGAGCGTGTGATGACGACGTCCACACTTGAAGCATCCTAAGGTGCTTGGGAAATCATTGGCCTTGTGACGGTAACCTAAACAGTTCCCACAAAGACCCTTTCGTTTTACCCAATCTAATCTGGTTGTGGCGTTAGCGCTGATGAGTTTTGGGCATTTTCTTGGGGCATGCGATCCATTGCAAATGATGCAGGCGTTTTCTGTAGTAGTGGCATATGATTGGCGTGGCTTGGAAATGGACGACAAATCACGTTGTTGGGTGGAACGTGCAGGTTGCTTTGCGCCGATTGCTTCCAGCGTTCTAAATCTTGATTCTAGGAAGTTCTTTAATTCTGTGAAAGTTGGTAGTTCTGTTTGACTCCTTAATGATTGCTCCCACAGTGTATGAGTGTCGGGATGGAGTTTCTTGACTATTAAGTAGATTAAGATGGGATCCCAGTTTGCCGTATCTATTTTCAGGTTTGATAATGATTGAGTGCACTCTTCTATCTCGTCTATTAATCTGCGGTTGTTTTCAGCTGAGTCTATGGTAATAGTGGAGATCGAGAACAACTTCTTAAGGTATGTGTTTACTAGAACGCGTTTGTTGTCGTATCTGCTCACTAAAACTGCCCATGCTGTTTCATAATTTGCCTCGGTTTTCTGAAAGTGTCCTACTAGCTTAAGTGCATCTCCGCATAGGCTCGTCTGAAGGTAATGAAGTTTTTCTACATTATTTAACCGACTGTTGTGCACTAGGGTTCTAAAAATATCATGATATGAGGGCCAGGCAGAATAATCTCCAGAAAATCTTGGCAATTCTATTTTTGGAAGTCGGATCTCGGGTTTTGGCAAATTACTAGAGGGTCTGTTTTGTTCATCTGGGTTAAGCGTTGTAACCTGTTCTACAACGATCGGAGGAGGTGGAAATTTTGTCAATTTGTATGACTCGATCTCGGAAACGGAAACTATATAAAACTCTTCTGCTTCGGAGTATCTCTCTTTCGAGAAATAGTCTAGTTTTAATAGTTGCGGTGATTTTTGCCTAGAGATTATCTTATCGTTAGCCCTGAATTCTTGCCAATATTTCTGCATATTCTCAAGCCTTTTTTGTAAGTTTGGCACAGTTTTTCTAACAGAGCCATCCTTACGATAATTTTCCATGCACTTTTTCATTTTTTCTAAGAGCTCCTCTTGATCGATGATGAGCTCTTCCATGGTGGGTTTTTGTTCGTCGTCACTCATTTTCACGAATACGAATACGAGAAAAAAAAACTAACTACCCCGGTAAAGGACACTTGTGTTACGACTTAAGCACCAAATGGTAAACAAACTTTGGGTATTGGAAAAGTAAAGTGGGTATTGGAAAATATGCTTAAATTATTACTTACGATTTCTATTTTCTGGCTAACTGCAGCGTCTGGTGCGGGGAACGACGGGACTGGATTGGTGTTTTCTTGACTTGTTAGAGTTCACTGTCACTAAGCACAAAAGAACCAAGATCAAGACCACTTTGAACTAATGTTTGCACTCTTGCACCTTGTCTTGCACTTGCTAATAGTTACTAATGTTTTCTACACACTGACACTATTCACTGGTTCACCTCGCGACATTTGGTGAATCCGGCTCGAAGGACCATGTTTTGATTCCGAAAAAAATTACCTTTATTAGAGTAAATGAAAGTCTAATTTACCGAATTAATATAAATTTTATTGCTGTAAATTACACCGAACTATGAATTGAATTTTTAGTTTTATTTCTTTATTCGCGCTACCGCTCGCAATGATGACTTTTCCCGGAATGTTTACTTCCTTCCAGCGATGGGACCATGTCGTGTCCAGGGCGGCGATGACCTTTCTCGCACCGTCGGCAAATTTGGCCTAAATGTGCCGCTGAACTGCGATGACCCAGGTGATCGTCAGCAATTTTTGTGCGTTGAAGAAAGGGTGAACGATCGTCACTTGCTGATTGATTCCGATGCGGTTGTTGTGCTCGTTGGGGTGCAGTTACCTTATTTGTTCTCCGAACAGGTTGTACTGCCAACAAAAACCCAATTAAATGCAAGGATACTTTAGGGTTCATAAGAGGACATGTTAAATAACAACGACCGCATTCGGAAGCAAGCTTTGGCTACACCAACTATTGAAATAACAATAAAATAAGTTTCTAAACTTGCATCCTAGTAACGAAACATATACCAAACAAAAAGTTGATTACAATGAACAGTTCGAAAACGTCTTGATCAAAAATTTTTACCTCCTTGATGATTGTTCATATTGAAACGAGAACCACGAAAAATCCATTGGAGAACAAAGCAAGAATTCTCTCTTTTGAATAACACACCCTTTACAGCAATATTTATAGAAAAAACTTTGAACAATTTTCATGATTCCCTTAAGAGAAATAAAATTCAGCGAAGTAAAGATTCTTAATATTTCAAGAGTAAACAAAATCCAAATCAATAAACAAGAACATTTTAAACAAAAGCAAAAATTTGAATGAAAACCAAAAGGAAAATACAGAAATAAAAAACCCCGAAATTATTTTTTTTGTTTTTGTAAAAGCAAACAACCCCAAAAAATGTTGGTGATCCCTTGTAGAGGTGGATGGAAACTTCTTGGCGTCGATATCGATAGCAATGGTTACATGACCAACAGTGGAAAACACGGAATGAATTTAATTATTCAAAAAACGCTGTCCAATTTGAGTTTTCAATTTTCGGTTGAATGAATTGAGGTAGCCAATAGCACAGCACACTGGATTGGCATTCATGGCACCATGGCTTCATGAGAAAGAAAAATCATCCCCCAGGCGCCGCAACGTGTACTATACTGCTACAACCAACGTCCACCGGCGCGGCGAGGTGGATGTAAAGAGAGGGGTGGAATCCCGTCTTGAAAGAAATCTCTGCTTTATTTCTTTTTATTCCTTTTGTTTTTCCGTAGTGAAGCTAATTCAAATCACCAAACCGACTTTAAGCAACTTAGCTACCGACTGTTATTACTGATGCATAATTAAAATTCCAGAAAGATTCAGGAGGGGCATTTGTCATTAACAGGAATTTTCACTTCTGGCTCTGGCCGGGAATATAGCAGGGGCGTAAGGAAAACATCCCCGGCAACAACAGCTGCTCCCTTAAAAATTAGTCAACGACAATAAAATGAAAATAATTAACAACACGCAATCACTCCTTAAGCACTGAGCACACTGAGGGTTGCTTAACTTTTTGAATAAGGAGCAGCAAAAAGAAATAACAAAAAAAATAGAGTATCCTTTGGATCAATTTCGAGGAGGTAAAGCTTGGCATGCCGAGGATAGCTAGCAGACGGTCAAATCAAAGCGCATCGCATATTCTCAAGTACATTAAAAACCTGCATTTTAAGTGAGTGTGGCTCCTGCATGAAGGATCTGCTCTCCTAAAAATAACCGACCACAAGACTGGAGACTCAAAAATTTATGCACATAATGCGATCTTCCACACAAAGGCATTAAGTCTAAAAAGGACATGCAATATTTACACTCCCTCCGGCAGATGCATCTCAAAGGACCAATAAATCCAGTGATTAAAGCACAGACTTCATCTTCTCCAGGACAAAGATAAATTTTTGCGCCCCCCCTGCCCCAATCCCTGGAGCAGACCCTCCTTGAAGGATGAGAGAATGCTGAGCGATAATTTCACACGACCCCCTTGCGGTAGCACCACGAGGAGGGATTGCATTTTCGTGGAAACTTATGCTACTATCCTCATGCTGTGATGGGTATCCTGAGAACGTATGCTTAAACGGAATTTTGTATGTATGTATAAAGGTGTGTGTGTGGCGGTGTTTGGCGTTCTGGTGTATCCGATGTTTTTGCTCGGGGTATGCGACAACAGAGAAGACTTCTGCTGATGATGCCTTCCGAATGAACGCTAATGTCGTCACGTTTTCTTAACTTTTATCTCGTCCTTAATTAAGGACCTTCCTGCAGTAATCTCGTTATATCAGATATGGACAGTTAACATGGCTTGTGCTGTGCTTAAGGTTTAGTTGTACACTAAAAATTGCACTTTTGGAGAGTGTTTGTTGTGCAGTTTCTCTGCAGTTTTGTACGTACGTTCGAATGAATAGTGTAGGAGGAGCGCGAATACAATTTACAATTTCAAAATATCTTGGGCTTATGGACTATTTATAATGGTGCTACCACTGCAGGTTTTTTTATGTGGCAGTTCTAAGCACAGGAATCTCTTTGTACTACCAGTCCGACAAGTCGTTCGTCAGGCCAAGGTGTAATAGTAAACTTAGTTCAAGGAATATATATGATCTGCACAATAAAATAAGGGAATTGTAATTGAGAATATAAATGAGCCGATTATTGGCGCTTTTAAACAAACAGTGTGATGTTGTGACTGCGGATGGAAATAGCGATTTTGGATTCCCTTCTTTTATGGCGCGAGCTTTACATGTTTTCGACTAAGAGTTTCGGTAAAGTGTAGCTACTGAACTGGAATATTTACAAAACCGGAATTTTTGCAATAGCACAAGAAATATTTTCACTAATAGATGACTCTGAAAAGTGGTCCTTGTCACTAAACATAATTTTGGCATAAGTCGTTATCCACGAAGGAAATAAGAATTTACTTTAAAGGACAGAAGCTTCATCGGATTAATTTCCTCACTTATCCGTTCATTCGTTTGTGACGCACTTTCATCTCCGAAACTACTGTAGGTTAAGATAGGTGCTATATTGTTATCATGAAAAAAATAAACCAAAAAAAAATAAACAGGAAAAAGTTTCAACATGAAGTGTCATCTAGGTCACGGTATACAGAAACAAGGTAATGTAACAGAGACTGACAGCTTCGAATATCGTAGAAATTCCGTGCCGAGTGACGTCAGCACTAATGTAGAAACAACAACAAAACTCCGATTTTATATGGGAAGAGCGTGCCAAGTGACGTCAGCACTCAAATGACATTTCTCCATTACATTACCTTGTTTCTGTATACCGTGATCTAGGTCAGTGGTCTCCAAACTTTTTTGACCGCATACCCTTCTGCCGAAAATAATCATTAATTGTACCCCCTAATTATATGAGCGGCACTATTTCCACCATATACGGGTGCACGGGCATACCGTGTCACAGGGCTGCAAGGATACGGAGATACCGATTCACGAGCCTACACGGGAATTTTTGGGAAAAATTACCATTTATAAATGACATGTATAAATGACAGAATTCAAGTTGGCGTACCAAAGGTGAGGTACTTTTCTTAAGTACCATAGGGGGAATATAGTCAGGGCTAGTCGATTTATTGACGTCAGTCAAGCTCTTTGAGACAATTATACACCTTGCGAGTCCTGAAGAAAACTCCGTCCATTGAGTGGGCGTTGCACTCGAGAACGGGTTGGCAATTCAGTTTCGGGTAAAGAAGAATTTGAGGCGAACCTATGTCTTAATTCGGCATTCGATTTGGTTTCTGGTACCACCAGATAGAAGGTGTTGTGGAAGAGATAAAATTCTTCTGGATGGAAGTTACCAAGGACCCAGGGGCGTAGCGAAGGAGGATTTCTGGAGATCAACCCTCCGAGTTTTTTGCTTATAACTCGGAAACCATCAACTTTTCTTGAATAACCTATAGCCTAACATAGCTATTTCCTACGAATTCCACTATTTCTTCGACGAACGGTTCGGGGTCAAGGGCTAGTTAAAAATTCCCGTAAAAACCCACATTTGTGGTGATCTTCAATCTGTAAAATTCAAACAAAGGAAAGAGTGCAGTCTCTTGCAATTCCGAATACCTTTATTCGGATACAAGACAGGGCAGGACATTCAGATGAAGTGCTGCGAGAATTTTTGCGTTACGAACTTAGCCCCTACCCTCTCTTTCTCTCTTTTCGATGAGCATGGAATGAGCAAAGGAACAAAACCGAACCTGTACGGGCTGTTTCACCTCATGAACAGGCGGACTTAAACGATAGAAAATAATTCATCGATAGAGGGTTTTTGTTACTTTGGGTCAAATGACACTACGGCCAGACTTATGCAGAAATTTGCACCAGTTATGTATAATATGTCAAACTACGAATCAACGAAGGTCTAGTACCAGTGCCAACCACTTTGAACCCTGCTGTATTAAAAGTTAAATCCAACGTAATTAAACAATAAATGTGCTCATATCTAACGGAAACCGGGGGCAAATATGGGCAAGAGATGACAACTGCATTCTAAGGAGTATTACCCATAAAAGAGTTTAGAAGTAAAAATAAGGTGAATACATGTGGATACATTTTTAAAACTCAGCCCGAATTTAAGAATTTGAATAAAAAAATATTTTTGGGAACGGACCAGTAAAAAGCATATTTTCTTCAAATAATTAAGTGAATAATTGTTCAAACATACATTTATCGATTGCTCAACGACACAACAAACAACAATCAAATAAATTTTCAACTTAGGGTTTTAAACAATACAACAAAACAATATTTTACATTCGTAGCCTAATTGTTGATTAAACGAGACACACGTAGCACTGAGCGCATGCCACTTTTAGGGGCTTCCCCTATGACAATCTGTGTTGCCAACGCGTTTATTCGTTTTACTAATAAATATAAATATACAAAGCTATAATGTGAATACGGTTTCACTTAGATACGAGCACATTTAATTTTTAATTAAGTTCCGCTAGATTTAGATTTTAATATAGTGTGCGCCGGCTCGATACTCTGGCAAATATCTTGTATCTAAAATGCTCCATTGCTCCCGATATGAACATCGTTTGCGTGATAATACCCAGCCGCGACAGCAAGACAGCATTGACGTCGACGATCATCTCCCAATAGAATTTTATAAGGCTCTAAATTTCTGGCTACGCCCCTGAAACATTGTGAAAGCGATTAAAATAATATGGATTGATCATGTCGATCGTGGTCCGGAACCCGACAAAGAAAGTGCTGCGGAAGTCAAGGCCAACAATAGGTTATGAAGCTCCAGATGATGATGAAAACTCAGAGGGCAAGGGTACCCTGGAGCTTCATTTGCTGCTCGATTTTTAAACCCGTATTCCGTGTAGCCCAGTGATCCGG
Organism: Thereva nobilitata; assembly: GCA_963855945.1. Classification (NCBI taxonomy): domain Eukaryota; kingdom Metazoa; phylum Arthropoda; class Insecta; order Diptera; family Therevidae; genus Thereva; species Thereva nobilitata. The sequence continues at coordinate 80,957,100 of OY979697.1, forward strand.
TATCCCAGTGCAGCCGTAAAGATAGCCGCCCAGTTTAAAAAGGGTGTTGACGATTATTTTCCTTTTTCTGTTCCTCTTAATGTTTATATCTGTTAGTTTAGTATGAATATACAAACTTTTTATTTTTACTCAAAAATAAGGGTTAGAAAATAAAAATTCGAAACAGTATTGAATATCTCAGAAAAGGAGAGCACATAAAGTCCTTTGAAGAGAATTTTGGCGTACCCCCTAGAATTTTCCGAGTATCCCTAGGAGTACGCGTTCCGCACTTTGGAAACCACTGATCTAGGTCCTACGTGGCTATAATTATGTTGTATAGGCTATATATTATTATGTATAGGCTTTCCGGGAACTCGACACCGATTTTATAAAATAAAAAGTATGGAACGAGAAAATCTATTTTTCGCCTCCATCGAGCTGTTTTTCACAATTACATATTGAATACTCAAACTTTTTATTCATCTTGAAAACTCACAAAGTGAAAACAATTCTACCAAAATAGAAATCAAACAAACTTAATTCCCTGTAATAATACATTGTTATATCACTTTAAACACTACAAAAATGGAGCTCCGCGAACTTTTCAACTGGTCCACCTGTTGGTTGGTATTCGTATATATCCACAAAAATTTTGGTCGTTGGTTGGGTTAGATTACCGGAGCTTCAAAGGACGATTCTCGAACTATGATTTGCGAACTAGATTATGTGGTAGACTAACTAGTATCTTTATACATTCTTAAAAGGTCAATAATAGTAATATTGTAAATAAGCATTTAAGAAAACTGACTTATATGATTATTGTTAATAATCTCAAAAAAATTAAATCTGAAATGTACCCACCATTACCACCGAACAACTTTAAAAAAGCAACAACTTTAAAATCCCTTTTCAATCATCCACTCCCCCCGAAAAAAAACAAAAAGAATACCAAATATTTTTTAAATAACTCCTCTTAAATAGTCCCGACCAAACCACCATCTCCAGTCTAATTCTTAATCAAGTCATATTTCTCTCTGGCTATAGTACAAGAAAACGCAAAGACAATTTTTGGTTATGCAAATTATTTTGGATAAGAAGAAGTTAAAACCATATGGCACCCCCATAATTTTGGCGGCGTAAACGTTCCGCCACCAAAACCAACCACCGAGAGAAGTACAAAAAAAAACGAAAATAATTTCACTGATGCTGTGTCCTGATTATGCATGCAAAGCGAAATCCAAATTTTATATTCAAAGTACAATTTGGTGGCTTGAAAATTCTTAGTCGACGAGTCCTGCTGTTGTGGTTGGGAGAGCTATGCAGAAAATGCAATGTTTCAAGGATGTCGATTCCATTGGCTGTGTGCTACTGTGCAAGGACTTTATGGTGAAGATTCTTCTATTTAGACTTAGGCTTGAGTTTGCAATATTAAGGGTGGATTTTGTAACAGTTGCGTAATTGCTAATAGATTGGGAGATGGTGTTTACCAATCCAACATTTGTAGGGTTTTAATAATAATTTGCTAGAGTAGAGAAGGATTTTTGATAAGATCATATTTTTTAGGTGGACATGATGTTTACATTATTTCGTCCTTACAATTTAAAACACTTCAGATTTGTGTTATAATGTGTAAAAAATCAAACGTTTCCATTTTGATGTGTCGGAAAAGTAAACAAATAATACCAAACCAAAGGTAAATAACACCAAATCACACATCATATCAATATAAAATAATACCAATTAACATCGAATAATGTAAAACCAAAACTAAATATCACCAAACCCAACGCCGAATAATACCAAACTAATGCCAAACAACACTAATTAATTCCAAATAACACCTATTAACACCAGGTAACTCCATTTACATTTACACCAGATATAATAAATTCATGATAAATAACGCCAAACTATTATCAAATGTCATTAAATAACACCAAATAACATCAATTAACTCCACAAAGGCCATACAACACCAATTTATATGATAACACCAATTAACACCACATAACATCATTCCACCAGTACGTCGAGTAATATCAACGGAAAATAACACCTCATAACACCAAACTAATGCCAAATAACCTAATTAACACCACATAACGTTAATTAACACCAAAAATACCTAATAACGCCACCTAACACCACTAACACCAATCTAACAAAAAAAAATACTAATTAACCCCAAATAACACAATTAATGTTGAATATGTTAAAATAAGCCTAAACTACACCAATGAAAACTACTAAAAAGGTTTCAACCAAACAGACATCACTACAGGCTGGTAATAATGGTTATAATAATCGGTATCAAAAGAACTAGCAGAAGCCGATATTATAGTAGAGGCATTTCAATATATAGGAAACGTGGTAACGACCTATAAACATTTCTTATTTTATAGATGATGTTTTAGTAGAGCCTAGTATGTTTGATTGATTGCATATACCTAACCACGGTCAGATTTGGCGCCATAACGCTTATTGTTGCACTCTATACGAAGAAAATAGATTGTCGACAGTACAAAGGGCTTTCCCTGAGCTCTAGTCTTCCACTTCCACATAAAAAAAAAAAAAATGATGACGACATATTCAACGAACTGGTCAACGGGCTCAACTGTCACATTACCTACCTACTCATGGCTTCCAATCGAGCCCTGCTCAGCTTATTATTACCCGGGACAGACTAGCACCATTAATGACGAATATGACGTCAGAATGACGTAGACTCCATTTTACTTCCATATCTTTTATATGGGTCTACGTCATTCTGACGTCATATTCGTCATTAATGGTGCTAGTCTGTCCCGGGTATTATAACAGGTAATCTCGATAATGGCAAATTGAACAACCATACACATAGTAATAAAGTCTAAGTCACGGTTAAACATTTTCTTCGAGTCACGTGTGAGTTTCTGTTGATTTGAACAAGGAATCGAACTCAAATCCCCGGGCTTGTAGTTGGACTCATTTACCCTTATGTTAGCGGGCATACATTGTACTTTGGACCACACTGTTAGTAGGCCCGCATTAACCCAAATCTTTTGATTTGACTGTGCTCTTTGAATAATAACATTTCATGAAAGCTTATGGTCGACATGGGTCTGTCCGAAAAAGTCTCCCGAGTCTCAGGACGGTAGAGGTTGGAGCGAATTACATTTTTCAGTTAAATTATTAAAGTATTCAAATTCTTCAACTTCATCGCATATCCGGAAAACAGATTTACCTTGAACGCGAAACTACCCATCTATCAAATATTTAGCCTCAAAACCACAATAGAAGATGATAAAAGAATACCATAAGTTCATATTTTTGAAAATGGCGTAATTTTTTTTATTACCGCGTAAAGATATCTTAATGCTTTGAAGCGCCATAAATTTTGAAAAGTTAATCTGCTTTTGGCGAAGACACGCATTCCCCCATAATAAAGAGTAATGATGGCACAATAGAGAGAAGAGAGCACAGTGGCTTCGGGGATGAATCAAGTATTTATAAAAAGCCATAAAATTTGAAATGGGGTGTTAGACCAAAACGAACAGGGAACATTACTTCATTGTGTTTGTCGGTGGTGGTCGCCGGCTAAAAGTCTTTAGTGCGGCATTTCGTGGTTTTTGCATAAAAGATTTTCCCTTAAAATTTACGACTTTCACCTCTTTTCAGTCTGTTTTTCATACTTAAAATCTTAGGGTGTCGGTGGCTAATATTTTAAGATGTTCAAGGTTCACATTTTAAGGTATTAAAATGCCTTAGTTGATAACTTCAAAATTTATATCCTTACCAAAGCATCAGATGGAAGGTGGTCAATATTTTTGTTCAAGGTGCTTTTATTTTTTGTGCCCTTGTCCTGTTGGAAGTCCAGTAAGAATGCTTTTTTTTTCTTTCTCTTTTCCGGGGAAATTTACGATATTGTAATTTGTGTTGGTTGGTTGCCCTTAAGATAGCATGAAAATAATTCCTATGTTCAATCATTACCATCCAAGCTGTTTTATGGCTGATTTTAGTTTTATGAGTCGTATTTTTTCTCAGTGGAATTTAGTTACGGCAGTAATAGAGGAATGAGGCACTGTTTTATGTCGTTGACCAGAAGCAAGGCATTTCAGGATTAAACATTGATTGCAGTATTTCTAAATAGCTGCGATTTATTGAAATCCTGGGTCTCCAACTTGATAGAAATACATTTTGATTGGAGTGTCGAAGATCGTGGTTTCTTCTAGAGTATAGTTCAAGTGTACATAGTACTCCAGCAAAATCGCTCTGCAAAGCATTTTGAAGTAGGTTAAATTTTCAACAATTTGAGGCCAGATCGGTTTTTATAAGACCAATAGTTTCGGAGATACAGATTTTCAAAATTTGGCCAATTTTTAAAGTTACACGATTTTTAGCAAAATTTAATCTTCAGTACCATTCACCTTTATCTGTCACAAAATCATATAGGCAGCTTTCCCGAGTAAAAATAAAAAATGGCCTTACAACGGGCGAACACCGCCCGCTTGGCTTTTAGGGAGCATATGTTGGCCGTAGAGTTTTTAACCTTTTTTAAAGGAAGAACCAACACATACGGCCTCACGTTTAGCATAATTTGTACGCGTTTTCTAGATAGGAGTTGACAAGGAGCCTCTTGACTGGGGGTGGCTGCGCACTTCCCATGGTCTCAGCCCTAAGATCATGACAAGAGACGCGTCGCCACAACATCTCCTGGAGCTTATCTCCTGCGGCTGCAAAAAAGGCTGCAGAAGTGTCTGTAGCTGCAGGAAGGATGGACTGAAGTGCTCCGTAGTTTGAATCCACTGCGAGCGAGTCTCATGTGAGAACGTCCCTGAGCTCGCATTAAGCCTGGATTACTCATCCACAGATGACCTGCTAGACGAAGATGAACTAAACGAAGAATTTTGGGTTGCCGTCTCGGATATTCTTGAAGACCCTTAGTAGAGGGAAATTGTCATATAATAGTGATACACCCCGTGTTCTTTTAATGAACTGGGTTTTGAGAGCTTTTGAGAAGCTTTTGAGTTCCCATACAAAATCGAAGAACCAGAAGACCCAGATAAAACCTGGGTTTTCGATTTTGTATGGGAACTCAAAAGCTCTCAAAACCCAGTTCATTAAAAGTACACGGGGACAGTTGCCAACTATGAAAAAAGGCAAAAAATTTAAAAATTGAGATTTTTTACTTTTTTCAAAGTCCTAAAATAGACATTTTAAATAAACTATCGAAGTATTGCGTATGCGCACAAGAAAGTACATCAAAAAGCCTACAATTTAAAAAAAAATATTTTACCGTACGATGATTTGGCTTTTTGATTATGATTTCGATTTTTACGGCAATTGGCAGTTTTCGAAAAAAATTTAAAATTACCGCCATTTTAGGTAATTTTAAATTTTTTTCAAAAACTGTCAATTGTTGCCGTAAAAATCGAAATTTTTTTTTGAAATTTCAACCACGTATTTATACCATCAAAGTACATCTTTTCTCCAATTTTTATCAAAATCCGACCTTTTCCCGTTATTTATTGCATTTTTAGTAAAATAAAACAAAATTTCATACATTTTGGTTTTTTGAGGTTAGGATTCATTTTTAAAGTATTTATACCGAATCAGTTCGATAGTCTATTCATTCACGAGTATTTTCAATCTTTTTTATTTTTCTACAACCAACAGAACTGGAGAAATTAAAAAAATAGTGTAGCATTGCACTCAAAATGCATCAAATATGGACATTTATGCAATTTTCTCATGCAGCACAGGTCCGATTTTGCAGAAATTTTTTTGTTCGCTTTATCTTAACATATGTAAAGAAGAAAAACATAAAAATCCAACTTCCCAACTACATCATAACTTCACTTTTTTTTGTTTAATTTCCCTCTACTACCTCCTGACATTTCAGAACACTTTCAGAAGAAAGTTTGTTTAAAATAAACACATCCTCAAAATTAATGTCAGATTTCCAAATATTTTTCATCGATGTATTTACGCCATATTTTTTTTTAATATAATAATAATGATAAGTAATTGTCACAACTTTGATTTCTTTACATACCCACACCTGTAAATAAAAATACAAATAATGTCATATTTTTGCTCAGTGAGACCCCAGCAGAGTCCACTGAGAGAGTTTTCAAACAATATGCTAGGCCTTCAGAAACGAAACTTGAAAAATTGGCAAAATTTTGAAAAGCTGTATCTTCGAAATTATTGGTTTTACAAAAACCGTTCTCTGAGTGGTTATTCTGTAACTATGAGAAAGTGAAAACGTGAAAAGTCTTTTCATTCTCATTCTCATCGGGTCTTCTCATTTTGAATTCTCATTTTTGTCAGCAAAGCGATTCTATAACCTAAAGTGAGATATTGAGCCATTACAAGTGGCCAGTATTGGGCTGAAGTTATCATCCAGCGGTTTTACTGTAATAGGCCAGTCATGGGTGGTGTTATTGCGCCATTACTGGCTAACTGGCACCCAGTACTGGTCCATTACTGGGCCAAGCGTGGCCCAATAAAAATTACAGAGTCTTGGCCGACCGATGACAACCATACTTTGGTCAATCATTGGCTCCGTTGTGAGATCTGGCAAAACCTACATGGGATTATCCATAGTGTTTCTTCATTTTCGGGTCGAGTCATGAGGCCATCGGTCAAAAAGTTTTTTGGTTTGGTTTCGAAATTTCAAAACCAAACTCTCCCAATTTTTGCCCTGTCATCTAAGAAGTACAGGGGTGAGCCATCTAGACCTTCGGTATTTCAACATTGAATAACTCTGACATTTTTTAGCCCACTTCGACAATTAAACATGATTCTTAATCGTCATTCAGTATCATTTTACCTATGAGTCAATACACACCGAAAGAACGCGCTGACATTGTAGCGATTTACATTGAAAACAATCGTTCAATTGTGAAAACTGTGCGTTCTTATCAGACAACACAATTCGTAGTTTAGTGAAGAATACCTACGGGTCTGTAGCCACTCGCCAGTGTCCCATTCGACGGCCTCCGCGAAGCTCCAAGTTGTTGAAGCGGTAAGAGAGAGTGTTGCCGATTATCCAAATGTGTCGTATCGCCACCAATCGCAGGAGTTAAACGTGAGTTGAACGACTCTAAGGAGGATTATAAAGCAAGATCTTCATCTCTCGCCGCTGTCACTGAATGTCACTGTTTGGGCCGAAGTGTGCTCAAAAACCATCATCGGACCATTTTTCTTCAAAGTTGGAGACACGCTATGGTTGGATGTTGGCGCACTTTGTGTGTCCGAAAATGCGTGACGAACTCCTATTTTCAGCAAGACGGCGCACCTTGCCGCACCGCAGCCGATACGATGAAGTTCTTGCAGCGCAAATTCCCAAGACACGTTCTGTCGAAAAGGGGTGATTTGGAGTGGCCTCCTCGTTCTCCGGATTTATCGGCACCAGACTTCTTTCTGTGGGGTTATTTAAAAAGTGAAGTTTATGCCAGCAAGCTGAAGACCATTGACGAACTCAAAGCTAACAAACGAGCCGAAATAGCTGCTATAACGAGCCGAAATAGCTGCTAATGCGGGCCAATGTTATGCAGGTTCGATCTCGAACTCGTTAACGACTCGTAAACGAATTCGAAGGCAATAAAAGCGGAGCAAGAGATCACATCGCTTTCTCGTGCTGATAACGAATCGCATACTCGTATCGATAGCAAATCGCTTCTACACCGAAAATCACTCCGCCGAGCAAAACAAGTCAAAAGCTCAAACTTTCCAAACAAATCGTTGAAGAGAAACCAAAGGCTGAAACGGCGTTATGTTGTTAGTGTAATTTGGAGATTTGAAGTCCCATTCAGGGGAAATCGGCTCTTAATATTTTTCTACAGCATGAAGGCATTGGGAGAAACAAATCAACCAGCAAAGGTTTCATTTTGCGTTTTGAATCTTTTTCTCGTACCGTTCGCAAGCATTTTTCGAATCGAGAATGGTCCGAAAAAGCGAGCCTCCGAGAAATTGTTTGCAGCGTCTATACATATTAATAAAAGAAAGTTTCTGTATGTACGTATGCATCTATGATGTGTGCACTATAGCGCGAAACAGTCATCGCAGAGCTACGAAATTTTGCACAAAGTTCCGTGGGGTCTTCCACAAAACACAGATTTTCGAAATTCAACACGGCCGCCGAAAAATTACCGAAATTCAAAAAGGAAAATCGGTATCTAGTGGGTTTTAAGGTTGCAAATAAGGAATTTATGATCCGAACTAATAAATTCAAAATGGCCGCGTCAATATGGCGGACGAGTTTATCAATGGCGTTCCGATTACAATGAAAATCGGTATCTCGGGTTTTTTAAGGTAGCAAATAATGAATTTATGATCAGAAATTAGAAGTTCAAAATGGCCGCAGACGAAACTCTCCAATTGTATTCCGATTCCAATGAAAGTGGATATATAGGGGTTTTAAGGTTGCAAATAACGAATGATTAAAACTTATAAATTCAAAATGGCCGCTCCAATATGGCCGACGAATTTGCCAATTGTGGTCCGATTCCAATGAAAGTGGATATCTAGGGGTTTATGATAAAAACTAATAAATTTGAAATTTCGGGGCCAATATGGCGGACGAATTTTAGCAAATAAGTGTCCTTTTCCTGTCAGCTGTATGTAGGTTGTTCAAGAGTTGGGAAATCTGAATCTACACATCCTAACTCTAAATGAAAGAACATTGATCATTGTGTATCTTGGTCATTTCCCTAATGTGGCGAAGTTTGCCACGCGATCGAGTGTACCTATAAAATCCTCGACTAATTAAAAGTAAATCGCCAAAATTACAAAGAAAAGGGAAGGACCCTCCACTGCCATCGCGAGGTTAAACGATGCCATCTATCTCATCCAAAAGTTCGATCGGTAAGAACCGGACGGAAGCTGTGTTCGGAACGAACACTAAGTAAGAAGGGAGCAGTGTAAAGGCTAACCGAAAAGAGAAAAACAAAATTATAAACCGTCTACCATGCAGGTTGAATTTTAAATCGGATTTTACATTTTTATTTTTATTACCTGTAAACATTCATTGCTGGCCTTTATTTTTTTTATTTGTGGTCCGACTAAAATACACACCTGTTTTTACTTTGGATTCCTATAAATTAGGATAGAAATTCTTTAAATAATATTGAAAAGCTACGGAAAGCTTTAACGAATTGCTTCCAGTCGTATAGCTATGTCGGTTCTGACGCAGTGACATTATCGATTGTAGTCCAGAATATCAAAGCTAGTGGCGATATCTCTAGAATATTAAATCTCAACGAAAGCTTTTACGTCCAGCCAAAACTCGTCACAAAGGTTATTGTCCAAGTTTCAAGCCAAAACAAACCAAACCCCAAGCTTCAAGCTAAGCCCACATTCACACCCGAGACTAAAACCGATGGCTTGACTATGCCAGAACCGACATAGCTATACTAACAGCACAGATCTCGTCGTTGTAGAGTGTCAAATCGTCCTCCCTCATATAAGGAGCTTAACAATACTTTGTTATTTGCTCCGCTCATATAAAAGCCTAAATATGTATTGATCATTGTTAACGGTACAAAAGCAAAGTTTTTCAAGAGTCAACGATGGTTTTAGTTATTTTATGGTATAAAGGCTTGGAAAATCATCATTAAAATAGAGACTCAAAAAAAAATTTATTTTTGTTTACCTGTGTAATGTTTTGTCACGTAAGGGCATTGTTTACTGATGAGTAGTAAATGTTTAATTTTTGCCAGAGCTTATTGGGATATCCTACATACTCGTATAGAGATTTTGAATACGAATTTGCATAACCTACCAGTAAAGTGGCCATTATCGTTTATCATTTTCAAAGTCTGGTTGCAAGAAAATCTTGGTCCTTCCATAAATTCCTTAGCCCGCATATGTCCTATCCAGTATATTCTGGGTGGACCTTTAGATTACTGAAAACTCCTCAAAAAGTTTCTGCATGTATGCAGAAGTAATTTTCTTAATTACCGCATGAGAAGATTTATTTCAATGCAATTTTTTTAATTAATTTTCCTATGAGAAAAGAAAGATCCTGCAGAGCTACGATTCCATTAAATAGCTGCAATCAATATAAATTTCCAGCCTTGATTGTAGCTGGAAGGAAACAAATCGACTTTCAAGTATTTTTTGAAAATTCTAAATTATATCCTTTCAGGCAACATCCAAGATGCACAGTTACCCGAAGGAAGCTTCTGCTTGGAATGCAGGATACGGCATTAATGCAGCTGCAGAATTCAATTAAGTCCAAGTGCTTGTATCATCCTAAAACTCCTAATTCAGTTAGAAAACATACCAGAAACTAAAGTAAAAAAAAGCATAATACTGGGAAGGAAGACTTGCAAAAAAAGGTAATTTTTATCTACACAATTACAATGCCATGGCAACATCTAGGACCAGCCTCATCAGTCTGTCTCAAGTCGGAACAAAGTTCGTTGTACTTCGCCGTCAGGTTATCCTGAAAGTTTTCGTCCCAAATGGAAAAGTGCATCCCATTTTCAAGGAGAATGGGCGGTCTCTGGGAAAACCACATCGTCTAGGACGACAGAAACTTTGCCATAGCTGGGAAACATGCGCGCCGTATTCCGGGGAAGCTTTTTCCATCTTCTTCAGGATACAAGGCTAACAAACACATAAATTCCACTGGAAAGCCGTACTGTTTCTTCAGTAAGGACACAGCCTGCTACCAGTAAGGACCTCTTTTATGAGTTTCGTTTTTCCCAAGCATAATTGCAGGGCGCTTTTACGTAATTTTGCCTGTGCCTGGGTCGATTCGGGATTCCCCTCGATTTTCGGTAATCCTTAAAGAGACGGAAATAAATGATCAGTGGAGGAGAGTGCTGCCATAGAGCACTTTAAACACATGTCTAGGGAGGAATACCTTTCAGCCCCAAATGACAGCAGTGATTTGTTGGCTTTTGTGGAAATGTGTTACTTTGTGGATTATTTATTTTCACACCTTTTTGTGTGCGAAACGTGCATGTCGTTACCCGGCGCTTGACGTTCTGGGAAACCTGAACATGCACAATTTCAGCAACGCAACACAGGCCTGGGTGGGGTGTGCGGGTGGTGGCTCATATCAAAAAGAAAGAAATTTATGTCATAATTTTGAAATTATACTTTCTATTTGGGGATTACTGATGAAAGTGACTTTCAGTTACGTTGGATTTTTGAGGAAGGAAATTTGTTTTAACTGAGGCAACAATTTTACGGTAATGAAAAGCATGACTGAAATTACGTTCACCGGCTTGAGCATAGTCGATTTGTTATTTTGTGGAATTTGGGACTGTCCCTGCTTGAGAACAAGAGAAATTCATAACTAAAAGGGTTTGCCTCAAATGATTGATTGAATGTGAAACAGAGCTATTGGAATATATTTAATCCGCTAACTAATATTTTCTTAATGATAATCTCAAACAGAACAGAGTTTAAAAAAATATTAATGTTTTTAAATTACATAAATGTTTTGATATGAGCGACGAATTTTTAGTTGTAATAATTTCTGCTGAGCCACAGGTAAGGTCTAATTCGTTCTGGCCTCTTTTATAGAAGTACTAAATGGAAAAGTTAAACAAAAGTTTAGGCGGCTAAATGCCTACCACAGTTGTGTGTAATTCCTAAACTCGATCTAATGGGAGTTCATAGGTTAGCAAAATTTGGTAGGTACATAAAATATACAACGTAACTATACAGCCTTAGCAAGCACGGACATAATAATCCCGTTCTTCTGCTGTACTGATTCGCACACCGGGAGTCCTGACTTGGTTGCAATCACACTCCTCGGATGGACAAAATTTATCGCTAATCGGTTGAGTCAAATCCTAGAACTTCTTTGAAATGAACTACGGAGATACGTTTCGTCATCCATCGAATGCACAACCAAATTCAGGCAGTAGCCGACTCTTACCGTATTTCGAATCGCTGCCGGGTACCTTTTGAGCTAGTGGATGATTCAGAAAGGCGGAAATATCCAATAGCGCTAAGGATCAGTTCTTCTTAGAATGAGCCCAGTCCATTATCCGATCTTATCGTCGTTGATGGAAAACGAGGTTAGAAGGAGTTCAACTAAATGTTTCATTCTATTCGTTAACAATTTTGTATCATAGGAGCTAAGGATCAAGCTATTCCAAACGTGGTTTAACAGTATTCAATATCAGGCAACTGACAAGCAACAATCAGGTGGTCACACCAATAGAAATATATATATTAACTATATATGTAAAAACAGAGGAAATTTAATTTTGACAATGGCTAAAAGAAATGTTTGGGAGCATCAGGAAACAAAAACTATGTTAGAAATAATGCGGGAACAAAATTCCCTTCACCATTTTGATGGAAACTGTATAGGAAATCAGAAATATAGAAAAAGAATTAACAAAAAGAGGTTATGTTTTGATAGCAGTTCAACCCGATTTCAACCCAAAGTTAACTCAACTCGGAATCATATACGGTGGTCGAAATTTCAACTCAACCTCGACTCAACTTTTCAACCTAATCATAAACGGGGTAACAGTCGTCAAACCCATAGCTCATACGCAGTCTTGCTTTTGGAGCAAAAGACGTAAGAGAAGAGAACCCTGAGCCTGCCCGAAAATGTAATTTCTGTTGTCATTTTAGGGATCACAGCCACAGGAGCGATAAATATATGCCTAACCCTCAGAACACAATGAAGTCGACAACGACAACTTCTACGGGAAAACAACAACAATTTATATGGAAAATATCGGTGACCGGCTTATTGGGAACAGGCAGTAACTGTGGGTGGCATCAGGGGCAATGCTAAATCCGGCTCCACTCCACTCCATGTAGATGTCAAGAAAGAGGCAACCACTAGCAGTGGCAAATGAGTTTAAGCAACTTGTAATACGGTGCGTGGAAAATGCAACGTAAGCAAGTAGCGCAAGTGTCTTGGTACCTTGAGGGTAACTCAAGTGCAAAATGGGTTTAAGCAACTTGCAATACGGTGCGTGGGTAATGTAACGTAAGCAAGTAGCGCAAGTGTCTTGACACCTTGAGGGTAGCTCAGGGCGTATGTTTTCCTGAGTGTTTTTTTGATCGTTACCATCATATGTAGAGTTAATGCCATAGTAAAAGACATGAGACTGCAGGCGCGGATCTAGAATTTTTTTTGGGGGGGATCACGGAATTAAAAGTGGCGGAAAAATTTCTACTCCTAAAAAACAAAAACAAAATTAACAAAACGAACAAAACTAGCCGAATTTTCTGGTGGATTCTGGTGGTCTTTTCGGTTACAAATTTTCCAAAAATCGAAAAAAAAATTTTTACGGATTTTACTAATAGTGGAGTAGTAAGCATGAAATTTCAGTGAAAAAGGAATTGCTTCCAGTCTCAATTTTTTTTTAAAATTTTAGTTACATCGAATACTATACGAAATGGACATTTTCTCTTGCAGCCACCGCTACGTAAATTATGGGTCGTTTTGTGAAAAATCTACCATTTTCGTCGTTCTTTCTAAATATATATGAGAATTTCTCGGTATGTGTAGGTCCAAAGAAAGCGAAAAAAATTGAGGCTCTTCATTATGACATTACCTATCAGCGGTCACAAAATGAAATTTTAATCTGCACACATAAACTCAAAGAAAATTAAAAACTGAAGAAACTGCTAAATTTTGGTTTTTTGGTTACAACTTCGGATGTTTTAAGTAAATGTCATATTATAATGTCAAAGTGGACAATAACTCGTAAAAATTTTAAGTCAAAATAAGACACAAGTCTCAAAATTAACCTCAAATTTGAAAATTAATTGGCCAATAACTTTTGTGCATTGCATCGTATGAGATTCCTTTTTAATTTAAGTGTAGGTTTTTTTAAGCACTTGCACTTTTTTATGGATGGTGAACAAGAAAAAAATTTTAAACTTGAAAAAAGTGGAAAAAATCGAATAAAAAATCGGAATTTTTGTATTTTTTTGTCAATTTTCTTCAACAATTCCACTTTTTTTGATAAAACTCTTTTTGTTTGTATTGACAAAAAAAATTTAGTTTTATCAAATAGAAAGTGGAATTTTTGAAGAAAATTGACGAAAACTTACACGGTACACTTTTAGCAGATTCACCGTGTCTAGAAACACCGTATTTTTACCCTTGCAACACGGTAACTCGCGATTTACATATGGAGACACTGCACCCGACTCCCCTAATCTATCCCATCTTTGTCTCTATCCTTCGAGCTAAGCTTAGTACTAGAGTTTGCACTATGACGTGTGCGACATGACATGACGGACTAGTAGTACAAAGGGCCTGATCATGGTTGGCGCTTGAAGTGAGAAACGGAATGTGAAACGGAATCATAAGTTTTCGAAAAAACTGACATTTGTCGGGAAAAACGCCTTCAGGCGTATCACAGTTGGCGTTTGAAGAGACAAAGCTGCGATTTTCACGACTGATTAAATAGATTAGATAGAGATAATGTAATTTTATAAATTTTTTAATTATCAGAAATGTCTAAAAACTTCCAAGCGACAACAATGTTAAGGTTTTGTCGAAAACGGTCATGTCGCTGCATTCGCCAATTATGGTACGAAAAATGATGACTATAAACGGCGCTGTCATTTTTTCATCTCGCCAACCATGATAAGGCCCAAAGGGTGACACCTGAGCTTACACTATCAGATAAAAAAAGGGTCGTTTTTTAAATTTGCAAAAAAGTTGGGTCGGTTTTGGTCGTTTGGTTATTTTTTGTTTTTGTTTTTTTAGTTGGGCCAATTTTGTTTTTTAAACAGCGAGCGCTTTTGGGGGGGGTCGTGACCCCGTGACCCCTTAAATCCGCGCCTGTGAGACTGTCCAGCAGCCATAAAACTGCATTGATTCCTTATACGCTCCTGCATCCACTTACCGAGTTGTCTGGAAATGGCTAACAAGTCATGAAACAATCGAAGGAAATAACCAGGTAGAACGAATAGCCAAAAACGGTGGGTATACCCAGTTTATCGATCCAGAGCCTTTTTGTAGAACATACCTACACTTGAAGGTTATGATTAAAATTGAAACCATAAATTGACACCACGTCCTCTTCAATGCACTAGGGCATCGCAGGTTTCACTATACAGACAAAGCCCGTCTGTTCCTAATGCCGAAAGAAGTGTGGAGTTAACACTATTGTAGGGGATACACAAAAGATCTATCAAAGGACGAGGTGTACGAAGAGCCCTAACTGTTGAATCGCCAACCGCCGAAATAGTTAGAAATGTTACCTGAAATGAAATGACTTTTCTATGCTAATCCACCCTGCTCAGCGAACAGAACCGTCTCTCAACCTCCCATGGAATTGAATCGCGTTTCATCTCTCCACATGAACTAAACTTTTATGGAGAATTCTAGAATGCCGTCCCCGTTCAATCAAGTAAGTAGGCACATATATATGAGAAATTATCAACATTAGTGGCAATGCTTCCAGAAGCGAGCGACCTGGAAGTATTGACAACTGGGTAAGCCTCATCGGCGGCGCTCTCCTGACCCTAGCAGAATCCACGGATACAGCCGGCTCCATAAACCTGTTAAGAAGACGGTAATTGATCACCAGAATGCTTAACCAGCCCTGGCGACGATGGTTTTTGGAATATCTGCCTACCCTGTAGAAGCGTACAAAGCGGTTCCTCCAGCAGAAAAATGTGTAATCAAGGGAATTAGTCTTCATTCGTACGGATACGGAACCGGCGGAAAGTACTTGATTATATACTCATGAGTAGAATCGAAAGAAATTTACTCAATGAGTACTTTTTACTCGCCTGAGAATCGTGAGTACTTTTTTGACATTTCTGCGAACTACATTAGCCTATGCATTACTCGATATTCGGCTGCGGCAGATTACTGTGCAGCTTACATCCCGAGTAAAAATAATTTAGTTTCACGCATAGCGAACAAAGGTGCATTTGTATGCACGGGTATGCACGGTCCGCTACAGGCATGAAAACCTAAAAATACTCCCGCCAACGGTATGCACGGTTCTGTTACAGATATTAATGTATTCGTAATCGGACTTTCCAAACGGGAGTGTCGTTTTACCAAGCGGTGCCCCAATTAAGTACTAGCCACGTCCAATGCTGCTTGACTTGCTCAATCGAACGAGAATCGGTCTACTGAGTATGCTAGTAGCACCCTTTATACAATTTTTTAAAGCTCCAATTTTGCTTCCTTTAGTCTACAAAAGAGTGAGCGAACCGTGCTTATTTTGGACTATTCTGTTCGTACCTGCAGCGTGCTGCATTTGGTAGGTATAATTGTTATAGGGTGCCATGCAGGCGTTTTGAGGCTCTCCGTGCCTGTTTTAGCCTAAGAATTGGTGATTCTGGTTTTTACTTGGAATGGGATATAAATTCAAACCTATAAAAGCCCGTTTACATCCAAAAACGCAAATTGAAGTTCTTTTATCGCACAAAAATTTGTATGTGTTTCTCTCTGGCTGGAATCAACGTTCGCGCAACAGAGAGAAAAGCATACAAAATTTCTGTGCTATAAAAGAGCTCCAATTTGCGTTTCCACTCTCTAAACTCTCCTTAATTGAGGCAGAAAAATACATATGTGTATGTGTAAAGCATTTATATGTAAATTATTCGCGATTGACATAAACTTGCAGCTAGCTTTAATTCGGCCTTGGATGCAAATTATAGTCGGTCAAAAGTATCGAGTACTTATATGAGTAGAATCGAAAGCCAAATACTCATATGAGTAAAGAATCGAGTCGAATCATTCGAGAAGAAAACTTACTGGCTCAGAGGGCTCTTTTTGTTATAGCTGTTCGGGACTAAGAAGACAACTTCAGAACCTTTCCCAAGCCGGTCCCAAGCTTCCAGCTTTGCTGAAGTATTAAACTAGGAAGCTTCAGTTGATAGGCTGGAGCCGTGGACCAGTAAATGAGAGCTTAGGCGTAGAGGTTCATTGATGTAAAATCGCATGTTGGCTTTAGCATTCCTTCATTCCTTTCCGACTACATCTTGTTTTCTACATTGCCTTCCATTATGAAATGGTCGGTAGTTCAAAGCGGTTCTACAGCTGGGTTCGACATAAACTTATCACTACATTTTTTTATAAACCTATCGCTGCTATCTTCTATTTGAGTCAGTAAAGAGTTAATATATTCTGCAAGTTAAAAAATAAATTTTGATTTTATTTTAAAAGCATAAAAATTGTCACACTGACTGAGTACAGAAACTCCTTTAAATGATTTAACTAAAGTAAACCCAAATGTAACTTCCTTCAAATTACGCACTTTATATGTTTGTTAGTCGCTACTATAGCAATAATTTTCTACAAAAACATCGCGCTTAAAACATTTGAATATTTATAAAGGTTACGAAAAGTTCACTTCAATTGATAAGTATTTACATAAAGACAAAACTAAAACGATTATATTTACATATAATTTGGTAATGTAGACAGACACCTTAATATATCCATTTAAATGACAATAATTACCGATTACACCTGGCAATAATTTCGTAATAATGTCAAATAAATAAAAGATTTTTAATGATAACAAAAACACAATTTATCAGTTTTAACCACGCTATAACTACTAACTAAAATGAGACTCTAAAACTTAAGCACATTTGCATTAAGTCGCAAATCTTTCCCCTTTAAGAAATTTATTGACAATTGTACAAAAGTTGTTTTGTGATGCCGCCCGTACCCTTTCGGTTATCCTTCAAATCAAGGGGGTGAAAAGTTTTCAGTTGTTGGTAACTGTACTGACCTAGGGTGGAAATTTCTTGTAATAATATTTCATTATGTCAAGGTCGAACGTAGAATTTTCTGTCCCGGAATACTTTTATACTGCCTTAAATAGTTTTCAATCACAGGCAGAAAAAAAAATCTGGGGAAAAAAATACTTGAAAGGTAGTTTACGAAGACATCTTCTACCCCTTGTTCTACGGTGGGTTCATGTAGTAGACCATCTTTAACGTGTTCTTAAATCAGTAACTCGTTCGAAGTTGATCGATTTTCCGCCCCGGGGCAGGAAACAATCAGTGAAAGAACGCAAACGGAAATCTCCTTTCTTATTGCTACCAATAACTTTGTCCTGTGAGTATTACTGCAGACACCAATAACGTGACGACATGCAACCCTTCGTAAACAAGTCTCTCCCTTTCAGCTAAAAGGGAAGCAAGCTCTGGAGTCCCTCGACGGTCCCCGGTCTGCACGGGCTCTCCCTTCTCTACTTTGGCTAATGCGAATTAAGAATTATAGCACATTTTTCTGCCGTTCCAATCGGTACCCGGCGCAAACTGGCCCTCATTTACTAATTTTGGTAGCGTGCCAAAGCCGAGATTCTTTTATTGATATTAATGCCAAGTCGAGGCAAGACGACGAATCCTGTGCTCGCTAATTAGGCTTGCATCGACCTTCCCGGCTCCTGGTGCCATTTGCGTTTTAAAACTACACCAGCTCCCATGCGGTGGTCGTCCTGGCAGTACCGATCCACTAACTTATTAGCGACTTTGCTTTGATGGAAGCAAATGCCGAAAAAAAAATATTGTGGAAAGTTCCTTGAATAATGGCAGGAGCAAAGCTACAAAATATCCTTTTTTGACAACACTAAAATACGACACGAAGTTTGACATGAAATTTCGTTATTTTTAGGGCAGTCGAGGTTAATTGCTCGTAATTAGCGTCATAGGTGGTAAAAAATTCGATTTGGGTACCACATTACCAAGCGAAAATTGAATGGTTTGTAAAAATAGATTCACCCTTTCTAATTACTCATTTGGAAGGCACTGTGCGGCAGGAAACGCATTTATTTAGTATATTCAAGATTGATTGCATTTTGGATGAGCAATTTCAGTTTTTGTTTGATTCTTGATTGAAGGTAGACGTATCAACATTTGATTTAATTAATTTAAGTTATCAACGATTATGAAAGTATTTTACTAAATTACACTCAACAAGATTAAAAGCGTTGACTTAACTAAAGACCTTTATGAAAATTTTCTCAAAATGCCACTGGAAAAAATAGGGGCTTTCAAAGGAAGTTGGCCTTTCTAAAGGTGAAACCCCAATGTAGGCTTGGCTTGCTTGAACTTGGTGAGCTTTTCAGGTACCACGTGCCAAAGCAAAACAAACCCAAATACACGCTTTGCTTTAGTTACTTTACTACAGTTTGCTTTTCATGAGCACAGGAAATAGAAATAGTACACCAAAGAGGTAAGAGGTATGAATTTTGCGGAATTTTTCCTTTGGAATGGACATTATTATTTTTTAAAAAGAACAAAGGATCGAATGTAAATATCTATTGTTGTGTAGAATGATAAAGAAGCACAAATGGTTTATGGCATTAACTGTTCAAACATTTACGAGAAATTTGTTAAAATGGGATATAGAAATAGTTGTCTCAGATTAATTTTGAACTCTTAAATATTTATAGTTAATGTTACTCCCAAAAAAATAATTTCTTTATGAAATAAATTTTCTCAAACCTCTACATACATTTATTTCTCTAAGCAAAATAAATATTAAACAAACGCGAAAGCATAAAAGCATCAAAAAATTGAACATTGGTCATTTCGAGCTTTGCTTTGCTTTGCTTGGGCTTTGCCGCTTTGTCATTTGGTTTTGTCCCATAACAAAGCACTGGTTTATTTGATATGTCAAAGCAAAGCAAAGCACCAAAGCAAACCAAGCCTACATTGGGGTTTCACCTTAATCGTCTGGTTGCCTTAAAAGTATAACTGTCACGGTAGTCTTATTCCTGCAAAACTAGATTGGCTCTTTCAGTCTGACTACAGCCCCCCCTTTTATTAACTCCAAAACGACTGCACCCTTCGAACTAAGCTTACTATAGCCTGATCCAAATCAGTTGAGGTTTTCTTCGCGCATGTGGGGAAATGAAAATTGCACACAAATAAACATTGCGCACATCGGGATCAGACATGCGCTTATGTATTTTCCCATTTCCCTTCGATATCTCTTGTTATTCTCACTCTTCTGTTGTTATTCTCACTGCGCATGGAAAATACGACTTTTGAGAAACCTTATTTCTTTTTGATCGGACCATATTTGACATTGCATTATGACGTAACCAATGACACGACGGACTAATAGTACAAAGGGTGTGTCATGAGCTCTCGCTTCTGAGCTGAAAAGTCGGAGAATTGTCAATAGCAGTGATAACCTCGAGGGAATGCCTCCAGGGTGGTGTACTATTACCCCTTCCACCGTCAATAATAATTATTGTGGAGGTCCTCGGTTCTCTGGCTTTAGTGCAGTGGCGGACTAAGGGTGGGGCGGAAGGGGCGGTCCGCCCCGGGCCTCTGGTTCCTGGGGGCCTCCAAATGTCTAAACAAGGCTTTTAAAATATGGTCAGAGACACAAATAAGTACAGCATGTAATTATTAAAATGGGACTTTATTGAATCGTTATCCTGTACATCGCTTATTCTTCAATACTTCTTGACCATTTTCATCTCGGTTGCAACATGCAAGATGAGTTTTTCTAAACTTAAGCCTGGGGCCCGATTCCGCAACGGTGAGTTTTACGGTGTTCACCGATTTCAGTGTACACTGCTTATTTTTGCGTCTGCAAGAGTGAGAATGAGTTTTTTTGACATTTGCGGTGAACACCGCCGTGAAAAATTTCTCACTGAGAAAAAGGCTGTGAATTTACGGTGAGTTTGAATTTTGACGAGTAAAGTTGTTTTTGTAATTTCGTGCGATGATTTTTGAATAAGTTTTTTTTTGAGACATTTTTTAGGTATGTAAATGTAAAATGTTGTTTTAGTTTATTGTTCTAAAAGATTTTATTTAATTAGAATTTTTAAAATGGAAAGGTCAAGACAGTACCAACTCAGCCGAGGTTGTCAGTGAGTTTTTCCTTCGGTGTTCACTGGCGAAAAACTCACCGTTGCGGAATCGGGCCTCTGGTGTCCACTATAGAGCTTTTTGCACAGAGCTAGAGAAAACTCTCGCGTAGAGAAGTGTATACACCCTCTAGAGCTGTACACATGCGCTCTACACCCACTCTACGCGAAAGTGTTCTCTGCTAAAAAACTCTATAGTGTATAAGCAATATTTTTGTGTTGTATAGAGCTCTACATCTGCTCTACGCTCTATCAAGCATGTTTGATAGAGTTTTTCTCTCTACAGTATTCATTCTTATTTGGATTTCGACTGCGCTTCGAATTGTTGTTCATCGGCCTGTGAAATACCAACGAAATTCGAATACGACATACGCAGAAAATGTGTCTTCTTCCGTGAACTCATTCAATAATTCTCGATACATTCCAGCGTTTTATTTTCTTTTCGCAATCCAATCTCGCGCCCAACATTTGCTTTCCTTCTTTTTCTCTTCTTCGAGCAAAAATAAAACGGCAGCAGCTTGTTTTTGGCGAGAACTCATTTTATTATTTTTTTGTTTTCTATTAATTTCCTTTAAATTTTTTACACAATATGTGTACGCACGCATCTCTGAATAACTGAGAAATTAAAAGACATGCAAAAGTTGATGGCCGACTCTACAGTAGAGAAAACGCATCTGCAGTGTACAGTCTGGAGAGCACGTGGTAGAGCTCCACTCAAAATTTCTCTAGAGAAATTCTACGGGCGGTGGCGTGGTAGAGACGCGCTGTAGTGTACACACTACAGGTAGAGCTTTACACTCTACACTCTACCAAAAAAAATTTATATTGGCACTTGGGTTTAGAACTACTTTCGGAATCGATGGGTAATTAAATGCTTTCCCTACTGGGAAATAAACATACACACACACTTTTACATACAAATGAAAACTGAATAAAAGGCTTCTAAAATTACATCAACTTCTTAGACTGAGGGCCTCATACAGCTTTGCCGCCCCGGGCCTCTGACGGGCTTAGTCCGCCACTGCTTTAGTGTACAGGGGTCCGACGATGATCTTTTCATCATAATAAGGTTAAAGACCAATAGTATGCATCTGGTCTCCTTCCTACAAAGCGCTTTCTTCAAAACATGTGCTTGGCGCCAAGATGAGGAAACAAGCAGAAAATTAAAGAAAGTGGCCATCGTGCCCTTCAACACAAGAAGGAAGCTTAATCTCAAAGCTCCCATACTGAATCAGGATACGATCGGCTTGGGGATCATTCTAGAGATAAAAGACTCAACTTGAATTCACATTTTGAAGGTGTTCTTAAGCAACCGTCCAAAGCATTATTTGGCTATCAGAGGTTAATGGGAAAAGATTGTGGTCATGCACTACAATCATCGACTCCACGATCACATACGCAGCTTTAGCTTTACCTACCCTGCAAACATTTCGATTCGGAAACGATTCGAGAACGATTTGCCAAAAACGAAAGCTTGCTTCGATCTCGGACTCGTTAACGACTCGTAAACGAATTCGAAGGCAATAAAAGCGGAGCAAGAGATCGAATCGCTTTCTCGTTCTGATAACGAATCGCATACTCGTATCGATAGCAAATCGCTTCTGCGCCGAAAATCACTTCGCCGAGCAAAACAAGTCAAAAGCTCAAACTTTCCAAACAAATCGTTGAAGAGAAACCAAAGGCTCTCAAATTTTCCTCTCAATAGGACTTCAAATCGGTGAAATGACGTTATGTTGTTAGTGTAATTTGGAGATTTGAACTCCCATTCAGGGGAAATCGGCTCTCAATATTTTTCTACAGCATGAAGGCTTTGGGAGAAACAAATCAACCAGGAAAGCTTTCATTTTGCGTTTTGAATCTTTTTCTCAATCGAGAATGGTCCGAGAAAGCGAGCCTCCGAGAAATTGTTTGCAGGGTAGTCTCGAATAGTCTCTCTAAAAAAATGCTCTTCGTCCATGAGTGTATTTTCCAATCAAGTTTTTTTGTATTGCTTTGCCAAAACGAATGGTCTATGGCGGTGGTGGCGAACCTTTTTATGTGCGCGTGCCAGAAAATTGCAAATATTACTTGTCGTGTTGCTGGCGTGCCGGACAGTTTTTAAATTTAGGGTTTCAGAATTTTATTTACTCAATTTCAAAAATTAATTTACAAAAATAATATATTACCAGAATCAAAATTTTTAAAATTAAAGAAAAATTTAATAATACATACTAGCATTTTCCATCAACGCCTATTTTCATTAAAATAATACTTGTGCTCAACAAGACTTTGAAGCAACTCAATTGAAACAATATTCCGGGAGGCCGCAGTTTGATAATGAGCACGTACGACATATAGTCAGATTAGCTATTAACAAAAAGTATGAAACAGTGGCACCAGTCCAGAGGCTGCGCGGGTGCTTTTCTGCACAATATTTTTATAAAATGTAGGAATTCCGGTTCAAATGCGAAATATGAGCAGATATGAAACCTTGACAGTATGTAGTTTATGGATAACTAATAACGAAAAACTGTTTCTTACACCTGGCGGGGGTGGAAAATGGTTCTTACACGGCTGATTATGTAAAATTTCCCAGAAAATTGCGAAATCTGAGCACCAATAAAATCGACAAAAATAATAAGCCATGTAACAGAGGATCTGAAGCAGCACAAAATTGTACATAGTAACAGCCACAAAATATCCTTGTTATCAGCATTTAATCGAACGGTCAATCCTTTCGCCAGCGATATTTATAAAATTATGCTATTTCATATTTCGACGGGAGCGATTAATCGTAGATTTTTTGCTCAATGCTGATCAAAAAAGGAAGAGATCAAGTCAGTATTTATTGATGAGTCTACCAATGAAAATCGTTTCGAGCGCTCTACACGTAAATTGAAAGTACGTACATTTGCTGAAATGATCGCCAAAGAAAAGTAAGGCAGTGGACGGAAAAGTCATCGTGTTGAAATTACAACGCGTTTTATTTGGGCAGCTGTTAAATATTTCGTTAAGAAAAAACTCTCGGCATAGATAAAGTATTGACACATCTTTCATAAAATTTGATCGAGCCGTTTTTTTTTTGTTTAAACGACGTGATTTTTGTACCTGCACGATATCGTATGAACCAAAAACGATATCGAATTTTTTGGGATGCCGATCGAAGCATATTAACAAAAACATGCTCTGAAAAAATTTCATAACATTCGGTCGAGCCCTTTTTTTGTTTAAATGAAAAGAGTTTGGCTAAGAATCACAAGCACTAGTTTAGCATTAGTTTTTCTAATATCTAATAAACATGTTGGAATGAAACCCGTTCTAAATACAGTTACCTGTTCTGGATACCGCACACATATTGCTTCCTAACAAGACATCACTCTTGTGCAAATTCGTGCAAAAATTACGTTACCCTTTACAAACATCAGGAATTTTTCAAACCTTAGATCAATACATTTCGG
The DNA here is from genome assembly GCA_963855945.1 of Thereva nobilitata. Classification (NCBI taxonomy): domain Eukaryota; kingdom Metazoa; phylum Arthropoda; class Insecta; order Diptera; family Therevidae; genus Thereva; species Thereva nobilitata. The sequence continues at coordinate 80,981,302 of OY979697.1, forward strand.
ACCGGGAATTGTTTTCCACCATCGACCATGCGCTCTAGTGTCGCGAACGAAGTACGAAGGAAATGTTCGTTTGCTAACGTTCAGCAAAATCAAATTCTCTAGAAAAATCCTGTAGATTTAGCACTTCATAATATTAAACATTCATCATACTGTTAAGTTGATCGTGTGGACCGAAAGGCGAAAGGGTCAAATCTACATCCCACTAGTTTTTTTGGACTTGTTTCAAAGCAGCACGAAGTGCAAAGCAGGAGGGAAAGTGAGTCAGCGATACCATCTATGGGTGAAAACACAAAGAAAGCAGGTTGCCTCCTTTCCTATTGCCAGCGTCTAGCGGCGTCGATGGGCACTAAGAATATTCTTTGTGACGATCGGCGCCGCTAGACGCTGGCAATAGGAAAGCAGGCAACCTGCTTTCTTTGTGTTTTCACCCTATCGATTTATTAGTGATTAATGTTTCGTTTCAGTACCTGGGGCCGGATTCCGCAAGGAAATTTTATTTTGTATCGTCGTGCACACTCACGCTTGCGGAATCCGGCCCCTGGACTATATGTAAGTACCCTTTTAATGAGTTGACGGGTTCATTTTAAAATAAGCACACGAAACTTCATCCAAAACATGACTTAATTTTAAAATTAATCTATATTAAATCCAATTTAATAATAAACCGTTCACGTGCCAGCAAAATTTTCATACGTGCCATCTCTGGCACTCGTGCCATAGGTTCGCCACCAATGGTCTATGGAATGGGTTGCAGAATTCCCATCAATTGAATTTTAAGAGAAGTTTCATTACAAAACCTTTAATATTATGTGGTGCGCCATTTAGACCTGCGGTATTTCAACATTGAATAACTCTGAAATTTTTTAGCCAGTTTTGACAAATGAGCATGATTTATTTAGGATATATTTATCGTGGTTACATGAAGCGATCGAAAGCTCGTCTTGAAAGTAGTTTGAAATACGATCTATGTTTTCGGTTCTTCTCGATTAAGTTACTGATATGAAATTAAAGCCAAATAGGATTGAAACTGACAGATGACAAGTGCCAAGTTGGAATAATGGAATACAGTGAGGAAAATTATTTAATTTTGCAAGTTTTTTCTGCTTATTTCAATAATTTAATGTTAATTTTGAAAATACATAATCAGCATGTGAAAATAAGAAGAAGGAGACTTTTGAGAAATTTATCCAAAAAGTTGGAAATTAATAGTTTAAAATTTTTTAAAAGCATGGAAGCCATGCTTACTACATGCTTACTTCCTCCTAAGAGGAAGCCCAAGAGATTTTGGATGTTAAATAGAAGCAAGCATGCTGTTTCTTCATTTGTCCATATATTTTGTTTAGTCATGATTAAAAGCGCTTTTCACAACACAAAATACTTTTGTAAACAGAAAATAAACGCTCCAAACAAAAAAAACCAAGTAACACAAAAACCTCAAAATTAAATTTGATCTAATTTCAATTTGTGTTTACATGGACATTCTTGATTCAATTTCAATTCGATCAAGGAAATTTTTTGTATCGGATCGAGTCAATTCTATTTCAAATCGATCTGCGTTTACATAAGATCGAAATGTATTTCAAAATGTTTCAAATCAATTTCGAGTGTCATGTAACCAGGATAATTGTCTACCATTTATTTCACATCAGTTTTTGAATACAATAGCAGTTATTTCAGCTCTTACGTTAGCTTTAAGTTGGTCAATAATTGTCTTCGGTTTTCTGGTATAAACTACAGTGGGTACAGACCCGTACACAAAGAAATTCTTCACCAAACTACGAATTGTGTTGTCTGAATTTCTGCCATATTAATTCGCACAGTTTTCAAAATTGAACGATTGTTTTCAAAGTAAGCTATTTGCATTGACTCATAGCTAAAATGGTACTGAATGACGTTTCAGAATCGTGTAAATTTGTCGAAATCGGCTACAAAATGTCAAAGTTATTCAATGTTGAAATGCCGAAGGTCTAAATGGCGCACCCTGTTTTGAAATTTTATTTTTGAGCGACATTTTTCGCACCATATACGGGTGACACGGGTGAACCATGGCACGGTTCCACTGTCCACTGAGACAGCTCTGCACAATCTGGTGTTCAGGTTGGAATGCGCAGAACTTAAGAAAGGAGTTGCGCTGGCCGCCTTCCTCGATATCTTTGATGATGATGAGCTTTCGACAATACCTCCTTTCATATTATAGCTAGGGCTGTAAGTAGACGAAGTCTGTAGCCCTTTCTGGATCAACTTTATGCTGAGAATTCGCAAACTTATGTTCTCTTATCTTGATTGGAAAAGGATGTGCACGTAGAGGAGTCAAAAAGGAGGTGTCTGTACAAAACTTCTGTTTTCGTAGCAAAATTGAGAAAGTTTTTTTCGCAGCGGTTTCGGCGCTAACCTGCGCTGAAAAACAGTGATTTTTTGGTCCTTCTGTGAAAAAGTAAAAAAACGCCAAAAAATATACGAGTTATCAACAAAAACCCTTATAAGGACTATAGAGATACTTAATGGCCTTACTTTGTGGCCCAACGTTGCGCAGATGATGTTGTCATCGTGGTAACAGGTGAAACCGAAGGTTTCATGTCAAGGAGCCTGTTGCAGGTACTTGATTTGGTTTCCAGGTGATGCGCCAGAGTAGCATTAAATGTCAATCCCGATAAAACGATTCTGGTTCCGTTTACAAGAAGACGAGCATTGGATATACACCACCATCATTAGGTCCATGGTAACTTACTGTGCTTTGGTTTCGTGGTACAGAACGGCGCTTAAACGTTTCATAACTAATTTAAGGCCTCGTACCGTCTCGAAAAAAAAAATTTCCAAAAATTTTTTTTTTCATAAATGTCTTTATTTAGTCCTCAAGAATGTTTTTTTATTCTTTTTATTTTTACTTGTTATTAGTTATAGTAAATATTAACAAGATAATTTTATAACTTTTTAAGTTTTATATAAGAAAAAACTTATTTTGAAACTTTAAACTCATTTAACTCGAAACGTGATTTTTGAAATTGGCGGGCGTGATAACTCAAAATATAATCGCCGAATTTACCCTATATTTTTTGTTTGTGTTTTTCTAGCTATTTTTTAGGGAACATCGAGCCATTTTGCTGATAAAGTGTCTGCAAAAAAATTTACATCTTTCTTTAGACTGAAAAATGTACACTTTTTTCGGACTTTAACTTTAACTATCTGCCATTTTTTCAAAAAAAAATATTTTTTAAAAAACAACTCGTCATTCCCAAATTTCAAGTGTCTTATTTACAGTGAATTTTTTGTTTTTTTAGTTGCTCCAAAGTCGAGATATCACGCCCGCCAATTTTTTTATATTTTTTGCAGTGTTCCAGCATTTTATATGGGAGGCGGAAATGCTGCAATAAAAAAAATAAAAAAAATTTTTATTGTACAATTCATTAATCTTCTAAACAAATAAAAAAAGTTTTATCTCAATATCTGTTACCATTTGCTCATAATCCTTCTTTAAAAATCACCTAAAATACTCGCTCCGAGGCGGTACGAGGGCCTTAAGCAAAATTCAAAGAATGGCCTGCCTTTCTATCACCGAGGACATCTGCACTTCCCCGACGTCAGCGCTGGAGACTCTCCTCAATTTGAATGGCTGCCTGGGCGCTGATCTTGGACGAGGACATTCTATAATAATCAACATTATAGAAGAGATTCTGGAAGGAGGGATGCTATCGAATTGCATGATCTCAAAATTTGAGCAACTTGCGGGGGACATACAAGACAGACTAACCTGGCCTTTTCCTAATGTATCGCAGGGTGCACTAGTATGGTCCACGGGTGGCTCTAAAACTGAGACAGGTGTGGGCCCCGGAATCAGGTGTGAAAGCCCCCGTCCCGCAGTACCAAGTCTAAATTAGTTTGGGACTGCCAACGTGCTCTTGGTGAGCTGGACGTTCTCAATCAAATTACCCTGGTATTGGTCCCGGGTCACCTTGGCTTCAAAGGCAATGAAAAGCGGATGCCCTGGCTAAACAGGGCTCTTGTATTGCATTCATCGGTCCAGAGTTGGCTACTGGGCTTGCTGCAAAACGCCTATCGGACTTTCATGAAACATACTGAATACTAGAGCTCCGTGCCAGGACTGGCCAACTCTAAGCGGATCTTTCTTGTGCCGTCTCCTAATGGTGGGACCACAATACGCGGTCTTGGGTCGTACGCGCTTTTGCCTTTTTTTTCATATAGAGTTTTATGACCTTTTTACGACTTTTTTACGACTTTGTCCATGGTAAAGGTCGTGCGGCAAAACAACGCGGACAAAAGGCTGTGGTTAAAAAGGTACATTGTGCGTCCGCACACTATGAGCTTTTCAAAAGCGCGTACGCCGTTTCAAATGAGAATTGATTTTTTCTCACTCATGATTCAGAAAATTAAAAGATCACGCGCGCTTTTGGCTGGCCGTACGACCAAAAGCGCGTGGAATCTAAGTCCGCGTAGTGAGGACGGGCCTTATCGCGACCAAAGGAATTGTTGGGGCGCAGTAGAAATAATGTCACAATGATGTAGATGTAGATGTAGAAATAATGTCACAATGTTATATATATATCAATCGAAACATAATTTGAATACCAACAACTTTATAATTTGATTTTTTTCGATCCGAGCTCACGTTTTTTTGGTATTAGCAAAAAAGCGTTTTTTTCACTTTCCGGAATTTTATAGGTTAGGTTCGCCATTCCAAATTCCAAAAAAAAACGCTATCTTTTTTAGAATTTTTTTTCCTATATAACCATATTTTTTGTTTCCTGATGGCAATTATTACATGGATTTGTGTAGATTGATTGGACTAATAGTGATATAGTACCTACAATAGGCCACACGAATGGCCGTAGTACCTTTGTACCCAGTACCTCACAAAACAAAAAAAAAGCCATATATTTTTAAAGTGTTTGGTATTTTTCTAATATCGTCTGGTTTTACATATGTACATTGGTCTCCTAAAACTCAGAAGGCAAGAGTACCCTGGAGCTGCAATTCCTGCTTGATTTTTTTTGATTTATGAGACAAGCTTCACGTAGTATTAAGGTGTTTCTTCTTCTTCCTTGATATTAAAACTTGGGATGTTTGCAATTACGTTAGACGTCAAAACATGTTGACTACATCAAAGGTTTGATTATAAAAGTATGATTTTTATGGAAATTTCGCTATAGGTTTTAAGTAATAGTATATCAACTATTTCTTATGATTTTACAGACACTCTGAACCTCTGGAAATGTAATATAAAATTATCTGGTTTTACATTTTAATATTTTTTTGTTTGCACAACTCTTATTTGGATACTATTGAAAGTTTCCAGGCTGTGTCATTTATCAAGGGTCAGTTTTCTCAAAAATTACTCCGTATCCCGTGAATCCTTGGATCGAAGTATACCTTTGACACGGTATACCCGTCACACGGTTGACCCGGTGCGAATAGACACTTAGTTTATTTTTACCGAAAAGTCTTTGTGATTTTTACTGGTTTCCACATCGTGAGTTGCACTTTTTATTATATTGATTTTACTTCTTCATACAACCATTAATTACAGGAATGATATGGATAGTTTGGTCTATTAAAATACACACTATCTCTCGTTTTAGAATAAAATCTAGGAATATTAAGACTAAGGATGATGATTATATCAGAATTTTCAAGGCATCCCCACAACACACTCAGTTCTCAAAATTACATATATTACAAAAGTTATAAATGGTAAATATAGGAACAAACCTACATATTTGCAATTTAGCTATTAACTTTGCAAAGATAACCGAAGGACAAATTACTAACTTCATAACAGCCACTTAATATCTCAATCTGCATCTGATAGCGCTAATCATCACATGACAGATGAATCTGCTAACAATCAACGATAATGGGCAAAGTTATCAGTCAATGGAATCACATCGAATCCGCCCCAATCCTTGCCCCATTCCACACAACAAAATTAAAGGACATGTGGTCCTTGTCAATGTCTAACATTAATCGGCACCGAAATCAAGCGAGGGAAATCATGGCATGAACCATTTGTCAGCTTGTTCATTTGGATAATTGCACTGCAATCAAATAAATTAGCAGCAACTTGTAACAACCCGAACCAGCCAGGACAGGAGGTCCTGGTCCGCCTGTTTCAATAAACAGTCAAAATATCCCCACCCCCAACTTTGATGATATCGCCACTTGGGACAAGCCCGGCGACGCTATAAAAAAAACCAACTCGAAAAAAAATTCGCTCATAAAAATTCAAATGGCAGTTGACGCGAACAAGCGACGTTTCGCCTAAATTTCACCATTGTGACCACAAGACGACTGTAATTTTCAATTTAAATGCAAATATCAATTTGTCAAGTGAATTTCTAAGAAAAAAGGCGACTGTTGAAGAAAAAGAATCCTGCCAGGATACCCCGGCTCTCGCGCTCTCAGCCGGGAAACCCTAAGACGACGACGACGCGAAAGTGCAATTCCCACGTGACACCTAAGTGAATGGCGGAATTTTGTGTAAATTAGGGCCCAACTCATTTGGGGGCCATTCTCTAGAAATGAACCGAGTCAAAAAAAATAAACCGTAGGGCGGTTCATCCGTCACGAAGGATGCAATTCACCCTTACTGAAAATGGATTTGTGGTCCTTTTTCATGAGGTTTTTGCGGCTCCATGATGGATGGTCGAGAAAATATTGCCAAGCAAAAAAAATTTCACGCTACAAACTTCACGATATTTTTTTTTGTTTGGTTGCTTTTGTGGTGAATTTTACAGTTTTCATTCTGGGCTCTATTGAGGGCTTATATTAATTAGAATCGGGACAAATAAGCTCCCGGAAATGGCGGCAATCCTGGATAATTCGATTTACATTTTAAACAAGCCCACCCTCTCTCGGATGCCTAATTAATCACTTAATAGAATCAGCTCTAAGTGGAAATTTTTGTAGCGACTATTAATCTGCTTGGGAAGCTAATCAAAGCCTATAATTAATTTAGACGCAAGCTAAGTACATCGACGGTGGATTTACTTTTTTTCGTATTTTTTTCCAGCTTATTGCTTTAAATAATTCAATATTGGAAAGATGCGATGGAATATACAATTTTTGTTTTAGTTCTTGTGGAATTTTAACTTCATTTTGTTTTTCTTTAAGTGAATAGAAAGGAATATGGCTCTCCTGGTGGGTTGCAGAGTTTTACTGTAATATTAATTAAAATCCTTTCGAACTGAAGTAAAAGTTTTAAAATACATTTGAATAAAAAAAATCCCTCATTAGCATTTTCTTGCAGCATAAAACATTAAAGGCCGTAAACATCATCACACCTCTAACCGAGGCCCAAGGATTAGCCTCACCCGCAGTCGGCGATATCCCTAAAATGCTTAAACAACAAATCCTGTAAATATGAGAATTTTGAGATTTGGGAATAGTTTTCTTATATATTGAAAATGACTGGGATTTTGTATCGAGACTTTTTCCCAAGTTTTCGCATTTGGATCTCTTGCTTCTACTTCTATTTGAACGTAATACCATGTTCGCACTGAGCCGAAATTACGTGATTTCGGCTATTTTCGTGATTTCGCGCAAAATCACGAATCGTGTGATTTCCCATAGATTCTGGTGATTTCAAAATCATCTCAAATCTCGTAATTTTGGTAAAATTACGAACAAAATCATGTCAACGTCAATACTCAAACCCGAAAATCGAGTTCAGCTGAAATTGCTGAAAATGCTGAAATTGTCAGTTGGAGGTTTTAATAACTGATTTGACTTTGAATTTAAACTTCACATTCTTCAAAATGCAAAAACCCAGGAAATATAAAAGAAAGAAACCATGGGCTTTGCTAGAAAAGGCGCTAGTTAAAATTTGGGCTCAAAAAATTGAAGACTTTCGTGGTGCCAGAAAAAAAAACACCGAAACGAAATCATTTCAATTCAGTGCGAGCGGTTCTACATAATTTCGAAATCACTTTCCAAAATCACGTAATTTCGGCTCAGTGCGAATATGGTATAAAGCTCAATCTCAGTGCGGTGCGTTCCTATGAGCTGCATGCCGCATGGCAAAAGATTTTAATGTTCTCTGATTGGATAGGCGCAGAGTAAGTAAGAAATCTATGCCTCCACAATGTATATTTATATTTTGCAATCCCACCTCGCCTAATTTCAATTTGGAAATGCAACCGCAAAAGAAGTAAGAAATGTTTCTCCAGTATAAAATTTCATTCCTTCGAAAAATGTAAGAATAGTATATTCTGTAACAAGTTTGGAATGATGCATATTCCGCACAAGTGGAAGTTTGGCACACGAGCCGAAGGCGAGGGTGGCGGTCCACGAGTGCGGAATATGCCATTCAAAACGTGTTGCAGACTGATATTTTTCTACGCCTTTAATTAGTTTTTATTAATATTTTGTAAAGAAAAACGTACCTTCTGTAAAGCTAATGTCAAAAATATAATTTATAAGGCACAGCAAGATATTTTAACGCTAAATAACATATTAGTAGGGATAGGAGTGTTCATTCATGACAATTTTGTAATTTAATAATTCGTTAATAGATGGCCACCGCAAAATTTATTAAAAAAATGCTATTATTTTCTGCAATTTAATGCTAAATATTTCTAGCGGAACATCATTGATTGTTTATTATTGAAACAAACCTTTTCTTTCCTTAATTAATAAATCTTTTTTTTTCTTTAATTAATAAATCATATTCTTGGATTACGACGAACAGATGTCGCCAATAGTAGTCATTCCATAACAAGTGATGGAATGAATATTCCACACGGGTGTGGAATGCTGCTAATTCCGTAACTAAAAGTAATATCAGAATGTCTGTATTCTAACAGAGGCGTAGAAAAATGGCTTTCCATTCAGTTCGTATTTACAACCTCACCACGGCTCAGTTTAAATTGGATATTTTACTGTCGCAAAAGAAGTGAGAAATGCCTCTCCACTACGTAATTTACAATCACGCCCCGCTTCATTTATCTCAATACACGCTCATATACCAGTAGGACATTATTTTTGAACCAGGCCCGAGTAAATTTTGATTGAAACATAGTCCTCGGCCATCTGGTGGTTAACAGAAGGCTCGTTGCAGGACAGTACGGCCGTACAGGGGGCGATTGACGGTGAAACAACGGCCTTACAGTTCCAATAACGGCCATACGACGGTGGTACGGCGGCCGTATGGTTGCTATTACGGGTATACGACGGTGGTACAGTGGCAGCAACGTGGATATTCGCCCTCCTATAAGAAAATATATTTCACTGCAATTAAATGTTTGTTTTTTTTTCGGTTGTGTTTTTTTTTCAAGCCGTTAAATAACAAAATTTCCCACTAAAATATAAATCAACACGCACCACACACTTCACGTACAACAAACCGACGACTGGCGAGCTCGTTTCTCTTGTGCATCGATATCTTTAAGTAGGATAAATCCAAAGGACCATTGTACATAACGAAAATGATGAAGTTCCCATAAAACACATTCAACAATACATTTGGTGCAGATTTTTTTTTGGCTCAAATTTCCCGTCGAATGCCCGTTTCTACAGCTCAGTACTTGGCCTTTTAAATCTTTTGGTCAAATTTGGCCGTGGTAAGGCCGTATGTGGTCCCATTAAAAATGGTTAAAAACTCTACGGCCATCATATGCCCCTTAAAAAGCCAAGCGACCGGTGTTCGCCCTTTATAAGGCCGTTTTTTATTTTTACTCGGGATTTAAAAAAATTGAGGCCTCAGTACAATTTACATCGTGTATGGGACAAATGCACTGCCTCGTGTAATTTCGGCTCAACATTAATCCTTTCTCAGTAAAATTTCTTAAATACATAATTATTTTTGCCGGCCTTGTTAGCCTAGGAGCTAAGGCTAAGAGATTTGTGGTTCGATTCCGTTTTTTCATTGTTTTCCTTCTTTACAAACATTTCCTGCCTCGTGTCATCGCATCGAAGCATAATAAGCGAGGAAGTCATCTTCTATTTGATCATGAACCAGTACACCATTAGCCAAGATCAGCCGCTACAGATACACGAGATCTCTACATCTACTGGTACAGCAGCGACGACGGCAATAATTGCAACTAGAATTGTCAAGTAGGTAACATTGCGAGACGAACTGTGTTGAGATTCAGTCTACTTCTACTTATTTAAAATTGAGTAAGGGTTTCCACCAACTTTTGCAATTTCGCTTCTGATCTATTACAACAACAACAAATTGATCATGGAAGACTTATGGAAGAAAGCCCAGAAGCAGGACTGCTAACAGATGTCCGTGAAAATCATAAAGGTTAAGCCCCCTTCTGTGAACATACAAGAGAGTCATCCTAGTTGTTTCCGAAGGTACCATAGGGTGGGCCTGTATAGTAAACTGATGGCTCCAAGACCGGGCAGGTGTAGTGGGCGCTCGGATCTGGCGTGTCCTCAGTTTTAATAGAGATAGTCTTGGTCACCCTAACTACTATGTTTCAAGCAAACGTGTACGCTATATTGGCATGGACCTATGAAAAGTTAAGAGGGGAATACATTAACCTCCTTGATAGCCAATCTGTAATCAGATCACCCTTATCGAGTCATCAGAAGTTGGTGAGCAACGAACAGACGCACCAGACAAGGCTCAGGTACTATTTTAGTAAGTCCGGAAGAGGCTATTGGGGCACCTGCCTACCTATTTATGTCGAAGGTAACGAACGTCCACAGCTCGTTGGGTAAACTTCACGCGGTTTTTTCTTAGCTCCTTAGGAAAACTTCGCGGTCAGGAAATTTCTGGGTACCGTAGAAGGGATGTCAGGAGACTAGGTGAATTGATCACCAGACATTTTGCGTTAAATTACCGCGTATGTTTGATTGAAATGGTGGAAGCTCCCATCTGCAGGGTCTGCTTTCAGGTGACGTGTCTGTCCACGTTGTCTGTCACGAGGTGCAAGTTCACGTTGTTCGCCCGAGTAAAAGTATTTTTTTTTTGTTGAGATATTGGGTCCAAAAGTACCGCGGCTATTTGGTTAACCTATTATACTACACCCCTATACCTCATATTAATTGGCCATACCGCTGGAACTAGTTCAGCAGTCTGCCTAATGGCTTGTCGTTTTCACTTGCCTGTTCAAGCTCCGCGGGTTCCCGTCCGCAGTAGTGCTGCACACGAGACGAGACGAGACGAGATTTGGCCCAGTCTCGTCTCGGTCTCGAAAAAATGGGTATTTGCTCTTGAAAAGTCTCGAATTTCGCTGTCAATAATACAAATTGCTCAGTCTTCTGTATTTCGAGAAATATCAATATGTGCCATATTAATGAAATTGAATTAAATCTTCCTTATATTTCCATGCTAGTCACTTCCCAGACGTAGACACGTAAATCTGCCTTTTGCAGTGGCACCAGGGCGGGGTAGAGGGGATCAATGAATCGAAAGTTAATTATATAGGGTTGACGGCCAGGCCGATATTTTGCAGTGGTGGCACGAAAAATCTTAACCGACATTATCAAAGATGGCCAGAAATATATTTAGTATCATGGCAACTTCAGTAACCTGTAGAAAGGCTATTTTCAAGTGCAACTCTGATAATGTCGAGTAGAAGAGCCTCCTTGAAAGATGAAACTTTGCAATCGCAAGTTCTAATAAACTCATGGATGCGGTCACCTCTCCAAGAAAAAATATGTCAGTCGTTTCTATAAATTATATTATTGTGTATCATAGGACTAAAATATTTTTATAAAAACAAACAAATTTATGCATATTGATACATTGTCATGAATTTTTTGAGTGATTTGATACTACATTAACTCATATATATTCTCTGAATCTATTGTTTCTAATGTTTCCCGTCCTTATCAATCATGCCCTTAGTCCATTTAAAACTTATAATCTTAGCAATCAGAATTTTTTAAATTGATTATAAACAACTCAGGAGTTTATTCATTCTACTTACAGTAGCTCTGGAATTTCAAAATAACGATTTGATTTCGAGACCTCGAGATGTCTCGCGAGATCTCGAATGGTAGTCTCGGTCTCGTATCGATTTTTAATCTGGAGGTCTCGGCTCGATCTCGATTCGAAAAGACGAGACGATTTCGAGACAAGTCTCGTCTCGTGTGCAGCACTAGTCCGAAGTCCTGCCTTTGGCCTGTTCTCGGAAGGAGTTCACGAAAGCGGCCTCGGGTATGCTCCGTGGGCTCCCAATTCCACTCCGGTCTTCCTTGCCACTTTTAGTGAGACCAGAACCTTATGGCGGAACGACGGCGGTCTGGGGTCTGCTTGTTGTCCCAGTAGGAGGGTAATTGCGATTCCACTCTTATTTTTTAATTTATTAATTTATGATGATGGGAGTGTTCCCTCTAGATTATATGAGATCTGGTGCTGCCAATTTTCCTGTCTTTGGTCTGTAGGGAAGGAGTTCACGAAAGCGGGGCTCGGGTGTGCTCCGTGGGGCTCCCCAAATCCACTTCGGTGCTCCTTCCCTTGGCCCTCTCCAGGTAAATTGTTCCACAAAAGTCCCATGAGTAAGGTAGGAAAAATATGGTCCATCCTGACAGAGTCTCCATATCAGAGTAAGGCATTATACAGCTGGATGCGCCCGGTGCCCAGAGGAGATCGTTAAGTGACAGTGCAAAACCTACCCATTGCCATTCAGCCCTCGACACGATAACTTTACATCTTGGCTTGGTAGGCCCGATCATATTAGTCCATCCCTTTCAGGGCAGCTTCCAGTGGCCACCGCGAGGAGGTTATGATCGCACTTCCACCAATCCAAGATAGTTACGGTACGTGCGTATTTAAATATTTAAATACACTACATGTTGCTCCCGCTATCTCGTGGTGACTGACTGGTGAAGTAGTTTAGATGGTTCATTTTTTTAAAAGCATATACGCGCCGCAACTGTCACGCTTAGTGAACAAATGGGCCTGCATCAAGGGTATGTACGCTCTCGCTACAGGCATGAAAATCTAAAAATGAAACCACCAGAGGTATGCACGCCTTTGTTACAGATATGAATGCATTCGTAATCGGCCATTCCAAAAGCGAGTGTCATTTTCCCAAGCGGTCCCCCAACTAAGTGCTAAACACGTCCAATGATGCTTGACCTTGAGCGATAAATGCTTAGGCAGGCTGGTCTACTAAACGTCAAATGACTAAAGAAACTATCATATTAAAGTATAGATCTAAGTGAAAGTATTCGTTATTGGATCACCTAATGTGACTCAGTTCCACGAAAACCATGCAAATTGAGGAATGTGTTTTTTGGTATCAGTCATTGTACGAAAAATTGTTTGCGTGACAGAAAAAACTAAAGTTTGTGAGTGTTAGAATCCTTTTGCTATTATAAATTTACCTAATGCAAAAGAACATATAATTCAATTTCCCTTCATCGCATATTAGCTAAACTGAATTTTTGAAATGGTGCAAAATGTTCCCATTCCAAACTCCGCGTTTATCAGTCACTTAGCTTAGAATTTTTGGATGACAAGAAAATTAAATCCATAAAGTATGTCGGTGCGCTAGCAAAGCACTTTCCCGAGAAAATCACCCTCATAAACAGTTGAAAAGTGTAACGCTTCGTTTAGCGTCTGACATGCATGTAACACCCATCCTGGCAGGGCCCTGGATACATATATAGCGGATCCTTGGGAATTTAAGGTATGTTCCAGCATCCGCATACATCGAGACTAAAGTGTCAGAAATATTTTACACCGGATAACTTATGCTCTCATGTTAGGCAAGTCGGGAAAAAAAGGATGCGGAATCCTGTCGACTCTGCATCTCTCTCGCTTCTTAGTAAATTCGCAGAAGTCAGATCAAGATTTATTCCTTGCCTCGTAAATAATGCCAAAATAAGGGGCGCGCAGGAGTTTTCTAAGCTAGTCCCGGGTCCTGGTGTATCGGAGCTGGTGTTTGCCCTCGCAATTTGACTTGAAACAGGAAAAATCAGATTAGACTGAAAATTTATTGGGTGGCCAGGTTGGGACTTCCCGACATCCCGACGCTCAATCGGATAAAGTTACAAGGATAAGCTTACGGTGCCCGGATAGTTGGGGGTGGAGTATGGTAAGCAGAAATTGAACTACTCTCGATTTCTTGATTTATGTTAAGCGAATTTCACTCCGGGAAAATTTATGGAACAGTCACTTGAACTTGCAGATTATCTCGCTATTAGGGGATACCTTCATGGACATGTTGACCAAGTCGAGCGAGTCCTTTTTTTTATCTATTATTAAATAGGACTTACCTAAAAGAAACATTTTTAACCACCCCGAAAAATACACGGCAAAAATTGGTTAACTTTAAAAGGTAAAAAATTCCATTCTTAGGGGCACGATGCGATGCCATGGCTTTGAGCAACTTTGCTGCTTCGAACATTGTGAAAAGTTTTTTATCGGTTGAAATTCCTTTGTCTGATGGCGGAACAAGTCAGACACCCTGGGATGAGGATGTTGTTCGGCACGATACCAGAATCCTGGATCCAGGATATGTGAAACTGACAAAGAAAAGCATTTTAACGTGTTCCCTATCCCCATTAACGGATCAGAATGGCATTTTCCGCACAATTCGCTGCTAACTCTTTTATGAATTATGAAAGATGGAAAAAAAATTGGGGAAATGTATGCCATCGCAGTAGCATACTGTACTTCCGGGGAGGGGATGTTGTTGTTGAGGCCACTCTTTTTTTTGGTTGTGTTTCTTGTTTATGCAGACGCCGACAAGCTGCTTCAGCGGATGAATGAATAGGCGACTCGGATGCCTTTGTGCCGGTCTGAAGCAGAGACAACATCGACAAGGGAATGTTCTTTTGCTGAAGTGAAACAATGGACGGAATGAGATACTCGTCGGTTAGATACGGAAAAAAGTGTTGCCCTCTTTTAACAGGTATAAAACATTGTTCTATTGAAGAATGAAAAAAACGTAGCCAACAATCATCCGGACTGATGCTGTTATGAAATTGCGTATAATGTCCCTTGGTGGTATGGTTTGCGGGTTTTCAAAACGGAGTTGTTCAATAACCACAGGAATTAGAAATATTATGTTAGGGCCGGTAAAATCTTCTTCCCATAGTAGAACTGTTGCATTTGATTACCTTCAACCTAAACTTATAAGAGACCCTAAAATTTGTTTCATGTTTTAAATTTCAAGCTCATCCTACGGATGGCTAGACTTAAGGCCCAAACATATAGCAGAAACGAAAAGAAACCGAAACGATAACGAAATGAACTTGAAAATGATAGCGAATATATAAGTGCCTGAGCGAATCGGTTCTTGACATTTGTTGACAAGTTCTGCATTGAGTAGAAGAGTTTTTTATTTTCGGTAAATACACATATTATACACTTTATATAATTTATGGCGGATGTCGAGAAATCACAAGAGAAATCATAATTTAAATTTTTTCACCTCGTATTGACTGCATTCTTTTAAAAAAACTTCTTTTTCGTTCTTTCAACTACTTTAAATTCGAAAACAAACTGTCTGTCGAACTGTCAAAGTAACGGGCTGAATAGCTGAAACGAATACCGAAATGAAATAAATTTATATCATTCGTTCCGATTCGGTTCTGGACGTTTATATAACCGAGTTCATACATTTTCATACGATTTATTTCATTCTTTTCGTTTCGGTTCGTTTTCGTTTCTGCTATATGTTTGGGCCTTAATACTAAAGGCCGTGTTACAATGGGGACGCTGTTGCAGTGGTAGTCGCTGTTGCAATAGCTGTCAAAAATGAAAATGTATGAAACACAATGAAGACTGTTACAATTGGCAGCTTATAAGGTTGCTGTCGCGAACGCGTTGCTCAAAGTTGAGAATATTTCAACTTTTGGTGCGCGACAAGCTTTTATATTGTGTTGGTTCTATTAAAAAACAAAATGGTAAGCTAAGGAAACGTTTTCTTTTAATTTGTTTTGCATAAATATCGTTATATTAATGTTTCTAAAGTATATTTATTCAATTAATATATATTCAATGTGGAAATTTAAATGTCGAGCTCTTTATAGAAGACATTAAAAAACATAACATTTTAGATGACTTGGGGCATCCCAATTACAAATAGGTCAAGATTAAATTAAAAATCTGGGCAGAAATAGCTACCAAACATAAATTAACAGCTAATAGTTTGAAAATTTTAATTTTGAATGTATACAAATTTTTATTTTTAGTTGACAACTGCAAAAAAAAATGAAAGCAGCTGAGGGACTGCTATGCAAAAAGTTTGAAAGAATACCAAATGTGTTTTCTATCACCATACGGGCCCTTGACAGCCTGTAATTGAATACTTCGTTGTCAATGGAAATTAATTGTCCCGGGTATGGCCGCATCAAATTGCACCTTCGAGGAAATGCACTGTCACCCACAAAATAATGCTGGAATTCCTCCTGCATATTTGGTAATTTTGTAGGAGGCGGTAAGCTTAATTTGTTGGCAAGAAGTCTTTCCGAAATTAGAGGCGCTAAGCACACCACCATCACTCTGGCTGCCGATCAACAGCCGTAAATGTATATTTGGCATCGCATATTCCCAGTAATACAATTATATTGAATTTTTTGTAATTATAATATTTACTGCCCGAGTTAGGTGGAGCCTGAATTTGTACATGTTTGCCGTCCATGCACCCCACACAATTGGGCATTGGCCATTTATTATTAAATTCTGTTGCTGCTTGCATCCAGTTTGTTTCATTAAATTCTGGCATGTAAACAGGCGACAAAACTGCCCATAAAACCGCGCAGACTTCCAGTATGATTTTTCTTACTGTCGACAGGCCCATTTTAAAGGTCATGACAAGGTAGATTTTGGACACACCTTGTAAGAGATACAAAAAAAATACAGGAAGTTTTATTCACAAGCAGTTTTGTAAATTTGCAATATATATTATTAGGAATATTCCAATTCTACTTTACGTATTTTTACCAACTGTGTAGTAAATATAAATTATTTGTGGGATGTAAAAATACAATCAGTATTGGAGCTTTCTCTTCATAGTTTTGTAAATTTCCAAAACTTTTGTTGCAACTTTTTACCAGAGAGAGACGAAAAGGGAAAACCCCAAAGCTGAAGATTACGGCCCTGTGCCAATGTGCTTGGCCTTACCTGAAATATTTCCAAGCGCCAAATTGTAATCTTAGTTAATGCCCACTCCCTATACATAAAAAATTAGCATTTTGCTCACAATCCCTTGTTAAGCATGTACGTGAGGCAATGCCTATCAAAATTTCTTGGCTGTTACAAGAACTGCCCAGACCCTGAAAAAGTCAAAGGTCTGGCCTTAACTTAAAAGCAATTGGGTTTATATGCTAAGTATTCCATTGTTACATGTGAATTATATCCACGAGAGGGAAAATTTAGACCTTACATTCCAATAACCTATTTGTAATTTTACTGAAAATTTATGTTCTAAAATTACGCCTCTTTAGTAAAATTACAGTACAAATATAGTACAGATTTTTTCAGTACATAACATTGATAAATATATAAGAAATATTGTAATTTTCCTACATAAACGATTTAGAAAAATGCACAACATTGTGTAAAATATACGTCACATTCATGTAATCAACATTTACGTTATGCAGTATTGGAGATGTCCAATTTAATTTTGTGAAGTTACAATATTTATAGTAAAATTACAATAATTGTGTAGTAAATTAGTATTTCATATCGCGATTTGTAATTTTACTGTACATTTGCACTGTGAATTTACATATTTTTTTACAGTGTAGCTAGAAATATAAATAATTAAACAAGATACATTTTTACTGCATATGTTATTACATTAAAGTAAGCGCAAGCCTGCACTCTGCATTAACAGGTTCCCTAATGGATTTTTTGGACAGCTCCTCCTTGAGCAAACTAAAAAGCAGATCATACTGAGAACGATTCATTCTTGTTGCTTTTAAAAATGTCTCCGGAATATTGTTTCGAATAAATTTAAAAGTTCTTGCGTAAAATCCGGATATATTTCTGGTTCTGTAAAGAGGGCAAACCCACCATCTACGCTTCTTCTCCATTTCCTCAAAATAACCGTAGCAAATCATCAATAAATTAATTATAAACAGAACATTATTTACATTATTAGCACTATTCATTTTGGCAGTGTTTTTTAGTTTTAACTTTGTTATTTAATTAAAATTCGCACAAATTCCTGATTATGACACTTCACAGCAACAGCAATATTGTAACAGGCCAAGCAACCATCAATGCGACCAAATTTGACAGAGCAACTTGTTTTGCGTCTGCGACAGCGGCAGCGTTTACTTTGTAACACGGTCTTAAACCTTCCCGCAACAAAATCTCCCATTTTTCCAAAAATTAACAATGAAGAAGAATTTTGTTAAAAAATTTCATCCGAAAAGTATGCAAGAAAAAATGACCGGCACACAGAGATGCTACGCCGTTTATAGTTAGATTAGGAAAAGTCTGCAGTTCGCGTTATTTGTCACTTTTCAGAGTTTCACTATTGCTTGAACAGACTAGTCCTTGTTGCTTGTCGAAGCGGTCTGGCCTAAAAATATCGGGTACAGGTGATTCATGAGTACACTAGATCTTATTGCATTGTTTTTGTTATAAAATTGTTATTGATTTGAAGAGGTATTGTTGGGCGTTCGAAGAAGTAAGGCAAAATCTTCAACATTTAAGGTTCAATATTAACAAAAATTTGGACTGCCGTCGCATAACGTTGAAACAGGAACTGCTACTCGACTTTTTACAGAACAAAGGAGAATTAATGAATGATAAGCAAAAGTCATCGTTTTGTATGCCATGTTAAAAACCCTATTTTAGGTTATCGTACAAAAAACCTTTAAAAAAATTTAATCTCTCCCACTGCAGGACAAGACCGTAATCTTCTCTTCACATTCCTTAAACTAAGCCAGAAGGACAGTGACCCACAATGCCATTAATTCCGTTCAGCGAAATTTCCACTTGAACGACGAGGATTCGGGTTGGCCCACGTTGCAATGCACCAAACTTGCCCCCGGGGAAACTCTTCAACTGTAATTAACATGACCTCATCAAATCCTCAGCTTCTTATGCAGGATTCAAGAGATAGAATAGCGATCTAGAAACATTTCCTCCATGCCGGAGCAGCGAGCTATCTACCAAAAAGGAGCCATTTAAAACACGAAATACCGAATCCTGACGGGAGCCAATTTGTGAAAACCTCAACCTTTAGAGCGTGACACGAAAATTTAAAGCTGTTAAGTCTCGGAATTCATCATCATTTATCACCCAGCCACGGTGAGAGTTGAAAATCTAGATCCGCTGAGCGAGGAGGGTTGCCTTCCAGTGGCAGCTATCATCCCCCAAATCCGGGGGCAGCAAGGATACAAAAAAAGCGTCATTTATATTGAAAACGCAGAAATTGCTCAATCACCTCCAAATGTGATCCTATCTTCCGGGGCCAAATTGATTGCCGCAAATAAAAAATCTGTTGCGGCTCAAAACAAAGCGGAAAAGTTTAAGCCCGAAGATAAGGGTGGTCTTATCAGGGCGTACTTGCGTTTATTTATAAGTGTCTCAAGATGGTTCGGGGATCATGAGTGGTTTTATATTTTCCCTCAGAAGACGATAGCGCGCGGTGGTACTCCGAGGGCGGGGGGGGGGGGGGCGGGGGGCGACGAGGCACTTAAATATTTCATATCGCGAAGATATAAATGAGACTGCTGCAGGCTCTTCTCCTAACACGAAAGTCCCATCTAGGGCCGGATCCACCCTTGCGGGTGCTTTTAATGATAAAATGTTAATTTCATCGTTGGCGTGGGACTGATGTTTTGGAGGCATTTGAAATGGGTACCACGCTCATCTTTACTTCCTTTTATCCATTTTATCCAATTTTAAATATCGACCGGGCTTAACCCTTATGTTTGACAACCCTTCACAGAGTATCTGTCTATCCGTTTATCTGTGTATCCCGTCAAAGACAGGGGCTCTGGCTGTTTGATGACGTTCGCTTTCTTGAACTGAAATCTTTCCGACTGTTTGCATTTAGGGTTAATAAATAGCAAAGAGTCGACTATAGGCAGGCATGGGGGTGTTTGATAGATATAAATACATATAGAGAGAGATAGAGTATAGAGGAGGATGCGAGCTTATTCGCGTTCCTGCAGCCATCAATGGGAGAAAATGTGGTACGGTTACCGAAAATTTTCCGAGGGGGCATTTTGGGGGCAGTAGAAGGGCCCTGATTTTGTTTCTCTTTAGTTTAATTAAATTATCTTGCATAGAACAAAAGTTTTCGATGTTCTTCTCTCTGTTTTGCTGCGTTCAAAGTTGCTTTGGGCATGTTTGGTCTTCAGATTGAAAATATGCTGGTTCCATGAGAAGATAACAACTGAACAAGAGAATAGCCCCAAAGTGAATCTTAAATGTAGTTTAATAATACGAAAATAATTTTTTTTTGGCAATTAACGAATTGTTATTTAATTTTCATATTGGGTAAGACTGTTCTAAATGCTTTTTAAGCGTAAATTCTTCTTTCTATAATTTTGGTATCAAAATTTTATCACAAATATTTAATTTTGTGCTATTTTTAGATACTAGGAATAAAGATCGCGGAAGAATTTTCGAGGACTTGAAGAAAGGGATATAATGCCTTCTTGGCTCTGTATCCAGAATTTCATTTATGGCTCAAGTTCGAACTTTTATATTTCTGGCTATAGTTGTTATACTGGAAGAGGATGCTGTTATGTTAGTCCTGACTAGTTCTACAACTTTAGTTGATTTACTCAAAGTCTACTTCGTATCGACAAAATATAAAGTTGTATTCAAACTAGTCTAACCCTTATTCGTCGCGTCGCGACGTCGCGGAAGTTTTAAATGCAGACAATGCACAAAGAAATATCTCAAGATCATATGAGGCTATCAGTGCAAAAGTGGTGTAACCCCAGGCGATGTAAACCACCGGTGTAGTCAGCTTACACCCTTTTTTCTATATTACTTCGCTATATTTGTTCTGTCCAACAGTTATGTTATGTACAGTTATGTTTTTGGAAGGCAAAAAGTAGCTTACTCCACTATTGTATTGAAAGTTCATAATGTAAGGAATGTATATTACACCAAAACCGCAACCAGATTAAATTGTGGGTTACACCACTTTTGCGCTGATATCCTCATATATGAAAACATGTAATTATCATAAAAATTAATTAAATTAACAGTAATGCAAGTAATGCAAGTCATTAAATAGGCATTTAGCACACCTATTAATGACCTTGGCCGTAAAGCGGTCAAACGGGTTAATTTTCACACCAAAGTGCCGCAGTACCTACTGACACTACCAGTGATCAGTGTTGCCAGGTGTTTTTGACAATAATTCCCACGAAAATAGGAATTCCAAGGAGTTTTTCCCACAAGTTTTTCTATAAATTCCCTTAGGTTTTCCCACGGAGAACAAATTTGGAAATTTTAAAAAGGAGAAAAGCAAAACGAAAGATATTTTTTTCTCTTGCATGCTGATTCACCTGAATCGCTTGACATAGCTAATAAATTAACAGCTAAATTTAATATAATGATACAGAAAAAATAGTTTCTGCCTTATCTCAAATAACAGGAGAGAATGACTTACGTATATTCACTATTCACGTATATTCACTGCTACGCAAATTCACTACGCGTGTTTTGGAGGAAGAACCGCATTTACAAATTATTGACTGCCAAAGTCACGATACAAAAAGAATTGCGATAAAGCTTTATAGCCTAAGACATTAGACTGTTCGTTCCTGCGTACGTTCCTCACGAGCTGAACGTACGTAGGAACGAACAATCTAATCACCGTCAACCTGTGTTGCCAATTAAGTTATACTTTTGGCATAAATTTAATAAAAAATGATGTTGCACGACAGAATTCGTTGTTTTGTTTTACATTTTTTTAAATATTTAGATCTTGTAACTTTTCCCACGTGCGGCAAAATTTTAGAGGCTACAAAACTTAAAGAACCATTGAAATTTAAAAATCGATTTAACTTAGTTTTGCTGTTGTTTGCTGTTCTAGAGAAATATCCTTTTCTAGTCTAAAAAGAGTGAAAAGATATTTGTGTGCAAGTATAGGCCAAGACAATCTCAACTTGCATTATTGTCTATCGGAGCAAAATTGGTGCAAAAATTGATTATGAAGATATAATTGATGTTTTCGCCCAAGCTTAAGCAAGAAAAAAGTTTATTTGATATGTGATAAGTCCATGACACCAGAAAGTTTAAAAAAACTCCGGGAAAAAGCAATTTCAATGTTAACTTTCATAATAAATTCGGCGATTACATTATGGTATGTGGGTACCTAATGTTTGGAAAATAGTGGAATTTATTGATACCAAAACCAAATGGCCTACAAAACTGTCAAAACTTTTAGAAAAATTGCTATTCAAAAGAATAAGGCCTATAATTCCAAATAAAGACTCGAGTCCAAATAACCAATTTGGATTTAGCACAAATCACTAAACTATGGATCAGTTACATCGAATAACAGATAGCATCGAAAAAGTGCTAGAAGAGAAGAAGATATCCTCCGCAATATTCCTAGATGTAGCTCAACCATTTGATAAGGTATGGTATGAAATGAAGGCCTAATATATAAAATGAGTCAGGTGTTTTCCAGACAGTGTGTAAACATACTCTTATCGTATATAAAAAACAGACTATTTAGAATAAAACAAGACGATGAGTATTCCACACTAGAGAAATGAAAGCGGCTGGACTACAAGGTAGTAATATAGGGCCTATGCTATACTTGCTCTGCATTACTGATGTACCCCAAATGGAAAATACACTTGTAACTACATTTGCAGACCATACTGCGGTAATGGCAGTAGGATAGTATCAAATATTGATGAGGAGAGAAGAAAACTACCAAGCGTATGTGATAAATTAACTTGGAGACAAAAATTGAAAAATTAAGCTAAATGAGTTAAAATCAGTGCATGTTAACTTAATTAATAAACAATAAGAAATTTCACTAACTGTAAAATTAAAAGGGAAACATGGCCAAATATTTGGGAATTACACTAAATGTCAAGTTAAGGTGGAAAGATCCTGTCAAAAATAAAAAAAAAAAATTATTGTGTATTAAAGAGCACAAGGCAGAAGTGAAACTTCGCGTACATATTTATGTCTATATTTTCTTTATTATTGTATTTTTTTCATTTGCTCGTATCTTGTGTTATAATCTAAAAACTGAATGTAGCAGGGAATAGGAAGTAAGGACCATAATATTTTAACTCAATTGATGAATCATAGTATAAATAATACTTTGAAAGTAATGCAGTACAATGTATAAAATCAAAAACATTTCGCTACTTTTACAAAAACATTATCTTTAATAAACAATCTTAATTTTTTAAATAACCGACTCCTCATTTTTACTTTACCGATGCCATCTATGTACGAATTTAAATAAATTGTAAATATTTTCCTGCTCGTTTAGTAGAATTGTTTATATAGTATGGCATCACTTAATTACTATCATGGCTGTCGCTGTCAGTTACTTGGTTGAAGCAGTGTGGAAAGTTGCTCTTCTGACGGTGATCTTCGCGAAATTCATCGGTTTAAGTTATTAAAAACCAAAATGTTAAACGAAATAGAGCGGAAACTAAATTGCTAGTTTAGTTGTGCATTCATTGAATTGTGAAATTTGTTTTTGTTTTGTTGTGTGCTGCTCCTTTGGCGGTGATATTCGCGAAATTCATCAGCTTGGTTGTTTAAATCCAAAATGTTTAACGAAATACAGTGGAAACTAAATATTTAGTATGTATACTTGTGCATTCATTGAATTTGTGTTTTGTTCTATTTAATTTGTTTCAAGATTTTTGTTTTTTTCTCGTTATTTTGTAAGCGAGTGAGAAGGCAACTTCCGTTTCATACGGCAGTGCTTGTTTTCGTTGCCGATTCTGAATTGTGACAGTTGTAAATGAGTGAGAAGGCAACTTCCGTTTCGTACAACTGTCCTTGTTTTCGTTTCTGTTTTCTGAATTCACTCGTACTTGCTCGAATCACTTTAAAATCCCCGGAACGAGAGCAAGGAAGTTTCACTTCAAAAATGTACTAGTGATAAAATATAGGGATATGTTTTGGCTCTTAGCTAAACAATCTAAATTGCCAATACAGAATAAGATTCTTTTGTAAAATCAAATTATCAAGCGATAAGGTTGTACGGCGTACAAATATGGTGATGTGGCAAAAAGGCCTATTTACAAAAAATTCAAACCTTCCAAAACGAAGTCTTGAGGAGCACGTTAAGTGCTCGTGGTAGGTGGCAATAACGACTTGCATAGAAGTCTAAACATCCTTCCAATTATAGATGAAGTAAAAAGGTACGCCTAAAGGTCATTTTACATCCCAAATGCAAAGTGGAAAGGCAGCTCTGGAGCTCTTTTATCCATCGTATGTTTCGCACTCTGTTGCACGAAAGTTTCAACTTTGCGTTTGGGATGTAAATGGGCCTTTAATCTCGACTCCTAGATCATATTAAGGTTGTAGCCCGCTAGCTGATATATTCTCCTAGTTCCGATAGGAGGCTGGAAAGAATAAAGTCTAATAATAAAGAGTGACATTTCTGCAGAACTTCTACCGAAGGCGAAGAGCTCTAAAGTTTCGCAGATCAAAGTTAGCATTAAATTAATGGTTGGTGCTTCTGACGAGTTTTAGGGTGAGTTGCTCCAAATCCTTGATTAACGTAATTGTTAAAATAGCCTTTGACAACAAGGTTGTTAAAGTTCCGGTTTGTACAAATGAGTTGCACCACACTATCGTTTGTTAAAGCTATCGTTAAAAGCTTTGTCGTAAAATATCCCTAAATTTCCTCTGGCAAAAAAAGGAATTTTCTTCACACACAAATTTATAGCACTTAATTCTTATCAAAAATTTTAAAAATACAAAGTTTATTAATAAATAACATAAAACTACACAACACCTTGTCTTAAAAAGCAAATTAATTGAAAATTTTATGACACAAAATAAATTTGACAACATTCAAAAGTTAACAATAATAATAACACTAACCAGCCGACTTTGCTTGGTTAAAGTTAACGTTAAAATGTTACGTCATGTTAACAATGATTAAACGGGCAACTCTCTTTTTGTCTAACCAGAGATTTGACAGCCGATATAGCTTTTGTTACCGTTAAAGTTAGTTGGTGCCACTCACCCTTAATCATTTAAAACAAGGTTGGCGTTTTAGTGGATTCAAGTCTCACACTCCTGTCCCAAGGCAAACAAAAAATATGTGATAAGTCTTAAAGAATTTATTTATTGTTTAATTTTTAGAATTTAATATTTATTATATCTAAATTAATAAAGCTTATAATAAAGTATTTTCAATATTCGTAAATTAGAGATTTTACTATAATACTACAAAGCGGAAAAAGCGCCACGTCGCGTCGTCGGACGCTGCCTAGAGCGCAGTCGAACTTAAATCCGCCATTGGACATTACCCGATTACCTCTAAAAAACAATTCCTGCACTAATAACAAATTGAACTTCTCCATGAAATAATTGCTTTGATTTTCCATTTTTCCACATCTATTAACTGAATCGAATCGTCCTTCCCACGTTTGCATTGCTACTTTACGGGATGCTTTATGGTATCCGATCCAAACCCAATATGGGTATGTAAAGATTTTGGATCTTGTCAAAAGAATCAGAGAGATTACGATGCCTATGGAAAGGATTCTGAAAATGACGTTAGCCGAGAGGTTTCGTAGAATCAAAAAAAAAAGATGTTTCGGTTGAGTTTTGCGCCAACTTATCCTCTTTAATCTACTATTGAAATATTTATTGTTAAAGACCACCTTTAAACGAATTTCATTTCTGCAGATATAAACTCTGTGGTCACTTTCAACGACCATGAATTTTATGAACATTATGTACAGTCATTAAAATGTTAATAAAATTAAACGTTACTCAAAACAATCAATAAAAATGACAAATGACACTCAAATCCATCAAAATCAACCTCTTCAATACATTTCACAAAAAAGTATGAATTTGTTTCTAGATGACTGCATCAATGCCATCAATTTTGATGACATCTTCAAAGGACTCCTTGAAACGTGACTACTTTGAAAATTGTTTAATAAATTACAGAAACACACAAAATAAACTGACGACATCCTTAAAAGACGCTCAATACCAAACCATACTGACGAAATATTATTTTTCTTTTTTGGTTCAACGTTGGCAGATATCAATCAAGGAAAAGACAGGAAAAAAAATATGAAAGTATATGTATAAGGACTTGAATGAAGTCTGGAGAATATTTCGAAAAAGGACCTCTCATCTACAGAAGCAATAATTTCAGAGACTTTTTCGGTATAATTTAGTAAAAACCCGTCACCGGAAATATATGCGCTGCTGTACGAAAACGGAATATTTCCTTCATGACATGTTTTAATGCGGAGAGTTTTTCACTATAGAAATTGGTACGTTTAGCGTACCTTCATCTCTCATGATATGCCGACGGGTTCTAATCGCATCAGGGCAGATGAGATACTGAAGATGACAGGTAATTTCGCATACAGAGAAAATTTGTGTCTGGCCTGATATGAAACGTTAATCACCTACGTGAATGGAGTTTGGATAAAAAAAAACAACAACAAGCAACAATACCTCGGCAAACGGTTGGTTGCGTTGCGATATGGAATTTAATTTTGATTCTTGTTATTAAAAAAAAATTAATTCACACCTTTAAAAAGTCAACTGCGACGACATTGAAATGCCTTTAGATCCCATAAAGCAACCCTTAAAACTGTGGGACCTATCCAATCTATGTATATGCATACCCTCGAACTGGCAAAGCTATTTAGATTGTCTGTCGTCATATCGCAGAGTATGTGTTCATATATGTTTTAATGTAATGAGCTTCGAAAATTTTCATATAAAACTAGGAAAGCATCCCTCTATGCGATGAAAACCCCTTGAAGGAACGTCTAGGGATATCCTCTATCCTCTCTCTCGATGTATGCGTACATTACAAAATTGGCTGGGAAAAGGATCCAAACTGGAAGTCCCTTAGAACTAGCTGCAAATGAGCAACAATAACCCAAAGGAAATTAAAGAGCACAACATCCGAATATGCTTTTATGTGCCAGGAATGTATGCTGGGACCTAATTTGGACGTGTAGACACTGTCAACACTTGTACTGGCAACTCTTCAAAAGCATACTATATGCTACCGAAAGGAAATTAAAATATTTCTTTTGTCTGGGGTAAAATTTTAGCCTTTTTGTTGCCCGGCTACTAAGATTTTCGCCATGCCAACCATGGAGTAGGAGTAATCACGTGTAAATGAATAGTGGTGGCATATATAAATGTTTTATGGGAGAATTTATGGGCAGGAGGGTAGTTTAGTTGATGGTGCTGGTCTAAGCTGGGGGAGGCGGATTTTGTATATTAATGGAATCAAAATCGGACACATTTGGTCAACTTTTAATTTGGCTTAAGATATCCTCTAAAAACGTTGAGCGGTTTTGTAATATTTTTTCTCAAACACCCAACAGACCATTTTAGTGTATAGATGTTTTCAAACTCCGTGACACAAAAAATTTGAACAGTTCTGCGCACCTCGTTGCCAAATTTTATAAATTTTGTTCTATCATCTCCCCTCTTTTCATTTAAAAGGCAACAAACGCAGAAAAAACTCAACAAAATTATTTGGGAAGGGATGCGCGCATGCCGAATGAATAAAGTTAAGTTATCTTTATGTGTATTGAGCAGAGCTTTTAAATACATGTAAAAACCCTGCTCAACCAAGTAAATCTATCCATCATAATAAGCATAATTTTATTATAACTATGAGAAATATTTCTCATCCCTAAATTTATAATAATTAAAAAAAAATGCTGAAAAATACTTTTTTAAATTCATGAGCATTTTCATTCATAAATTGTGAACTCTCCGCAGCCGCAAGCAACGTAACCTCCCCTGGCAGAAGCGCGCATGCGACTGGCCGAAAACGTCAACAATCCTAGTATCAAAGTATTAAAAACCCAAATTGCGTATTTTTTAATAGAAATTGCTACAAATTATTTCTGTAGCAAATATGTAAAATACAAAAACCTGAAAATTAAAAAATATATAAAAAAGGACGCTTTTCATTCATAATTTGTAAAATTAGCAATACGCAGTCGCGATTGATTAAATGACAGTAAAGGTCAAAACAGAATTGCGACTGCGACGGCGGACGGCGAAGTCGCTCGTTTAGCCCAAATGTAAAACAACGTTGTATAACAAAATTACAACTGCAGCGGCACTGCGCCGCAAAGTCGAAATCGGCGTACAAAACATAATTTTTTTCAAACACAATTTTTGGATATGCAAAACGTCACGTCTCAATAAAAGTTGCGGTTGCAATTTCGGTATACATTAGCTGCTCCGTCCAAATATGACATAAATCGCAGTTGCAGTCGGCCGTCGCAGTCACAATTCTGTTTTGAGCTTAAGTGATTTGATAAGGAGGAGGAGGAGTCAATTCTCGCTCACTTTTTACAATATACAATGGTTCACAAAATTATAAGAAAAATAAAAATTCAATTTTAATTAGAAAAGGGTTTCCTTTTAGTCCAGTCAAATTAGGGTTTCACGTCGGAATGAGAGGTAATAAGCTGAAAATTTGTATGAACCTTTGTTTTGGCATTATAAATTATGTGTCAAAAGTCTCATAAAATCTCGTGTCCGCGTCTTGAGATATTAGAGGTCAAAGCTCACCAAAATCAGTTTTTCGGAAATATCTCGTAAATTATCGCCTTTAAATAAATTTTGGTTAAATAAAATTTGTTCATTAGATAAATCTGCATAAAAGTGTCCTATACCGGATTAACGTAGAACCAATAGTTTTCAAGATAAAGGGCTGAGAAGTCTTGGCATCGTGCTGCATTAGTTTCCGCGCCACCTCTGAGGTAGAATGCAAGGGGCGTTTTTTACATGGTGTTCCCATGGAATACAAGTTATGATAAAAATTTTTGATTATTATTATTGAAAGTCCATAAAGCCAACTGACCGGCTACTCAAGTTTCGGAGGTTCAAAGGTACATGCATCAAGTAAATGCAGAAAAGTGGGATTGCCATGTTTCGTAGCGTATGGCTCTTGTCGAGGCCAGTCGTGTCTAAATTCGATGTCCTAGGATACAACCATTAAACCTGAGTTGAAAGATTATAACGCCGACCACATTTCGTTATTTTCCTCTGAGATGAGTGCTGATGAAGATGACAATATGCAAGAAGTGGAAATAGAAGAGATAGAGAGATAATCAAGAAATTTTATTATAACTTGTAACCCATGGATTAGGCCTACTAGAACACCATGTAAAAAACGTCCCTTGAATTCTACCTCAGAGGTGGTGTGGAACGAATGCAGCACGATACCAAGACTTCTCAGCCCTTTATCTCGAAAACTATTGGTTCTACGTAAATTCGGTATAGGACACTTTTATGCAGATTTATCTAATGAACAAACTTTACTTAACCAAAATTTACGTAAAGCCGATAATTTACGACATATTTCCAAAAAACTGATTTTGGTGACCTTTGACCTCTAATATCTCAAGACGCGGACACGAGATTTTATGAGACTTTTGACACATAATTTATAATGCCAAAACAAAGATTCATACAAATTTTCAGCTTATTACCTCTCATTCCGTGGTTGACCCCTTTTTTTGCCTTATTTGACTGGACTATTTCGAATAAATTATGTTTAAAATAGTTTCTTCGTATTTTTATTTTACTTACGGTTAAGAAATATTTATCTTCGATCTTCAAATTTCTATCAATTATTCAAATTGGAAAATATAAATTTCGTTTTTCTTTTGAGATTTTTTAAGCCACTGTGGTATGTACAGAAGCTCTAATGAAAAGACAGAGTCGTCGTAATATTTGCAACAAGTTGTCAGAAAGTATATGGGAATTGCTGACAATTCTTTCCCGTGCGCCTTTGGCTTCCTATTTTGGAGCTTAATTTCTCAATAGAGAGGAAGAAAAATTATCTCCAGCTTTTAAACATTTTTAAGAGCTTTTTACCCCAACATGCGTCAAATGTCACGGCATTTGAAAACATCTATACATTAAATCTAGAGTCTTGGATTGTGGCTGGGCAGTTAAGGAAAAACTGTGTTAAAGAACTAAGTAGGTAGGTAGGTAAGGACCAAGATCAGCTTCCGAGTACCAAGGACGGCGGCACAATTGGTACTGAAAAGCCCTTAGGAAAGTTATGCTGGGAATGACTTTAGATTCAGTCTGACACATTCTAGGACCGAATCAAATTTACCATTTTGTCCTTCGAAACCTCTTCCAATTCCTTTAAGAAAAAGTTACCAAAATATACGGTATCCGATCTTACTCCCGGGACACAGTGAGGCCGACAACGACAATTCTCGTATAAATTTTTGTTGTTTTCACGTAGAAGTTGTCGTAGTCGGAATCATTGTGTTCTGGGGGTTAGTCAGAGCCAGAAAACTGCAAAGTAAACGCACGATTGCTTCTTGATTGGCTGGTTCCTGCCAGTTACAGCAGTGGGTGTTGTATGGAATTTTCAACTATGCCAAATGCTGTCACTGTAAACTCAAGTGTTTAGTTTCTAAACTCTTAAAGCGTTCAAATCGTTGTATTCGAATTTTAAACACTTAGCGGCGTTTAATGAGTAAACACTTAAGTGTTTAATTAGTAAACGTTTGTAGCGTGTTTTTGGTTATGAATAATAAAAATTTTGTTGATAGAACTATTAATCAACATTATATAAAAACATAATAATATCATTGCAAAAAGTGAAAAAAAAACAAAAAAAATCCAACCGCGAGTGCCGGCTACTCGAAGCGGTCCCCCGACTAAGTACAAATCACTCCCCATATTGCTTGACTTCCGTGATAGAACGAGATGCGCTTTACCAAGTCCGTCGCAACTACAGGCCTGGAAGCAGCCGGGCCACTAAACTAACATAGCTGAAGTCGGGCCAAAGATCTTCTGACAGTTGTGGAATTAACATGGCCGAAGCCGTACGAAGCAATTTTGTAACTTTGCTTTTGCACTGAAAAGTGGTAAAATATTGTATATTATCACTTTTTGGTGCACATGGATTATCAGTGATTAGTGCTTTAGTGATTTAATAAAAAAAATTAAAAAGAAGTGAGTGGTTAAGTGTATTTTAAGAGTGTTAATTGAATAGGTGACCATTTTTGTTTTCATTCGCGGTGGTTTTTTCGTGTTAATTTAGGGAAAAAATGTTGAATTTGTGTAGTAATATAATAAAAAGTGCTTTTTAAGTGATTAAAGACTATTATAGAATATTTTTTAAAAACATAAGTGTAGAAAAATGTGAAGGAAAAGTGAAAAGGTTATTGTTATTCATGTTGTGTGGTAGTACTTGCACTTATGTTTTTAATAACTCTTCTCTAATTTTTAACTACTTTAAATTCACTTTTAATTCCATTACTACCCAAATTCAACATTTTTTCCCTAAATTAACACGAAAAAACCACCGCGAATGTAAACAAAAATGGTCACCTAATCAATTAACACTCGTAAAATACACTTGAAAACACATTTTTTTTTAATTTATGGACTCAGATCACTAAATAATTTATCACTGATAATCCGTGTGCAGTAAAAAGTGATAAAATACAATATTGCAAAAACAAAATTAAAACATTGCTTCGTACCGCTTCGGCCATGTTAATTCAACACCTGTCAGACGATTTTGGCCCGGCACAGA
The DNA here is from genome assembly GCA_963855945.1 of Thereva nobilitata. NCBI lineage: Eukaryota > Metazoa > Arthropoda > Insecta > Diptera > Therevidae > Thereva > Thereva nobilitata. Next base: position 81,012,945 of record OY979697.1, read on the forward strand.
CACAACCAAAAAGTCTGCTTCCAGGCCTGTAGTTACGATAGCCTTGGCTTTACTGAAAATGTTAAATGGTACCCTTGGCCAGGGCCACCCTAACCACAGGGCTAAATGGGCTGTACCCCAGGGGCGCAATCCTTTTCGGGGCGGACATTTTTGTTGGTCTTATATTTTTTTTGTTATTTTTAGTTATGTTATTTTTATTTAAAATATTTTCATTACAGAAATAATCAAATAACATTTTATAAAGATTGGTTATTCGTTATGGGAATTGGTTATGAAAATTTTAAAGATGCTTTGGATAGAATTTACGAATATAACTTTCAAAAGCCTGTAACAAAAGTTGAAGCTGAGGGGTTGTAGAATGAGTTCAAATCACTGGAAACTGCTATTATGGTAGAATTTTGGAGCGAAATATTAGAAATCATAGATAAAACTAATATGTCACTTCAAGAAGTTGCTACTACAACCAGGCCCGCCACAATGAGGCGAATTGCCCGAGCCCCAGGTCATAGGCCCCAAAAATGGTTTGCAAGCCAAAAAGTGGACCTAGCTGCACTTAGTAACTTAAGATCTATTCGGAAATCAAGAAGCGACCGCTTTTTTTAGTAAAAGATTTTAGCCCCAGGCCCCGAAAGGCTATGTGGTGGGCCCGACTGTAACTGAAAGCATTATTGAATTATCCGAAAATCTGTACACCCGAAACGATATACAAAATAATTTAACCTTTACAAATCTGAAGGTACAAAATTGTCTGGATGTGATGAGTACAAACGAATACGCAAAGGAAAAAAATAGGACGAAAATTCGTCGAAAGAAGTTAAATTTGATGCCAATAACGAATTCTGCATAAATACATATAATACTTTTGACACACTATACCTTCATTATGATGGTAACTTTCATTTCGATACTAAAGGAAGTGACGGTATGACACATTACACTTTACTTTCATTTGCATTTAACATGTCAAGTGAGATATTATATTCTGCGTGTTTTTTTGCTTTATGTATTTTTAAGTTGTTTTAATTTGTAATATAGTAAAAGTATAAAAAGTAGTAAAGGAAATATCCTTAAAAAGTGCTGCATAACTAACTTCAAATGAAATTATTTTATTTTAAAATGTATTGACTAGTTTCTGCAAAATTTACTAGTGTTTTTACTATTTACTGCAAAATGTGGAAAGGTTTTCGAAAAAATGACAAGAAGGGTATTTTGTAGGCAATAATGTTTTGTATAAGTAGATGAAAAACAAATTTTGCAAAATTCAATTGTTGAGTGATTTTTTGGGCGAATAGTAATTTTTGGAATCTTTGACCTTGAATAACTGAGTTTTAGAAAAAATGACCCTTTTTTGTAGGCAATAACGTTTCGTATTGACTGATCAAAATAAAATTTCGAAAATGTTTTTCCTCGTTTTTTTGGCCAAAAAGTGATTTTTGATTAATTTGACCTTGAATAACTTTAAAAGGGTTAATCGGGTCAACATTTTTGTAAGAACTAAAGTTGTAGATAATTTCATTGTCAACATTTTGGGCCCACGCACGGGGTTGTACGACCTATAGAAACTGAGATACAAGGAAAACGCGATATCTCCGGCGGCCATGTTTTTTTTGTGATTCCGAAATTGTTTTCTTAAAAAGTTCCAAAGGAGCTGTGGACCAATTTTCAGCCATTTTGGAATTTTGTCCGTTATCGTGCAGTTTTTTTTGCTGTGCGTCCCGTGTTGTTTTTTTTAAATTTTGTATGAATATTTTGTTTTTATTTAGTGTAAATTGACTTTTTCTTGTTCTGAGGCTTTTGTCTAACTTTTCCGGCCACCCCACTCCCCTCAGACATCCCGTGTATTTTCTTACCGAGAGCGCGCATTATTTTTAGTAGCCCACGGGCCCCGAATATCTTAGGACGGCCCTGCCCTTGGCGGGCATTAGCATAATTGCGTGAAATATGGATCGCTCATATTTTTTCTCGTCTTATCACTGCGAATCTCAGCTTTTGAAAGTGTTTTATTTCAAAACGCTTAAAACGTTTTATTTTGACGTCACCCATTTGATTAACATTGTAGACATTTTTTAAACGCTTAAGTGTTTTAAAAGTGTCGACAATGTTAATCAAATGGGTGACGTCAAAATAAAACGTTTTAAGCGTTTTGAAATAAAACACTTCTAAAACCTCAGATTTGCAGTAATACTGATAATTTTAAATTCGTAATATTTAAGCAGCTTTATGGTTTTATTTTCATATTAAAATAAAAAAAAATATAGTTTAAAAAAACTAAAAAATACGCTTTTATGTTAAAATGAACTAAAAATTAAAAAATAATTTTGAATGTAAAGTTTTTATAGCTCCAGCCAGTATATGGAAACAACCTACCTTTCGAAATGTAAAACAGCGTGGGACTCTTAACCTATATTCTTATTTTATTAATACCGGAACTTTTCGCTAGCGCCCCACGCTTTTTTTACATTTCGAAAGGTAGGTTGTTTCCATATACTGGCTGGAGCAATAAAAACTTTACATTCAAAATTATTTTTTAATTTTTAGTTCATTTTAACATAAAAGCGTATTTTTTAGTTTTTTTAAACTATATTTTTTTTTATTTTCTACTTTTTAGTCTATCATATATCTTCCGCCATTTTGTTGTGGCCGCCATAATAGATTTAAAATTACGTCACACAGCTTACTGTTATGTATTCGTCATATACTTTCATTTGATACCCGTACCAGGGCGCTGTAAAGAAAAAGGTAAGCCGCTATTTTGTGTTGGCCGCCATTTTGAAAATGGAGTGTAGCCATACAGCTAATTGTATTCTACTTGTCATACCCTTGTAACCCTTGTTGGGGGAAGACATTTGCAAAAATTTTTACAAAAAAGTCAGATTGCATTCTCCCGCGAACTATATATATGTGCAAAATTTGAAAGTGTGTTAAAATCAAGTTACAATCCATGTTTACATACAGGCCCGGTCCGAGCCATTTATTCGACCGAAGCGGTACGTGGTGCTGGCGCCCTCCACCCCCCCCCCCAACAGATACACGGGCCACCATATGTGCTAACACAAAGGCAGGCTGCGCGGAGAAACTAAATGCATGGGGAATTCTCCCGCAGGCCGATGCCGTCACTGCCGCCGCGCCAATCTGTTTGCACCTTAAGGCCCCCATTCACAACAGACTGCCTGCAGGCCGTAGCCTTTTAGGCCAGGTCGGCAGTACCGCTGATGAAGGCCATACATTACTCTAGTATGACTGAGGGATGAGGACTTGAGGCATACGTCTGTCAGGCCGTGAACTGCAGATGACCTCATGATTCCCTACATACACACAGGCGAAGACGACAGTATAGCGTATCAGATTGTTAAATGAAGTGCAAAAAGTTCATGGCTTCAACGAAAATTTCAGACTGAATAGAAGTTCAGATCTTCAGGCACGGACTGACGATAAATACCCGATAAATGGACTATATAGACCCCATCCAGTTGACGGTGTAGGTGAATGAATGTGTGGTTATACTTGGCTTCAAGGCGAGAAACCTTCGGCAATGGCCTGCCGGCGCCCTGTATATGAATGGGGGCCTTTAGAAATCGCCTAATGGAAATATAATATTCCTCTCGTGATTTTTTTAATGCTATTCCTAAACATTCGCTTTCGCATTCCGAACATTCGCATTCGCGAATGTGAAAAATATGACATTCGTAACATCGCTAATTTAGAGAATCTTCCTGTTAGAGAATTTCTATAGCTAGTGTTGCCAATCCAACAAGCCGCTCTTGAGAAAAGGACGATCTTAAATAATTTTTCACGATTTTTATTTTTGAAAAACTTCTCTCTCCACTAGCAACTGTCACTGGCGGCGTTAGTAATTATCCTTAAAGCTACGAAGATATTTGGGAAAATATCAATGAAGCGATTTCGAGTTATAAAATCAAGACTTAATTCAGGACAGAGGTAACATCGGTGCCAAAATAATAATTTCCTGCAGGAGTTTATCTCCATTGATGTCGCATTGGTCCTCATCGGTCAGAACTGACTCAAGTTCTTTGCATTGGTTTTCAAGAACGTTCTATTTCCAATTTTTCGAGTTATTTGATGCCATACAAAAAATTGATATAAGTATATTCTATGACTTTCCATCAACTGAAACCTCTCCAATTAATTGCTGCGTGTAGGACTAGCTAAAAATAATTAATTTTGAACGAGCTGTGGGAGTTTTTAGACTTTGCGCTCCTACTTACGGAATTATGATTGGTTCAACACAAGGAAAACGTCCTTCAGCTTCATCCTGGCGCCCCTTTGCCGATGGCGTCCCAAGCGGCCGCATGGTTTGCTTGTGCCTTGGGCCGGCCCTGTTTACATACAACATACACATGGAGGTGAAGCTAATATAAAGCATATAAAAAGATCATATAGAAATTATGAGCAGGATCAATAGTTTTTGAGATGTTAAGTCGGTAGTGTATGAACTACAGAATGCATACTTTTCCACACCACCTTCGAGGTAGAATGCAAGGCGCGTTTTTTTAATGGCCGCCATTTTGAATTTGGAATGACGCCACGCAGCACAGTATTCTACTTGTCATATCCTTTCATTTGATACCCATACCGAGTGGGTTGTAAAGAAAAAGGTAGTCCGCCATTTTGTGTTGGCCGCCATTTTGAATTTGGAATGACGCCACGCAGCAAAGTATTGTACTTGTCATATCCTTTCATTTGATACCCATATCGATTGGGTTGTAAAGAAAAGGGTAGTCCGCCATTTTGTGTTGGCCGCCATTTTGAATTTGGAATGACGCGAATTGTACTCTATTTGTCATACCCTTTCATTTGATACCCATGTCGGGGGTCGGGGAGCACGATTGCAAAATTCGGCCACCATCTTGGAACCGCCATCTTGATTTTTTTACAAAATGGTCAGATTGCATTGTCACGCCAGCTTTACATATGGGCAAAATTTGAAGTTGATCGGTTATATGGAAGTGGGTCAAAATCAAGTTGCAAGATTTGTCTACATACATACATACACACATACATACATACATACATACATACATACGGCTGAAGCTAATATAAAGCGGTAACATACATACATACATACATACATACATACATACATACATACATACATAGATACATACATACATACAGGTGAAGCTAATATAAAGCGTATAAAAACACCTGTCTACAATCAGAATGGATCTAGAAAGAAGAATCACTTTTGAAGACGGTGCCAGGTTGAGTTTCATTGCACTCTTTCTTGCTTCGAAAATTGGTTTCATTTCTTTGTTAGCCTTATTCACTTAATACATCGCCCCGAAAACAGGTATTAGCAGCACCGTCTTCAAAAGTGATTCTTCTTTCTAGATCCATTCTGATTGGATTAGTATTGCAAAGAACTACCAACAATTATTTCATCCTTTTTTGTGGATCACGATATTGGTTTTTTTTTTGAAGTTGGTTTTTAAAAATTTATTTTATTTCGTACTTTTTAGTCCGTTCATTTTTTTCGGGGGCGATTTAAAAAAAAATCATTTATTACGATAAGTATGACACGCCGCCGTCGATAAAAATCAAGGCAGTAGCTAAATAATTTTCGCAGTAATGTATTTACATATTTTCGGAGTAATTTAAAAAAACTTATTTAATATGAAACAAAATTCCCCGAAGGAAAATAGATAACAATATTTATTGTGAGAATATAAAGTCGATTGAAAAAAAAATGCAACATTCCGAAGAATCGAACCCGGAACCCGCGGACGGGAGGTAGTTACTTAACTCGCTGCGCTACGAGAGAGTGTTACTATGCGCTGGCTAAATATGTAAATAAGTCCTTTCAGAAATTCAGTTAAATAGTTTTCCAATTCAAAGGAATACTCTTACAGCCTACATGAGTATGCATGAAATTTCTCACCGAAGAGTTTGTAATAATTCTTTACAACATTAATCCAATCAGAATGAATTTAGAAAAAGAGAAAAAAAGAAAAAAAGTCGCACTGCCCGACCCGGGGCTTGAACCCGCAATAATTAGTTCGGTAGACTTTTACGTAGGCGCTACGCCAAGTCCCGCTCAAGTATTTGGTGACAATAAAGAATTTTGTGATACCTTTGAAAGTAATTCTATCTGTTCAAGGTGTACTAATTTTACCAGTTTTTTAAGCCTACCTTCGAACTCCTTTATCAGAATTTAAAAAAAATTGCATGGGACCACCGTGGAAAACTACCCTTTCAAGCAAAAAAAGAAAAAAGCAAAAAAGTTATTGCGTTACAAAATTATGCGCGAACAGGACCAAAAAAACATACCTACGCGTCGAATTGATAACCCCCTCTTTTTTGAAGTCGGTTAAAAAGACCGTGAAAAGTTGGTGACAAAATATTGAACGCATTGACAAAAATTGCATTTGTTATCTAAACTTTGAAATTCCCGCCACTTTATGCCATTAAGTCCAAAATGAAAAAGGTTTTTTTTTCAAAATGTAGATCTCGACGTCAGCTTTCTAATGCAAAAGAATAATTTTGAATGTACTTTTGGTTACTTTTTTTACATTTGTTTTTTACTCAAATAACAACAATTGCATTCTTTTGGCCAGTCTGAAAAAAAAAACAATTGAACACTTTTTTCAGATATGGTAGAGGATTTTGGGACCTTTAATTTAAAAAAGGAGAGTTCATTTTTGTTAACGTGAACTCGATGATATTTAACTTTTTGTATTTTGGCCAATTCTTAATTAACAAATGCATATTTTGAGATATATTTTGGACTGTATCATTTTAAAACCTATTCATTTCTTGTCATAAGTTTTATAGAAACTTACTTTCAAGCATTATAGTGTAAGTATTGTTAATTGAGTGATTTGTTTTTTGTTTTTTCATAAAGCTTAGTTGGAAAATGCAATAACTTCCTTGTTTTTTAAAATTCGATATGATAATAAAAATTTCCCGATAAAATTAAATGTTTTTATTTTTTTTATATCTGAAAAAAGTACCTCTAAATAGATCACATAGTATATTTCATTTTTAGAGAGACACACACCACCCCTAAACACTTTACAGTTTAAAGAAATAACGGTAGAGCATTTAGTTCCGCATAAGTGTTTTATCATAACTAAGTGTTTACCTTCCCAAGTGTTTAATTGGCGAATAAGTGTTTTAGTTTTAAACACTTGTGCTTAGGTTAGAATTGTTTGGTAAACATCATAAGCGTTTAATTTCTGTTAAACGCTTTGCGTGTTTAAGAATAAAACTCTTTAGCGTTTAGATTTTGTGCATTAACCGCTTCTGCTGTTTTAAAAGTAAACAATTCCCACCATGAAAACGCTTTATCGTTTAGAAATAAAACAATCTAGTGTGCTGCACCTGCTAAACACTTGGATTTGCAGTGGTCGGATCGCCAAATTTTCTGGTATGATCGAAACAATTCTGGCTCTATGCAATCTGGGAATCGCAACATCAGGAGTTCGGGTGATCTCAGCTTGTTATAGTCAGGCCAAGTCTTTCTAGTGTCAGCTCAAGACTTTCAACTCCTTCACGTAGATTTCGCAATTGACAGGAATTGCATAATAGTATCCTTCTTCGCTACGCATAGTGGCTTCTGTACATTTTCTCGCCGGCATCGGTAGGCTACGATTAAATCGCCAGACTACCATCGCAGGGTCCGTGGTTACGTTGCAGCAATTATACGCAGGTGCCGAAAGTGTCAATTATGAAAACACTTAAACTGATTCTAGTTGGGTTGATTAAATTTTCGCTCGAGTTCCAGGCCCTGAATAAATCCGATGAAATGGAGTAGCCATTCTGACTGGCAAACACTGGCAATTTTACTTCATAAATATTTCCAAAAAAAAATTAATTAAGCATACGAAAACAAAAAAATTCTCATTGCCGACAAAAAGAGCGCAAAACAACAGCACCTCAAAAAACCAGCATCCAAAATGGAAAGTAGAAAAAAAAAGTGAAACGTAAATCACATTAAGGATTCCATTTTTCAATTATGTGCGGAAATCAACAAACATTCAGCAGCAGCTTTTCCTGACATCATGCAAATTTCTCAGGAACATTAGCATCCTTGCCCCCTCCGCCCGCCCCGTGGAGTCCTCGGCAACCACTACCTTGTCTTGTTTTTACCAGCTTCCAACTGACTTTCTACTCGCAAGTGGTTTATCGTCACGGCGAAATACACAAAAACACTTTACACCAGGATATTGTCGTAGAAGGGTGCAGGATTCCAAATTAATCCGCATTTGCGGTAAATGGCGGTCCTTCTGCGACAGTATGTGGCGGAGGTAGCTCACTCCGTTATGCCATGGAGGTCTCTACCGGAGGAATAGAGGGAGGCACTTCTTCGTGCAGATGGAATCTTCAATTATTTTAATTACGTTTCTGTCTACTATTGATTTTGAAGAATGGAACAGGGCCATGTTCACAGCTCATTGTAGATGCTGAGGTGGATGCTTCTGTATTATTCAAAAATACCAGCAATAGTGGGTGGCTAAGTGAGCTGCCATCGGAGCACCGAGTCCATTCCCATAAATACATACATGTCCTAAATCACTCAGAATTCACTTTCATAAATTTCTCTTAAGGAAAAGAAATCTGACAATGAACAGTAAAATGGGCTCAATGGACTATGTCCAACTTTGGGGAGTTATTTTTTCCGCTTTGGATTGAATTTTATGCAAATTCCATAGTTATAACACATATTCAGCCTCTGCGGCCTCAATAAATCTATGGCAGCCACCGCCGCCCCCAGCCAAGGGATCTATTCTATTTCGTGAATATATGCAAATTCAATTTCTTATGGCTCCAAGAAATATTTGAACTCATATCGGTCTAGTGTATGCCCACAAAACTCAAATAAAGTCGCCATAAATTCTCAATAAGAATCAATCACGTCGATTCAAAGGAGCCATCTATATTCATGCTGCCAACGCCAGTCGGTCTCCCACGACCACTCATCTATGGGTATGGCATCCGTTTCGTTCTCTGTGCGGCCGCAGGGCAAAAAGGACGAAAACCTTCTTTCCATTCAGGACCTTTTTGGTATTCACTTCTTGCATGGCTGGCGTCTTGTTTACTTTACTACAAGTGTATCGGGAAATATTTGGCCAATTGATAAGATATGGGAGTGAGTTGGTATTTTTTTCGATATGATTTTTTTTCGGTTATGTGTTTTAGCAAAATAAGGACATTTTTTTTATACAAATATGTTACAAATCTTAGGGCTTTTGCTTATGGTAGTTGCGTCCTATGGGCGAAGTTCATAAACTGATGGTTGTTACCCTAATTTTGATACAACGATAAAGTGCATTAAAAAATATTCGTTTATCATTGAACCAATTAAGGATAGAACAAATAAATCTGAAATAAGTCCTTTCAATGACAGCCTTTTTCTTCTAAAGTGTCAAAACATCCATATAGTTATGGTTTAACATTATAGCGCTTTAAGTCAAAAGATCCTAGTTTCACACAAGCCAGTATTTTGGAAAAGCACACGCTGCACGGATTTTTTAAAAACCACATCTTTAGTAGTGTAAGGCCTTTGATAAACTCAGGCGCGGATCTAGAATTTTGTTTTGCGGCCGGGGTCACGGAATTAAAAGTGGCGGAAAAAATGTCTACCCCTAAAAAAACAAATTAACAAAAGGAACAAAACTGACCGAATTTTTTGGTGGATTAAAAAAAAGTGCACTACGAAAACGTGCCCTAATGTGTTTTTGATGAAGACGTGAGTGCGGCTAACTTTAGAGTTTGCACACCAAAACATAAAGAAAAAGCATTGGCGCAACAACTAAAATTTTTTAGGGGGGGCAAACAAAAATTTAGATCTCAAGTGAGTTTGAACATGGGCAAAAGTCGTGATACTGATTTTCAAAAATATTAGAAAAGAATTGCCAAACTTATCGCAATTACCACCGGATCGCAATTCGTACAACACAGCTGTCAAAAAACAAACTACGTTACTACGAAACTACGAAATAAAATTGAGTGGATTTTCAGCTGCTTAGTTGCGAAGGAGCTTCCAAGTGTATGTAAATGAACTACGTACTATAAGCTACGATACGAAGACTATGAACAAAGTTAAATGTGACATGAATATCCCTAGTATTTAATGCCCCAGTAAAAATAAAATTCTTCGCCCGAAAAACTCCTGAGTAAAAATTTTACTTTTCCAAAAGCCCACTACAAACGAATTCAGTAGACCGGTTCTCGTTCGATTGCGCAAGTCAAGCAGCATTGGACATGGTTAGAACTCTGTTGGGGGACCGCTTGGTAAAACGAAACTCGCGGTTGGAATTGTCACATTTATATCTGTTACAGGAACGGGCATACCTCTATAGCGGACGCATTTTTAGATTTTCGTGCCTGTAGCGGGAGCGTGTGGCAGGCGCTTCTGTTCGCTATCCGTGCTAGTTGCGGGCGTTTATGCTTTTAAAAAAATTAATCAACTAAATAATCAACTAACGGATTGTGGGTAAAGGTAATCTTTGACTCTCCTCTAGAAGTTATCATAAACATTGGAGTTCAAAGAGTCTACGGATTTTACAACATTTGCTTGTACGATATAAAATAAAAAGTTTCGCGTACAAAAGTTTCGAGCAATCTCAACAAAACGAATTTAGTAAATTCGTAAATCAATAAATAAATTAAAATTATAATTATAAATTTTTGTACAATTCTTGTTCAAAAAAATTATTCAAAACATTTTTCGATTATTGTAATCTCCAATAATTTTTTATTCGCTAGTGGGTGTCTACACTCATATGTGTTCGAAAAACTTTCATTTAATATTGGGTCTACTTAATAGAGGAACGGTCTGGGCTCCATATATGAGGGGGGTAAGGACTCCCTGCCCCCCCCCCCCTTGCTCCCTTGAGAAAGACACCTTGAAGGTCGTTTTTTTAATTTGGAAAAAAGTTGGGTCGGTTTTGGCTGTTTGGTTATTTTTGGTTTTGTTTTTTTAGTTGGGTCAATTTTGTTTTTTAAACAGCGTGCGCTTTTGGGCGGGGTCATGACCCCCGTGACCCACCCCTTGAATCCGCGCCTGGATAAACTAAACACCATAGGAAGAACCGTACTTTCTCAATCGGTTTACATAAGTGGAATTACCGGACTATTGTATAAGATCAGTGCTGCATTATCATGCTAGAGGTACTACTCGTTTCCGCAGTCATCCAATGATCCAGGAAAAAATTCTCGGGACCCTTAAGTTGACTCAGGCCTCATAATTTTATCTCCCTGGCTTGAAGTCTCCAGGTTCTTATTCCTAGTGTTCGTAGACCTTCTTCTACCCTATCTGCATATCAGCCGCTACGAGACCAGTAATGTCATCGATTGTGAGCTCGGGTGTGAACTTTATTCGAGACAAGAGCCTGTATGGTAAGCTTTTTTAGCAGACCAGATCAGATAGACCAGACTAACCGGATAGACCCGATAGGCCAGCAGACCAACCTACTTGTCTAGCTGTGTAACTGCCTGCCTGTATAGCTGTCCACCTGAGGGACCTATTCTGCTGGGTTTATCTGGTCAGTCAGGTCTATCTGATGTGAAAAAAGCTCACCATACAGGTTCTTGTCTCAAATAAACCTCACACTCGAGCCCACAACCGATGTCGTCAATGGTTTCGTAGCGCTGTTGTTATACTGTTCATCTGGGCTTTAGTTAATAATAATTTTTGTCATGCTATCATCAATGCTACTTTGAACAGGATTGCCCTTCGAATTCTGTAAATTTTTCTAGTTTTTATGAAATTTGGATCTTTATACAACTGATACAGTTCATGATTGTATCTAATAGGTCTCCCAATAGCCGCTTCTGGATCAACGATGTTGTGCCAGAGTCCCGTTTGGTTATAGTGTTTCATTTCTTTGGATGCCCTGATGATCCTAGGCCCAAACAAATGTGGCCTGATAGAAAAACCCCAGCTCTCATTTGGAAACATTTTGGTGGAGCTGAAACACTTATGGTTTTTGTTGGTTTAAGGCAAAAAAGATATTTTGCTCGAAAATTGAATGAATCCATTGAATAACTACACCAATTTTTCACTTAGTGTCTTCAGCTACCAAACTTCACATAATTGGTCCATGAGTTTGAACTCAATTCAAAACATCCCTCATTATCGCTAAAATCCACGGATATCATTAAATCGCTCAAATAAATTCAGGTAAAACAACTCATTTAAGAATTTATCTCATTACGGATCAAGTAATTTGCACGACAGGCTGAGCATATTCAAAAGGGCATCATCCCTGGAGCTGGATTTTTTCCCTACAGATGATTCTCTCCTTCCGGTGAGTATTATAAATTTTGTTTTTTTTTTCGAGGGATGTTTGTATGCCCTCACCTCACTCCGTGTGTGTGCGAGTGTTTTTTCCCCAAATCCGCCACAATTTCACGCATACGTGACAAAATTCAATTTGATGCCAGCCCCAATTTATGATGAGCCACGGGAAGGGCTTATTTTAGGTAGCGGAAATTTTATTAAATCTGTCAGGTTGCTGCCGGTTTGGTGAATTTGAAAAGTATTTGGGAAAAAGCGAATTGATATTCAAATGAGATCAGTGGCACTTAACAGGGAATGTATGTATATGTATATGTGCACTATGCGAATGGGGGTTAACATTGGGGGTTTGCATATGCGTTTAAAAGTATTTGCGATGGATGTGAAAATGCTTGTTTAATTATTATAAAAGATTTATGGTTTGTGGATGAGGTGAAATGTTAATCTTTTTTTCCCTCGTTAATTTCGTTAATAATTACTGCTTCTTTTTAATGGTATATTACCACTGGTGTAATTTTATATTAACAAGATCCTTATACTTTTTCCTATAACTGAGGTATCGGCACCAAGTCTCCAGGACTTTCGCTCACTGAGCGCAAGTTGTAACTGTATGGTTGTAGGTAGGTTTTTCTGGCCATTTTATTGTGTAGTGCAGCTGTGTTGATTCGAGCCTGATTCGCAGATACAAAAATTTTCTGAGCTATAATGCGTTCTCGGAGCACCATACCAACAAGGTGGTGATCCGAGTCGAAGTTTGTAACCTCGGTACTTTCGTACCGTCATCATACCGTGAGTCTATCAACACATGGTATATTTGGTTGCGAGTGGCTCCATCAGGAGATATCCAGGTTTGTGGGTATTGGATATCTTACCCCGCAAATCTTGTGCGTGGAACGACCAAGTTCTTATTGTACGTTCACACCAATAAGTGCCACGCTAAGCGCCTAGTGGCTAGCTAGGTAGCAGGATGAATTATACAAGCGAACGAACGTTCGTGTTAGCACTGCGTTGTTCATACCGACCAAGCTGTTGCATATTTTTTATGCAACAGTACACTTTTTATGCAACTCTTCACAATCACAATACTTTTCAAAACATGGGATAAATAAAACATTTATCTTTGCTTATTATCAATTATGATAATTTTCAATAATATTTTTATTGGATAACTATTAACATTAACACGTATTTATATAAGTATTTTATTTTGCTAACCGCTTTTGCTGTTTTTTTTTGTTTAATTTAATTTCACCCGCCACCGCCACGGTGCCGAAGGAACCGCCACGGTGCCGCTATCACACTTGCCAACCGCTGGCTTTTACTTTTTTAACCTTTGTACAGATGTCCACTCGGGACCGAAGTTTAAATCAGACTCTTCGTATCTTTTCAAAAATTATTTCATTACCCTCAAGAAGTGCCCAGGTAATTGTTTAGTTGCAATTTTACATGCAAAAATTTGCTGGATTGCACTTTTGGATTCCCACATTTTGGTTGCAAATGTTAAAATGTTTTCGAAAATTATCTCGCTGACGAAAAAGCTCAAGTTGCTTTTGTCCTCGTCGTTTCCCGTGAAGGGAAGTATTCTATTACAACTTGGATTTGTCATGAGATAATTTTTGTAAAATTTTCCGTTTAGGACTTTTTGTTTTTTTTTTGAAAATATTGAATTTAAGAAGTTTTCCGTTAAGGATTTTCCAATTTGTGAGAAATTTGGGAATGCCAAGTTTTTATATATAACAAGCGAACAGGCGTGTTCGTTTTTTCCTAGGATACATTCAGGCATAAAAATATAATTGATGAAACGACGACGACCAACTGCAGCATTTTTTAACATCCTCGCCAAGCAGGTATCCTCTGGTGTGAACAGTAGTATATCTAAACATAGCACCTATCATACCAAGCCACCTATCCTGCCACCATTGGTGTGAGCGTACACTTAGTTGCTGCCGTCTCTATAATTCCCTGTCTATTGCAATTAGCGTTCTTATGTAAACTTTGGGTGCCGACATACTGACTGCATACATACGGGCTCCCGACCTACTTCGTGTTAATAGTTTCAGAAATTTTTTTGGCTATCATACAGGGGTGGCTTATCTTTTTGGAAGCACGGGCATAATTAAAAATTTTCATGTACCTACATACGTTGCGGGAGATGCGTCTGCTCACTGCAAATCTCAGCTTTTCAAAGTGTTTTATTTCAAAACGCTTAAAACGATTTATTTTGATGTCACCCATTTGATTTACATTGTAGACTCTTTTTAAACGCTTAAAAGTTTTAAAAGTGTAGACAATGTTAATCAAATGGGTGACGTCAAAATAAAACATTTTAAGCGTTTTGAAATAAAACATTTTGAAAAGCTCAGATTTGCAGTGCTATGTCTGTTTCTTTACTCTACACGGGATTCTGCTTTATTTTTCTGTAAAGTTGAATAGTGGGGATAAAAATAGCAAAGTAAAAAAACGCTTCCGTGCAAATCAAGTAGAACATACCCTAAAAATCATTTGTGTCTTCAAAATAATGAACTAGAATTTTAGTAAGGCACCAAATGAAGAAATTATTTTCAGTACGTCGTAATCGTTTTGGTTTAAGGCGGAAACATACTATTAAAACGCGACCCAATGCAACGTGTCGGCATCCGACGTGGACCGTGCACATTACCAACACGCGATGCCACGACATACTAGCATAATTTCTGAAGGAAAAGCTGACAGGAATGGAAGCGTACGGTGGTGTTACGGATTTAAGAAGTAACAAGTCAGATGAAGATTTTGAAGAAGATTTGATGAAATTCTCGATTGACTGACGCGTGGCGGCGGGTGTTTCCTAGAAACACACTGCGTGGGCCGCGTCGGGTCAGGTGTTGACCACCACCACCGCCAACACGCCAATCTGGATCTATGGGATCGGGTGGCGTCAGCGAGCGTCGCGTCGTATCGGGTGTTTCTAATTTGATTCTGGTCTGAACAAATATATGGAAAATGTACGATTTGATTGGACTTAACACGCGTCACATCACATCGGATCGCGTCGCGTTTTAATAGTGTGTTTCCGCCTTTAACATGATAAGTGACACGTTCCAGTTGCTTTTGACATTTTAAATTAGCACTACAGTCTCGCCGGGAATCTAGATCTCCCCATCGAGGCTAACCAGGTGGCCCTGGCGGAATTCGACATCCACAATGACGGCCGGCGTGGCGTAGCACCCCAGGGAGGACTCCTTTCGCCGCTACTATTTTCATCTATAAAAAAATCCCTGATTTCAGTCTACCTACAAATATGGGCGTGTACCTGTACCTGCGTGAGCCTATTCCGAACAGCTAAGTACTTGGGCTTTCTTTTGGACTCAAAGTTGCAGACTGTGATTGTAGACTCAACATCGAAGAAAGGGCATAGAACGCCAATATAGCTTTCTATGCCAGTCGGCAGACCTTCGGCAAGAGATGAGACTTGAAGCCAGACATGTGTCGCAGGCTCTACATGGCGGTGATTAGACTAGTGCTGACATAGGACTCTCGTGTTCCGCTCTTGCAAAAGAATAAACAAATCCACACTAGGCTAAGTCAAAGAATGTCATGTCTCGGAGTTATTGGGTTCTGTGTCACCAGGTGATGAATGTGCTTCTCGACCTTTAGTATGAAATGGTCCAGATCTCCACCAGAAAAGGATGGGACATTTTCTAGCCTAACAAGAGCTATAACGTGGTTCTATAGATAGATGGCTCCAAATCAGAGGATGTTGGTGTATTAAATGTTGTTTTCTCCCCCTTATAAGCCTCCAAAAATACAACCGAACATTTTCTTTGCAGTTGTCTGGATCTTGCTTGGATCAAAGCCTGTGCATTTAGAAACATTTTCTTACAGAACTTGGGGAAGATTTCGAAGTTTAAAGTGAGAGATATGATCCGATATCTGATTATGACAGGTTGGATTTAAAGTCACTCCAAGCAGACTGATATGCGCTTATGTAAAGGCGTTTTACGAATACGGCTACAAAACTTTGCTCTATCAGCGCTAATTATGTCTACGTACTTGGTTCCCTGTAATTTTTCTTTTATCGTGTTCTACATCTTATTCAAATCAGTTTACATCTCCAGATCGCTTGTTATCTCCTCCAACTCCTTAATTTTTTATGTGCGACTTCATCTGACTGTTGTTGTATGTTGTATGTCTATGTCTTGTGTCACTTTGGAAATAAATTAAAAAAATAATTTGAATTTATCGGGAATGGTGTCGTGGGCGCATAATAAATCACTTATAGACCGGGAGCTGAGCGGCCAAAAAATGCAACTGTTTTAGAAAAGCTGAAATTCTGGTATTATGTAGTAATAAGGGTGTAGAGCAATAGCCCGCCATCAGTCAGCTGGTTTCCCTAACATTTGGGGTCTGCGTGGCTTCAAAGTTGTCAAAGAAGCAAGAATGTTTTATAATATCAGAAAATTGGTTTGTGAATACTAAAATAACTGAAAAACGATGTGGATATGGTCAGTCTTCAAACGCGCCCCTGACGAGCTGCCGACGCGCGCCGTTACAAAATTTGAAGACTGACCATATCCACATCGTTTTTCAGTTATTTTAGTATTCACAAACCAATTTTCTGATATTATAAAACATTCTTGCTTCTTTGACAACTTTGAACCCACGCTGACCCCAAATGTTAGGGAAACCAGCTGACTGATGGCGGGCTATTGCTCTACACCCTTATTACTACATAATACCAGAATTTCAGCTTTTCTAAAACAGTAGCATTTTTTGGCCGCTCAGCTCCCCGACTATTACGGGAGCACTTGTAGCCCCGCGGGCGCGAGTTTGGCCACCCCTGGTACATTTGGTTGCGAGTGTCTCCATCAGGAGATATCCAGGTTGGTGGGTTTTGTATATCATACCCCCGCTTTTTACCATCGAAATTAGTATACTCATAAATGACAATTGCGTAATATTGCGAAATCCATTCGTTACTCGTTTTTACTATATAGTAGGTGTGTTCCAAAATTCGAGAAAAGTTCTCCCAAGCAGTTGGGTTCTACTCGTTCCTACTTCTCAGCAAAGGCATAAGTAGCTACGAGTAGAAGCCAACTGCTTGCGACACAGCTTAATATAAATTTGTACATACTCGTAAATGGGTATTGCGTAATATTGAGAAATCCAATTACTCATATTTACTATAAAAATTAGCATATTCTCGAAAATGACTACAGCGTAATATTGAGAAATCCATTTGTTACTCTTTTACCGGCTGAAAATTCCGACCAAAAATTCTTCTTTAAATTCAGCACTTGCCTAGCTCATTTCCAGAAACTCCACTTGTAATTCAATACCATTCAAAAAGTTATTAAATAAATGCGGAAACCCACAATAAATAATAATTCCTCTGCGGACATTCTGCAAGAACCAAAAAAAAAAGAAAAGAACAAACTCGGCTCAAGCATTGACATTCCCGTAATTACTCAACTCTGGTGTATAAAATCCCTATTAAAAAGCCATCATCAGGAGCAAGGCTTTAGCAAAGGAGCAAGGATAATTTCCTTTGATATTGCGTGCTGCCATAAAAATTTCATTGAAACAAATAAAATTCGGATTTTACGATTAGTGTCCTGAATTTTCGGAATATGTGAATTTAAGGGCAAAAGCAAGTTGTTGAGCATATAGCATTTGGCTTGTACACGCAAAAAAAAGGGGACAAAAATTCAGGGACTTAAAGGAAATTTATAGCCGCAGGATGTTCCCATAAATATTTGCGGCTCGTCTTTTTGGTGATAGTAGTAGAGAGGAGACTTTTCTTTAAGTGATACAAAAATATTTATGACTGCTGTGGGATTTATATCTTTCTGAATATCTTGAATATCTGCATTTTCGTTATGATATGTACCCATGTGAATCGTTCTTAGATAAAGGGTGATTTTCTAAAATTTATGCCTGTATATTATATGAGGGTGAGATTTAAGAATGTTAAAGTTTATTAAAGCTGCCGAGTCATGCCCGGTTTTGATATATGGTTACATTTCCAATTGTAAACAATTTTTCATGGCACGCTAACTACCTGTCAAAATGGATATGCATGAGAATCCGCATCCGTGATATCAACCCTTCTTCTATATATCTATCAATGTGGATAAGTGTGTTTATCATATTATGAAGTGATCACTCTTCAGTAGATACCTCAAAAGCCAATGTTTATCCAAACACAAGTCCCCCAAACCGTAACCGCGCCGTTGGATAGAGGAATATTTCAAAACCGGTGGCTTGTATGACATTGACATGTGATACTTGAATCAAGTTCGGTGGGTATAGAAGAGAATCAATCAAAAATGCTCATCCGATATACTTGTGTGTCGCTACATATATCGATAGGCAGGCAAAACGAAAGGATTGAAGGGCTCTGGAGGGCTTCCAGTGTCACAAGGGGTTGCCGCGCGATTTTATGCATTTCACTTTATCAAATTATTATCTACCCCGTCAGCTGAGGGTGGTTTGATGTAATCCCCATTTTGTGATATGATTTCTGGTCATTTTTCATTATGGTCAATATCGGGGAGTAGACGTTAATTGGTGCGATATGTTTGGAAATGATTTGATTAATGCTTTTGGGACGTGTGTGTGCTGTGGGTCTGTAAATTGGAAATACCTTTTTTGAAAACAGGAATTTAATGATTGAAATTTTTAGTAATAGTGCAAGCTTTGGATTAATTAGATGTATTAATAATAGTGCCAATCCATTTTATATGTTAGATAAATTTATTGTTATGCAAAAGGTTTAAAAATTAAAAGCAATTTTTCATATAATTTAGAAAAAAAAACGCAATCCCTGAAGTGTGCAGTTAAATTAAATAAGCAAAATAATCCAAACGGTTAAAACCCCTTATAACAAAATAACCCTTGGTGAACCTACAATTATTTAAGACAAATTACAAAAGCTGTAATCTGCGTTTAATCATCTTACATGTGCCCTTACATATGACTTGAGCCCACCTTATGTTGAATTTAAACGTAAATTTGTCTAGAATTATATACAACCACTTTCGGGAAATTGAGAAACCTCCCTTCATTAATGTAATTGCACTCGGCATAAGTCCAACCATCTTAAAGGAATTTTCATCTTAGAAACATAAAACTTTTAACGTCCTGTCTTGCGGTCAAGAAGTTCCGAAGGGTTTCCTTGCCTTTTACGGTATACATAACACCCCCAAAGGGGTCTTAGCTCTTAAAACTATCTTTGAAGATTTTGTGGGTGAATAAGTTCCAGCAAAGATGCTCGGAATTTACATTTCCTTTGGATGTGGTTATTTGGAAGGTTAGTGGCCATTAAAGAATGTGACCGTTTCCATTTGGACAGGAGAGTTTGCACTATACACAAGTTGGTCGGGACTGTAATCCCGCCTTACCGAGAACAGATTTTCACATTCAAAGGCGCTCTAAAACCAGTGGTCAGATAAAATACATTGGGATAGTATTGAATATATACGAAAAGGGATTCGTTGCACATAGTTGCCTTGCATTTCACATAACTAAAACTTAAATCATTTAAATACATATAGATCCAGTAATGATTTTCAACCTTCATCCAAGGATAATAATAATTATAAATCTAATCGCTCAAAGCTAGGCGACATTTATGCGACATGAAATCACTTTTGTGACGAATATGTTGCTTTAATGTACCTGAAGACATCGTCCTCATCACATTCCGACGTCTATTAAGTGATTAGCTTTCCGCTTTGTCTCCTGGAGGCTTTGTGTTTGCATAAACAACGTTCGCTCATTTGATGTGTACGTTTCGTTTATACATTTCCACATGACGTGAATAACATCCTCGTTGATGACGTACAATGATTTATATTTGCTCCCACGTCGTTCAGTTTCCTTGTTTATAAATTACCCACTTCATCCGGTGAAATGATGCCATTCCCACTAGTTTATAGAGTAGCTAGCTAGCTATCCCCGCTGTTTGATATGCTTCAAGGAAGTTAATTATTTTCACTTTGATGTTAGTTTCGATTATTATTTTGCGGTAATAAAGCGGTAATATTGCTGGATTAAAGTGATATGCGAAAGATATTATAGGGATGTTTTATTATACTCGTATTCCTTATTTTTGTAAGTGTTGAATAGTGGTCGTACTTGTCTTGTTTATAATTGATTTTATTCTCGTGGTCGTTTAATAAATAGTAAAAAGTATTTTTCTCACAATTTTTAAGGACAATTTATAGTTTCCGACGAGGATTCACAAAATTATCATAAGATTCGACATATGCCAACGGTTTGGGAATTAATTTGAGACTGACCCTACCCGTCCTAGTGAATAAGGCATTCGACTACTATCCCAGAGGTTCGGGTTCGATTTTACAGCAAGAGTTGTTAGGAAGTCTTCTGCCTTCTTATCCAAATGAAAGAGCCATGTCCTTTTCGATTGCCGAAATTAGTGTTGTTTTTCACGCAAGTATTGGATTTTAAGTGATAGAATAAAACTGCATTTTGGAGTTGTTATTTCGACGTTGGTTTCGATTATAGTATTGTCTGAACTACAAAACGCTTCATCCGCTGAGCTGTGCTATGCCACATCACAGAATACCACATATATTTTTTGACAGTGAAGGCTCCAAATGATTTGTTGATTTTAGAATCCCAATTATTGTAAAACGCCGAGAGAACGTCGGATTTTTCGTTGAACAATGCATTGACTTCTTTAACCAAGTTATACCTCAGATTTGTAACCCAGAATGCTTGGACAGGTTTAGTAGTAGGTATGCCTCGAGATTTGTCCGTTAGCCTTTTATGTTCAAGGTATGTGTTCCAAATAACGAGATTCTGAATGTGAAGGGTCGGGTCGATCCGTCCCCCTCCCGTACAACCGTACATAGATGATAATTTCCTTCCCAACAATTCTTTGACAGTGTTGCGAAACGGCACAGAAAGAAGCCGCTTGAAGTTGGCCAAACATGGTGTGTACTTCTAGCGTTCAATATTTTTTTTTCAGAGTCCGACAGCAATAGCTACTTCGGACTCGATGCTTACAGTGCCAGCAAGGGCGGCGGAGCCTAATCATTTTGCGTGGGGAGCACGTGAACAGTTAACGTTAAAATGTATAAAGTTAATCGGTCAATTTATTTACCAGCTGTCTATTGAGTTATGTAGTTTTAAATTCTTTTGTCCGACTAGCATTTTAAGGTAAGAGGTACAGATAGGGCCCCTATGAGGCCAGACCCACTGCCTCATATGGACCCCGTGTGGATTATCCTATTAGGCTAACGCCTTTCCTCATTCGCGCCTCGTCATAGAGTATTTCTTTAAAGCTTTTTAGAAAGCTTTCCGAAAAAGTAAGGCAGATGCTGGGATTGCCCCATTTCATTCGTAATGAGGTTTGCCTCATAGGGCCCCTATGAGAAATTGATAAGGCATACCTCATCACTGACTTTTTTTGTGTGGTGTTCATAAGAAAATGCCCCTTTCGGCATGCCTCTCATGGTGAATGGAGTCCTCATGAGGAATAAGTTCTTAATAGCTCTAATATAGTATATTTAGTTTTCGCATAAATAGCCTTGCTTGTGTGCGGCCCTTCGACCACGTTCCTGCAAGGAAAAATCTCATTCTTATGTAACTGTAGATACGTTTTTGTTTAATTGTAAGAATTTATATTTTTTTCTCTTATTACCCGAGTAAAAATGAAACTAGCCCGCAGCTAGCCTGCATCAGGTACGCACTAGTACGCATGGCGCCACAGCTAGCGCGCATAGCGAACAAATGCGGACGGCAAATTTTTACTCGGGTGGTTGAAAGAGTAGCTTTCCACGGTGGTCCCGTGAAATTTGTTTTTAATTCTGATAAAGGAGTTCGAAGGTAGGCATAAAAAACTGGTAAAATTAGTGCACCTTGAACTGATAGAACTATTTTCATAGGCAGCGAACAAATTATTGAGTACATCAACTAAAAAATATAGTTATCAGCATATTATTATTTAGTGTCTGTAACAATAAAATTTTTAATGTAATTATTTAGTTCATGTTACTATATAACTATAGTGGAAATATTTGTTACTCCAACAATTTTTTCTGGTCATGAGAAGCATTTTTTTTAATAACGACAACTAAATATATTTATTTGATGCCGTATTTAACTAAAAAATTTAGTTGTGGTAACTAAAAATGTCTCTTAGTGTGAGATTCGGTAGTATAGCGGTAGATCTTAACTTGTATTAGGCGTTACTTAGGATTTATCTCTTTGGAGTACCGGCACCACGAAAAGCCATTACTACTCCCCGAGGCGTCCGTATACCATTCGAGTCCACCCTTCGGTATCTTAAGTTAAAACCCAGGATAGACATTTCCGTGTGACGAAGGCTTATACTTTGAGACTTTCTGATAGTATAATAAGCGAGGAAGCCATCTGCAGTCCGATCAACGAAGTCAGCAGCTGGTTTTTTTTGCATTTGGCCTCGCGGAACGACTACAGCCCGTTTCTCTACTTAAAGATGGAACATTTCCAAGGTGGTGCAAACAGCCTCGTCGACCATTCTTTGGAGCTTGCTTATCTAATTTAATTATAATTTTATAAAGGATTGTATAGGATAAGCAGCATGAGCCGTATAATGTTGGGTAATTTTCCATACATGGCGTTCAGTTGTAGAGCTTGTGGTTCCGTAGGCTTGATCTGGTCATGACATCAGCGGTGTGGAATTTGGTAACTTGCAGCAAACCTAAGCATGTGACTTGTTGTTAAACTCCTATAGCACTGTAAGTAAGTTCGGAATATGTATAATAACTAAAGCATCTAACTTGAATAATTTGGTTCACATGCCCAACTGCCCCAATACCTACTATCATGCAATTTTTCGTTCCCGGAATTTGGTGCCCGAACGGTCATGAACGGACTGATACTTCTACTCAAGCACACTAACTGCAGACCTTGCTGCAGATAGCTTGAAGAGGAGAGCTTGCTGCAAATACCTTGAAATAGTAGTCCTGTTTCTTCAGTTACCATGATGACAACTTGGTGTACATAGCCTTGGAGGAAACAGTATTGTATAGTTCAAGGGTGGGCAACATTTTTTTAACGTGGGCCAGAATAAATTTTACGTGTTTTCCGCGGGCCGTAGTAGCCAATTGACACCTTTTTGTGACCTGTAATTTTTATAGAGTTGAGCCGGACTTACACGAGGCAGTACATTTGTCCCTTACAATATGGTAAATTGTACTGAGGCCTCAATTTTTTAAATGTCCCGGTTCTAAAATAATGTCCTATTGGTGTATCGAAATAGATGAGGCGAGGTGTGATTGTAAATACGTAGTAGACTTCTTCTTTCTTACTTCTTTTGGGGGAGTAAAATATCCAATTTGAGCTGGGGCGAGGTGAGTTTGTAAATACGAACATTTGTTACTTCTTTTGCGGCAGCAGCTTGAAATTAGGTGAGGGATTTTTTTACGGGCCCAACATGAAAAAAAGTGATACGTATTCGAAGATTTTTGTTTTTTTTTCAATATTTTGGAAAATAGAGGTGATCGAAAATTTGAGAATTTGGTGAATTTGGGCTTGAAGTCTCATTTTAAAAAATTCTAGAAAGTTAATTTTTTGTCATTTTGAATCTAAAAGAAGGACTTTTTTTTTAAAAAAAATTGTTTCAAAAAAAATATAAACAAAATCATATTGTTATAAACAATTAAAATGTTTAAATCGATTTTTAACAATTGCCCCACCTCGTAGGGTATTCTATATCAAATTTTCTATCAAGAACGCATTTTTAATTGATGGAGAAATTATTAATACTACTGGAAAAAAAATAATTTATCTAGCGAAGAACCGGAGTTATGAATTTTTAAAAATGAGTCTCAAAGCCAACAATCACCGAGTTCTTAAATTTTCTTTCCCCTCTATTTTCCAAAATATTGAATAAAAATAAAAATCCTCGAATACGTATCTTTTTTTTCGATGTTGAACCCTTAAAAAAAATTCAAAGTGCCGGTCAATTTTTGTCCAAATCTGTCCGGTTTGTAAAAGAATGACCCATATACATGGTGGAGGCATAGGTTTCTTACTTAGTCTGAGGCAGTTTAATGCATATTAGAATCAAACTCCTAAAAAAAGCTCTTCATTGTTATTTATGTTCCTTATTTCTTTAATTTGTTTGTTTTTGTCATTTTAGCATTACAATGGCACCTCGCCTCATTTGAAGTGCAAAATTGTACTGGGTCAAAAGAAAAAAGAGGCACCTCTTACAAACTCATTTTATAATCGTGTCCTACCCCATACTAAATTTTTAGTCTGCATTTGAAGTGAAAAATGCTTTGACCCCACTATCCATCACTCGAACGTGTTACACTATATGTATATTCATTTTTCTGTCTATTTTTCGTGTAACGATTGTGATGCCTAGATAGTTGTACAATTAACGCGAATGAGAAGGGGAATTTCACATGGTTTTCGCAGACCCCCGAGAACGATGTTATAATTGTGTTAGTGTGATGGATGGGTGAGTCTGATAAATTTTCTGACTCTGAGACTTCCCTGCAACCTCTTGTCTATAAAACCAGTTTGTGTATGGGCATTATAAAAGAAATGATCTATATTATAACTAACCTCAATGGATGTAAGTTTTAACATTAGTACTTAATTATGTTGCTATGTGCGTTTAATACTATATTTAAACTAGACGAATCACACCGAAAAAACTTTTTTATAATTTCTTCTAAATATCTCGCGGGCCGGATAGAAACTTTTCGCGGGCCGTAGATGGACCGCGGGCCTGAAGTTGCCCACCGTTGGTATAGTTCATCCGGAAGTAGACACCAAAGGAGTAGATAATGGTACTTCCTGTGCTATATGCCCTCCAGAGACCCACAAAGATGAGCGTCCCTTAATTTACCAGTCCTCTGAATACAATGAGCAAAAGTTTGATTTATATCTCATCAACTTAGTCCTGTAGCTGTGTTTTACGAAGCATGTGCTGTAGGAGGCTCCTTCAATAAGGAAGAAGCCCGCTAGCGCTATTCTTTTATTTAGCACTGCATTTTCTGCTGGCGCATTTGCAGAGCTGTCTCAGTGGACCCCACTGGCACTGGCAGGTTCGCGTACTGGAAAAAGCTATCGGCTTATCGATCGGATAAATACATTTTACCACTCTGTCAAAAGTTTCATCTATTGGCTTTAAGGTAGAAGACAAGACACAAGAGTAATAATTTGTATCGTAACACTGTTGTTGTGGAAGTTGATGTCGATTCTAACTCTAGTATTGTTACCTTTACGTGGTATCCTACTATCCATATTTCACATGGAATAAACAAGAGTCTAA
Organism: Thereva nobilitata; assembly: GCA_963855945.1. NCBI lineage: Eukaryota > Metazoa > Arthropoda > Insecta > Diptera > Therevidae > Thereva > Thereva nobilitata. The sequence goes on from OY979697.1 coordinate 81,038,483, forward strand.
ATTTGTTACAAAAAATGGAAAAGAACTAGAAATGAAAGTAAAGAAATCTAGATTTGCCATAGCTACAAGCCATTTTAAAATAATAGTAACTCCATTCGTTAGCCTTGAGCTCTCAAATATAAATCATAATCAGTTCAAATCGAGAACAAATCAAAAATTCTGAACTATGGTATACATAAAACATGGCATAGAACAATATTTAAAAAAATCATTTGACCAGAAGGATTTCCAGACATTTACAAGGGCTGTAAATGGCCGACAACAAAACAAATCCTCGGCATGGTCGAGTCCACTTTTATTGGAGTTAATTAATCGAAATTTTCCGCTTCAATATTTTTCATTCATAGACATTGGACGAAAGTTTCACCAGTCTTGAATCATAACACTTGATTGGACTTGGGAATTATCGTTATAGAACAGAAAGAAGGGCGTTGGACAAAAACGTAATAAAATGACTTTTATTTCTCTGCTCAGCTAATTGTTTTATTTCTGGCCCTTCTTTGTATGTATGTATGTATGTCGAAGGAGAATAATGAAATTGAGTTGGCCATTATCCAAAAATTTCAGAGCAATTGAATTTGGAATCGAGATGTTATTGGTCTTGTCGTGCTTAGATTTGAAACTTGTTATTATTAATTCATGGCGTTTCAAGTAGACAGTGATTATTGCAGCAGTTGAATCTTTGGTGCTACACTATTATCAGCAAACGAATCAGGTAATTGAAGTAGCTATACTATTGACTGTAAATGCATGATTAATAATGTAGTGCCGGGTATAGATGCAAATATAAAAAGCTGAGAAACACAATATGCTTCTAGACGAGAATCTTCAAAATTTTTGGGGAAAAACGAAAAGTATTTCTTTAAGCTATATCCAAATCTTAAAAGCAGCCGAATGATATCTTACAGTACGAAAGGTAAACAAAAAAAATAGCTTGAAGCACTTTTCTGTCGCTTAATCATAAATCACCAAGCAAAGTCCAGCTATCAAAATTCATCAAGATAAAAATCTCTTAAAAATGTTTAAGGTGCCTTAACACAACAAGATCTAAGCCTTTAGACTAAGAAGAGATCACAGAAGGAACAGCAGCAGCACAAAAAAAAATCTTCCTCGAGCAAGATTCCACATTCAACCCCTGTGATGACTGGATGCTTTTTTCACTCTCCCTTAAAACATCCCAAGTTTTTTTTTATGCATAATTCGCCCTTTTTTTATAATCCTGCTACAAGAAGTAGCCCTTATTAAGAACTTGCAAATAGCCGTAAGCAAAGTAATAATAACATTTTCAGAAGGCGTTGGTACTTACAAACAAAATTACCAGAAAAGGGTTAAGAAAATGGCCATCTCCATGTTGTTCTTTGGCCTATAACACCAAAGTTTAAATGAATTTCGCCAACAGCAAATGAGTGTTGGGGATGGGGTATGCCCAACATGAAACGACGCTAATTAGAAGCTAAATAAATTTTTAATGCGGTTTCCAGAACCTTTGTGGACTAATTTCCTCGGTTAGAAAGGAGAATTGCATCTCGCCTTATATTTTGGGCTAAGTAAATTTAACGTCATACTAATACGGTTTTCGGTGAGAGAAAGAGGTAGTCCTAAATAAAGGACTCTGCGAGATTGTTTTAAAAATTAAATAAAGGACGCCTTAGTTGGTCGTTTTTTATGGGAAAATTGCTGTCATATTTTGGATTTAAGGTTAAAGATCATATTTTGGAATTTTATTTGTTTATGGATTACGTTTTTGCTGTTTGAGCCAACGGGGGCCCTTTTCTTGAGTAAAAAATTACGAATGGTTTCAGACATTTAGATCATTCTCAAACTATCAAAGACTATGTTTAAGGATAGGCCATGTTGTTGAAGGTCTCCCTCGACAACTCCTATAAATAAAGAATTGACCCCGACGAATTTTTTTTAATAATTTCATCCTAAAAGTATGCAGAAATAAAATCACCAGTACACCGAGACGCTACGTCGTTAATAGATTAGATAATTGATTAATTGCTTTAAGGACATGGCCAATTTATGTATGGGCGTTTGCATAGTTATCGAATTGAGTGTACACCAATAATTTTTGGTGTTTTATATTCGTGAATATTGGCACATTAAATTGCTATAAATAAAAAACTCAAGGAACTTGTCATTACAACAGACTAGACGTAAACAGCTTCATTATATGTAGTACAACTAAATTAAGCCGAAAAAGCGAAATATTGGAAATGATTGGGTATAGGCTTAAATTTGGCAGAGAGCTTCCTTTTAGGGTTTTTAATAAGGGGCTATAACGTCTACCGGTTTTAGGTTAAAAATAAAGTTTTTTTGCAAATACATATTAAACGGTAAGTCTTATTATAAAATAGTATTTATAAAGTTTGTACATTATGCAATTATCTACAAAAAAAGATAATATAAATTTAAAATACTCATGTGACTTGTATAGTATGTTCAATAAACCCGTTATTGGACTACATGGCTAATATTTTCAAGGGTGATTCCTGGATGTATTTCGATAAAAAAATTGTTCTAGAGAGGGGGTGTACCTGCACAATGGAGCTCCTTGCTGGTGACAGCAAGGCTACTGCCATCATGCTTGGGTATACATAAAAAAATTTAGAGACAACATCCTCCCTATTTTCCTAATTATTTATAGGGGATGCTAAACCGGCCACACGATTTACGCTAGCTCGCCGGAAGGGGTCGTGGGGTGTGTGACCGGAACTCTACACATATGATTCACCACTTACCCATTAGTCAAAAAGGAGCTTTCTTCATATCGTTCTTGTCCTAGGTTAGCCCATGGTATTCAGCGCTGGAAGTTCTCAACGACCTGGCGGACCTGTAAATGTTCAACGCGACTTCGAGAGAACCCTGGAGAGAAAACACAACCCAACCATCCTGGATAAATTACCCCCTTAGGCTGTCATGCCTAGTAATACTCGTGTAGTTAAAGAAATTGATAACAAATATATTATATATTAATTACAGGACAAGACAATAGAATTAATTAACAACAAAATGAAGGTAAGGTTGAATTAACTATTAGATAAGTGTAAATAAAAAAAAATACCCTTAAAATATAGGTAATGTGGATGCAACCAACTATTACCACAAAATAACAACTTCAATACAACAACGAAAAGAAAAAAAACACCAATCGTCGCTCTGGTACCAGTCGAGGATTCCTGTTTCTCTTACAACATACACATTCAAAAAAGTAATACGTAAGTGGAATCAAAGTAAGTAACTCAATATTATTATTACTCACGGTGTGTAATATACGTACAAGTGTACAAGGATTACAATTTTAAAGGAGTAATATAAATTTTTTTCTTTTTTGATAGATAATTAGTCTATATGGTGTAAATATTTATATATATATATATATATAGGTTCAACAATATAATTAAAATTTGAATATAATTGTAATATAATTAAATGTTGAATGTGTTAAATATCTATAAGTGTTGTTATTTATTTATTAGACTACAAAAAAATGTAAAAAAAAACCAAAACGAGCTTACTGCGTTAAAAAATTGTCTTTAGCAACCTGAGCCATTAACCCAAGAATCAGTTACATTGAAGCCCTGCTTCAATCCCTCCTAGTTTTTGATGAGAAGTAATCCTCCGTCCGTTTTTTTTGCGTTGGTGTCGCCTGGAATAACCAACGTTTCACGGCCTAAACTGGATTCACTTTGCTCCAATTTCTCTGACAGATCGAAATACTTCAGTGGTGTATTCAATATTGCGTAAAAGTTCTGAATTACTAATGTATTCACACAATATTTATTTCACAATGAATGAATCCACTAGCTGTCTGCTTTTTCCCGGAGCGCGTTCAAAAACCTTACTATGGTTAACCATGGTTAACTATGGTAAACTTTTGTCGTTCAAAAACTCCGTGGTTAACTACAACATAACCACGAGCATAGCTTTTTGGCGTTCAAAAACTCTCGTGGTTAACCATGGTGTAGTAAAATTTTAACCCTGCTCGGGAGCAAGGTTAGCGATAGTTAAGAAGAAGAAGAATAAAAACAACTCTCTGACAGTTGTTTTATGTAAACACATGAACAAATCAAAGTGGGATTTGTGGGATATTGCAAATAAATAATTAATGAAATATTTGAAGCAATTATCGGGGAATATTTTATGGAAAATTTTGTTTTTATTTTTTTTCTTCTTCTTTAACATGTAGTTAACCACGGTGCGTTCAAAAACCTCCATGGTTAAACATAAACTTTCGTGGTTAAGTGAAGTGATGCAGCATAACCACAGCTTACCTCGTGGTTTACCATAGTAAGGTTTTTGAACGCGCTCCCGGTTGCACTTGAGACGGTGTGCGTGATTGATGCCCTCTTAACATACAATTGTCTGAAATACAGCAGACCGACAAATCCTGTTGCACCGAATGAAGACTACTGCTGGTGCTACTCAATGTTTGTCTTCACACCTTGATGACCTCAGCCCGGCATAGATTGTAGCTCAATTTTAATGCCGCATTGAACAATTTCTTCACTACAACATTAAAATCTCATTCAAGAATTGGCATTTTTTGCTCTCCTCGGTCCAAGCCCTTGATGGTGCCTGCTAAATATTTTGAATCCCGGTACTTGGATCTCTAAAAGAAATTTTCCTCATTCATATCGTGTATCTGGAGGTCCTCCTATTTCGCCCTTTAGCTCAGTCCAACTGATCCGACTAATTACCCAGATAGTCACACACGACAAGAAAAAAACTGGCTCTGAAAATACTTTAGTATTATTTTTTTATTTTTCGGGAATTCCTTCAATAGCGAGTGGGTCGCAGTCTCCAAACTACGGGTCTAGCTCCAACTGTCATAATATTGGCTTTTTTCCATCCAGAACAAAAATTATTTTTTCTTTAGCCTCCTTGAAGTTTTAAATTTTGTACTAATTTTTTTTGTGACCAGTAAATTTTGTTATTGAATCCTGAAATTCCCGATAGATGGGAGAACCAACAAAAGGGAGAATTTTCCGGTAAATAACCGACCGTTACAGGGGTCTATCCCCACTATCCACTAAGATAAAGGGTGTTTACGAAAAACAATTGGTATCTTTTTAAAGTTTACTTAGCTCCTAGACTAATTATCGTAGAGCAACATAATTAGGCTCATCTTTTAGGTAAATGTGTATTCTTTTATTTGGTATAAAGCACAGAAACTTGAGTGACTCCATTTAGAAGATATGTAGGTCCAAAACATGAGCAAAATCACAAATTTCTTCGTCTTTTTAGCATTTTGCTCATGCTTTGGCCCTTTCTTTTAATAGTTTAATTACCAATTAATAAGGGAAACGCAAAATAAAACAAGAGTATAAATAATTATTTATTTACTATTTTAAAAAAAATTGGGAGCCAAATCTGCTTATTTAGTAAACTTTTACTACAGTAAATAAGTAAGTAGTACACCAAATAAAACTAAATGTCATACTTAATAAATATTTATTAATGCGAACAATGTCCTTGCATCTCCTGGGAAAGTTCGGTTTGTATGGTGTTGTTTTTAATTTTAGGCATGATTCCAAGTTCTCATCAATAAAGACGACTTCTCAGTTTACTCTTGATAATGTTCATGCTTGAAAAAGAGTGTTCGCATATAATTGTAGAACCGAAAAAGGAAAGAACAGCAAACGCAAGCTTTTTCAGCTGATCGTAAAAGTCAGGAATACTATTCCAAGCGTTGAAAATGGTCATGTCTTCCTTCTCCAGGTCATTCAAAGCAGACCACTTGTGCTGTGAACTAAGATCACATTTTTTTCTTCTCCAATATTTCCAATTCAACACAAAGACGTTCGAATTTAGAGCGCCATATCTCCTTGTTTTTTAAATCCAGCAATTGTATTTCAAAGCTACCAATGTCAATATCAAAAGGTGAAAATTTCAACACGGTTATCGTAGCATTTTTGACAAATGCTAAAGTTGCTCTGCTGTTTTTAAATTCCTGAAACCTGCTGAGAAATGCTTCCCTCATATTTAAAATTATTGTTTTAAAATGGTGTTGATCAATAGAGGAATTATTTTCTTGGCGATTCTTCAGCAGGCTCGGAAAGTGAAACAATGTACATATAAAGATAACTTAACTTTATTCATTCGGCATGCGCGCATCCCTTCCCAAATTATTTTGATAAATTATTTCTGCGTTTGTTGCCTTTTTAAATGAAAAGAGGGGAAGTGATAGAACAAAATTTATAAAATTTGGCAACGTGGTGCGCAGAACTGTTCAAATTTTTTGTGTCACGGAGTTTGAAAACATATATACCTTTGTATCACAACGGAGTACGCCGAAAACATACGAACAATTTTAGCCGGTAGTTTGCACATGGTTTGTGTTTACGTTTACGAAAACTTATAAAATTAAACTCAATGTTCGTTACGTTTTACAACAATATAAAATTTTAATTACCTAACTATCTTTTAGCTTAAACAAAAAATTATACCTGTTCTCGATTTATAGAAGAATGTTAATTTATCAAAATAAGATGAAATTTTTTTTACCAAGTTTTTTTTAAATGAAAATATTATTGCGCCTTCGGTGGATATTTGTGCCAGAGCCGCACTTAATGTGTCAAAGAGCCACATGCGGCTCTGGAGCCGCACTTTGCCGACCACTGGGCTAGTCGGTGAGGCATTTTTATTGCAGTTTTGGCCCATAGGCGAGATTGTTGTTGGAATCGCTTCGTTTGAGGGTGTAGTTAAACACCCTAAGTTTGCCCACAATTTGGTTGACAGCATAACTTTTTAATTAACTTATTGTGAATAAAAGTGGCACTTTTTTTATATTTCTTTCAATAGCTTCGTTCCTGCTAACTTTTAGTATAATATATGCATTGGGAAAGCTCTTCGTTATGAAATTCTCTAAAAAAATAAGCCCTGTTACAGGTCGCTAGGTGCAAGGGTGATCTTGCAAATAGCTTCCAAAGTTTTCAAAAGACGTTACTTTCACTATTTGCTTACAGGAAAACAACTGCACATAGAAGGCTGAAAATGTTTGAAGATGGTGTTTATGTAGTCCCGGCAATGTACAAAAAATTTCAATAAGATCGGTTAATTAGTTTTTGTGTAATTAACGATCTAGTTTTTTTTTACCTTAATTAACAATGCTGCCATTTTTTGTAAAATTAGTTTATAATTGGGAAATTCATTTAGAAAACTTAAAAAACAATTGAAAATGAAATCCTGTTGGAATTTTTGAAAAATCGCAATTTTGAACGATTTTATGAGGTTTTTTAGGCACGTATCTTTTTATACGCGACATAAATAAACAAATATAAAAAGGTATGTGCACATCCAGGAATTATCCCTGAAAATATTAACCACGTAGTCCAACAACGTCTGATGACCTCTGCAAGTCGCGAATGAGTGCATATGAGTATTTTAAATATTTAAAACGGCGATTTCTCATGAATGGCAATTCGTACGGGAAAATGTATAGTATCTTTTTTTGTAGATAATCGCATAATGTACAAACTTTGTAAACATTACTTTATGATAAGACTTACCGTTTATGAGATATTTGCAAAAAACTGATATTTTGACCCTTTGACCTTGAATAAAAATATTTCCCGGGGACCGATCGCGTGTAAGTCTCGACATTTTATGTATAATGGTGTTTTTAAGGGGTGTATCAATTTTCAGCAACTTCCGAACTATCTTCAGTCAAAAATCTATTTTAATGCTGTTATGACACTTACTTTTTTTCAGCGTCGAATTTTAAGTGCGAAAAGACAGGGACAACTTGATGTGAGCGAGTAGGTGGCTTTGCATTTTCGTGCAGTTTCAAACAATAAAAATACTTTTTCGTATCCAATAGCAACATAATATTATCATATACGCATACATTTGCAAGTTTGTTTTCGATTTCACTGTATGTACACAATAATAAATCAAGAACTTTCAATACTCGAAGTCTGAACTGTCAAAAATTAAGATGAAGATCCCGAAAAAGTATGAAAAGTTCATACTTTTTCTGGCACTTTTCGAGTTAGCTGAACTTTTTCGCGTAGATTAGCTTCAATTTTAAGCATATAGCTAATTCTTCGCACTCATGCCAAATCTCCCTAAAGATTTTTTGTCTCTTTCTAAACTTGCTAAAAAGTGTAAGTTTTGTCTGAAAAAAAGTAAGTGTCATAACAGCATAACTGGAATATATGGCGAAAGTTGACAAACAGCACTTTGAATTCATCTTGCATGAAACTGACAAGTTCAGAGAGGTTAAAAATTACGTATTAATTCATTTTTCTATCTTTATTATACAATATATTAATGTTGTATGTGTACATGGAATGTATTTTTTGTCCATGTCCTTTGGTAGATATACATTTGAATAGAACGTGAGTTATATATTCATACAATCGTTTTATTGAACCAGCAATTAATAGATTCGATTATATCAATAAGTAGTTTCAGAAATTTGACATCAAGATCTATCTGATACCACCAGGCCCGCCATATCATCTTTGGGAGCCCGGGGCAAAATATGTTTGGGGCCCTTTAAGGATTTTGAAATACCAAAAAAAATTTGACTAAAAAAAATTGTTGTAACTCCCCACTGCGATCCTGCAATGTTAAAAGAGATATAGAACTGGGATGGGAAGAGGAACGCCCCAAGCTTTTTAAGAGGGTTCTAGCTTCATTTCTTTTTCTTAATACTCAATTCGAGCTTATACTACTTGGTTGTAAAGAGACTACTTAAGGGCAAACCAAATCTCCCGATCTAATTCCTGATAAAGGTCTTCAATCTGTTTTTCCTCAATTATGGATTTGGTTACGTCTTTCTATTGTCATACCCATTGGTGTTGCAACTGACGAACGTGGTTTCAGTAAATTAAAAATGAGATAAAATTATCTAAGATCAAGTATGAGGCAGTCACGTTTAAATCATTGCAATAGAACGAGAGCTGGCAAAAAATATAGAATATGACGATGTCATCGACGGCTTTGCGGAAATTAAAGCAAGAAAAATAGTGTTTACTATTTAAATATGATGAGTAGAAGAATCCATATCCATACAAACATAAAATATATTTTAGAGTGCTGCATGCTTGGGTTTCAGGCTCTAGATTAGTGCTTATTAGAACGCAGGGATCTTAGATTAGAACGCAGGGATATGGCGGTTTTGACTTTTTGGGTTTCAAGATAGTTTCGGGGCCCCTAGGGGATTAGTACGCAGGGATATGGGGTTTTAACTTTTTGGGTTTCAATCTATTCTTAGGGCTCCCTCTGCCCTGGGCCCGGGGCAATTCGTCCCAGTTGCCCCCCCCCCCTATGTGGCGGGCCTTGATACCACTCGCCAATTTCCTCTGGGGATATTTAAACTAACCCACCTACTCTAACAAAACTAAAGCAAGTGAGTAACTAAAAATAACATAACTCCTATTATCAAGGAAATAACACCGAACATTTGTTTCGAAACAAATTTGACGATCCATCGGCCTGAAATTTTTAAATCTCTGCACAATTTTTTTTTAATCATTGTTCTTGTGTGTGCTTTTAAATCCTACAATTTACAACTTTTTTAATAGAAAATGTGCCGTTGAATAGCATTTTTTTGGTTAAAGACACATGGTTGAAACTCTATCGAAATATGTATCCGTAGAATACCAAACTTCGCCAAAATAAAAGTGATGTGCCAGAATTTTATGACACTTTATTTCGATATGAAACTTTATGGGATGAAGTGTGTCAATTTACTTCTTCATTATGACTAACAATCTAAAAAATATCGCTTATTTTCATATAAAAGCCACTCGCGATGCCTATACACTTATTAAACAGCGTAATCTTCACTTTACTTCACATCACATTTATTACTCCATTCTGGATTGACTTTAAGACAATATCAAATTAAGATTCGATATCAGAGCACGTTTCTGGTTCCGCCTTAAGATCTTATGGATTTTCTAAAGAATCCAAAAATCTATAGAGAGATGTGCGCCTAGCTGTGATGCTTCGGTAGCAAAGATTACCATTATCCTCTTTTGGAGGCACTGTCAATGGTAATTACCTCATCATAATTCAGGCCATGCTCCTGGGGGAATAATGTTATTCTGACCGTACTTACCCCCGATATTAACCGAATTCCATTAAAATGCACAACAAGTTAATCATATCCAACCGAAAATAACCGAAAATCCCAATCAGGCGAAATAATCTCTTTAACCCATCAATGGGCGCCACTTGTACATACAGAAAGGATCTCTCTCGGCCACTAGCGGGAGAAATTACAAGAAACGAGATTTTGGCTAAGGACACGTCTTTGCCTGAGTTAAGAGATTAGCACATGGAAAACTTTCCGACTGGGAGGATGCGGGGATGCCGTATAGACAAGGAGCAACTAAGATGTATCCTTATTTAGGGATAGGGAGAGCACGGGTGGATCCTTGTCGTACAAGGGTCGCTATGTTCAACAAAAATGAGTTAAGTGAGCCATGTTAGGACCCATAGATGTTGCTCAGACGGGGGAGAGACTGTTGTATGGCTCCGAATTTTTAAGGATTGCATTCAAAATCATTTCATATGTAAAGGACGAGATTTTCAATGTTTTGATAGGATTTGTGGTTTGATAGTTTTTTTTTCACATGGCTTCAGAAAGAATTTTTCTAGATTGAATTTAAATTTTGCATAAGCTTAGGCTGAAAAAAAAATTAGTCTTGGTAGTTGTCTTGGCTATTATTGACAGATTTGCAGTATCCTTCCAGATTTGCCCTTAAATATCGGTCCTGTAATTAAAATTACTTCGTAATCAATCAACTTCAGACTAATTATACTCGTATCTGCTTTAAATTCAAGCCACCCGGGCTTCGCCCCGCCATTAAGGGGTTTCATTTATTATCATCAACAAAACCACCCCCACCATTTGCAGGAAAATTGTTTGAGAGACAAATCGAAATTTCTTGAGGGCTTTGAGGTTTTCCTCGCCTTTAATACAATGGAGGAAAGAGCGAATAGATAGAATTCACCAAGACACCAATTTTATAGCCAACCCCATCGTCTTGAGAGTGGCATAGGGATTTCCCTTAAATCTTCCAAGTTAATGATTTTCTGATCATGACTTGAGTCTCTTGGTCCTTCGCTATGTCCTTGTTTTTCATCATAGAGAATATATAAACACAGTAGATGTATGTAGTGAATTGTGGTGGCTGGTGGGCTCTTCTACTATAAAATAAAGAAGGGAAACACCTTCTTACACTGATGGTGTCCCCGCATTTTAATTGTACGGATGCTGCTGCATATTTTTAGACATGCAAATAAGGTTAGTCCTTGGGGAAGTAATGCCTTAAGGGAAGTCTTTAGTAAATTCTATAATTTTGAACGGGAACACACAGACCAAGCCTGTGAACGTCTGGGCGACGCAGCTTAATTTGCCATCTGACGGCCTTATTAAGGAGAAATGTAAGATTTTGTCGTTATTTATGCAAAACGTTACATTTATATTCAAATAAAAAATATTCATGAAATTAAAATCATTTTTTTAAAGGAAAATCCTAAATTATTAGCTTATAAAAGAGAATTGAATTTAATATTTTTGTTATTTTTTTTAAAGTCATGTAAAGGAAAAAAACTTTATGCTCAGGTGTATTTCAAAAATGCAAGACTGTTTTATAGTTTAGATTTAAACAAGTTTTTATCCTAGAGATTATGCAATTTGTCAAAGGGAGACTAGGGAAGGAATGTAGCTTATTTCATGTCATGGCGTCGAATCTAAGCATCACCGGATCTGCCGGTGTCCCCCAAGACTGTACTCTATGGCTCCCGTAATCCTAATCAGCTTGCAATAATTCAATAGAAGCACGTGCTAGCCAGACCTTGTCTTTAAGATCGGCAGCTCATGTCCAATTGTATCAATAGAGACGTTGAACTCATTCTTGACTATGACCTATGTGTCTAATTGAATGCTTCCAAAATGAAAGACTGTTTTGTCTCTTTTTGAATTTCCTATAACAACCAGAAGTTCGAAGGCGAAGTCCATCACCATTGGCGCAACAACTACCAATTTTTAGGGGGGGGGTCCAACAAAAATTTAGATCCCAAGTGAGTTTTATTTTTTTGGTAAAAAATTCAGGTCCTTGAAAAAGAGTACAAATGATTTGTGCACTAACTGAATGCGTGCGAGAGCGATGGATTCCATCTCTATTGTCGTGGACAGTCTCAGACAGGCCCGCCGCTAGCCGCTTCAGCGCCCGCGTGCAAAAAAGACAATGCCGCCCCCTCCCTTATCTTGTTTTTTCTGACTGAGCTTGTTCTCTTCTCTTTAAGAAAGATCGATTGAAGGAGCATATTCTAAATTAAAAATCTGAAATTTGATTACGTTATTTATTGATATCTCATACATTCAATAAAATTTATTAAAAAAGTAATTCGAGTAATTAATATTCAAAATTCAAGTAAAGTGTCGAGTAAAAATGATATTTAACCGTGGGAATTTATTGCACATAAAAATTGATTATTCTTTCTCCATAACTAGACATCAAAATGCTTTAAAATTTGTCAATTTTTATTTACAGAATAAATTTGATTTCTATAGTACGGTCATTTGGTTCTAAAAAAAAGGGGTTACCTGGAAAGTTTTCCGGGAGTTTTGAAAATTTGTAATTTTATAGATTTCGATGTGCTCTTTCCGAATTTCAACTTTGACACCCCGTATCTTTGCCGCTGGTGCCGCCAAACTGCTTTTTGACGAGACAATGATCCCAACTGTGGCACAAAATAAATTCCTGGGCAATGAGGCAAACAAGAACCGCCTCATTGGAATGTTGAAAAAAAAATTTGAGTCGGAAAGGAGATATTGTCAAAAAACTGCTCTTAGGCGCCATTTTTCCAACATGGCGGCGGAAGCGGCAAAGATACGAGGTGGCAAATTTGAAATTCGGAAAGAGCACATCGAAATCTACAAATTTTCAAAACTCCCGGAACTCTTTCCAGGCAAAACTACCAAATGACTGGACTGCTATCTGCACTGAGAGACATTTTTGGTTACCACAACCATACGGCATCAAATAAATATATTTAGTTACTCCAACAATTTTTTCTGGTCATGAGAAGCATTTTTTGTTAATAACGACAACTAAATATATTTATTTGATGCCGTATGGTTGTGGTAACTAAAAATGTCTCTCAGTGTGGGGAATTTAATTTTACATTCTCTGTCCTTATACTATACTATTTTCAGAGATCGATCCATCTTAAGTGGTTTGAAACTGCACACGTTTTCGGTTTATCGGTTTATTTTTTAAGGAGATCAATACTTGGAATTGTTATGGCATTATAAAAAGAACCTAGGTGCAAATGATGGAAATGAGTTCGTTAACGAGATTGTTGTGTTTGCCGCCCCTGAAAATGTCGCCCGCATGCGGTGCACGCTCTGCACGCCCGCACCCAGCGGGCCTGGTCTCAGACCAATGGCAAAGTACAATAGCTTAAATTTTCCAACTGATATTGAAAGAGAACAAGCACTAGCGGTAGTCCTTTATGAGGTAGGTAGATCTTCGTGAGCAATGAAGAAATAAGTTAGTAAGACTATTCTTCCAATACCTAATATTAATTTTACAAGACCTCCCTGTAAACAACATTTCATTGAAATTTTTTATTTTTTTTCAAATTCCTAAAATGGGCATTTTAAATAAAGTAACGAAGTATTGCGTATGTTCGCAAGAAAGTACATAAAAACCTACAATTTGAAAAAAAAATTCACCCTACGATGATTTGGCATAAAATAGCAGCAATTTTAATGTTTTTCGAAAAGTGCCAATTGTTGCCGTAAAAATCAAATTTTGTTTTTGAAATTTTAACCATGTATTTATAGCATCAAAATACACATTTTCTCCAATCTTTATGAAAATCCGACTATTTTCTCGTTATTTATTGCATTTTTAGTAAAAAAAAAACAAAATTTCATAAATTTTTGGTTTTTTGAGGTTAGGATTCATTTTTAAAGTCTTTCTACCGAATCAGTTCGATAGTTTATTCATTCACAAGTACTTCAACTTTTTTTATTTTTCTACGACCAACAGAACTGGAGAAATTAAAAAAATAGTGTAGCAATGCACTCGAAATGCATCAAAAATCTACATTTATGCAATTTTCTCGTGCAGCAGTCCCGATTTTGCAGAAATTTTTTTTCGCTTTATCTTAACATATGTAAAGAGAAAACCAAAAAAAATTCAACTTCCCAACTACATTATAACTTTGCTTTTTTTTGTTTAATTTCCCTCTACTAAAATTATTCTACACACCAAAAAGTGTGTTGTATTTTCATAGCTCAAAAGTGTGTTGTTACTCCAAAAGTGTTAAGTGAGTGGTTTCAACGCACTGAAGTGTGTTTTATAGATTTCAGGTCATATTTCACGACTTATTTTTAACACAGTAAAAAGTGTGTTATAATTTTAACACGGAAGAGCGTGTCAATTGCAAGATAAACTGTGTTAAAACAACACACTTTTTCTTGACAACACAATTAGGTGTGTTGAATAATACACTTTGGTGCGTTAAACAACACATTTTGTGTGTAAAAAAACATACTTCAGTGTGTTACACCTTTTACAGTGCCAGTCACTTTCAAACTCTGTCCCTGTGCCTTATCGATGGTCATGGCGTAACCTTCACGGTAAATTGCAGACGTTTGAAGTCAAAATGTTAATCGGAGGATTTAAATTGCGCAACAGCAAGATTGGAGCGAGAATCTTGAGGTAAGAGGCATGAGGTGTTATTACTAGTTCCTAGTGGGTTAAGATTCTCCGCCTCCATTACCGAGTCCACAGATTCAGACTTCATATGCTCAGTTGGCAGCTTCTCTAGCAGAGAAGCTCTTGGCTGAGTCGTTTGTTGGAGTGAGAATAGCTGTCTCCGTCAGACATGATGCGCAATCCAGTCCAGCCTGATAAATGTTGGTGTATATTCTGTCTGTCAAGCTCATGAAATATCGCAAAGGTTACTCGGAATATTTATTCTTCCTTCCTCTTCCAAAATCTTTTCATCACCAATATCCAGTAATAAGTTAGAAAACTCCTCTGCCCTCAAATCACGTTGAAGGTGGACACGCATGTTAACTCTCAAGGCCGTAATATGGATGACTTGAGACAGGCTTTAACTTCATCTGCACGTGTCCCTCGTGGCACAACAGGCAAGTCTGACTGAAGTCACCAGCCAAAAGCACTGTAACTTCAGCCATAAGTAGATTGCAGCTCCTAATATCTTGGAGCGTCCTGTTTAGAGCTCGATACCTTTCTTTGGTGCACTTGTCACACGCTATAACTTCGGCTTATATGACAACGACCTCAAGATGGATAAGGCATTGGTTGTAAACAATATCGAAGACCAATTGGACATTCCCGTGCTCTCTCAGCATTTGCCATCTAAAATATTCCGCAAGACTGTCTCAGTATTTCTCCCACAATTTAAGAAGACTTTCAACTTGACAAAAACCCAAGATGATGGCAAATAGCTCACCCATTTTATTAGGAGAGTCAGAGAAGAAGGTTAGTCGAAGAGTCTACGGATTTTACAATATTTGCTTGTACGATATGAAATGAAAAGTTTCGCATACATTCACAATCTCAACAAAAGGAATTAGTAGGTGAATTAATAAATAAACTAAAATTATAGTTATAAATTTGGGACCAATATATGTTAAAAAAATTTATTTAAACTAGATTTCGATTATTATAATCTCTATAATTGTTTATTCGCTACTCGGCGTCTTAGAGCCATCTGGGTTTGAAAAATTTCGATTTAAAGTTGGGTCTACCTAATAGAGGAGGGATCCGAACCGCCAAATAAGAGGGAGGTGGTCCAGATCCCCTGGACACCCCCCCTGTCCATCACCACTTTATTCAGCACCCACTAGACCCCTCTAACTCCTTTGTCTTCTATATTCCCTCGGGGTCAGTTTACTACCAGATATTACACCAGCAGAGATCTTTGCAATACTATATTCTCGTGTTTCTTGAATACCGCCTGCCCTTCTTTCCAAATCTCTCGGACAAGAATCTACTACGAACTACGGGTCAAATTCAAAAAGTTTTCTCTGAAAGGTTTAAGACTCTTTAGCATGGTTATTGCCCTCATTATTTTTTGCCCTTGAAGGAAATCTGTAGGATTTCTTAATTATATTCTTATTCAGGGCTGCTGAATTGCTTTATATCTCGTCTGTGTTCTTATCTGAAACAGTCTTATTGTCATTAGATATTCAAAGATTTCTTATCACATATGGATTACTATTCAGCGCTGCTGAATTGTCCAAGCTTAATATGTAGCACCGCTGGATTTCCTTTGTGGCACCCCTGTGTTCCTATCTCAGACAGTCTGATTGTCGTTAGTCATCGAAATATTTCTTAGCATTGGGATTACTATTCAGCGCTGCTGAATTGTACAAGCTTAGTATGTAGCACTGCTGGATTTACTTTATAGCACGCCTGTGTTCTTATCTGAAACAGTCTGATTGTCATTAGCCATCAAAATATTTCTTAGTGCATTGGGATTCCTATTCAGCGCTGCTGAATTGTCAAAGCTTACGTTCAAAATTTTGTTCCACCCATCTAAAGTACTTCTTGACTTAGTGTCTTGGTCGTTCCATTCTGCATTTAGAGTTATTTCTCGTCTCAAGCTCTCTTTCAGTGCTATCATCTTCACTAGTGCCTTCAAGACCTTGATGTTGTACTCTTGTATTTTTTTTGTTATTCAGCACTATATAATGACGACTTCGTGGTATATAACTTTAGAAGAAGTAGATGCAACAATATAAAAAAGAACTATTTCTGTTATCAAACTATAGAATCTTAAACTTAAATATCCTTTTTATCCTTTAACTAACAACAAAACCTAAAAAGAAAAAAGAATAATTCACATTTTTCAATAATTTCGAATTAGTTTCACGTTACAAAAATTCTTGAAGACATTTTGTCCTTGCATTTGCAGAATATCCAGCATCTTTCAAAGTAAGTTTATATTATCCTTGTTGGTCTACACTGGGAGGGAGACTTATGCTACAGAATACTAATTTTGGCAGACAGATGACATCAAGAAATATTAAATGTAACTTTACACCGTGTTAATCGCAACATGACATCTGGTGGCTTTAACGATTACGTGACTTGAACTCAAAACACGCAGGAACGCCTCCGGCATGATGAGGGAATTTTAATGTCGTCAATGTGTCCTTTTCTGAGATTTCGCCGTGAACCGAATTTTTCAGTTTTATGCCCCCAACCTGGGGGAAAGAATCTGTTTTTATTTTTCACAAATCACTTTTTAATTTCTAAATTGCGAAATTTTTAATATTAGTAAAAAAATATCCTTTAAATTTCAGCTAATCCATGCTCTGTCCAGGCGAAGACGCTGCAAGGTGAATAAGCTCACTTAAGATTCTACATCATGATTTCTAGACGTAATAAAATCCACACCTTAATTGCTTTCTGTATCCTGAATTCCAATACTTATATTACCCTTTTAGTAAAGGGCGCACTCAAATTGCCCCCAGTAAAAGGGGAGCATCTCTCGAATGGATTCAGTTTTTCTTTGATATATGACGACAACGATCCTGTTCTTAGGTACGTTAATAAAACTTAAGGAATTGACCCACGTTGAAGCGATTTGTCTTGTCAACAATCGAATATGTTCCACTTGGGACGCACTCATAATATTTGTCCTGCAATCGAAGGATACTGCCGTTAAATGAATTTAGGGTCACATTGATTCACGTCACGTTCGGGTATAACAATTTTTAGCCAGGATCATATTTGTAGTCAACAGGTTGAGAGCATGTTCTTTGTTTCTGTGTAGTAAATAGGGAAAAGTAAGAGTTTATTGAATAAAATTTTTGGGGATTCTTTATAGAATTGTGTTATTTTGTGGCATTTTTGTTGTTTATGAAAGGAATAATCTGAGGGTTTTGTTGTAAGGCCAT
The DNA here is from genome assembly GCA_963855945.1 of Thereva nobilitata. Classification (NCBI taxonomy): domain Eukaryota; kingdom Metazoa; phylum Arthropoda; class Insecta; order Diptera; family Therevidae; genus Thereva; species Thereva nobilitata. The sequence goes on from OY979697.1 coordinate 81,056,397, forward strand.
ATGCCTTCAAAATTATGCAAGCTTATTTTGGTTATATTTTAATAAGTGGCAGAGTGTTTAGTTTGAATGGTTTTTTCGGAACCGTATCTGCGTCCCTTCAACTCTTTCTTGGTCTACCTGGTGGTCTACGACTTTCTGCGCCAAGGTATGTAAAAACGGAACTGGATCGCGACCGGCATTCCTGATATAGTGATGCATTGATGAAAGCGAATGGTGTCAAAATTCAAATGAACATTGAATTTTACGGTAAACTCAGTTGGAGTAGTGTTGAGATCATTGGTGCATTATACAAATTTTACGGGCATTACTTGTCAAGTTTTGCGATTCTTTTTGGATGAAGAGTAAAGCGGTAGCACGCGGAACTAGAATTTTTTTTGGGGGGAGGGGTCACGGAGTGGCGGGAAAAAATGTCTACTCCTAAAAAAAACAAAATTAACATAACGAACAAAACTAACCGAATTTTCTGGTGGATTAAAAATAGAGGTGCGCCGAATGTGCGGCTGAAATTTGTATTCGGTATGTTCGGCGTATTTTTTTATGTTCGTATTCGGCCGAATATTCGGTTAGTTTGCCGAATAATTACCGAATATTTAAATAGTGTTATTTTAAGATTTACATGTTTTAAAGAGGCTTGATTCTCGAACCGTACATAGGTAGTATTTGTAAATGAAACAAACACTACATTGTGTAACCATTATTTATTTACAAAATTCAAAATTAAAAAAAATTACCGACTCATTTATATGCTCAATCACAATTCCCCAAAACCAGTCACAAAAGTGAGTGTGGCATTCCCGAAGTCATTTATAGTGCATTTCTCACGGAAAATTGTCACTTATTGTGACGGAAAATTTTTAGGTGACGCGACCATTTTTTTAAAATAAAAAGAGACGAAGGGTATGAATATTGCGTTTTTAATATTTTTGGTGATTTAAAATTATTCTTATATTCTCGAGTTAAAATAACAAGCAGGAGACAATTTGATTGCCAAATTGCCTTTATGGAGAAAAACCAGGAGATATCGAAGGGCGTAAAATATAGCCAAAGTAAAGCAGAGTTTACTAGAAAATGGACGGAATGTTCACTGATGCTGTATGGTTTAGGTCCACCATGTCTTCAGACGTCGAAGGAAATTTTATTACCAAGGGACAAAGTTCTCTCTCAAAAATATTTAAAATCTCTCCGAGTTCTTTCGACATACATAGTTGGCTGTGCAGGGGCGCACACAGGGTGGGTCAACCGGGGCAATTTGCTCCGGGCCCCGTCCTCTAGGGGTCACATGGGTGGGAAGACAACATAGCGGCCAATTTTATTATTGGAAGAACCGATGTTGAGAGTATTGTTTTTTAACTTCCCAGTAGGAAGTTATTGTAATCGGTCCGAAAATCGGATATGAAATTTTCAATGTATTTACACGTTTCAAGGCCCCAATAGCATTTTAAGCAAAAATTTGAGAAGAAATATGTGTGTGTGTGTGTGTGTGCGTACGTATGTGGTCATTTTTTCCTGCACGATTTCGCGCGAACCGAAAAAGATATCGACTTCGTTCAGGTGCCGTTCGAAGCGTGTTCAAGGAAACATGATCTGAAAAGATTTTCATAAAAATTGGTCGAGCCGTTTTTTTGTTTGAACGACTTAAGTGATTTTTGTACCAGAACGATTTCGCGCGAACCAAAAAAGATATCGACTTCGTTAAGGTGCCGTTCGAAGCGTATTAAAGGACATATGAATTGAAAAGATTTTCATAAAAATCGGTCGAGCCGTTTTTTTGTTTGAACGACTTAAGTGATTTTTGTACCGGCACGATTTCGCGAGAACCAAAAAAGATTTGGACTTCGTTAAGGTGCCGTTCGAAGCCTGTTAAAGGACATATGATCTGAAAAGATTTTCATAAAAATCGGTCGAACCGTTTTTTTGTTTGAACGACGTAAGTGATTTTTGTACCAGCACGATTTCGCGCGAACCAAAAAAGATACCGCCTTCGTTAAGATGCCGTTCAAAGCGTGTTAAAGGAAGTATGATCTGAAAAGATTTTCATAAAAATCGTTCGAGTCGTTTTTTTGTTTGAACGAATACTGGGAAGTTAATCTTGTGGACCGAAAGGGTCAAAAGCCACATCCCAACTAGTTTTATATTGCGTTCTAAAATCTCAAAAAGAAGTACGAACAGTTCCTTGTAGATCCTGAAATATTGTCTAATTCTGAAGAGAAATAAATCTGTTAAATTGTTAAGAAAAAATGAAATGTTCGGTTACGTCAGGCCGGGCAGCTCCAAAGGATTTGATTTATCCCTAGAACCCTTAAATTCCTCTCCTCTCATCGCTATCAAACTACATTTCCACGGAGCTCAAAAATGAACCGAATAATTCGGCCGACTGTTCGGTTCGGTACATATTCTGCCGAATATTCGTATTCGGTTGAATCCATATTCGGCGCATCTCTAAAAACAAACGTGCCCTACGAAAACGTGCCCTAATGTGTTTTTGATGAAGACGCGCCCTTTCTTGTTGGTGCAGCTAACTTCAGAGTTTGCAAATCCAAACATATAGAAAGAGTATAGATCAATTTGCCTTGTTGACCTTGGTCATTTTTTAAGGTCGTTTTTTTAATTTGCAAAAAAGTTGGGTCGGTTTTGTCCGTTTGGTTATTTTTTGTTTTTGATTTTTTAGTTGGGTCAATTTTGTTTTTTAAACAGCGCCTTGAATCCGCGCCTGAGCGGTAGGTGATCTACTGACAATCCAGAGATACGATTCACGTTCTATATTCCCTCTACGACAACTACGGTGTCGACAGCCGTCACTTGTAAGTTCTATTCGCGAAGTTACCTTTTTTCCTGGCAGTATTCGATGGGGGCGAGTGGAGTAAAACCGCGATTTATCTTTCCGACTAGAGTTCGCTGCACCCCATTTTTTTCAATATTTCATCTTCTTATAAATGTGTTTCAAAGAAAAAATTACAACTCTCGACATTCAAATTTCTAACGACTCTTGTTACCCAGCGAGCATCGGTTTAATTCGTTATAGTCCGGGAAAAATTTCAAGCGAAACAAGGTGGGAAATGCAACCTAAGTATTTTCCTAAAATTGTAATCCCCGACTGGGTAGGCTGGAGACACACCCAAAAATATTAAAAGTTAAGTGTGATTTTGAACGTGAACGGCCGAGCTTTTGTTTTTGGTGGTTATTTTAAAGCGATATGTTATAGTGCATAAGAGCTAATCCGTCCCTCTATGAGTGAGCTTTGTGCTTCTAGCTGTGAGGTCGTTGTCAAAATGAAGTACTATTCATCTCTAATAAAAAAATCGTACGATCTTTGTTTGTTATAATAAGACCAAGTCTTCCTAGACTTGACACATAATAATAGGCTCCTCCATCTGGAGCCAGCTACTTAGAGAAAGTACATGGGGACGTTTCTCTTTAGCACGCACAGAGGCTTCTATACATTCTCCACCGGTGTGCCTGCGAGAGTGGTCCCTAGTCTGACCAATTAATTTGCCTTCTCATTGCCCTCGATATTCCTGTGACCCGGCACCCACTGTAGAGTGACCCTGTACCTCTCGGCCAGGGAATAGCGCTCCTTCTGGCAGTATTCGATGGCTTGGAAGTTATACGAGTCGACCCTAATAGGCTAGTGGCGATAGTTTTTTGGAAAAAAAATTAATAGCAGGCAGGGTCCAGCAATGAATGTTGTTAAGGTTATAACTAAAAGAAAAAAAAATTTAAACTCGAAAAAAGGGGAAACGGTAAAATGGGGATGCTATTTAGGGGTTGAAAACGATTTTTTGCGATTGCGGTGAAACATGACCTCCTAGTGGAAAATGTTTAATACAAAAGTTGTAGATAATAAAAAGATCTAAAACTTTTGTGTTTAACATATTTTGACCTAACCTCAAATTTTCCAAGAAAATGGCGGAAAATCGATTTTTCAGTTTTTAATTTTTTTCTTCCGTAAAAATAATTCAATTTACATGAAAATTTGTAAGAGTATGCCTTGTGTTGCGTTAAATAAGCACGATTTTTTTTTTGTTTGGAAAACGGATAGTTTCCTAGAAATTAACATTTTTCGAAAAAAATACCCTAATCTTGCATGGTCAACTTTATTGATGTTTCTTTTCGAATTTTGATATTCAATAAGTACTCATCTAACCATTGAAATGTCTACTTTCAAATGGTATATAAATTTTGAAACTTTATTTTCATTAAACCGCTTAAAATTAAGAAAAACCGAACACCTGATTTTTCGAATCACGTACATATTTCTTAATTTTTCCAATTTTCTCAATTTTTTTAATTATTTCTGTTAATGACGGTTCAAATTTTAATGACAGAACTTACTGTCATATAATATTACTTACATTAAACAAATTTAATTACAGGGTGGAAAAACCATCCTGAAAATTTTTAATAAAATTAAAAACTGAAAAATCGATTTTCCGCCATTTTCTTGGAAAATTTGAGGTTATGTCAAAATATGGTAAATACAAAAGTTTTAGATCTTTTTATTATCTACAACTTTTGTATTAAACATTTTCCACTAGGAGGTCATGTTTCACCGCAAATCGCAAAAAATCGTTTTCAACCCCTACATAGCATCCCCATTTTACTGTTTCCCCTTTTTTCGAGTTTAAATTTTTTTTTCTTTTAGTTATAACCTTAACAACATTTCATTGCTGGTCCGTGCCTGCTATTAATTTTTTTGTGGCATTTAAATCCGCTTTGGCACTAGCCTATAATGCTATAAGACTATCTGATAACAGAATTACCTTGGCTCCCGCCCTTAGATTTGACTGCATTGCTAGGCAGGCATGTAAAATAGCCAGTTCTGCCTGGAAAATGCTCTCGAAGTTAGGCAGGCGGAAGCTTTTTTGCAAGTTAGTTGATGAGGAAAACACTCCAGCCCCTACAACCGACTCCAATTTGGAACCGCCTCTGTACAGAGCAACGTCATGGTCCTTGTCAGGTTGGAAAACTTCGCATTCCTCTCTGGTAGGGATCCGGATATTAAGGTGACTGCCGAAATTTAATTTTGCGTTCATGTAGTCAGTAGGTCCTGATACCTTTTCCTGTGGTAGAGAGCGCAGTATATTACTGTGTCCAAAGGCCTTCTCGACCCAGCAACCCACTTCACGGAGATGGAGGGCGGTACAGGCGGATGTATAAATCAGGTGGCAGCAGATTGAGAACTACATTGAGCGCTTTCGTCGGAGTTGTGCACATGGCCCCGGTATCCCGAGATAGGCCATTATTTGGACTTGACCCAGTCTGGATCTGTTCTATTCTTTGGCGGAGCCATATGTCAGCACCAGTCTAATCACTGCCTTGTATAGCCAGCGCACCATGTGCGGCTTCAAACCCCATCTCTTGCTGAAGGTCTGCTTACAGGCATAAAAACGATTGCTCTTTCTTCGATATTCAATCTGCACTTCAGTTTCGGGGCCAGAATAAGACCCAAGTATTTAGCTTACTGGGATAGGCTCAGCATTCGACCGTTTAGCGAAGGTAGACTAAAGGCGGTATTTTATTCCTGTTGGTGAAAAGCATCAGTACTGTCTTTTCCGGGTTGACGGATAGCCCACAGCGGTTGGACCAAGCGCTAACCTTTCCAAGTGCCAACTCCATAATCTCACTGATTGTGTGGATGAATTTGAATTTTCCAAATACTAATATCACCATGTCGTCCGGAAAGGCAACTGCCTTTATTCTGTAGCTCTATAGTGTCTTTAGCACCCTGAGATGTACCGCGGCTTTATGGCGTCGACTTTATGACTCTGCTATTTCACCATCTGAATGATTCGAGTTACCAGAATGAGAAGGATCTATCGACTAATTCCATTGTGGATCCCAGGTACTGCCAAGGCCTCCCGGATGGCTTCGGTGCTGATGTTGTTAAAAGCGCCTTCTATATATAGCAAGGCTGCCAGGGTAAACTGTTTGTATTCTAGGGAGGATTCCACGGTGCGCGTTACTTCGTGAAGAGCAGTGTCCACCGATCTGCCTTTACAATATGCATGCTGAGATGTAGCCAGCGGACCTCTTTTATGGAGTTTCGGAAGTATGTGTCTAGTATGCGTTCTAGGGTCTTTAGGACAAAAGATGACAAGCTTATTGGCCTTTAGTCTCTATGCACTTCGTGTCCGCGTCTGCCGATCTTCGGGAGGAAAATCACTTTGACCCTCCTGCAGGAGTGGGATACGTACCTGTAGTGTAAGCAATTCCTGTAGATTAAGACAAGCCATGGGCCAATAATGTCATGCGTCTTTTGGAGCATAATTGGCATTATGTTGTCCATGCCTGGAGACTTGTATGGGGAGAAAGTATGCATCGCTCATCGCACCTTTTCCAATATGACAGCTTAGGCTTAGGTAGGCTTACTCCTACGGCATGGAATAGGATATATTCATAACATAAGGGGTATGGTAAATTGACGAGCCCAGTCGATTTGTTGACGACGAGTTGAGATATAGTAAGTGCTTTGATATGTGTGAGGCTACAAAGATCACGTCAATATCTTTATGGCAATCGGGCAAATTTTAAAGCATTTGTTAAGAAGTAACAAACGTCTTTCAGCTGACATTTTTTTTTATGTAAATATCCAATCGATTCAACAAATTTTATAAAGTCATGCTGACTACTGCCTCGATCTACAGTATCACTTATTCTCTTAAGATGACACGACTAATTGGCGCTTAGTACTTAGTAAATAAAAAAAATTAAACTGCTTACATTTCCCTCTTTTTTCGAAAATGAAAGAAAAAATAAATTATTTTTAGCCGCAGAAGCTTGAGTTAAAAAAATTGTGGACACCTATAAATACCAATTCCCTTGCTGCATCGTTTTATTGATAGCAATTTATTTTGAACGAATTTATAAAAAAAGTCACGTCCGTAAGGATAGCAAATGGCTATAATAGCAAAAGAAGAAATGATTTAAGCACTGCCGTCATCCTTTATTGTTTCGCCGAAGTCCTGTCTTGGCCAACAAATCAATAAAAGAGACAAGACAAACAGACGACATTTGCCCCTACAACAAAAAGCTACACGAGGAATTTCAATGATCAACTGCAGCTTTAAGATAAGCGGCAAACAGTGAAGAACGAGTCCCCGGAATGCCTAGAAATGTTTCATTTGATTAATCCAATTTCATGCCTATATTGCTCAGTACCTTGTAAGCCTCTTCACTTGTGATGATATCGTTCAACCCTTGCGCTATCTAGGTCTACCCCAAAATGTCGTTTAGCCGGAAGGCGAATATGAGACATCTTCCAGCGCATTAGGAGTAATCACGAGATAAACGCTGTTCAAGACAATAAGAAGGCGAAGGTCTCTTAGCGCATTAAACAAATTACGGCACATTCAAAGAGATCAAGCTACACCACCCCCGCTCCGCTTATAGCAGGAAATGTTGCCACAAAATTCGGCCGAGCAAACAAACAAAACTACAAGTATGCATTAGGATTGTGGTTCAAGCTGGAAATGGATCCCAATTAGGACACCACTGTTACTGGGCTGTATGGCATAGAGAAACAAAAGGGTGAAATATGCCATTCTAGAAGAGCTTTGTTTCGAGCGCACACGGGATAGGGTGGGAGCTCGGCAAAGTACAACGGTCGACTAATTAGCTGGGCTTATTACACCCATTATGCTCTCTTCCGTTTACAGGCAGGAATATTCCGAAGGGAAACTGTCGGTCGTTTAACCATAGAAAATGGACTTCACTTCAGGGATTCACCGCGATTAGGATTTCATGTTGTGTGGATTGTCAAATTTATTAAATCTGTCTCGAGGAATTGATGCTGTGATGAACTTTGACTTTTTCGAAGTGCATAATGAAGATTTTCGTGGGCGATTCAAGGACAGTCGGTGGTGTGCATTTAGAACATAATTAATCCTACTTTAGTTATGTCATGGTATTCAGATATCACGGCAAAAATCAGAAAGTCGTAGCTTCTGGGCAATGCGGAAGAAATTCTGTAGTAGATGTGAAAGGGTGCACGATATTATTATGGCTTTGAAAGGGGAAGCCACAAAATTTGTATTAAAATAACAAGGCAGTTATGAAAGTTCAAGATGACTTTGAAGAAGGAAGAATACGAAGTGCAAGAGAATAACAGTCACCAGTACCAAATTTTAGCCGAAGACTGACACACATAAGTAAAGATGCCAACGGAAATATTTTAACCTAAGGACATTAAATCAAAATGGAGAGAATACTTTAAGGAAATAAATAGAGAGCTATGATCACAGCACAAAAGCCTTCCTGGAAGAAGTAGAAAAACTATAATCACCAGGCATAGATAACATTAGTTCCTATCTACTGTGGGATTGTGAGCAGGAATTTTTAGCACATCTCACAGTGGTCTGAAATCCCCAAAACCTGGACAAAATTAATTTACTACCGTAAGAAAAATTATTTTTTTTATGAAAATCGGTATATGGGGGTTTTCGGGGTCGCTGAGTAAGAATCCGTTATCAGATTTTCAAAAAACAAAATGGCGGATCAATTTGGCGACCAACTTTACGAAAAGTAAGCAAATTTTATGAAAATCGGTATATGGGCTTCAGTCGTGATTGCTGACGATGATTTGTAAATCAAATCGAAATGCATTCGGGTTTTATTATTGAGAATATAAAATATTTTTAGATTCCAATAAATTGTGAGTAGAATCATTAAGGTGTTTTTGTTTAATTCTATTTGATATTATATCGATTCTACGTAGTTCAGTGTTTAAAAATGTCTTTTTCTGATCACAAATTCGTTATTTGCTACCTTAAAGAACCCCAGATACCGATTTTCATTGGAATCGGAATACAATTGGCTAATTCGTCGGCCATATTGGCGCGGCCATTTTGAATTTTTTAAGTTTTGACCACAAATTTGTTATTAGCGACCTTAAAAACCCCTAGATACCCACTTTCATTGAAATCGGAACACAATTTACGAATTCATATTTGGGTGGCCATTTCGGTAATTTTTCAGCGGCCATTTTGAATTTCGAGAATCGGACTTCGAGGCGTTTCATGGGACTGGTGCGCCCGTTATAGCGCACACATACAGAATCTTTCTTTTATTAATATAAGATGAGATGAAAAAAAAGTTAATATATAGCCCCTGAATAGGACGCTCAAAACTATATATTGAGCAAATATGTAGTATATCGTGGATAGAATGATGACGTGAATGATTTTTTGATATGTTTTGCAGAGATGATTAATAAACAATTACATACGTATTTCGTAGTGGAAGTCGGTGGAAGTTTGTACTCAGCTATCAATTCATAAACCGAATCGTTATTAAAATACCACAATTTACTACATATTTGATCATAAATAAACAATACAATTATTTATTTATGTTCATTTCAATTACACAGTATAATTGTACTTACTCTTTGGAGAAGAATCCATTTTACACAAAAGAAAACGGGTAAACGTGGTGCAATATACACGCAAAAACGTAACACGTGTTTTTGCTCGGAGAGAACGCGCTGCGTGCAGCGTGTTCGACGCTCACTTTCCAAATGGAATACAAAAGAGATTTCGAACATCTGCCTCTTGCCAAGGGCCTTGAAATACTCCGGGGGGGCCACTATACCTAACCCACGTGAAAAAAGTCCCTAAATATAAACTTTCGTTTTGGTACTTTTGTCCAGGTTTGGGGGATTTCAGACCACTGTGCATCTGCACAAACTTATATTAGACATTTGGGAAACAATCAGCCTATCAGAAAAGGCGAAGAGATACGTCATATGTTCTAATACATAAGAAGGCGGACCAATTATCTTGCAAAATTCCACAGGTATCGTGCTACTGCCCAGTGGCGTAGGTAGCTTTTTGCGAAGGGAGAGAATATGACTTAGTATATTTTGATTGGATCGGATTTTGAGAATTTAATGCATCAGAACGGGGTGTTTTCGAGGTTTTTTCTACAGATGATTCTGCATTTCTATGGTTTTCACCGTCTCAAGACTTGCCGAATGGTTTTATTGGCAGTAAAAATTTCTTCATTCCGAGATAATAAACAAAACAATTTTAACACACTTTTGCAATTATAAACTAGAATAAATTTGACAATTGAGGAGTGTCTGTTCAAAAGGGCGTATTTCCATCATAAACAAACTTTACAGAAATCGAAAAAACTGCCTGTTCCTATAAATAAAATGCTAAAATATATTTAAATGCACATTCATGTGAAGGTTAAGACTACAATATGATATGGGTTTTTTATTTAAAAAAATGCACATTAAAACTATATTTTTTTAATTATTTGTTTAGAAGCAGCCCTTTTTGATCGGGATTGTGAGAACTACGACCTTTTGATTAGTCACTTCAAGAAATAAGCCTTTTTGAATTGAATTTTTGGAAATACTTGCAGTGAAGTTTTTTGGGGTTCTGTCAAAAGCAAAAATCCTTTTAGCAAGATTTTTATGTCCACATATCCACTCCTAGTATAACTTTGAGTTAAAATTAAATTTTCTATTGTGTTAGGGCTCTAATACCAAAGTGCCAATGTACCAAACTACCAAATAAAGCCATCAAACATTGCTAATACAAATCTTCAAAAATAAAGGCCACAACACAAAAATCGTTGGACATTATTTATAAGAAATTGTCCGTGCTTTCCAATTTTGGAAAAAAAATATTGACTAACTACGTATTTTTGGGGAAAAAGGTAGTTGAAGTTGATAGTTTTTTTTAAAAAAACAAAATTTTGAATTTGATGACTCATTACTCTGGAAGGTGGTAGGTTAGAACCTTCACTTTTACATTTTTAGATAGGTGGGAGTATTCTGCTTGCAGTGCAGTTTTTAGGTTTTGATGTGAAATATCTTTGTGCGCGTTGAGAGTAATTTTTCAAGGCTGTGACGCTTATCGTTGCAAGGTACAATTTCGTCTCGCGAAACGTATGGAAGATCTGTATTGGAAAAGAGAGAATAAAATGGAAAAATTACAAAAAAAGTGAAATCTAAGAATCGCACATTCGGAGAATGGACGAATTGGTTGAGTGTTGACGTTCTAAAAAAAAACCCGGGTTCAATTCTTGATCTCAACACTTTCATTTTTATTTATATTTCAAAGCTTTTATTTCCATTTGCTTCCAAAAAGGTATAATAAAGCAAGGAGTGCATACAAGTTTAAAAGCAAGTAAAAGACCTTTTACTATTAAATGTAAATTGCACAAAATATTACTGAGACGATCAATTTCTTAACTAGAATTATTTACAAAAATTTAGATGGAGCTTTCGGATTTCTGGGAATTTTGTATGTAGAAGGCAAGAATGGCAGGAAGTCTCAACTGATTAATAAAAATGATTATTTAACTTAATTTACTTGATTTTCTATAAAAATGGTAAATGGGCTTAAATAAGCTAAAAATTTGAGTTATGGAATTATGCATGCGTGCATATCTTTTATATTTCAAAGCTTCAAACGAACAAAAATTAGTTGCATTAGTTGCATATTAAAGACAAAATAAGGACATTTGTTAATACAATAAACAATAAAAACTTTTTAAAATTTTAATTTATTCATACAAATATATTTAGTTCACGCTTACAAAGGCTTATAAATTCAAGCAGAAGACTATAACTACCAGTTACGTCTATCGCACCCAAAGGCGTTGATAGCCCAATGAGAAACATGTAAGGTCATCGAAAAAAGGGGTCGTGAGTTCGACGCGCAACGACGGCGCTTAAAATTTTTTTATAAATATTTGACAGATTACAACAGAAGAGGTAAATAATGGGTTTGTACTTTTTTGGGATCATTAATGATTTCAATTGAAATCGACTTCCAAATATATACTAACCTTGAAAATGCCAATCAATGAACCAAATTACACGGCATATCATTTCTTTCATCAACACTTCCAATAATTCCAATAAACCCCTTTTATAGGCAAGGGGTCGCAGTAAGTTCCTGGCTTGTGCATCCCAAAATAATTTCGACTGCAGCGATCATCACACTAACCCGATCATAACTTCGTTCTCGGGGGCTGCGCAAACTATGAGAATTTTTGTTGCTTTGTACACAGCTACATAGACAATAGAATCGTTACACGAAAAAATGCAGAACAATCAGTTTATCGTGTAATTCTTATAACATACACAAACTGGTTTGTTAAGAGGAAAAGTGTTAGCCCGTGTAATTAGACTCAATTGTTGTAAGCATATAGCGTCAGCTAAAAATTGAAATTGAACGCGTGTTTTTTTTAAAAGATTATTTAATATTTATAGAGTAAAAAAGAATATTGTTTTTCAAATTTTAATAAAGAGTGTAAACTATAGGTAGCGCCAAAGTAGAGTCTTCGAAAAAATTGTTGTTCTGCGGCCGACAGTTAATCTCTGGATTGGCTGGTCTAAAACAAATAAACCAAAAAGATTCTTAAAAAGGAAGGTCTTACACAGTACAATTCACCTCATTTAACGAAAAATCGATAAAAACAAAAAAATGGGAAATGGGAAATTATCATTTCATTATGTCGAAAAGAACATATTTAAATGGTTCACAAAAAAGAAAAAAAGTTGACGTTCAAAAATAAATAATTGAAAAACTTCCTAAGCTTACCTCATTTTTTACTTTTGAAGAAACAAATAGGCTCACAGATTCTTCATCCTCATCTATCCTCAAGATCAAAATAATTCTGAATATCAACAGGAAAAAGAGCAACAGGAAAGGACCAGAGTTTTTCCAAAATAAAAATAAGGCAGTATTTAAAAAACATAGCAAAGGAATCAGTGGATATAAGTATCTCAACCTTACATAAGCTAATAAAGTCTGATAAATTAGAAGAGGCTTTTCCAAATGTTGAAGTCCCTACAAGAATATTCCTTTGCTTAATGTTTACCAATTGTAGTGGAGAGCGCTCATTTTCACAGCTAAAGAGAATAAAAAACGAATTGCGAACAACAATGTTACAAGAACGACTAACCAATTTGTCAATTATGTGCATAGAAAGTGATATCCTTCAAAAAATAGACTTTGAGCATATGGAAATTTCTTTACTTTCCAAATAGTCCCAAATTCTTGTGTGCCCAAGGGCCCCGTCATGGCCTAAGACGGCCTTGTGCTCGCTTTCACAGTTTACAGCCCTTATTTCTGCGTACACTCCGGTTTAGAATTTCGTTTATAACAAGAACAACTCGACTGTGGAAGAATCTTCCACAGCCAGTATTCCCGAACTCATAGAACATCCAAAAGTTCAAACGCAGGGTTCATTGCCATCTTCTCTAACACCCCTCTGATTCCCCTAATCAATCCCACCCTTTTTTATCTTTCGAGCTAAGCTTACTACTAGACATTGCACTATGATATAAACGACATGTCGGTCTGGTGGTGCAATGGGTAACACCTGAGCTTAGGCTTTCACATAAAAAAAAGGGGAATGTACAAATGCATTCCTGCCCGTATGGATAGCAGCCGAGTTGACGTTTCTGTTTCGGAAACACAAGTTCTAATCAGTCGACTGAAAAAAATGAGTAAGCCCCAGCCAGTTGGCCTTCCCGTAGTGCTCAAAGTCCTCTTAACTTGTTTCCAGTTTTGGTTCAACGTTTCAAAATTTAAAGACACTTCTTACTTAAATTCCTTAGAAATTTCCCAATAATCCAGTAATTTTGCATTTACCAAAATATTTTCTCCCGTAAGCAGATTTATTCCCTAGAGAAGAAAAAAAAGGAAAATCAATTTTAACCCCACTTTGAAGGTTCCTTCTCCTTTTTTTACATTTCATAACCAACAGTAATGAAAATATGGCCCATATGATTTATTCGGCTCTTTGCGTAGCGCTGCTCTCCGCTGAGAAAGGTTCCTTCCACAAGCAGACGAGGTATCCTTAAAATTGATTTATGTGGGTACACAATTGGTGGTAAAGATTTCGGAAATTTCCTAACCAATAAATCACCGAGTTAAAACCAAAGGGCGATTTGTCAGACAAAGGTAGGGGTGCCGAGGGTCTGCCCTTTGCCAGTTGTGCGCTTAAAAATCCGAAGGTAGGTATAGGAATCTTCGAAATAATTAAAAGCAATCTACTCCATCCTTCCTCCACGGAATGCGCTGCTTTAAATCCTGTCAAAATAGCAAAAATTCGATCACCGGAAAACTCCCTCGATTTGGCAGGATACAAAAAGAAAAGAAAAAAATATGGGATAACGTGCCGTAGTCAGTTACCCAAATAGCTCTATTTACGTTTATCGTATCGAAATCGGAGATAAGCCATCCAATCAAGGTAATTCGTTGCCGCAATAAAAATAATAAAGGAAGCGACGTCAGCCCCGAAGTGGCTCGGTGACTGCCTTTATATTTCGTCAATTTGTGTTAAATCATTTGTAAATCATTACATCAAGACAGTAAGGAGTATAGTCGTCGTCGTTTATGGAAACATTACAGAAACACTTTGGCTCCGAAACGGTAGCCAATTACACGACTCAGTTGAGCTCAATTGATTCCTTCTTCCGTTCTGCAACGAGAGCTCACCCACGTCTCTCTAGGAACATGTCAAAGTTCAGAGGCTCGTCGGGATGTTAGAGAAACAGGTTCGCCGCGTGTCTCCCGCCCGCCTATCTCCCGCCCGGCTTTCTCGACTATGTACTTACGTTAAATGCTGTTGGTGAATTCGTTAACTTGTTGCCAATTACAGGTAATTTGTAATTAATTCACACTTTGTGGCAACACGCTTATCCACCACCTTCCATATGCAAATGAATATTTCAGGGGCGAGAGAAACTGCTGAGAGGTTTAATCACATTTTAGGCCTAATTTTGGCAATAGCGCTTCCAATTTGGTGTTAATTTCGCATGAAATTATGCTAAAACGGCTGCAGTAATTACACCAATAGAGCAATTTGTATTTTGCCGAATGCGAAAAGGGGGTTAACTTTGAGGTAATGTTAGTTATTAGTGATCTAGGCGGGATTATTTTTAATAGAGCTGAGGCATTTTGAAAGGGCTTGAAGGTGATTAAGACATGAACGGGGTTTTCTTATAAAAAAACAGAGAAAAGAGTTCTTTTGTACCAAATTCGAGCTCCAATGCTTTCTTTCAGTACATATAATTTATGTTACTCTAATTTTTTACCTTCACCACTAAGTTTCACCACCAGAGGGCTCAAGAGTTCCTGACCGAATTGCATAGTCCAGAGTATCTAACTAAGAAATTGCTTCAAATCCACCCTCAAGAAAGTCAAATAATTATTCAAGAACAAGTTTAGAAGTAGTAGGCAACGGCTAGCAGCAAAAACTTCTGGTTCATCAAAAAGAATTTTAATACTCCTAGTACCGCTTATATTATCTAGAAGGCAGAGGTAATAAGAGAGAGCGAGTCCAATGCCGAGCTACTAGTATCTCTGTTCGCCATAAAATCTTCAAGGATTTTGATAGAATGTGGCATCCTCCTCTGCTAGCTAAACTCCAAGCTATTGGTATTGATTCAGTTCTGAAGAATTAGATCGACAGTTTTCATTCCGGCCATTAAATCAAGGTAGTTTTGGATGGCGTCAAATCTCCGCTCCGCACCATCTCTGTAGGTGTCCCTCAGTGGTCACTTCACAGATTCGTTGATGATGGTATTCTGTGTTACTTTTACGCCTTCGATAATGTAAGACAAGCCAAGACAAATCTTGTCTTGACGAACGCCGACTTATATCTGACACAATCAACAGGGACATTGAACTCATTCTTTATTGGGGCCGTCAGAATCGTATCGTATGCAATGCCTCCAAAACGTCGTATTCAATGACTCCAAAACGTCGTATTCAATGCGTGTAGAACTAATAGATGACCCATCTCTCTGATTCGTCGAAATGTCAAGGGTAAGTAATAGTGAATCAAAAGTAGCCCATTACCCCAGATGCGCGATGAGACCGACACCGACAATTTTCATATAAATTGTCGGTGACGTTGAATTATTATTTAATTTGAATTTTTCCGTTTAACTTCTTCATGAGTGAAAGCTGTTTCATTTCTCGCTCATTTTATTTACATATCTACAATCTAGTTGTCGATTATACATGTGGGTTGCAGATAATAACACCGAATGACCTCTAACAAATATAACATGGATTAGCCGTTATTAGTAACCTGGGAGACAGATCAGTCTCCGACTAGACCGAAAACGCCGTGGACGTTGATCGAAATTATATTCTTTATTAATAAGATTAGCTAAAGAACTGTCGAAAATAAGCGCAAAATTCGGAGTTGATTATAATAATAAAATATTTATAGTATGAAAAAATAATAATTCTTTTTAATTATCGTTAATTTTGAACCTACATACATAGGTAATATGTTGTTTCTGTGTTGTTTTTACTATAAAAATAATAATTGTCGGTGACGATAACACTTGAATGCTCTCTCCGACAGTTTATAAGAAATTGTCGGTGTCGCGCTCATAAGCTTAAAAATGTCCTAAAATAATCTTGTATTGGTTCACGACTGGTGTGAGGCTCCGTGTCCGATCTTGTTCAATTAATGTCAGATTTCCGAAAACAGCAGCATATCAATCGTTCCGATCGTTTGTGATGGACCGTATCTTTGAAATCTTGGAAGTTATACGAAATCGGAAATATTGTCTCTCGAAAGCTGTTTCACAGATGAATTGGTTTACTTGTGAAGGATTTTCTTGTCTTTGGTACAAGCGCCACATTCAGAGATAGATCGCTTTTTTATATCCGAGCATTCTATTGTAGAATGCAATGTCTCTCTAGGTGGAAAGGAATGGTATTTTGCCAATGTGCAAAATGTCAGTGTAATACTACAAGCTGAAGGAAAAGGACCATCCGATGGAGGGGAATCGAACCACGGACCTCTTAACCTCTAGGCGTCTTAACCACTAGGCTACCGAGGCTGACGTCTTCGTGGTGAAATCACAGATTCCTTGGATGGAGGGATCCTTTGTGGTATGATCATAGCCGCTGATATTATGGATTGCTTAGATCGTTCCTTCATCTCTTCAGGTTGCAGTTCAGTACTTGTAGTGCTTATTTTATGGCACGGGCTCTAATTATGAATTATTGTTTTTTGGGTAATAAGAACGAAGCAACATTTTGAGTATGATTCCATCGGCGTAGTTCCCAATAAAGATGGACGTGTCCTTATCTGGGAAGATATCCTCGCTACTCAACCCTGTTTTATCTAGAGCCTCATTCAACCACAATAAAATAAATTATGACACTCCACACATGACATTTACTCCAATAAATCAAATTTGACAAAAGAATAAAAATACACTTTACTTGACAAGTATCGATTTGATCAAAAATTCATTTATGGGTCAAGATAATTTCCTTAAATAAGACCCCTTTTTCACATAAGAATGGATGAAAAAGACCCAAGGTCCAAACATGCCAACACAAATTCGGCCACAATAAATTTTTACAGACACTTTGCTTTTACGACTACACGAGTGATTTGGCTTTCAAGAAGTTATCTGATCTCGATTGCCGTATATCATAAGCCGAGATGGTTTCTTTTTTCGCATTTATGTTATATTCATAAGATTTATTGAATTGTGCCAGATACCAGCTAGGGGGTCTAATAATACGTGAATTCATGAATCCAGAATCCCGGGTGCTCAGCCCTGACGAGCGCGGGGGCTGGCGAACAGGATATGTGGAGACGCCGCATGACTTCCATACACAAAAAAAAGAAAAATCTCGTAAATCTGTCCATATATCTTCTCTTATTTAAAACGGTTGAGTATAATGTCTGTTTGGATAAAAGAAGTTACATCACCGCTGACACAAGGTTATCCACATTCATCCAATTTTTTTCTGTTGGGGCTCGTCCTGGTGTTGTTGGAATTGCTTTTCTAAGAAAAAAGGAGCTCTGGCTTAAGTCCTTAAGGATTGTTTTTTGAATTAATTAAGGAAGCTACTATGCGAGGTAAGTAAATAAAATCATTAAAAGAAATGAGAGGATATTTCCCAGAAAAAATATCCTTAATGGACGGGATTAAGTAAGCTATTAAAGTTAACAAGAGGTATTCTCGCTGTTGAGGCAGAGAGAAAAAAAGGGGTGGAATTAATTCGGCTTAAAAAGATTGCCTAAGCGCAGATATCTTCGCCTTTCATGTCTGTCATTAAAAGTAACTGTTATGACAGGGAAGAGGTAATTGTCTTAAAAAAAATCTGTTTTAAGGACTTTAAAGTAGACACAGGACGTTTTGATCCATTTTGAAATTTTTTTCCATGTCAATAGATATCTGACAGTTTTAAGGGATTAAGTAAGATACTTTAAAAAAACAAGAGGCTTAATAAAGCAATTTTAAGATTTTTAAATGGGATGGTATTTAGGTCTAATGCTAATCGTTAAAAAAACTTATTGAATTAATTCGATATATATACAGGTATTAATTGGGTTCAGAGTTTGAAGGACTAATAAAATTATATCGGGTAAAAATAATGTGAAATTTAGTAAAAAAAAGCCGGACAATCATCACTTTTATTAGCTCCCCAGCTTGTTATTGGTCTTGGCTTCTTGTGACATCTTCCTATTTTCCTATAAGATGTCACTCCTATATTATCTCTTATTTAGGCGCCCTGTGCTCGCCCGTTTTTTTTGTTATAATGTTTGCCATTCTGTCGTCACGGCCATATTGAAGACTCACCTACTCACCGAATCCTGGCCTGCATACAACTAATTCAGTTCAAAATTGGATTTTCTCCTCCAAGTGGAATCGAAGCCAGAACTTGGCTGGAATCGATGCCCGAACCTCTCGGTTGGTAGGTCGCCGTGTTGACCCCTCGGCTACCGAGGCCTGCCAATTCGTGGCCTCAAGCTGTTAAAGTATAACAACAAACGGGGAATAGAAACGGTTATATTCTGAATTTTCAAGAATAAGAAAAGCAATCATTGGCTTCCTTCGGAATGCATTATTTATTTGTTATTCTGGAATGGGTTCTTCTTTATCCAACTAGTTTATTGTGTAGAGGATTCGAATGCTGCATATTGCTGTCAACCTGGTCGTTTTGAATGTTGTTTAGATGATGAAATCCCACGTTGAAAATGATGATTCTTGATGAGTTGTACGGTCATTTAATTAATATCTTCTGCTTTTACTATTTGGAAATGTTATATCCCGCCACTGCCGCCAGTAGGTACTAGGGCGGTTTAGCGTGGGAAAATTTTTGGGGCCGTGGGAACTAGGTCACGGCAATGTCATTGACCCTGCCCCCTTGGGAACTGGGTCACGGAACTAGGTCAAGGTCAGTCACCTGTCATCAATCAATCACTTGTAATTGGCTTTGGAATGTAGGTCAAGGTGGTTGACCTAGAGACTGGACGAGTCGGGAACTGGGTCAGGGTCGGTGGCTCGGGGCTCAGCGGGGGTCGCACAGTGGGGCCAAATCGAAAAAAAGCGGACAAAAGTCCAAAAAATGAAAGTCCCTAATGGGGATTTTTGAACCTAAGATAGGCTACAGTGGGCCCTGGTGACATCAAATTCTCTCATACTAGTTCCCCAACTCGACTACAGCAGCTTAGATATCAGTTGAAACATAACGTTCTTGCGAGTGATCGGTGTTTACGTTCAGAAGAGCGATACGTGTACGCCTGTTTGAATGCATGAAAATATTTGAAAATATTAGCAATTTCCTTCAAAAAAAATGGAATCAACTCCTCAAAGTAAGTAAATTATTATAACCATTTGTGCAATTGCAGTGTATTAACAAAAAAATTATGAGAAGAAGAGCAGCACATGTGATTTTTAACCTGACAAATAAATAGAAATTTGTCGTTTCGAAGTGAAAAAGTAAAATGTTAAGCATTGTTAAGTCTTAAAAATTATTAGAGATCGTAGATTATCATATAACAAATGAAATATCAAAATTTTAGCTGCTCATATTTGCTCGTCTAATTTTAATCACACTTTTTGTAGCAAAATGCATGCGTTGCGTGAATAACAAAAGTTATTCACGTTAACAAAAGTTGCTGTGTATATATGTAAGTAAAAGCAGTAGGATAAAAATTGTCCAGACATTACTCATAGGAAATTGCCCAAGCTTTCCAATTTTGCAAAAAAAAATATTAGTTAACTACGTATTTTTTGGAGAAAAAGGTGGTTTTATTTGAAATTTTGGTGAAAAAAAACCAAAGTTTTGACTTTGACGACTCATTACTCTGGAAGTTGATATGGTAGAACCTTGATTTTGACGGTTTTAGATAGGTGGGAGTATTCTGTACACTGATACCTTATTCATGAAAATAGGTCACAGGGTTACAAAAATACAGGGTGATATGTAAAACTCTAACAAAAAACTTTAAAGCGCCCTAGATGCTAAACCGTTACGATTTCCCCCCACCCATACGATGTTTTGTTCATCTATTTATAACCTATCCACAGCCGGCCGCTTTGTCACTGTTCGTGATACACCCTATATATATATAGTATATATTCTTGATTCTTTGTCACAGACTGCTCAAAATACCGTTGAATGTGAACATCTGTCCCTTATTTTTCTTTACTTTTTGGACTTTTGTTCGCCTTTTTACCATTTGGCCCCGCACTGTGCATCGTACAGAAAGAAGATTTTCTGAGACCAATGATGAATGGTTGAAGGTATTTATCAAGAAAAATATACTGAATTGCGAATCGTCCAATATGTAAATAACATTCATTTTGATGGTCAAATTTACTGAATAATTTTTATTTATTGTGTTAACTAAAAACTTGTTAATTGGAAAAAACAAAAACAAAAAAACACTATAAAACTATTTCAATAAACTACTTTTAACTGTTTTTTGGTTTCAAAGAATAAATTAATGTGACATTCTTACCAATAAAGCTAAAAACCGCCATATTCTAATCTTGGGCGGAATCTACATATGTACATTTTAAAAACCTTGTCCGCCATATTGGATCCGCCATCTTGAATTTTGGAATTCTGAGTTCAGATTCGTAATCAGCGACCCCGAAAACCCCCGAGTCATCAATTTTATGACGATTGAAAACGATTATTTACCTTTTTGGAATTTTGTCCGGGTTTTTTCGATTTGGCCCCACTGTGGGTCGGGGTCCTTGGCGGGGCTGCGGCGGGGTTCTCGGCTGGGGTCTTGGCGGGGAATCGGCAGGTCTCTGGGGGCTTGGCTTTGGCAGGGGACTCGGCATGTGTGGAGCGGAAGAAAAGTGAGAGTGAGAAGTCCAGTGCAGCTAGTGACAATGACCGGGCCGACGGATCAGCATCCAGCTCCAAAGCTGTTGCACGTGGTGATCTGTTGCCGGGTACTAAAGAACTGCTGCTATGTGGGATCTTGCACTCTGCAGGCAATCATGGGCTTCTATAGATAGATATACAATGCCGGTCCGAGCACAATTTAACATGGGACTTTACAAATACCCTCCGATTCACCTTTTCCGCCATCTTGGATTTTCTTTGCTGTGCCAATTGGTCTGTAATGTCACATGTACACGTGTGCAAATAAAGATAACTTGTGTGTGTGTGTGTGTGTGTGTGTGTGTGTTTGTGTCGAAGGGATAATCGAGTACTTACTATTAATTACTAACATTAGTTAATAATATCATTTAAAAACAAACAAAATTTTACGTTAAAACAAACAAAAACAAGTAAAAGCAAAACGCACATATGTACCAAAGGCATAGAGGCAGCTTGGCCAGACAGTAGTGCCATATGAAACAGCGCCAGTGTTTGTGTGCCGGACAGTGTTACTATGCGGTCATCTGTCGCCGCGTATTTATGAATACAGTAGTGAAATTTTATTTTAGACCTTTTAAATTCATGCTAGGTTTACCTGAGTAGCAACTCTTTTCCCATATAAAAAATGACTGGAAATCTCATGGTCATGCACGAGAAAAAGAAAGGGAAGTGTATGTGTATGTGTATGTATACGTGTGTGTGTTTTGCTCATGTTGCATCATGTTGTGAAATAAAAGTGTTAATATGATATCAATTTTTAACACAGTCAATAATACTATTTGTAAACAGAAAAATTTATGCGAGAAAAACAAAAGCATTGTTTTAAAAGAAAAAAAATTCATATATATATATTTAGTGAATCCAAAAATAAAGTGACCGGAACTCAGAATTGAAAAAAGCTAGAAGTGCAACACCCAATTGCATATGATTGTGATCGTAATTACAAGAACCCTCGAAATGAGAAAAAGAAAGATAAAACAGATGACAGTTGAATAATTATCCGCTTCATTTTTATTAACCTGAAATATAAAAAATAATTTACACAATCTTTTACTTGACGCCAAAGTAATTTCCTACATGTATAAATTGATAATCATAAATTTGATATACTAAAGCTAGATTCATTCAATGCTTTATAAAAAATCCCTAGACGTTTTTAATGAACAAAAAATCCGATTCGTTAAAAACGCAAAAGGCAAAGGCGCAAAGGCTTTAAAGAGATTGTTCTTTTAAAATTTACAACTCCTGAGCTCTAGCACTTAGCAACGCTGATCGTTAGGGACTATGATGCAAATATCAGCGGACATAATTTATTGCTGCAACTTGCTTCGAGCGTAGGATGTCAGCCCTGTCAGTGCACATAGTGTTTTGCTATTGAAAATTTGCTCTGCGCCATGGGCGTAAAGAATTATGTTAATGAACGAGACTTTGTTGCATCTGCTGGGTAATTTATGTGATTCTTGTACCATGATAAAGATTTCTAGTTAGTGAGTTGGGTATATAAATCCGTGTTCTGGAGACTGAGAATCACAAAAGTTTCGTTACAGAGTCTTACTAGACAAGCATCATCGCAATGGAAAATCGCCGCCAGAGATTCTTAACAGACGATCAGCTGAGAACAATGGAAAAATACATAGCTGCCAATCGCTTCATTGAAAGGGACCTTCTTCAAATCATAGAGCGGGAAATAGGGCGAGCACGAGCAAATATGGTGAGAGAAAGGCTAAACGAAGTAGATGGAGCAAACCACGGTGCAGATAGGACCAGCCAAGCGGCAGCGTGCAGCAGGGAGCAGCCCGCAGCAAACGTACCGGACGAGGACGAGGGGGAGCAGGCCACAGCTACTCGCACAACAAAGAGGCGTCGACGGACGGAGATGGAGCTGTTAGGAGGACGAGGAGATTTTTCACCAAAAGTGGGGAAAGGAAGATGTCTGTCGACTTGGAGATGCTGTAATAGTTTGATAAGACAAGACTTTGGCAAAAGGCTAGTATGTGTTAGCAAATCGCGTAGATCAATTTCATCAATGTTTTATTGAAGAAAAGTAATTTAGTTAATATTTTCCGCTTATACTTTTTGAGATGTTATATCCCACCGCTGGCACCATTTTTTTGTGGTATATAACTTACCCTTTGGAAAGAGACTAGGACTTTTGTAGATCAATTTCATCAGTTTTTTTAAGAAAATTTAATAATCTAACTGCTTCTTCTGTTTGGAAATATTATATCCCGCCGCTGCCACCAATTTGATAAAACATATCCTTTGGCAAAGGGATAGGATGTGTTAGCAAATGTTTTATTGAAGAAAAGAAATTTAATTAATATTTTCCGCTTATACTGATTGAGGATGCTATATATCCCACCGCTGCCACCAGTTTTTTGTGGTATATGTCTAAGACGTGTGTAGATCAATTTTATCAATGCGTTTTTGAAGAAAACTTAGTAATTTAATTAATATATTCTGCTTCTACTATTTGGGGATGTTATATACCACCGCTGCCAACGATTTTTGGTGTTACATGTCTTATATTTTGGAACGGGACTAGGACGTTTTAGCAAATTACGTAGATCAATTTTATCAATGTTTTATTGAAGAAAACTCTTGTTACTTTTTCTATTAAACTTTAATTAGGATTTACTATTCACTTTTTACTGTAATGAAAAGAGTGGATTAACTTGACCGAACAATCACACTCTATTCGTTCAATCACTGAAACGGTTCTCGAAAAAGTCCATTACGGCAGGCATATCAGCAGACGAAGTATAACAAATTCATATAAGCAGAACTGAAAAGCTTCATGAACAGGCGTTTACGTAAAGAATTACGTTTGTAATAGCCATCAACATTTTAAGTACATTAAATTTTACGTAAAACACAGTCCTTGTAAAACGAATTGTCCATGTTTCTCCGAGGGATTTAAGCTAATTAGAAGTTTTTCTTGATTTCCTGAACTGAAGGATGGTTTTTAATTTGGCCATTCGCCTTAAAATCGTGCGGAATTTGACTAAGGATAGGATTTTGAGCTAGGAACTTACAAAATTACCATATACCTTGAATTGGAATTGTTTTAAGAGAGCCTCTGAGTTAGAAAATCAATCTTGATAACGGAATGTTCTCCAATCAAAAACTATATTAAATAACTTTCACCATAATTTATAAAAGCAATTAAAAATTACATAAATTCAAACCAACGAATAAAAAGAATTAATCTTTCTTTAAAAAAAAATTAAAAATTGAACAATTCACGAAGACACACCGGCGCCAAAAATAATTCCCAATAGAATATAGGAGAAGGAAAATTCTGTGAACGGTTAGGCAACTTCAATTCCAGGCACCCAGTTAAGGAGATGAAGGGATAATTCAATATTTCGCAGGAAAAGGAAACTTCTAACCCGAACGGGATCCCCAGCGTTACTAATCAAATTACCTTTCAACAAAGGGTTAGAGAAATGAATTTGGGTATTACCTTCATTAATTCGATTTACCTGACGATTTATTCATAAGTCTGTGTCTGTGCCAGTTTCTGCAGTGGCTTTTTGCATTAAGTAGAAGAGAGAGATCTTTGAACGTTGGTGTTGTATGCGCTGCCACCCCTTCTTAATCGGAAAATTTAAATCTTGCGACGGTGTCATGTAGTATGATCACCTGCGAAAATCAAGTTTTTTTTGTAATGTCACAATGTGGTTTTTTTTTGTGGAAATGAATTAATGATTAGAATTTTAGATTGTTTGAGAAAAGGTTTCAGAACCACAGATTTTACAACAAACCGAAACAAGCCTCAATAAATTTCTTCCCATTTTGAATTAAATGAAGCCACCAAATCGAAGAAATCTCTCCCCATCATTCTTAAAGGTCCTTCAATCTTGAAAATTTTGAAAGACTGAGGAACTGAATACCCTCAAATCAACACCAACATCCCATTGAAGCGGCTTATATCAAATTACCTGAAAACAAAAGGAAGACGTCCCCATCTATACCCGTCGAAGGATGTACTATACATATACATATCTCACCCTCTTCTGCTGAGGATACGTGGATACACAACGATAGCAATGATCGCTTAAGTATTATCCGAAGGATAACACATCAAAGTTGAAAATTGGTAATCTCAAGACGTAAAAGGGATTGCTTAATAAAGGGGACGTGACCGCAGACGAAAGAACATACGAAGTGTACCTTAGATGGTCTACAATGTTCTATGCCGAAAGAGAGTCATATTGGGTGTTTGTACGGGTAAGTGAGGGACCGCTCCGCATACAAAATCGAGTGCACGTTTCTTAAAAGGGACGAGAAAAGGACCTCATCTTTCGGTATTCCGTTCAAATTTAATTGTCTTCTTTTCAGCCTTCAAGTTCATTTAAAGATTGAATTTTGTTTCTGTTACTTTAAAAGATGGCAGAAGGAAGAAGGTTTACGGCAGAAATGTGTAAAATTTGGTGTGATTGACATCTTTCATAAAATATATATGTGGATATGTCGGTATATTTAAAAATAATAGTAAATATTTAAAAACAAAAATTAGTGAGACTTGTTAAACTAACTTTAACCTGCTCTAGCCGGGATGTGATCCTGGGCCTCTTAGAACAGCTCCTTCCGGCGGGCTCGATTTCAAGATGTCACCCAGATCGCTAAAATCTGGGCAACCTGATCTTAAACTTCCGTGCAGCAAAAGGGTTGCTCCATTTCGTTACAGCATCTCACAAAGCAAACAGGAAATAATTTTTTCTCGCAAACTCTTCTCTATTCACATAAGCTAGGAGCCCTACTCCACGGGTGTCTACCTACTTGATTCTTTTTACTACATCTAGTTTGAAGAACTCATCCAACAATTTTCCAAAAGTTGCTTTCTCTTGTACACGACTTAGAAGTCTGAAACACCCAAGTATATGCAATAGTAAGATCATCGTTTCATCGAATATCCTAGATAGTTTCTCTCCCGGGAATATCTATTCCCGATTTCCCGAGAAACAAATTTAATTCCCGGGATTATTTGAAACATTTATCATCATGTAACTGGAAAATAAATATTTCAAAACTGCTTGTTTTATTTAAAAATATTTGAAACCAAAGTAACCATTAGGTATGTTTATTAGTTTTCAGAACAGGATAGAGCAGAACAGAATAGTACGACAAGCAATTACACGTCAAACACTTTAGAACAATTAAGAACAGAAAATCTAATGAACGCTTTTTTGTTCTAGATTTTAATTTCATATTAGTAGCAATTATTTTCAAACTGTCAAATTCTCCAAAGTAAGAATAAGCTGCTATGATATCTTGGACGACGCTATGATATCAGTTAATGCGCTAGTTTATCTCAGAACTCATTTTAAGAACTCTTCTGATAAATAACTTTTACTTATTCTATATTATTAGTAACTAAGTTTTTTGTTTTAATGAAAAAAGAAATGAATATTTTATTGTTTATTTAAATTAACAATTTTTATCTAATTAGTAAAGCCGAAAACACACTTTTGTGTTGTGGTGTGTCGTGGCGCTGTGTGTCGTGGATTTAATTCATATATTTTATATGGGGCTGATTATATTATTATGGTGTGTTGTGGTAAGGCGCGTCCCGATTTGGCGTTTCTGATTAGGCACAGAGCGCCACGACACACCACAAAACAAAAGTGTGTTTTCTGCTTAAATATTAAAACCCGGTTTTCCCGGGAATCCCGGGAATATCTTCGAAATATTCTCGTTTCCCGGGATTCATTATTTGCCGGGAAATGAGAAACCCTAATCCTAGACAAGAGTGTAGTAAGTTTTTTCGCTTTTCACAGCCATGCTGTAGTCGAGGTTTATTATTGAAAAAAGGTAGGTCATCGGTTGCACATTCAATACCTTGGGGTTCTACCATAAACATCAATGCAGTTTGTCTAAGTTAGTGTTTGGATGGATATCTAGGATCATACCTCTTGCTGTTGCACTCGAATCTCGGATTACTTCCTCTAACTGCCTCCATGGTAATCTCGTAGTTGCAACACCATCTTGCTGCGCTTATTCCTTCTTCCTATAGCCTCTTTTAGCGCTCTCGCTAAAAATAAGAAAATGGTACATAAAGTCAAGAGCTTAACTGTGGAACAATCTCACGCATTCTGTATTTCTAAACTTCTACAACATCCAAACTTTTTATTTTCTACTTACTAAGCTTTGTACTAGACTTTGCATTACAACTTGACCAATGACATGATGGATTGGTAGTACAAAGGGTTATTCCTACGCCAAGAACTGCTACATAAAAATACTATTTTAAAGAAAGAGCAGTATGCTGATTGACCTGGATAGTGTTGCTGATAGCTTTTCTTGGCTTGTTATGTTGGTCGTGAACAGATACGTAGTCATTTCGTAGTTTATTTGGCCTAGCTTTTTCCTTCCTGTTACTCATAATTATGGAGAATGAATATCTTGTTCAAAGTACTCCTACGATAATTCCTGTACGTTGTGATATCTTATTTTTATGTACGTGACGTAAGATGCTTCTTTGTCAGACTTTTTGTTTTTATGTGGAAGGCTAGATCTCTGGCATAATTCTCCTCACCTATATTTGTACAATTGTTTCATGGATCGCTTGTTGTAACTAATATTTTTCATCTCCCCTGCCATCCTTATTATTTTTGGGCTGTACCAAGATCTTACTAAATTCTTCTATACTTGGTTGCTGTATTTTAGAATCTTCATCAAATATTCCACTTTGGACTTTCCAATCTCTCAGTTAGTTCGATGTTCTTTCTATCTATCCAAGGTGCCTTTGGTGTTAGCGATCAGATTCATCTCTTTGTCCTTACAGTAAGGGCAATCTGGTTTAAATTTCGTCATATACTGCCTCTTCGGTAGAAGCCAGAATCTTTGCATTACTCCGGAATATTGACCTTCGTGTGCATACGTGAACTGGGAGAGATTCATTGTTCGGTATACAGAATTCGTCCGTGTTGTCTTTGAGTTTCATTCATCATCGAACCAGTCGTTCCGATTTCTACTATATATAACAAAATCTCAAAATATAACTACTTGCAGACTAGCAATATGAACACAGTCGTAGTTGATTTCTAAGTCCCATTATATACGGAGACGTACACGTCTGGACACAAAAGTTCTTTTAAAAAAGAAAGGCTTGTGGAAGTAGAAAAAGTGGAAGTGAATTTTTACGTCGCCTTACAAACAAACTGAGTAAACCCAAACACAAATATAATATTATGGAAGACCCCGGGTGAAAATATAAAACTGAAACAGGACGGAAAAGAGATTGAAAAATGAATTTTAGACGGAATTCTGTCCGAAATAAGACGGAAATTATTATTTACACTGAAAACTGATATCAGTTACCCTTCATGTGTATACAAAAAGACTGAAAAGAGGCCGAAACAAGGCGGAAATTTTTATCATTTTTAGATTTGGAATATTCTTAGGAGGGACTCGGCATTTCTTGGTTTATGGAAATTTTTTAATAATTGTTACTCCATTCATCCAAATGTCCAAATGTTTCCGTTTAAATTCCGTCTGATTTCCGTTCACAATCTTCAGTCGAAATTACCTATCATTTTCAGTTCCGTCTCCTGTTCACAACCTCAGTCTAGTTTCCGTTCGTTTTCCGCCTGCTCTTAAACATTGAAAAAATTAGTAATTTTTCAGTCTGTTTTCAGCCTTATATTTTCACCCGGGACACCACCTTCGCCCTTTCTTAATTTTGAGTAAACTTTCAGAAAAGATTTTTCGTCTGGATGCATGCCTCCTCATCTATAATGGGTGCAACAGGCTAATTTATTAATATTGTAACGTGTCTACTGCCTTGGTAATTGTTTCGTTGGTAAAAGCTTCGTTGTTATCTAGGTGGGACAAGTGGAAATACGAAAGAGCGAAAGCAGCTTGAAATTGAACCACAGACCTCTGGGATGCTGGTCGAACGCCTTAAATCTTAGGTTACCGAGCTCGCAATGTTCAAATAGATTCGTCAAATGCTTCATTCGATTACTCATCCGGACTTAAAAGATAGAAACCTGTAGCTCTGAAATATCCGTTTACTATTTTTTCATTGGTCCAAAATGTTGATCAAATTCCATTGGCCCAATCTACACTAGTACTGCTTCAGCAGCAGTAGAACTGGTTTTTTAGGAGAGAGGTAAAGAAAGGGCAAGAGGGAACTGTATACTTGCTTACGAGAAAATTTCGACGTTCAAACTTAACACATACCCAATTCGCCTTCGCTTACTCTTCTTACTCGCGGGTAGCAGGTATAATTATCAACACGCACGCAGATGTTTCCGTGTAAAGACAAGAAAGTTACTCGCCATGAAGGAAGACCAGTGTAGACCTAGATTAACTTGTAAAATCGGTTCTGCTGCTGCTGAAGGAATACTAGTGTAGATACCCACATTGACACTGGCTTTCTTTAAACGTCTCTCAGGATTTTTGTGATTAAAACTGTTAGATCCCATGGATACTAGTGTGGGTCAAATTGTTCGCAAAGAATGTAACATGGTCCATTTCCGCGAAATTCGTAAAATTCGTGTTATTTTAAGAATTTTTCGCGAAGAAACTATATATTTTGGATGAAGTGTACCCCCCCCCACTTTTCAAAAATAGATTTTGTACTAAATAATTATTTTTATTAAAAACACTTTCAAACGAATCGCTATAACTTCTAAAATAATTGTATTAGGATAATGATCTTGGGCTTGTTGGATCAGGAATTTTCCCAGCTATATATTTTGGTTGAAGTCTCCCCTCCCCTTTTTCACAAATATATTTTGTACTAAATGATTATTTTTGAAAAAGACTTTCCAAAAAATCCCTATAACTTCTAAAATAATTGTAGTAGGATACTAATCTTAGGCTTGATGGATCAGGAATTTTCCCAGCTATATAATTTGGTTGAAGTCCCCCCCTTTTTAAAAAAGTATTTTGTACTAAATGATTATTTTTTTAAAAACACTCCAAAAAAATCGCTATAACTTCTAAAATAAGTTTAGTAGGATAATGATTTTGTGCTTATTATTTGTCAATTATTGTATACTCCAGTTCGTTTTGCTAGAAAAGTTGATCGAAATTCTCAGATTTGACAGCAAACAAAATTTCCAATAAATTAATAAAATCCTTACAAAAATTTAATATTAAAAGTTTTTATACGGTTATATTTAACATTTCATTGTAATTTTATGATTTGGAAAAAGTGCAATAAATGTTATGGTAATCAGAAATTTTTAATTTGCTACTGTTTTCTCAAACTTTAGATCAACTTTTCTACCAAAACCAACTGGAGAATAAAATAACTGACACTAATAACAATTGTTAGATCGTTTATGCAGTTTTTTATGCTGCAATAAAAAATGTTTAGGTAGGTGTCAATTTTTAAGTCATTTCTTGTAACTGAACATCAAATTTTTCTACTATGAGAGACTAAACGTCTGACAGTGGTGGAAGTCTGGAGAAATTTTTGATCCATTAAGCCCAAGATCATTATCCTACTACAATTATTTCAGAAGTTATAGCGATTTTTTGGAGTGTTTTTAAAAAAATAAACATTTACTACAGAAGATATTTTTGAAAAAGGGGAGGCGGAGGTTTAGACTTCAATCAAAATATATAGCCCAAGATCTTTATCCTACTACAATTATTTTATAAGTTATAGCGATTCGTTTGAAAGTGTTTTTAATAAAAATAATTATTTAGTACAAAATCTATTTTTGAAAAGTGGGGGTATAGTTTCTTCGCGAAAACTTCTTAAAATAACACGAATTTTATGATTATCGCTGAAATGGGCCGCAAAAATATTTGACCCACCCTAATGGATACAGTAGAAAATGATCTGTGTTTAGTGAGGGGTCTACTGTACCGGGTGAGGGGATTGGCAATTTATATGTTATCGTCCGAAATGTGATACCTTCCAAAATGTGACCACTATGGTTTTAAAAGACCAGAACCAACTGAAGCAATTTCATAAAGGAAGAATAATGAAAGTTACTTTACGTTTTTATTTTTATTCTAATTTTACATTTATTTATTGAACACACTTAAATCTATATGAACTATCCTATATTTCATTCGGTGTCGTTTTATCCAGAATCTGAAACAAACTTGGCGCGATGTGAGTAAATGATATGTATGCGCCACATATACTGCTATTAGTGGTACATTATGACATGTATGTGCCTGCCTTTAAAAAACCAATCATTAATACCTCTTCATACCTTGCAATTTTATTTTAAGTATAACTCATAACAATGATTAAATTCAACAGTAACTTCTTTCTAACGATTTGGAGGTGTGACTTGCTTGTCGCCTAGATTGATTCCTTGATTCCTTACTGTCGTAGCCTACCTGGTTCCCATAATGTTTTTTACTTTCAGGATTTCTCCATGAACAATCTGTTATCCACGGGTGTAGCCTATTCCTTGGTAGGCAGTCACCAAGCCGAGGTTCTTTCTGTATCAAAACGAAAATTGCGAAGAGTCAACTGCCATCCTCCTCGTCAGATTTATTACAATGACCTTCTCTCGACGGTTTAACACACTTCAAGAAATTAAAAATGTGTTCACATCCTTGCCCTATTTGCGAATTAATTTGCAATTCTCTTTGAATATTTTTTTTTTATTTAATTACTAAAATGGGCAGAAATTCCCTCTCTTTTGGCTGCCAGAGTGCCATTGTCCATTTTTATGTCAGTGTTACAACTTACAAACTTTCCAGCTTAAAATCCTCCCTAAAATAATGCAGTCAATATGAATACTCCTCGGATCCCTTCCAATTAACCGGAAAAAGGATCAGCTCATGAGAGAAACATGTCCAATGGCGTTTAATAAAACGTTAATAACACAAAGCCCAGATAATAAAAGGAGAGTGGAGATAATATCCGATTTATTTTTTATTGCTCACGTCATTACAGCGATATGTTGTCTTTGTGTATTTCTCTGCCTGCATTAATCATAAGCATAAATTAGGGACGGAAGGAATTATAGCTGGCAACATTTGTCTCCCCGGGGCTCATTTAGATAATTGGTGTAATCATCTAAATTAGCACCACACTTGCGAGATAAATCTCGAAGAATTGCTCTCTTTTTTCCGTGCTGCTTCTGTTCCCTTCATGCTGCTCCTTTTTATTTCCAGCAATTTAATGAATCACTTCTTCGTGTGCGTTTAGATCCTTTTGTCTTTGGGTAAAAGGATGTTTGAATGATACAGCATTAATTAAAAGATAGTTGCCTTCATGGAGTATGGGTGGTCTGGTCATCGTGTTTCTTTCCCTTGGTTGTTTTGATACTGAAATTATTTTTCTGTATCCTTTTTAATTCTCGGCGAATTCTATATGGAATGAAGACAAACAAAAGCAGAGTCCTAGTCACTACGGTAAGGCGATAAAAATGTCCCTTTAAATAGCTGCGAATTAAGTACCTCGCGACAGGAATCACAAGAGCGTTCTCCCATTACGGGTTCATTACATTTCAAAGTTAATAAAACAAATTTTGTCGACATATTTTTTCAACGTTTTTTGACGTTGTTGCTGGTTGCCCGGATTAAAATTGGCCTCTCTTTTCGGAGACTTTATTTAAAAATCTCATTATTCTGGGGGAAAAGATTTTCAGACTTTTTTTTTGTTGTTGTGTCAAACTTCTCTAAACCTATTCCCTTTTGCTCAGGGTATATTCCCATAGCGTTTGCGATAGGGAGGATTCAACAGACCTTGTGCTGTTTAGCAAGAAAAACATTATAATGAGATTTTTTTGGCGCTTCTTATTCTACCATTTTAATTGGATTAAGGCGACACGTCCAGAAGTAAGAGCTTTTGTCCTTTCTGGGAAGATTGAAAAGAAAAATCACTGACAAAAGGGAATTAGGCCGGTCGTGAATGCGAAGCATTTCCAAGACAATGGTTTCAATATTTATGAAGGGAATTTCATGATAAGAGGATGTCCTTGGTGGGCGCTTATTTAGGCCTATTTATTGATAAAGGAAAACGAATGAACGTGGAATTGTGTGATCAAAATACACTCACATAACACCATAATGAATTTGGGTAGTGGCAGATTGCATCACTCCCATAGGAAGGGAGATACATATTATAAAAAAAAGATAAATTAACATGTAAGTTACTAAGCAGGCCATTTTTAGAGGGAGCTCTCATGAAAATTGATAAAGAACTCACTGAAATATTAGATCAGGGTCATTGAAATTAAGGTACACTACAATAGAATAATAATAAAAACATTCTGGCAGCATAATGAAGAAAAATTCATTTTTGTTTAAAAAAATTCTGGGTTCCGGCAGCAGTTAGGGTGCAAATTCATAAGAGAAATACATATGATCATCCTCTGCCCAGCGTACCTTCTTTAAGGCTCCAAGGATGCTACACACTTTCCAGGGAGTTACCGGAGATAGTGAGTCACTCCGACAAAATCAGCGTACAAATATCATCATAGAATGCCATGAAAACGCACTCACCATATGGCCTGGAGTATCAGTGGATTGCAAAAGGTAACACCTTTTAAATTATCTTTTAACTACTAACCTAGACATAATTAACCACAATGCAGATCCTCACTTTGATAATGCTAGGAATTGGATATTGGATACTATGCTGGCAACTAAATACGTTAATAGCTAGGTAAGTGACTGCCAGAATTCAGTGGAGCCAATGTGCTCAGATCATAGTCACATTCACTTTAGGTGATTCTTTGAACACTAGGGGTCTTAGATACACGGACTGGGCAATGTTTTGAAGGCCTCTATTTTCCTAATTAAATATTCAATGGATGAGGAAAATAGGTACTGGGGCACTTGGGCCTGGGAACCAGTGCTGACTCCTTTGCTCAAGAGCTATCAAAGTTAAGATTCGCCACAAGGAATCTCTTTGACGTTGCCAAGTGTAGTGGTTCTTAGGAGAGTTGCAAAATTCTGCTAACCAAACAGCCTTACTTCAAAAAAGAAACTATCGTTTCAACTGGGCAGCTAATAGTCCCCCTTTGTGGTGCGACAAAAACAGCCTGAAGACTAGCAAATGCCGCGTTTGCGCATTAAGCTATTATAAAGACGAGTCGATTGCTTAAGGAATTGATATTAAATATTTTTGGGAGATCAATAAAGTTAGGGTTCCGAAAATTCCGGAAGTTGAATTCAATATGTAGGAACTATTTAAATAATTCTAACGATCGCAAATGGACGAAGACAAGTGCCTTGGACTTGGTACGAGTGTACCAGTTTTATTAATTCGATCATCACAAG
This sequence comes from Thereva nobilitata, assembly GCA_963855945.1. NCBI lineage: Eukaryota > Metazoa > Arthropoda > Insecta > Diptera > Therevidae > Thereva > Thereva nobilitata. Next base: position 81,090,749 of record OY979697.1, read on the forward strand.
AAGATTGTCAATTGATCAGGATCAGTGTCGCTTGGATAAGGAGATTGTTTTGGAATAATTTCAATAAATAAGATTTTCGTTTTCTTACAGGCACTGTGAATGAGCCTGGATCCTGGATGCCAGAAAACTCAGCGAATGGGTGCAACGCAATATTTTAGAAAAACAAATTGATTCGATTCTATTCCAATATTTATTAAAACGTAAATTAAAGTTAATTTTAAGTCCAAATTCGATCAAATCAATAACAATTCTAGTCTAATTCACTTAAGATTCTGAGTCTATATTAATATAATTCATGTAAGATTTAAATTTATAATTCATGTACGATTTCAATTTTCCTTAACCATAAATTGATGTAGGCTTCAAGTGCAAATTCAATATGAATCTCCCTGAGTTTGATGTACTCCAATGGGCGTGATAACAATCCGACTCCTGACTACTGGAGTTATACCTCGATATGGTTACCAAGTGGTTCGTATGCCAGCTGAAATGTTAATAGTCTGATTAAGTTGTGGGTTTGGGATTTTATATCCGCAGATATTAGGAGAAATTTCTATCAGCTCAAGCCGACTGATAGAATCAAGAATGGAGATCACGAGCCTTAGCTAGGGTTTCTTCTACTTCAATTCATGTAGAGTAGAAGATCGAATGCGTTCTGATTTCTGATCAATGCGCTCTGATATTTATTTGCAGCATCACAATGGATCAGTGGAACCTGGTGGGGAATTTAGAATCCCTGCTCTCCATTGTGAAAAGTGTTCCCGTCTATGTGTTGGGATTTGGAAGCTAACATTTCTGTCAGCTGTTGTTATAGGTAAAATGTAAGTTTTATATTTTTTTTTGTTTTTATTTGTTCTTTAATTTATATTTCATATGTGTGGATGGAGGGGCAGTTGTTCATGCTGATTTTCGTGATGGAGTTGTTTTGATTGTTTTTAGTATTGTCAGATAAGTATTTTTATATGGAATTTATTTTCTTTGCTGATTTTTGGGTTGTTTACGTTTTTAGGAACTTGTTGAAGCTTGAGATGTTCACATTTTGGATGGATTTTTTGGAAGAGTATTTTTGGAGAACAACCTTGAACGGGTATGTATTACATAGAAAAGTGATTTGTAAATTTTAATCAGTTTCCATTTTCAGATTTTTCAGTGTTGAGACTGAATACACTGCCAATTCTGTTCCGTTTGCGCAATAATGAAAAGTTTGGATGTAGGTACCCTTAAATCGGTGAACCAGTAGTTCCTTCATGTATGCAAATTGAGTGGAAAGGGTACCCCGTCGCCACCCTATAACAGTCATGGGATATGTGTCAATATGTTTATTAGGATCCAAAAACGACATAACTCTCTATTTTAAATATAAAATCGATGGGATAAAAAAAAGAAAATAACACGTCACTTCACTAGAGCGTGTTGAATTATTTTTGAACGATGTGCAATGGCGTAACAGAAAAATCGTTTTTTTCATGTTCAGTAGTTATAAACAAAAATTTTCTTCTAGGAGAATCATAGTTAAAAGTTGGTTTGGGTTAGGTTAAGAAAAAATGACCAAAAAACAAAAGAATAAAATATTTTTAAAATCCTAAAATTCCAAGAAAACCCCACATATTTCAAAATTGTCACCGTAATGAGAAAAGATCTAACCGCTAAGACACTTCGAATGAGACATGTTTCAAATCTGTTGGAGGGTGGGGACGTTTTTTCCTATTGTCCTTTAATTTTATCGTCATTAGTTGTATTGGCAGAACCACTTCACTAAGTACCTACTTTTCGTATTTATTATTTTTGGTTAATTTCTTTAATTATGTTGGTATTACTTGAATTTTGATATATGTATTTAATTTGAACTTTAAAAAATCGAATTTTGGCTTTAAAAAATAGAATTTGAACTGGAAAATATTGGATTTGAACTTTACAAAATTTCATTTGACTTAAAAAATTGAATTTAATTTTAAAGATTTGAATTTTAGTATGATACAATTGAATTTGGTTTGAGACAAATTCAATTTGGTGTTTAGAAAATCTTATTTGAACTTCAAAACCTATAATATAAATATGTATGTTTAAGCATGTCAACTAGCACTTAAATTAAAATGTTTAGATACTTCATCTTGCAAAACTTTTTAAAGATAACTAGCCCTGCATATAACAACAGAAATTGAAATTCGGTGGCTTTGAATTCATGAAATTCTGTTAAAGATCTCATGGCTCTCTGGAATTCTTTAGGCACTTTTATTTTTAATAGCATTTCATTCCATCGGGACTTATACCTGCTATTAAGTTTTAGACCTCTCACGTCACCATCTATCCAACATTCCAACCATTTCTTCATTATTCCAAGGAAAAGCGGGTGCATAGAATCTAATGGAAATCTTAATCAAATCAATTTCCGGGCATATATGAAGTATAGGCGATACACATTGATGATGGGCTGGATTAGTTTGATTTATGAAAGGCTCGTTTGTTCTTGCTTCACCACATATTGGATAAATTCTTCTATTAATGTAATGTTGACCCTTTATTGAACATCTTTCACACGCCCAGTATCCACCATGACCTACGATGCATTTAAAAAAGGAACGAGTAGGAGTGTCACAAATAAATGCCTTTACAGATACAATTAATTTGCGATTATTTATGATAATTTTGCTCGCTGCAGACTATTGAGTTCTTCTATGAATTTCTCTAAATATCTCTGAACAAATTTTGGTTTCTGATCTCCACAGCAACAGGGAACGGTTGGTAAATATTAGGATCATGATGGATTTTACATAGTATTGGCCACAATTGTTTCCTACTAGATTTGAATGGTAAACCATCAACATTGAAAATCAGTTCTATATTATCTAACTCGTGGATATTTGGATTTAATTAAATTCTTCGAGTTTTCTCTCTGTCAAAGTAAACTTGCCAGAATCCTCAAAAACTTCAATGTTATACTTTTCCGACGTAGTATGCAAGAAAGTTCTTGCACTTCGTGCTAAAGCTGGGTAAGACCTTCTTCTTAAAATAGCAAATAATGATTCTAAACGAATATGAGGTATGGGTGGATCCATTGAGGCCCACTTGCGAATATCCTGTATATCGTAAACCGATTGATCGCTATCATTTACCTCTTCATCCGCCGCATCATCAGCTCTTCTTCTAGTCCATCATCTGAGCTAACATCATGAAGTAAAGAGAAATCTTCAAATTCTTCATGATGACTGCCTTCTACACCATTAGTTTCCTCATCCAATTCTTCCTCTGCTACCGGAGCTGCTAATTCATTATTCCCTACTACTTGCTCATTATTTTGCGCTAACTCAAATGCCATTTCAGTATCTGAATTGGAAACACTAAAATCTTGTGGATCAGGATAGGAACTATTATCACTTTCTGCATTGTTTGGTAATTGACTAACGTGTGATACTACATTTTCACGACACTGCAAAACATCTTGACTGCCATGAGGCATCAAATTTTCTTGATCCGAGTTTGTCATCAGCACTAATTCCTGACGAATTCTAGAAAAGCGTTCCGTCTACGCTCGGGTTTTTTGAGACTGCCAATTTTATTTTTATTAAAATAATACTTTTAAACAACAATTAAATAGTTAAGCACTTAAATATGAAGACGTTTTTCACAGTTTAACAATAAAACCAAAGGTTAAAAGTCAAAAGAAAAATTTTAAGCAATAATTAAGTACTTCAGATATGTCAAAACTAAAGCTTCAGAGCTTAGTAAAGAGCTTCCTGAATACATAAGGAATGCCCCATTTCACATGGGGTTTGCCCCATAGGGCCCTGATGAGGAACTGATAAGGCATACCTCACTTCAGTATCGCTGCGATTTTTTTGTGGGGTGCTCATGAGGAAACCCCTTTTTGGCATACCCCGCATTTGCCACATGGGGTCCTCATAGGGAACATACGGCGAAATCCCCTTCGGGCATGCCCTTTGTTTGCCACATGGGGCCCACACGCTGCATGAGGCATGCCCCTTTAAATTGCTAGCCGGGAAGGCATAACTAGGGATTAAAAATAGATTTAGTTGTTAGTGGGGCTTTGCAGCTTGACCAGCACGAAAATTATTAAAATTTCCTTACCGTTTTACCATCAAATTAATTTCTTCAGGGGGCAAGTAGAAGAAGGCTAAGTTAAGTATTTTTCTGTACATCTCTTTCAAATATTATAATGCTGTGTCTTGTAAACGTCGTTTTGCTAAGTGTCATCTTATTGAGGGTGTGCTAGTTTTTAGTCAGTGGATCTTCGCATTCTTAAAACTATAATTACCCACAGCAACTTTGGCAACAGAAGACTCAGCTGGGACATTTGTGCTTAACCGTAACGAAGCACTGAGAGTAAGTCTCGACCTGGTGTCACCTCAGGTCTTCAGCTGCAAGTCAGGCAACAGGCAAACTGCACTGGCCTGGGTGGAGAAGACGTATGATACAGCAGTGATGGAAGATGGAATATTTGACTATATAACATTAAATCTAAATTTCAACCCAGGTTTCGATCAACTTTAAAGAGAAATTGGAAAACTTCCAGCTTGACAGGAACTATGACCTATAACATAGACACGTACTGTACACAGATGGAAAATTCTCCTCATCGTTAAACATCTATAATAATATTCTAGTTGTGCCACTTTCAACATTTTTCCAAGAAATCGAACGAGAATTTTTTTCAGAAGAGAATTTTTTTATTTTCTGTTGTTTTGTTTGATCGGAAGAGAATTTTTTACAGAAGAGAACTTCGTGTTGTGTTTGATTTTTTTGCTATTTTACGCTTTGTGTTTAAATAGGGGCCCAACTAGTCTAAATATATTATTGCTGCCTTGTTCTGACATTGTCTTCCAGGCTGAACTGATGAAAATCTTTAAAGTCTCTGCACAATACAGACGAACTCAAGGGTAGGAGCCATGTTAATCTTGGTATTGGTTAACTAACCGACTGTCATGGCACTAGATGTGTCTATGTAATGTCCAATCAAGTCTAAATCTGTCAAAACGAGCTCCTTCTTCCTCGGAGAATCACTGTAATAATTGTTCATAAAGCAAGTAAAAGTCATTAAGTAGGCCCATTAAAAACTGGTTTATTTTCACCAGGCGCAACCGGCCTAGTACCCACTAGTGAGTACCAGGTCGCAGGAACCTCAAAGTCAATGAGAAGGAGAATGTACAGAAGACGCTGTGTGTATGATGAAGAGAGATTTCACCATGTGGGATAGCTGAGCCAAGACTAGAAAAACTGTGGCTAATTGTGGTGTAAGCTTCAATAACTCTCATTATTTTCAGTTGATACCTAAAACTTCTGTGTCCTGTGGTCAGTGCCTCCAGACATCTGAGGAATTCGAATTGTATGCTCAGTATCTCTCTTGTTGCAGTGGCACTCGGCAACCTAATAACCACCTTAGCCTTCCTACATATGGTCCTAGCATCGCACCGTTTACATCTTTCTTTGGTGATTCATATGTGGTTCCTTACCAGCCCTCTTTCATCTCACTTTAATTTACGTGATGCAGTACATGAAGTAGAGGCAGCATCTCTGCTTCTTAAGCTGATGCGTAGTTCCCAGACTCAGGATGCAGGCTTCGTTTAAGTCTGCAGGAAATATGATCCCATGAAGTACTAGTACGAGAAATGCTGATTGATTTCGATATTATAAGTACCTGCTCTCTCGAAATATTTGGTGTTTTAAAAATTTGTTAAGTTAACGTATAGTATTAGATCACCGAACAGAGGCGTAAAGAAGTTATAATGATATGCAAGGGCGGCGGAGCACAATCATTGTGGGTGGGGATCAGTGAACAGTTAACCTAAAATGTATATGCCTCGTGCACAATGATAAAGTAAAATTATTTTGTGTTTCGTCTCGCTCATTCCACTGCCTAATTATGTATTTACATCTCATGTCAAAATTAGAGAACATCAGTTAAAGTTGGCTCCACTTCAACTTCAACACTCAAATTTAATAATATTTCCGAAATTCGGAATTAACCAGTGACATCTGTTTGTCGCACGGATCAATAAGCAGAATTGTTGTACCAAAGCAGGTGATTTATGTTCATTATTTTAAATTTAAAAACATAAAAAATATTAAAAATAAGCAAATAATTACAACAAAATTCAGTTGAGAACTTTACGAAGACAAATTTTCTGAAAATTGGATTACCTAATAAAAACGCAATTTTCAGTTTTTTTCTTACGGGTCATTAGATGGCAGTACCATTCATTTTTTTCCGAAAGAGGTAGTGTGAATTCAATTTCAGTTAGCAGAAATCTCGCCAAATACAAAAGACTTGACTTAAAAATTAAGTAAATTTTACTTTAAAATTAAATAAACTCCGATTAAACAAAGAATTTTGTGGGCAGTTTCTTTTGTAAATATTTTTAATTTAACAGCTGTTATTGACATTTTTTCCATTTTGTCCGAAAGTTGCACTTTAACACTGTTCACATAGCAAAATTAGCACTTTAACATTGTGAACCCGGCAATAAAGTTAATCGATCAATTTATTTACCAGCTGCCTATTGAGTTATGTGGTTGTAAATTCTTTGGTTATGGGGTTATGCCCGTCTAGCATTTTGATGTAAGGGGTACAAATAGGGCCCTTAAGAGGCTAGACCCACTGGCTGATGTGGACCCCGTGAGGATAACCCTGTAAGGCCCACACAGGGCATCTAACGCCTTTCGCTTTCGTCATAAGCAATGTCCTATTTGGCCCGCTTGAGGAGAAATCATTCCCACCCGATCCCGAGTGGATTTTGAGAATTTAGGCGTGGATATGTGAGTAATAACTGCGCCGGTGTCGAAAGCTTTATATTTTTAAACGCGAGTATGGTTTTATCAATACGCCCGCCCAACTGAGTACTAATTACATCCAATGCTGCTTGACTTCTGTAATCTAGCCAGAATCCAGCTATTGAGTATGCTAAATGACACCTTTCACGCAACAACAAAAACTAAAGTTTTGTATGAGTTAAACTAAAGTTTAAGGGTATTTCTTTAGAGCTTTTTAATAAGCTTTCCAAAACGTAAGGCAGAAGTTGGGATTGCCCCATTTCATTTGTATTGAGGTTTGCCTCATAGGGCCCCCTACCGCTTCGCTGATTTTTTTTGTGTGGTGTTCATGAGGAAATGCCCCTTTCGGCATGCCCCTCATTTGCCACATGGAGTCCTCATGAGGAACCTACGGCTTTTCCTTTTTTCGGCATGCCCTTGAGGCCATTTTAAATGCTAGTCGGGTGGCGTTTAAAAAGCTTAGGACAGTTATAAGTTCTTACTAGCTCTAATATAACCCAGTACGACTTGTAAGCTTACAGAAGTACTGAAATGACCCCTCACTAGTAAGGGGTAGGCCTTACCATACCCCTTACAGAAGTACTTATTTTTACACATGATGTCATAGGAGGTAAGGCCTTACTTTTTACTACATCGATGAGCCCTTATATAACGCATTTCAAGAGAACTCAGATGGTAAGGGTTAATCCAGAATTCGTCCCAACGAAGTTAGAAATTTACCCGATGACTCATTTGTTTTCGTATTTTTGTAATGGTATTTGAGTCATCGGGCAAATTTCTAACTTCTTTGGGTCTAATTCTGGATTACCCCTTACCATCTGCCTTCTCTTGTAATGCGTTATATAAGGGCTCTTCTAACACCTAAGAAAATAGGAGTACCCCTTACCAGATGACTACTTATATCAGTGCTCCATCGGTAAGTGCTACCTAGAATTCCTACTGGGAATCTATTTAGTTTTCGTATAAAAAGTCTTGCTTGTGTGCTGCCCTTGGACTTCTTTTTCCTTCGTTGCCAGCGTCCGAGACGGCCCTGCAACGTTCTTGGGATGAAATATTTTGGTTGTGGATTTCCCCACCCAAAACGAAAGTGCGTGTGCACTTTTCCTTCCATCCCCACGCGCTCCGCCGCCCCTGATGGTATGGTGACCAAATCCGAAATGTTCCAATCTCTTTAAAAAATTTAAAAACTCTTAAAGTTCCAGCAAATGTCCCTGCGTTAATATTTTTTTCCGAAATCGTTATCAGTACTCCTTCTTCGCAAAACTTGATGCATTTTTTAGAAAACGAAGGGACAACATTGAATCCTGTCCTTGAATAGATGACTACGACGCCGAACGACGACGACAACGTCTGTGTATATTTCAATTTCCGATATGCCGATGGCACTTTTGAAAAACAGGAAAAGCATAAAAACAAACCAAAAACTCAAAACTGGGAGAGGAAATCAAGTCCAATTTATGACATTGAAACTTCCTTGAGTTATTGAAAGTTTTATGATTTAGCATTTTCACCCAAAATATTTCATTTCATTGAGGAATGAACAAAAGCACAAAAATACTTTAATTACGTATTTTGAAACATTTTAAATAATGCATTTCGCGTTTGCACATAAAAAAACTTTTTATTTTTTTGATGCATAAAATTTATTTAAATTTAAAATTTTCTGCATTGAAGTTTTTCTATTTTAAATTCATATTTTTTTTCGTTGTTGATTTTATTCCCCCTTAAAGTCATCGGCATATCCTTAAGTCAACACAAACAAAATCTAGCAAGGATCTGAAATGAACAGCTTCCGTCTAGTTAATTTTGGTAAAAATTTGAGGTTTTAATACCAAAAAAAAATGAAGAAAAATAATGCAATTACCACATCAAAGATTTTTCTAAGATTTACTCTTCGTCTTTTGCTGTCGAAAGGAAGCAAAGAAGCGACCAGCTGACTGATTTTAATTAGCATTACTTAGGCTCGACTGCACGCGTGTTTGATGTGGCGAAACTGAAGTATTTTAATGAGGGTTCGACCCGATGCCAGCAATGGACTCTAGGGACTCAACGTGAAAAATAAAGCAAACGTCAAACAGACTTAATATTGTCAAAGAAAACTCCTTATTTAATATTAATAGAATAAAAAAACAAACGCCTTGCTAACACTGACTGGCCAGGAAGGGATATCCCTCTTAAGACTGATCCTTAATTTTTATCCTTCTTTATCCACGGAATAAAAAAATAGCCCAATTTTTCAAGGGTCTTTTAATTATTTTTTTTTACCACATACACCTTCAAAATTTCATTACTGTTATCCTGTTAATTGAATAAAAAATTATTTAAGACCAGTCAACATGGCTCACTGAGCCACAGGGATACTTCCTTCAGCGTCCAGCACTGATTCCACCCTCATAAAGTCACCGAGATTTTGCCGACGACCTCCACCCCATGTGCTACCAAAATCCCGGTTCCTTCCCGCCCCCCAACAGCCATGTGTAACCCGTGTTTATCTGATGGCCGAAAATCTTTCTAATGACAATTTCATGGGGACAAAATGGCAACAAATGTCTCCTGAAAAAGGGTTGGGTATAGACATTTCTCCGCTTCACTGTTAACTTGGTCCAACTCTCGTGATATATGCCCAGACCCGACATAAATTTTCCATTTGCTTTCCGCTGCTACCCAGTAGCCCTTGTGTCCTTCTGATCCTGCAGGAAGTTGCTTTAAAGATTTTCTGGTTTTTTGTTGGTGGTGGGGGAGGGGGTTTCTTTTAAATTTTAAGTTTAAAGATGGCTTTTACAAAATTACAAGGCATTTTTTTAATAGTGTTTTTGTGACCGATGAGTTTTCAAAAGTGCCAAAATCAAATGATAGCAGGTTGAGAAGTAAAACCTTCATTGCTAGCACTGGGAGAAAAAAATTCTGGTGCTTAGTAACTTCTATCAACACGACTTGCTAGGATCTCAGTTCGCTTCGCAACTGTTCCAATATTGCTATGATACCCCCGGCCACCGATTGTTCAACAGGGCCAATGGACACGATATTCTTCAGGACTCAAGAGATGTAAAGTTTAGGCAAACTTGTTGTCAATAAATATACTTACGTTATCCTTTAAGGGCTTGCAAAGTGGCCCTCATCCTCATCCAAATTTTAGATGACAACAAACATGGACTTAGAAAAAAAATGGTATACTGGCCACGTTCAGTAATGGGCCCTTTTACACGACCGGACACCGAACAGACAAAACGAACGAACAAACTGGGGTTTATGGGAAAGAGGGTGAGAGAGGCGCCGGTTTTCCATCGTCCTCTCTCACCCTCTTCCCCATAAACCCTAGTTTGTTCGTTCGATTGTCGGTTCGGTGTCCGGTCGTGTACAACCGGCCTATGACTAACCGAGCATTTGAACCAAAGCACGCGCCACTTATCTCTGACCCTGGTTGTTCTAGATATCTCCAAGGCTATGACAAAGTATACCACACTACTCTGTTGACTAAACTCCAAGCTATTGGTGTCGACTTAGTTCTAAAAAAAATCATTAGGAAGTTGACTTGCTGGCTGTAAAATAAAGATATGCGTAGTATTGGATGGCGTCGAGTCTAAATTTCTTCCCATCTCTATCTGTGGATAGGTCCCCCAATGTGGACCCACAGGCTAGGCGAACGCTGGTCCCAGCACAACACAACACAGCACAGCATAGATAATCAGCTGGGAGCCAGCAGAGACATAATTGTCTGTCAAAGAGCGAATATTGAACGCAGGTCACATTTTATATTGTGGAAATTGCCATATCAAATTTATTTTTACCGTCTTTATATCCTAATTCAATTGTAATTTTACTCCATATTTTATTTTTCAAACTTTCTCTTACATAATTTTCATTATTTGTTTCATATAAAATTGAAAAACCTTTTACTGCTTCTTGACTGTGTTTTACCGACAGAGGAAACTGTGTTTCAATCACAACCCGCAGAGCTGAGACAGTGGCCTCTGCGACTGCTGTGCCTGTGCTGTCCCAAATATGCGATGGTAGCTTAGATATAATGAAACACAGTTTTCTCTGTTGTGCTGGGCTGTGCTAGGCTGCGCTGTGCTGGGACCAGCGTTCGCCCAGTCACACAGGGCATCTAACGCCTTGCCCCATTTACACCTCCTCATAAGGAATGCTTCTTTTGACCCTTTTGCGAAAAAATCATTGCTACTCGATCTTGAGTGGAAAAAATAGGCCGAACAATTTAAGAATTTCAACGTGGATATGTAAGCAATAACTGCGCCGGTGTCGAGAGCTTTGTATTTTGAAATGCGAGTGTCGTTTTACCAGTGTGGTCCCCCAACTGAGTACTAATCACGTCCAATGCTGCTTCAACTTTGTAATCGAACCAGAACCGGTCTATTGAGTATGGTAAATGACACCCTTTAACGGTCACCAATATAATTGCCTCAAGTGAAGCAATATTTATTAACAACTAAAACTAAAGCTTTGCATGAGTGTGGTTTTCATGAGGAAACTAAGCGGAGGCCCTCTTTCGGCATGCCCCTCATTTGACACATGAGATCCTTATGAGGAACCCTTTTCGCCATGCCCCTGAGTCAATCCCTTTTTTAAGTGCTAGTAGGGTGGGGTTTTAAAACTTATGCTATACAATTTTAAGGTCTTAGCAGCTCTAATATAACATATTTAGTTTTCGTATGAAAAGCTCTGCGTGTGTGTGGCCCGCCAACGACCGATACGGCCACCCTACCTTCTGAGTTATTAGGTGTGCACGAAATATTTTGGGTGTGGATTTCCCCACCTAAAGCGAAAGTGCGTGTGCACTTTTCCTTCCATCCCCACCCGCCTCGCCGCCCCTGGTGTCCAATCTTCACTAGATAACTGGGGTAAGCTACGCGGTTTGTTCGAGAAAGACTGCGTTATGTAACGAGACCCTGCTCATCTCTAGAAACGGATAGTATCTGACAGACAACGTGAAGAATTTACTAATACTCCTCGAACAAAGTCTACAGATTGGGTCCTCGGTCCCTTCAATTCTCGATATGTGATAATGTACGGCGCAGGATCTGGTAATCAAGCCGACTAGTGTCTTGGAATTGTTTCTACTGAGTTCTAGAAGCAATCTCGCAGCGCTGCGAGACGACACAGAATATACTTAGAGTCCACTAGATCGGATGTAGACCTCTGGCGTGCGATATATTTCATCAGGTTCGATTGTCTAAGGACCTCTTTATCAAACTGATAGTTGTCTGGCAAGGGATCCGCTTTTCCATCGGCTCCGATCAATTACGATCCAAGCAAGAGCAAGACACCTGTAGTTTCATAAGAGCCAGCTCTGAGGTATCTTAGGGAACACGCTAAAGGCAGGCTTGAAATGTAACAGCGAAACTGATAATTGAAAAATACCTCCGGAGACAACCATAGTCTGGGTGGGTACCTGATAACTCTACCTTTATGATAGTGGTGTTTACCCAATAAATGGTCTTGGCTGTAAACCCCATTTGGACCCAATGGCCATGCCGTAGGCCAACAGAGACAAGACATGCCTGTTCATTGTCCATAAGCTGGTTCCAATCAAGTTTTACATCAAATGGAATTGGATTGGCCACACCTTGCGACGGAAAACGATAATCTAGCCCAACACAAGGAACCCATCGATCTGGAAAACCGAGAACAACGTGGAGGATAACCCTAATAGTAGAGGCCGCAACAACTGGGAGATCCTGGACGAAGCTGAGTGCTGTCGCACAAAACAGAGGGCAACTATTTCCACCCTATGTCCCATGAGGTAAAGGGGAATAAGTAAGTAAGTAAGTTCCGAGGATTGATAGTCCTTAATTGACAGTGGCCAGCCGGGATTGGTCTTCTGTATTATAATATGTTTATGACTAAATCAGATCAGAATACATCATACTTTTTTAAAATTTTAGCGCGATGTGAAAGATGTTTTTTTCTAATTAATACTCTCAGTTATGAAACTGTTACCAAATGTTACAAAAACGCACTCATTTTATTATAAAAAATGAGAATGACTTGACTACACTACACCTAATGAATGACTACACTACACCTAATCAGCATTGGGGCACATGTGTGACACCCATTTTTAGATTTTACAAACCACTAAAAAAATCCCTAAATCCATTCATCGAAAAAGCGAATCCCAATAAATTGACATGATATGGCGAAAAGCTTTTAAAGGCGCATATTTCCTCCGCGTTATCCTGAAGAAAAAGGATTTTGCATCTCCACATCAAGTCAGCTCCCCCAAAAAAAAAATCCATGCCAGCATATGTGCCACTAGTCCTGCTCGCGTCAGGGTTAAACGAAATCCTTGTCATATGCGACTAGAACATCGCGAGAAGCTACTTATGCGACAATATATGCAAATCTTCCGGAAAAAAGACCAAATATGAATGAAAAATGTAAGTGGGGACGCACTTTCAGGTTGTCGCAGGCACAGGTTTCCGTAATGTCGTGAAAAATATTATGACAGAAAACACTTAGGAGGGCTTGTAGCCCATAAATAAGGAGATTCCGCCAACGAGGACTGCATTAAGGGAAGATTCTTTAAGTAGATTGAATTTTTATAAATAAACCTGTGTAACACCTGTCATAAATTTCTACCAGCAGCCCCAAAGAAAAAAAAATAATTTTTCTATACGTGTGTGTGTGTGCAGCAATGGAGATCCATTTTAACCATTCACAACATTTGTTACTTTATCCATGGCTGGTACCTTGAGAGCTGATACTAACCGCACAACCGACAAAATAATGTCGAGAGAAGGTAAGGAGTTGCTGTCAAACTTTTTGGCAAGTTCTTAATTGTTTGAGGGAACCCGCAACACATAAATTTATCCAGACAAATCGGGAATACAAATTAGTTTCCCAGTCTAGTTCTCTCTCTCTTGAAAAGGACAATCGAAATGTTTAAAGCAGATGCCCTTAGGGATGAGCTGAGCACTCACCTCTCACTTACGAAAGTTAACACCAAGGTAACAAGCCGCACATTGTCTGCGGGTGAGTTCTGAAATTGAAATTCGAAAATGCACAGTACACGATAGGGAAAGACAGTTTTGAAACAATTCCGTGATTCAATTGCAAATTGTTTGATTATTAATTGAAGTTTCGTTATTGGAAATGCACACGTTTTTTTATTATACTAAGAAATTTAATAAATTTTTTTTAGGTTTATTATGAATAAAAGTAAATGAATTTTATTTTAATTTTTTTTTTAGGGAAACACCTTCAACTTTAGTCATAATAAAAGTTCAAATTTTTCTTCCTTTTGTTGCTAAAAAAAGTATCAATTTCGCCCACCGTCAGTCTGTCATCAATTTTACTGGGATCCCCTCTGTTGATTCAATCAATTTTGGTTTAATATGCAAACAGGCCGTCCCCCGAGTTTTAAAGTATCTGTTGCTCCCTGCGCATCAATTTATTGCTTTGAAGACTTTTTTTTATATTGATGATTTGAAGTGTGTGGGTGAATTTCATCTTTTTACCCGCTTTCAGAAGCTGGGGAATATTTTTTTAATCATTTTAACCAAGTTATTGTATTGCTTATAAGTGGTTGGTTGATATTGAGTTACGTTTACCATAAATTTTGACTAAGTTTTTACTGGATGTTTTTGTTTAATTTATTTTTATTAAAATTTATGTAATATGGCTTGAATATATTGTATAACCAAATAGTCTATAGATTTCTCCAATACTTCTGTGTACAATTCAAAACGACCTAAATCCAGGCGCGGATCTAGAAATTTGTTTTGGGGGACGTACCGGACCGTAACCGTACGTACCCTAACGTACGAGCATGAGTGTTCATATGGTACCGACCTAAATTGACTTAATGAGCTTGCCGAATATTCGTTAAATACTCGAATGGTACGTAAGGGTGCCGTAAGAATGTCACAAAACCTTAGCATCCGTTAGCTATTGAAAAAATCTGTTCAATTTTAACAACTTTTTAATAAATTTGGAACAGTAAATGACATAAAACAGATAAAGGTTGAAAGCCTTCTAAATTGTTTAACCCAGAAACTATGACATATGAACAATAAAAATTCAAAGTTATTTTTATTCATTCTTGTGTGAATAAAAAATTGTGCTGAGTCCAATTTCTTTATTTTTACAATTGTTCGCGATTTTTTTTTTGTTTTTTTGCCGAGCACTTCTAAGTTTTTTGCACTCCGTCGACAAGTTAAATAAATCAATTAAATCACATAAATCTTTATTTATTCTATCCATTTTCCACTTGTCACTGGTTACTTTATATTTTAATTTAGGGCTATCTGTCAAAGTGCCGTAACTAAGCTCAAATTCGTTCAGTTTTCTTACGGTCTGGCACGTCATATCTGTTTCAGGCTATAGTCTCATCGTAAAACTATGGAGAAGCAGCAAGGTGCCAGAAGAATGGCTTTTAGGCACAATAGTCCCAGTCCATAAAAAAGTGAATTAATAAACTGCAAAAACTACAGACCAATATCTTTGTTGAACACAGCCTACAAAGTGCATTCACATATTTTATTAAATAGACTGAAACCACATTTGGAAAATAAAGTAGGTGATTACCAAGCAGGATTTAGAACCAATAGATCGGCAACAGACCAGATTTTCATAATGAGACAAATACTTGAAAAATGCTGGGAAGAAAGCATTGATATTCATCTTCTTTTTGTACACTATAGAAAGGCTTACGACCTGCTGAATAAAAGAGAGTTGTGGAGCAAGTACAGTAAAATGGGTTTCCCGAAAAAATTAATAGAACTAGGCAGAATGACGACCAAAGATGGTAAAACACAAGTAAGAATACGAGGATGTAACTCGATCAACTTCCCTCAAGAATCAGGCCTGCGACAAGGAGATGCGAACTCACCAATACTTTTCAACATTGCTATGGAAGCAATAATTAGCGAAACACAGCTTAATGGAGCAACTAGCATCTTCACAAGGAACATTCAGATATTAGCCTTCGCACATGACACAGTCATAATTGAACCCAAAGCGCAAGATGTAAAGGAAACGTTTTCCAAAATTGTAGAAAGTTCAGCAAAGTTCAATCTACGAGTAAATGACACAAAAACAAAGTATATGATCGTATTAAAACGAGGACAACGATTAGGGCGCCATTCAAGAAGAAGAAGAAAAAAACAAAAACAAAGTTAACAAAACGAGCAAAACTAACCGAATTTTCTGGTGGATTAAAAACAAACGTGCTGTACGAAAACGTGTTTAATGTAATGTGTTTTTGATGAAGACGCGCCCTTTCTTGTGAGTGTAGCTAACCTCAGGGTTTGCAAATAAAAACATAAAGAAATAGTATAGATCAATTTGCCTTGTTGACCTTGGTCATTTTTTTAAGGTCGTTTTTTTAAATTGCAAGAAAGTTGGGTCGATTTTGTCCGTTTGGTTATTTTTTGTTTTTGTTTTTTTAGTTGGGTAAACTTTTTTTTGAACAGCGAGCGCGTCAACCTGTTAAATCCATTTTTGACCGTTATTACGATTTTCCTACCATTGAAAAGAAAAAAAAAATTACACAAACTTTAAAAACAGCCTACCGTAATTTTTGATTTTGAATTGATAAAATCACGTGATGAGTAAAACTGCGAAATCCATGGCGTCAAAAGTTCGCGGCTAACTCCACCTTGACTGCCATTTTGTACT
Organism: Thereva nobilitata; assembly: GCA_963855945.1. Taxonomy (NCBI): domain Eukaryota; kingdom Metazoa; phylum Arthropoda; class Insecta; order Diptera; family Therevidae; genus Thereva; species Thereva nobilitata. The sequence goes on from OY979697.1 coordinate 81,107,174, forward strand.
GAGTTTTCGATGCCGAAGGTTTTGAGGATTGGAATATTGCAAAGGTATGTATTTTTTTTATTATATAATTGTTCTTTTGCGTAAACTCGATTAGAAAATGAGTAATATTGCTATTAAAAAGTAAGTTAACCAACAACACAAACAGATCGGAGTTAGCAGTTTTTCTGTAAAGTAAATCACAGAATTATTTTACTTAGCAGGTATTATGTATTGTAATTAATTAATAACTTTTGAGTAATTTATTAGCGTTTAAATTGATATCTCGCTTTCTAAGAGGATAGGGGGTCCACGTGTGCGGAGCCTTCTACCTTCTGACATTCGTGTTCGAAAGTAGTTTATAATTTTATATTTACATCTGATGTTCTTAGGATAATGATTTACAAAGTTCGTTAAATTTTGCTTTATTTTTTAGATGTCTTCAGAGATCCATTGGAGAGGTCAAAAAATCTTGGACTTATGTAATAAAAGCAAAGAAGAACAAGATAAAAAAAAGGAGCCGGAACCATCTAAAACACCAATTTCTGAAGAATGGTCTATAGTTCAAAATGTTGAATTTGAATACATACATCGTCTCTCACCGTCCATGTCAAATGAGGAAATATTGGAAGATTCTATTATACTTGCACCTAATAATACATTGTCATTTTTTGATGATGATCAAAATAACAATATTGTTGCTCAAAATGTTCATAAAGAACAGGAAGTTCAATTCAAAGATAGCAATATGATTTTCTTTTTACCTTTAAACTCGCCCTTGTCCAACTTTACCACCACCGATGAGCACTATTATAGCGAAAATCTGGTTTCTGAAGATACCATCGAGCAGTGCACTTTCCAAGCAAACTCTTTAACAGGTGTTACAGATAGCGTTATTCCTAGTTCGTCAAACCTTTCTAATGAAATAGAAGATCTAATAATAAGATCCAAGGAAGCCTAGAATAATGGAAAATAGATGCCAATGCAAAGAAACTGAGAAAGGATCTTTAAAATGTTCCAGATTGACAGAAATAGATAGGCAGAATATTTTCAAAACATTTTGGAGTATGAGCTAGCCAGAAAAAAAGTATACGTTAATAATCTTGTGACATCCTTACCTGCCAAGAGACCAAGGGGGAGAACAACCGATAAAGAAACGAAAAGAGCACAATCTTTGTTTTACTATTTGAAAACCAACTTCATGAAGACAATTTTCGACATATCAACGCAATACAAACGGCTCAAAATTTATCTCTGTCTATAACCAGGGAAGATATCTCGAAACATATAAATGATCTTCCACAAGATTTTTCGTCCGGCCCTGATGGTGTCCCTCCTGCTGTTCTAAAATCCTGTGCAGGGGCCCTACTGTCTCCTATCCTATGTTTATTTCAGAAATCCCTCAATACAGGGCACTTCCCAACCTTATGGAAGAACTCTTTTATAATCCCTGTTCATAAAAAGGGTTGTAAGAACGAAATATCTAATTATAGACCGATTGCGAAGTTATCATGTATACCAAAACTTTTCGAATCCATTATTTATTCTGCTATTGCCCCTATCTGCAAGAGACTTATCTCAACTAACCAACACGGCTTTCTTGCAGCTCGTTCCACTACTACTAATTTACTAGAGTTCTCTTCTTACACTGTTCGAGGCTTTGTCACTGGCTGTCAAACTGACTGTGTTTATACAGACTTCAGTAAAGCTTTCGACATGCTCTCTCACTCTATTATAGTTCTAAAACTAAAAAAATTAGGCTTTCCGCATGCCCTGGTTATGTGGTTCCAGTCGTACTTAGCCGACAGAACCTACCAGGTTCTATTCCGCGGAGCCAAATCTAAAAACATCGAGGCGTCCTCTGGTGTCCCGCAAGGAAGTCATCTTGGTCCTCTTCTTTTTATTTTATCAATCGATGACATTGTTACCCTGCTGAGGCACTGTAAAATCCTTATTTATGCCGATGACATCAAACTGTACCGCCACATAAGGAGTATCGAGGATTGCAAACTTCTGCAAGCAGACCTAAACACCTTCTATTCTTGGTGTTCCAACAACAACCTGGTCCTTAACATTAGTAAATGTGAGGTCATGACTTTTTGTAGAAAACGTGGCGTTACAACTTACGACTATACTTTTCTCGATAACAAGATCTCGCGCACTAACTCTGTTATCGATCTTGGGGAAAGAAAGTTAGAAAGTAAGTTGGATTTCTCCACCCACATCAATTATATCTCTTCCAAGGTCAATTCAGTCCTGGGATTTATAAAAAGATGGTCCAAGGAATTCAACAACCCCTTATCACAAAGCACTTGTACATATCTTTAGTTAGGCCTTTACTTGAATACGCCTCCCAGGTATGGTCTCCTTACTACTCCTCCCATGTCGATAAAATAGAATCGGTTCAAAGGAAGTTCGTCCACTTTGCACTCAGTCACCTCCCGTGGGATGACCCACTTATTCTTCCGCCTTATGTGAACAGACTTAGATTGCTCAACTTGAGCTCTCTCCATAAGCGTCGCGAGGTCGCTGACGTTATATTCGTTCATCGTTTGTTGAATGACAAAGTTGACTCAGGCTTCCTACGAACCCGTACGTCATTTAGAGTGAACAACTACAACCTGAGAGGTCCACCTCTCTTGTGCATTAATTCTTCTAATACCAATTATGGGATGTACGAACCAGTTAACCGCATGCTTATAAATGTTAACAAAAATGCGAGTACTTTTAGCATGCAAGTTAGCGAAGATGTCCTTAAAAGGACTCTTTTTAATGTGGCGTGACTCCCTGTGTGTCCCACTTTTTCATTGTTTTTGCACGCTTCTCTGTTTGATGTTTTGTGCTCTTAAATGTTGCATTGTTTTTTGTTTTGTGTTGCATGTCTTAGCCGAGCCACTGTGCAGTGGTAAATGTGACCGCGTTTGTGTGCAGGGACCGGACCGGCTCGGTACAGGAGTGCCGGGGAGGGTTGAGAAGGAACCCGCATTTTCGGTCGCATGCTCGTTTTGCGGTGTTTTTTCTTCTTATACCTTTTTTGGTGCTTTCGGCCGGATTCGGTCCCTGCACATAAGCGTGGCCCGTTTCTCAGCCCAGCTGAGAAGTGTACTTCTGAGCTAGAAGATTAACTCGATATTAAAAAAGAAGTGTGCAGATCTATGTTTTTTGAAGACTCTTGGAATCCGAAGATGGACACTTTTGAACTGGAAAAATAAACAAGTATCTGATTCTGCTTGTGAAAGGAACAGCGAAGATTTGGATTCTCTTAAAACTAAAATTTTTACCTCAAAGCCTTTTGAATTAGAACGTCAGGAGCTTAGAAGGTTTTTAGTATCATTGCCAGCAATGCAATCACACTTCTGTCGTGCTAGTACACAGAAAAAGTATTTGTTGCCAGAATGGCGATCAAAACGATTCTTTTACAATTTTTATGCAAACGATTGGTGTAAAACACGCAACGTGCATGCTTTGTCTATCTGAAAGTTTTATGAAGAATTTGATGTACAAAATCTCGGATTGCGTTATCCTAAAAAGAACCAATGTGAGATATATGCTCTCTTTAAAGTTGGCAATAAGTCGCAAGAAGATTATTTAAAACATCAAACTAAGAAAGAAGAAGCTCGAGCAGAAAAAGAAAGGGATAAAGCTGAAGAAAGTGTCGTTTTTGCGGTTGACTTGCAGGCAGTTCTGGTGGCACCCAAATCACAAATTAGTAGTTTGTAGTACAGAACAAAGCTCCAAATACACAATCTTGCCTTTTATATGTAATTCCAAAAACAAAGATGGCTATTGCTATTTATAGAATGAAACCGAAGGAGGTTTAAACTCGGAAGAGTTTGCAAGTGTATGGGTTATATCTACTTGCAGGTCGGCAAGAAAAGACCCTAGACCTTATGATGTGACTTACTTAAACCATACTTTTTTCAAAAGGTTTGATAAAGTAAATTTTTTTAAAAGCATTCGTCGTGGACGTGGTAAAGGTGACGCTAAATTTACTGATATTAGAGCTCTTCAGTACACTCCAAACGGTGACGTATTTTTTAAATTGAGATTGACTAATGAATGGAAAATATTACCGCAAAGAAAATCACAGGATGGACTATCGCTATTATTATGATAGTTCACTTCATGAATAGTCACAACTCATATTAGTAATTGTTGAGACTAACTGTTGTGTAGTCTTAGTACCTAAAGTGATATATTTTAAAAATGAAAATGTTTAAGTTACTTTATGTTAAATAGTACAAATATTTTGAGTTTAAATATTTTTTGTTAATTGAATAATTGAATTTTTGTTAAGACTGAAGAACTGCTAAGTCCTTTATAAAAAATTTTACTGGATTACAAAAACCTGCTGTCACCAAAGTGTTAATTAATAAATAAAATACTGACTTTACTAACTCTTGTTTTATTTTATATTATAAAGAATAAAATAATACACCAACTGTATAAAAGCCCTTTCTTTAAATTAATTTCTATATTTTTCAGAATGTTTTTGGTGTCTCCTGTAATTTTACCTATTATGGCCTTAGCAGGTTTACACTCTAATTGGCATCTATAATGGACAATACAAGGGGATGGTTTGACTTGCTTTCACTTATGCCTAGCTTGACATAAACTGATCGTAGACTCAGGTGTGCCAGAAAGAGCTACATTCCTTTACAAGTCAGCCTAAACTTTGGCTTAAGCATATGTAGTCAATATCATTGTTAAAACAAAAAGCACTGTACAAGACCTTCGAAAATTATGCAGGCCGTGGTAAAGGTCAAAACAAGGACTTCTCAAGCACCTAAGGGTTACATTAAAACTGCTTTCGTATACGAGCATACACTTAGTTCCAAAGGAAAGTTCTTCTTTTTTGAGGGAGAATTACTCAGGAGATTCTAAAAAATCAAACTGTGCGAGGACTATTCTGGAATAAATGCCTTGAAAAGGGATCAACCTTAGTAGACTTTCGGTGGACAGGACTTTCGAATATGTATATCCCTACTGAGACTAGACGCGCCAATGAAAATAGAGATTTAAAGGGAGATCTTGGAAGAATATTTCTCGTAGACAACGCAAAACTTGTTTTTCTTTCGCATTGAGAAGGTGAAAGTTGAAAGGCTCGAAATGGAATGCTATGCTGATTTGGCTTATGCTAATAGCCATTGCTTGCTGATACTGATTTAGTTCAGTTGCAAAATGAATCCACTTGCTGAGATGACTTACTATAGTTGGTACGTTGTGGCCCAATATGACAATTCAGATATATTTGCTTCTTGGTTGATAGTTAGTGGATTTGATTTGGTTGGTCCATTTGGACTCTTGCGATCAAGTCTTGGGACTGTCCATCACGGACGGAATTTGTTGGAGGTAGTAAGATTTTGAATTCCCTGTATCTCTTGGTAAAGCTCTGTTTTGGTGGAAAATCTATGAATTTCGCCGACACGTATGGGCTGTTTTGAAATTAATAAGATTTTGGTTTCGATGCACATACTCGTTAGCACGTTGCTCAAGTTTTATGATTCAAATATCTTTATCTTCTAGTTAAGTTTAAGAAGCATGCACTCTTCAGGTCTGTTTAGTGTTTTGTTTTTCAAGAGATGGTATTTACTTGCTTTTTTCGTTTTACTTTGGGTTTTGTAAATTTTCTTTTCGTTTTAATTCTACATTTTAATTAATAAAATTTTTTTCTTACAGGTAATAACTAATATCGTTCATTATTCAAAGGTGGTGCAGAGGACTGCGAAAATGATGATTATCACGAGGTGCAAACTTACATTACCCTTACAGATGAGGTAAAAAGATTTAGATCATTGAATACGGCTTTATCTATGAATAAACAGATTTAGTTGACTGTCAGGATAACCAAAAATGCAAGGCATCCGTTGCATCCATCACCTTGCCTCTTTACCTTCACTGAAAAATTATTCATACATCAAGAAAATATGTCCACGGTAAGATATATTTTTTTTACTATTATTATTTTAGATTTAATATTGAAAGTTATTTTTTATTAGTTAGTTTGCCACACTTGTCGTTTCAAGCACTGTGGTGCATTTACGGCAGTGTAGTTTTGATAAGTGGCACTATAGAAGGGAACGAGGAACATCATAAAAGTGGTCCTCAGGAGAAAAAGCAATAATGAGAAAAATCATATTTAATGTTTTTCCTATTTTCCTGTTTTGCAAAAAAAAAATCATCTCAATTCTGTCGTATTTAATCGAAGCGTTATTCTTGGACCAGTTCGTGAAAGCGTCGATCGTGTCTGTGTAATTTCTAGTAAAGCTCAGTATCACAAACGTTACACTGCAAATCATTGTACCTCTAATGGGCTACTATACGATGAACATACATTTAAAGGAAGCTTAAACAGAGCATTTGAGTTCAGTTTTGTTTGCTCAGATGCGTAGTGTATCTACAGTAAGAACCATTCAGATCTATAGTAGCATATACCTACAGATAAATTTCCCTTTTCAAAGAGAAACCATTACATATTTAACAATTACGAAATTCTAAATAACAATTTAATTAATTTGCAGAAAACTACACAGAAACTATACTATAAAATTACAATGAACTTACATAAGAATACGTCCTTGATCTAGTTGAACAACGAACATCCTTATTTTGATAATTAGTGGTTTCCTCTATACAGGATACCTTCATACAAAAATCAACATTACCTTCTATAAACATGGATGCTGCTCTCTTGTTCGATTCATCAATATTTCAGCAAAGTTAACAACCACTAATTAAATTACTGAAAGGAACCGCCGATTTTTACAGCAGAGAAAATAACAAGAATAAATTCCATAAGCAGAGCACACTTCAGTCGGAAGCCGCACTAATTAGCACTTTCCCAATTATTGCTGCATTTTTGTGTGTAGTGATGAGCGCCGCGTTGCTGAAAGACGCCATTGATGAACTGCGCACCCAAACCAAAAGTATAATTAAGACTAACCGCAAATTCCAAACCATTTTTTCCCCTGATGATTCCCCGATATCCTTGTAAGGGTTGGGAATAATTTAAACAAATTTTCCTGTCAGGTGTCATGTTGAAGGAGCTGCTTCCTTTTGCAAACAACAACACACACTAAAACACTAGAAAGATGCTGTGCGAGGCTTTAAAATTCGTTTTTGGTAGTACCACTCCACCCGTAAATGACGTCGCGGCGTATGTCATTCATTGTCAACTGAGGGAACATTTTCAACGTTCTGCTGTTTCCCTTATTAGTAATCCTGGAGACAAGCAGCAGACACGTCACGATATGGTATAGCAGAGTCGCCTCCACGAGAGAAGGATAATCCAGCAATAACGGCCCCAAACAGCTGAGTCATATAGCTACATGCGTACCTGTAAAGGACCTAATTATGTTAATAACCGAAAATGTAATCTTGGAGTTCATCGCTAGAAGCATCCCCAGACATGTGTAGGAAGAAAATGAGTTTCCCGGGGGCTCCCACGCTTTTAGTAATTTTGGTGGGTTTGCTCTGGATGTATCCTTGATACATGCATGTATCCATATATAAATATACACGCATACATGTTAAACACGGTTACTGTGCTACGGCAGGTGTGTATTGTATGCTAATGCTGGCTCAGGTACAGCCAGATACAGCCATTATCCAAGTCTAAGAACTGGAATTAAATTCTGCAAAATTGGACCCTTAGAGTGGATTATGTCGTCGCGGTGCAATTACAGAAGTACATCGACTGTGCTTTAAGAAACCTTAAATAACCCCAAAATCCAGAATAAGACGGCATCGTTTTTTGTAAGGATTTTAAAGCAGCTAAAGGTTAACAAATGATTGTGAAATGTAGAAGAAGTTTCCCTTGTCTGGTTTGCATCGGGATTTTGGGTTAAAGATTATTCAATTTCGAATTATGTAATTGGTAAGTGAGCGACTTTGGAAAATAGATAAGGATGTCATGAGTAACTGTTACTAACGCATAGTTACTAAAAATGGGTCCTGGTAGTCGGCTACACCTAAACGGAGAATTCGATTCCCATTCAAGTAACGAAGTCAAGCAGTTTTGGTTGAATTAGTAGTTTGTTGGGTGTCGGCACCCTCAGAAAAATAATCATAGATAAATATAACCCTAAGGTTTTTTCTTCACTATATCATCAACAACAACAGAAAATGTCTACACTTATGAAAGAATAAAAACAACAACAGAGACAACTATGTAAGTTGACGATGACAAACCATCTTTGACTCCCAAACACTATCTATACCAACCAACATTTTTAATGGACTTCTACAAGAGAGAGAAAGTAATCTGAAATTCGACAGTGGCAACAGGGTTTATAAGCCTCCATAAATCTACCTAAATACAGGTTTACGCTGACTTCATGTCATCGACATCATTGGCGGGACATAATGGACGGTACATGGTAGTTTCATTAAGATTGAGCGAGAAGCTCTGACAGTCTACGAGTTAAGTCGGTCGTCTATCACCCCAGAGGATGGACAGGATAGTCTTGTAGGAGTCTAGAATGCACTGAAGGAGGAGGCGATAGACGAAAAGAAATCTGCACCAAGCCAACGAATTTAATAAAAATTAAAACAAAAAAGAGCCAGAGACGCAACCATCGAGGTTTCTGCCATCGCTTGTAAACATAAACCACGAAACTATCTTCCCTTCGATAACCGATGCCAACGTTCTGTCACGGTGTATTCGGATAAAAGCCGTGAGAGTAAGTCCACTTATTGGTGTTGGAATCCTTTTATTCCTTTCAGGCTTGAGCTTGATGTTCGATATTGAGTATACTATCATAGATAAAGTGTGAACTGAGCCAATAGCAGCAGGCGAGAAGAGCATTCTGCTAGAAATATGTGGTTTAGTGCTGCACACGAGACGATACTTGTCTCGAAATCGTCTCGTCTCGATTTTCGAGACGAGATCGAGACGGGTCCTCCAGATTAAAAATCGATACGAGACCGAGACTACCATTTGAGATCTCGCAAGACATCTCGAAGTCTCGAAATCAAATCTTTATTTTGAAATCGTATCGACACCAACTATTTCAGTATCTTCACGCTGCGCTTACTGTGAGCGCAACATTCGGCACCAATACAGGACTTGAGCAGGCTGCGGAAACAAGGCATTCCATAAGCATTTAAATGCAGATTCCATTCCAAAACAGAAGAGGTATTTTACTGTCATTTCATTTCATTTCAACGCATTTAAAATGAAATGACTGTAAAATACCTCTTCTCTTTTGGAACGGACTCGCCGGAACTGTAACTGTACACAAATTAGAAATTAACTTTCTATTCATTGATTCCCTCTACCCCCCCCCCCCCCCCCCGGTGCCACTGAAAAAGGCAGATTTACGTGTCTACGTCTGGGAAGTGACTAGCATGGAAATATAAGGAATATTTGTATACTATTGCATTAATATGGCACATATTGATATTTCTCAAAATACAGAAGACTGAGCAATTTGTATTATTGACAGTGAAATTCGAGACTTTTCGAGACGGGATCGAGACGAAAGCTGCAAATACCCATTTTTTCGAGACCGAGACGAGACTGGGCCAAATCGCTTCTCGTCTCGTCTCGTGTCCAGTACTAATGCGGTTGCTTCAAGCCTATACATGAGGAAGCATGACACTGCCCTAAACCGGTTTTTTGGTCATGAGAGGAGAGTAGAGCTGAAAAGAGTGTAGAGTATTTCGTCCCGCATATTAAGAGTTTCGTGCTGCTGAACACGAACAGGTGTCACGGGGAGTACGCGAACACGGGAAGATAACATTAGAATCTTTACTTGGTAGAAACAGAGGCGAAACATAAAATCGTGTGGCCACATCAAATTTGCGACGGTCGAATGCAACCCCGTGTATTTTGTATAAACTGATAGGACACCGGTTTACCACGAAAGCATGCTACCTTATGTATTTTGGGCCCATGGTCTGTGAAGGCTCTCAAAAACTGCTACGGAATATGCTGATGGTGCTTACCAAAAAAACACGTTGACTTCTTTGTCATGCCCTAAAGGAGAGTTCTTCGGGGATTGTTGGCCCAACGTGAAGTGATTTGAGAGGTCTACCAGCATTATCTGGACAGACATAGATGTTATGAACAGAATCAACCTCGGTAGAATCCGGTGGACAAGACAGCTTATATGAGTAAAAATTCAAGTGGTTGGAAAGTCATCAATGCGGCGTGACAGTGAGTTACAGTCTACAGCTACAGTCTGGAGTTCAAAAAAATGATTGAGAATGCATTGAAAATTACCTGAAAAAACAACTTTATAATCTGATACAACCAAACATCTTTCTATACCCAAAATATTAAAGTAAATTATTAGAAAAAACCTTTAAAATTTCCGCACGAAAAAGAATATACCAAAAAAAATTCCCTTTATTTATTGACAACTTCTAATAATAGTCGCCATAACAATTCGTTACGGAAATTATCACATAAAATCAATTTCCGAATAAAACAGAACATTAGCGGTTCCATAAATCGATACTTACAATTATTGTTATTGCCTATCATCACGCTAATTTCGATAGGATACACAATCGATACAGCTGGACCTGTTGAACATATTTCATACTCCTTTAACTCACCATAAACTAAGTTAATCTTATGTAGCCTTCCTGTAAAATATCCGTTCACAAATATTTATTTGATTTTAACTGGAATCATAAAGAATTTAACATTAACTTCCATCAATAACAATACTTAAATAAAAAAAATCTTAATTCTTATCACAAAGTTTGAATCTTAATTCTTTTACGTACCAATAAAAAAAATAAAATAAAGAAGAAATCTCCTCCACCTAGTTAAACAGCATCCTTTTTTTTAAAAAGAAAATCATTTTATCACATCATAATCATAAAAGGGCGAAATAAAGTGATAAAAGGATCACACGTCGTCAACAGGCAGTGTCGAGGACTCTCCGTTTTTATATAGGCAAGGATTTTTTTTCTTTCCTCTCATCGCGATAAAAGAGTCCTTTTGAGCCTGACAAGAGCTTTATTTGCTTGGGCCTAAAAGGCGTGAAATTAATCTGCATAATTTTACGCCTCTTGGGCTCAGACGCAAGCAATGACAGGGGTGTGCAGTGATTGTAACTAAAAAGGAAACACTCAATCCCTTAAAATTACCTAAAAGGAAATTGCCAATTTTCAAATAAAACGCATTTAGGTTGATACTATCGGACTTTTAATTCTTGTTTTTTTTTGCTGTAGTTTTAAGGGGAAACTAGAAAGGACTAAGGCAATGGTGTTCTTTAATTATTTTATTTAAGTCCTTCGACACTTGAGAAGCATTCAACATTTTCGCTGTTATTTTAATGGATTTGGGTTGTCCCCTTTCTTGGTATGTCCTTGAAGTTGCATTAAAAGTTGATGGGCCTGTAAAGAAAGAGGGTGTTAGTTGTAAGTAAAATCATGGATGATTTTTTAAATTAAGAAGTGTGCAAAAAACAAGATCGAAGCTGAGACGAGTCAGCCTAAAGAGGTATCCCCAACAATTAGGACTGGGTGCAAAGTACTAGAAAAAAACCACTTGCCGACACCTAATGATTTGAGACAGAAAAAACAGAATTGGTTCTGACCAACTTAGAAAATGGAATTTCATATCAACGAATTTAGGGCTAGGATTGGAAGAGACTACAGCAGCTAAACGAAAGATACGCAATATATGTACACCAAGATATGTCCTAGGGTTTGCAGCCCCGGGATCCCGGGATCACAAAATCCCGGGATCCCGGTGTTTTTCAAATCCTGAAATCCCGGGATTATTAAATAGCTAATCCCGGGATTTAATTTTTGTCCGAATTATATTTTGCAATTTTTTTCTCATCAAAATTTTCTAAGAATTTAATTCTTAGAAAATTCATACTTTTTTTTATGAAATATGTACATAATAATAACAGATCAATACCAACCACAATACAAGCTCATCAAATTCTATTCGTATTGATAAATATAGTATATTGTGAAAATGAGAATAGACTAAGGGTATGTCCAGTACGTAGCCTAGGGTAGAGCATAGCCGCGCATACTCGCTTATAGAACTCTCAATGACGCTTTCCTCTCGCACAAAAAGAGACTCTGTGTGGGACAAATCTTGCAATCGATTTTTCGACCACTTCCCGATATCCGGTGATGCTCCAATTTGTCACACATCTTTGTTTCTGAAGACAATACAATATAGTATATTAAATTTTATGGTACATCCAGTATGGCGGCCACCATAAAATGGCCGATTACCTTTTTCTTTACAACCCCCCGACATAGGTATCAAATATGAGTATAACGAGTAGAATGCAGTAAGCTATGTGACGTCATTTTAAATCCAATATGGTCAAAACATTTTATTATTTAAAAATAAACATTTTTATTTTTATAAGTTTACAAAATCGTAATTAATTTATTTTACATTTCTTGCTTGGTAACGTATACAATTCAGTTTCATTCTCTGAATCTGTTTCAAATAAAATTTTATCACCATTTTCTTCTTCATCATGCATTTTAACAGGAAGATCGGGTACATTATCTTGCAATCTTTCGCACTCCCTTTCGGGTTCCGGTTCTACTAAATTGGTTCAGCTTGAATCTGTGTGGATCATTGCAAATCGGGAAGTGGTCGAAAAATCGATCGCAAGATTTGTCCCACACAGTGAACGAAGTTAATATAAAGCTTGTAAAAAAAACAAGGAAGTTATTGCATTTTGCAATTAAGCTTTATGAAAATATCGAAAAAAATCACTTCGTTCAATTAACAATACTTACATTGTAAAGCTTGTAAAAAGTTTCTATAAATCTTAATTTTTTTTTGAATTTATTACATGAAGTGAATAGGTTTCAAAATGATACAGTCCAACTTTTAGCTCACACAGCGTTACCGTTCTACTACATATGTAGTAGTTTTACTACCTTTTTAAAAAAAATTGATAATCTACTACACTACTACCTCAAGTTATCATTCTACTATCTTTTTTGTTGATAATTCTAATATTTTTTATTTATGGCTAAATCGATCGCAGCCCACTCGTTACTCGCTGTCAGAAACATGTTTCCATTCCATTCTGTTACTTTGTTTAATTTTATATACGATAAATATTAAAACCAGAAAAGGCAAATTCTCCTGAATATCCATCTATCACCAATTTTATTAAGTCGTTTTCGCATATCGTTAAAGCCTCTAATTATGATGTGGAACAAATTTGTACTGAGTGGAGGCTGCTTAAAACATTTAGTGATAACTTCCAATTTGCCCGTCGAAGAATATTGGTATGAAATATCTAAGATAAAAAATGCAGTAGGAGAGTTTTCATTCGAAAATCTTTGTAAATTTGTTTCTGACTTGTAGTGTTATAGTGCTGCAGCCGAGTGTGCTTTTTCGAAACTCAATAGGATTAAAAAATAAAAAACAAACCGCTTAGGCACAAACAGTAAACTTTATTATGGCTGCAGATGAACTACGAAATCACATTAAAACCCACATACTTTACGTTGATTATGGCAATATAATATAAATACGGCAAAACAATGAATACTCTTAATGATAAAATATATGCGTAAATGTTCATATTGCTAATGGGGTATTTTAAAACTGATTTGAAATAAAAAAATTCACTACCTCATTTTTCAAAAAGGTAGTAGATTTTACTACTCTCGAAATTCATCTTGCGGTAACATTGGCTCACAATGTGCATTTGTTAATTAACAATTGGACAAAATGCAATAAGTTAAATATCTCGAGTTCACGTCAACAAAAATTAACTTTATTTTTATAAATTAAAGGTCCAAAAACTCTCTACCAGATCTGATAAAACATTTTAAATTAATTTTTCAAAATGGCCGAAAAAATGCAATTGTTGTTATTTGAGTTATACACAAATGTAAAAAAGTAACCAAAATAACATTAAAAAAATTTCTTTTGAAAGGTGGCGTCGATATCTATATTTTGAAAATAAAAATTGTCATTTTGGACTTAATGGCATAAAATGGCGGGCATTTCAAATTTTAGATAACAAATGCAATTTTTGGCCAATTGGTTCAATATTTTGACACCAATTTTTCAGGGTCTTTTTGTAACATCAAAAAGTATATTGTCTTGGTACTAAAATGAAAAAAATACGGTTTTTTTTCGTTTTTTCAGTTTTGTAGGTTATGGATTTTGTATTTAGTTTTGTAGGTTAAGGATTTATTGGCAATTTTATTACGAAGAGACTGGGTTTTCCTTTGCCCCGATCCGACTTAGGGATTCACATTTTAATCTCGAAAAAACGCGGTAAAAAACTTTAATTGTTTATAACAAAAGTAGCACAAGGTTCACGAGGTTCTAAACTTAGGAATATACTCCTGGCGATACCCCAAACAGGATAAAATCATAATCTTGCTGTTACCAGACTGTGCAAATTAAAATGCTTTTTTTACTGCACTATATGTATTTTCAACTATGTTAATGAGTAAGTATTTTTTTATAAATAGTCCAATACTAATCCCGGTACCAATCTCGGGATCACGGGATTTGAATAATGTAATCTCGAAATCCCGGGATTGAAAATATAGCACGGGATTGCAAACCCTAATATGTCCTATATTGGAACTCATAAGGAAGTCGGCCTAGAGCAGTGGTCTCCAAACTTTTTTGATCGCGTACCCCTATGACGAAAATAATCATAAATTGTACCCCAATCATATGAGAAACACTATTGGGACATGGGACCATATCGGTGCGATTTTTCCATTCCCAAACTCTAATTTATTATTGAGGGCTGTCAATTCATGAATTCGTAGGAGTAAGAAATTGTGGTATGTCACCTGCAGTAATATGGCGATTGAACAAACTCTAGTGAACTTAATGAAGACAAGATATGGTCTCGCTCATGGCCGTGAAAAACTGCAGGCGTGACAAGATGTACACAATGGATGACAACGCTGCATAATGTGTGCCAAGAGATTGAGCACTTTTCTGGAGTAGAGATCGCAACGTTAGAATAATACGTTAACAGCAGAGATGCTATGTAAAAGCAAGACAACGCTGACGCACGTAAGCTGTTGAATTGGTTCCCCGAGACCACTGACCTAATGTCACTACCTAATGTCACCTAACTGCCACTTGTCCAAGGCGAAGGACTTGAAGGGTATATAGCGCATTGTTGGTGGTGATTTTCAAGCTGAAAATTTCAAACGAAGCGCAAAAATTTAGCTTGTTGCAATCTCGAATACCTTGATTCGGATTCATGACTCCAACCAAATTTTTCCTGCGAATGGCCATCTTCACGATTCGGGAAATGAGGATTGATAACTAAAGCCCTGTCCCCTATCTGAATAGAGTTGTTCGTGAAACATTCAGACGAAGAGCTACGAGAATTTTTGTATTACGAACTTAGCCCCTACCTTCTCTTTCTCTCCTTTCGATGGCATGAGGAAAGGAACAAAATCGTGCTTGTCCTGCGCTTTTTTATCGACTGAACAGGCGGACTTGAACGATAGAAAATATGTCATCGATGGAGGGTTTTTCTTACATAGGGTCAAATTGCACCAAGGCCAGACAGAAATTTGCAGCAGTTATGTATCACAATGTCAAGTCAAACCACAACCACTGTAGCTTCCTGGCTTTCCTTACGAAGGCAGTGAAAACACCAAGCGAATCGAACGATTGAAAAGAGCGCAAACAAAATAATCAATACAATATCATTTACAGAATCGATGGTAGCAAACTCCAAAAACAAGAGCCGGCCTATATCTATTGTTGTGCTTTGGACACCACTATGACGCATCACAATGCGGAACTTAGAGCATGTTTATCATATGATATAAACAGCTGAAGGTTCAATATGAAAACAGTAACAAATAACAAGTTGGAAGTCACTGTCGCAATGCTAAAACTCCTCAAGTGTAGTGCTTCGGCCAGGCAAAAATTGATTCACAACAAGCGGTGGAGGACGCTTATATTGCCCTAGTCAAATGAATATGTGACATAAGTAGAGGAAGATATCGACCTTTTGGTGATTCTGATTGGTATGTGTTACCCCGATATAAAGAATGTCTTCTTTTTGAAACAAGGAAAATTAAAGATGTCTCAGACCGTCTAGAAACTCCATCTTGCTGCTTGGCAAAACCTTTTCAGACCATATATGGGAAAGGACATGAGATTAGACTGAACGATTTTGGCAATATGTATCTTAACCGTGCAAAAATAAAACGAACATTGCCTAGCGGAAGTTGCTGCCCGACAACATTCACTGAGAGTTTACCGATAAGAAAAAGGAGACCAGGACGACCTAAGAAAAGATATATAGACGGCGTCGAAGAAGACATAAGAATTACGAAAAAAAAACCGGAAAAGACGGAACTCAAAAGGCATGATTACCCTGGAGTTTCAATTGCTGCCTCCGTGTAGCTCCATGACACGGTTTTGAAAATGGTGTTGACGATTTTTTGCCGTTTTTTGCTCCTCTTAATATTTATACCTGTTAGTTTAGTATGGACATAAAAACTATTTTTATTTTTTTCTTTCCTTCAAAAATAAGGGTTAAAAAATAAAAATTCGC
Organism: Thereva nobilitata; assembly: GCA_963855945.1. Lineage (NCBI taxonomy): Eukaryota > Metazoa > Arthropoda > Insecta > Diptera > Therevidae > Thereva > Thereva nobilitata. Next base: position 81,123,658 of record OY979697.1, read on the forward strand.
AACAATATTGAATATCTAAGAGAAGAAGTTCTTTGAAAAAAAATTTTGGCGTACCCTCTAAAATATTCTGCGTACCCTTCAGGGTACGCGTACCACACTTTGGAGACAACTGGTCTAGAGGACATGTAAAACTTAAAGGCGCACTATTCCTTAAGAATTGGACAAAGTTAACAAAACTTTGTCTCAGGTAAACACCTTGAAAAAGGGTCCCCTGGAAAATCTTTGTTGAAGCCTTATGCTAATGTTAGGAGTTAAAGGAATGTAAAAATACTTCACAAATAATTTCTACTTCATCTAACCTCATTTGATTAATAAATGGATCTAGAAGTCTGATTCCTCAGACGCCACAAACTTGCTCACTACTCCGGATCAGTTATTCCATACAATCAATGGTTTGAAACTGCGCTAAGGACTGTGGTAAAATTCATCACTGTCGAAAAATTCTTCTTCTATTGCCGAGGGAAATCTTGCGTAAGTTTTTAGATTAAGCAAATATACACTGAGGGATGAAGATTCAGTAGACTTTCTAATGCAAGAAATTTATTTATCATAAAAGGTAGAATATAATTTTTTGTAGGCCTTATGATACTGAACAAAATAAAACTCGAGTCTAATCAACCCCGGCGGTAGTGTGAAAGGAGTATTTTTATTTTTAATGAATATTCATAGACTAGTAAAATTAAGGAAAAATCAAAGGTAGTAAGGAACAATTGCGTTCAAGGGTTTTTATTATTTAATATGTTAGTTGAAGACCGAAATATGATAAAAACATTAGTGAGGGGTGCGTTTTTGAGCGCAGGCTCTAAGTACCCCTTTTTCAGGTTTTTCAAAATAACTCGAAAACAAAGCGAAATTCAAGCTGATTTTTTGTTCTTTCTCATTTTGAAATTGCCAAACATTGATGATCTTGCTTACAAAAAAAATGTTTCCATCTTTTTCTACTAGAGGTTAACTGAATGAAATTGTAATTCTGCTGGAACAAGGGGGGATACCTTCGTCAAATCGCAATCTTCAACAAAGAAAAAATGTTTAAGAGCAAATAATTTAAAAAATGCTAAAAATGGTCAACTTTGAATGGCGATTTCTCGGTCACCGTTGGTCGTATGGAGATTTAAAAAAAAGTAATTTCTACATTTTTTCATAACCTTTCTTTTCTCTGAAAATTTATGTATACCCAGGATGCCCTAAAAAAATTTATAACCGTATTAATAAAACGTGATTTTTCGAATAAAATTAGTTTTGTTTTTCGATTATTTTTTGAATTACAAATGGTAAAAAAAATTTAAAAGGCTCATTTCAATGGGAAATTTAATTTTCTACAAAAAAGTGTTTTAGTAAAAATCTCTAATTTCGCTTTGTTTTCGAGTTATTTTGAAAAACCTGAAAAAGGGGTACTTAGAGCCGGCGCTCAAAAACGCACCCCTCAAAAAGGGGCACTTGTGTTTTTATCATATTTAGGTCCTCAACTAACATATTAAATAATAAAAACCCTGTAACGCGATTGTTCCTTACTTAAACTTAATTTGATTAGCCTATCAAGGCATGTTGATATTTTACACGTTTACACTAGTCATGAAAAAAGGCGTATGGCCTTTTAATGAGCGTAATATTTATATCCTAACTATTTTCAAAGTCAATTGTTTCGAAATCATCGTGAAAACCCCATAAATAATGCGGGGGGGGGGGTTAAACTACCTACATCACCTTGTTATAAAAACAGGCAGCAGTTTTAACTTGTTTTTATTCTTAGTGCAAACTTTGATATAATTAAGTAGCGCAGTTCTAACCGTAGCTTTTTTAACGAAGTAATGGAACTGAAAACGAGCTTTGCGAGTTCAATAAAGGCAACAATACAACCGAAAAGGCTAGAATAGAGAAGAAAAATTAGCCTAAGTCAGTGACAACGGTATTTTTGAGTAATTCCGAGCCGAAAACTATAGTTTACAAAATGAGCCTCATCCTGGAAAAATTGTGGAGCTTCGCTTGGAGGATTTTCGAACTTTGGTGGAAAAAAACCCCTTTGTAACCATTGTAGAAGTATAGTCAAGTAAGCTTGGTCAATACCTAACCAACTTTCGGAATCTAATCGCACGAATTTGTGCTTATGCTTTCTCTCACGTGTCAGGAATGAAACCTTTGTAGACCTAGATGTGACTTGTGATTATAAGTGAATCCTGTACAAAAATCTTAAGAGCATAAAACAGCGTCTATAATATAAACAAAACATCTCGGACACCTGGCTGAAGCCAGTCGGTGCTAAATTAAGGTGATCGGGAGCGTTGATAAAAATCGACCATTGTTGGTTTCAAGACAAAAATAGTTCTTTCATCACGACACGTTACAGAACGGAAAACCTTACAGAAGATGGAGGAGTTTGCACCATTGAACCATCACTTGTTCCGCAGTCTACAAAACCATTTGGTTGCAAAAACTACTTACTTTTCGACACGGCTAAATGAATTGGCTAAGTGAGGGGCGTTCAAACTCTACCAGATAGACTAAAGAGCATTTTGGACAATAATGGAGAGTTTTTGAAATAAATGTCGATGGGGGAACCAAAGTGATCCAAGTGACATTTTAAAAAATGCTTATTTTTTGAATTGAATGCACAGAAAAAAGTTAAATCTTTCGTGCCATACTTACTAATCCAAACACATAAAATTTATTAATGGGATGTTATTTATGTGCTTGGATTAGTATGGCACGAAAGATTTAATTTTTTTCTGTGCATTCAATTCAAAAAGTAAATATTGACAAAAATGTCGCTTGGATCACTATGGTTCTCCCATCGACAATAAAGCATAAAAGACGGCATTGAGATGACCCAATATTTTTTTTCTTAGGAAGACAATACACAATAATAGTAGAGGGAAATTGTCATATGATAGTGATGTAGATTGGAAGTGGGATTTTTTGTTTTTTTTCTTTACATATAGTATGTTAAGATAAAGCGAAAAAAAAATTTCTGCAAAATCGGTCCTGTGCTGCACGAGAAAATTGCATAAAGGTCCATTTTTGATGCATTTTGAGTGCATTGCTACACTATTTTTTTAATTTCTCCAGTTCTGTTGGTCGTAGAAAAATAAAAAAAATTTGGAAATACTCGTGAATGAATCGACTATCGAACTGATTCGGCATAAATTCTTTAAAAATGAATCCTAACCTCAAAAAACCAAAATGTATAAAATTTTGTTTTATTTTACTAAAAATGCAATAAATAACGGGAAAATAGTCGGATTTTGATAAAAAATTAGAGAAAATATGTATTTTGATGCTATAAATACGGTTTTAAAATTTGAAAAAAAAATTTCCATTTTTACGGCAGCAATTGGCACTTTTCGAAAAATTTTAAAATTTCCGCCATTTTATGCCAAATCATCGCACGGTAAAATATTTTTTTTTAAATTGTAGGTTGTTTTATGTACTTTCTTGTGAGCATACGCAATACTTCGTTACTTTACTTAAAATGTCTATTTTAGGACTTTGAAATATATAAAAAAAATTAATTTTAAATTTTTTGCCTTTTACCAACTATGAAAAGCTATTTGCCAACTATAAAAAATGGCAAAAAATTGAAAAATTGAAATTTTTTATTTATTTCAAAGTCCTAAAATGGGCATTTTAAATTTTAAATTCAAAAACTTTGGGGTCTTCCATTAATTACGTTAGGCGTTTAGGCGGGAGAAGGTCGAGCCGAATCTAACCCAATCTCATGTGTGAAGGGCGGTTTTCGGCAAATATCACGTATTTTTTTACGCAAGAAACAGTGTAAAATTGCTAGAAAACTGCGTTAAATTAAGTGAAACATGTTTCTCCACTAAAATATGGCTAAATCCTACACAAAAATATTTATCGGGGTTATGCGATCGCCACAAAGTAGCACAGTAGCTCCTCGATTGTTTAGCCGAAATGCGTATTTTTAATTTAAAACTTGAATCTTCTCACGTGAGAGGGGGAAGGGGTCCAGCCAAATCTCTCGATATCCCATCCAGCGGAGGGGGGTCGAAAATTCGCCAAAATCGCCTCACGTAATTAATGGGCAACACTTAACTTCGGCTTAAACGTGGCCACTGACATATCATAAACCTTACAGTTTAGTGTTCATTTTATCACAATTTTACGTGGTCTTTCGAATTAAATAAGGTTCTTTACTTCATCCCACACGGTCTTCGAATAACATATGCAGAACGCATTTTAATTTTTACAATATAAAGCGAAACATGTTTTGCACGGTTTTCTTAGCTTTGGGTTTCGAGGAAAAAGATAGTTGGATGTGCATTCAAGAATGTCACATAACTTTTTCTTAGATTTATATTTAAACAAACTCTATTTAGTTTTATTCGTAGATTATTGAAAATGGAAAACAACAAATCTCAATTGATTCCTAGTTGTGGCTTGCATTCGTTACACCAACTTCACAATACGAACTGAGAATTAATTTTCAAGACAACATTGAAAATTTTTAGTTTATACAAAAAGGGGACAAGGATTTCAGAAAAAAACTTTTTAGTGACCCATGATAATAGAAGAAACACCTTTGAGAAGTTTTACTTCACATTCTTGTAAGAATTATACTCTCAAGATGAGATATGGATTCACTAGTTGCTAAACAGAACAGAACAAATACTACATCAAACTTCTCTAGATATTACTACTAGTGATTATATGTAGCTTTGAATTTAAGATATCTAAAAACACTCGAAATTATTTTAAAGTCTCTACAAAATTAGGATCTTGAACACTAAATAAATTGTAGTAATTTTCTTGTTTTGTTCAAAAGTAAAACTCCTCAAATCTCTTTTGTAACAAGTTTTTGTTTTCCTAATTCAAAACTGACTACCTAAATTGGCTTAACTAACTTGACCAGCTTAACTTAATAAGACTAGCAACACTTCCATCTATATGTAATTGAATGCAGTACGACTCAATTCTATACATTGTAACTAACTTTGTTATGGTTTAGAGTGTTTGGAAACTAAAACTTCAAATGGGTCTGGAAATTACATGAAAACTTTTAAAAACAATTACAAGTAAACTGATTCTGTATATTTTTTTTAAAGAAGAAACTCAAAAAATTACAGGACTCACACTATATACTGACTTGTTTTATCCAAACCCAAAAAATCTTGTTGCATTTCAGTTTTTCTATCAAGAATTCACAAAATTTAATTAATTTTTAATTGTTGCTTTCTACAAATTCAAAATTTTCTTATTTTTCAGAAAAAGATGCTTTTACTTAAAAAAATTTCCAAATTCGTATCGAAATCACATCACATACACACCACTGCACTTGATCGAGAGTATAAAAAAACGCCCAAATTCGACTTTTCGTGCGCAGTAAATTATCCTTCTAAGCTTTTATGGAGAAAGCTCTGCGAGGTAAAGGAGCTGCAACTCCACATTTCGTCCTTATATTTGTTATCCTGGTCACCGTGGACAACAACAAAAACAACACGAACAACAACAACACACTTCCTCCAATGATCTGATATCGATTTTTTTACTTATCATTATGAAACACACATTCTCACCATGTATCATACATACACACACCCGCACTCACAACTTCATGAGACACAATCACAAGATTCAAATTCAAACTGATTCCTTGTAACGGTCACTGTTTTTGTTTTTTCTCGACGGATAATCTCCTCAATTCCTGAATTGAATGCAATTGTGTCCTTGGTCCTGCGTTAATCCAGTTCGGGGCGAAAATAACTGTCGTACCACAAGTGTTCATAGATGACTAAGCAGCCGAGAGGCGTCTAACTCCGCCGAAAAAACAATGAAAGTAATTACAGCCATGCGCGCGCAGTTGTTGAAGTTTGTGAAAGTTTGATTTGTGATGGAAACTTTGCTAAGTATATAAGGATATAAGGCAAAGTTTTAATTCAAAGTTTGCCGACTTTGGAAAAGTTTCAACGTTTCCGTATTACTTCCCCCCTTTTAATGTTGCTCAGCTGGTCCCAATGGAGATATATCTACGACCGCTTCGAGACTCTCTGCCATTAATAAAATTTGCAAAGTGTTTACAACAATGACAAAATTTTAAGATATTATCAAAGGGAAAGTTTATTGACCTTGGGATCCTCCTCGAGGAGACTTGCCCCCCGCCAACCGCCTAGGACTAGAGAGGAGAGGACTAGGACACAATCCTTTTTTGCACAGTCGATATGTCATGTCGTGAGCGCCCTTTCAGCCGCCCAGACTCAGACACGAAGTAGAAAAAGTAGGTCAAAGGATTTCCAGGACTTTAAATTACTTTTAATCAAAAAAAAATTTTCGTTTTTAATTTCTTCTCGTTGTGTCCTCTGCCCACATTCACACAGCTTAAAGTTCGCGGATTGTTTAGTCATCGTGCAACATTAGTAGTCAGGACTCGAAGGAAAGGGGTTTGTTTACCTTTTTTTTGTTGAAAGTTGTTGGATAGCGGAAAAGAGGACTGCGTCGGAAAAGATAAGTGGTTTGATTGCTGTTTGGTTTTTGGTGTTATATTTGTTATACTTTGTTTTAAAAACCACGGACGCTCTGCAAATTGCAGGCCTCTGTAAACTAAGTGTTAATGTGCCCGACTACCACCCCAGAGATCTATGTTTCGAGTCCACTCTACAGCATGGTCCTTTGTCTTTCCACTTTTCCCACCCAGATAAGATTTCTTCTGGTATTGCTGGCATGTAAAGGAGCAACGAGTCGGTTTCAAGCCCAGAATAACCATGTGCAAAAATAAGGATGGAGAGATCTTAAGTACCAAAGAATTAGTTCTAATTAGATGGCGTGAACACTTTCAAGAACTGCTAGCTCGAGATGAGGAGCAACCCCTTACAGAAAACATGGAACTAGCAGAAGAACTAGCGGGAGACATGCCTACATTAGAAGAAGTACAAGACGCAGTGAAAAAGCTAAAAAACAACAAATCTCCGGGCAAAGATAACATCGTAGCAGAGCTATTGAAACAAGGAGGTGAAAACGTAATATTAAGCCTGCATGAAATCGTAACACTGATATGGACCCAGAAACGAATACCATCGGAATGGAGCGAGGGCATTGTGTACCCTATACATAAAAAAGGAGATCAGCTAAACTGCCGTAATTATAGAGGTATCACGCTATTGAACGTAGCATATAAAGTATTATCAAATATTTTATGCGTTAAACTGCAGCCTTACGCAGAAGCAGCTCTGGGAAACTATCAAAGCGGTTTCCGCCCCGGAAGATCCACCACAGACCATATTTTCACCCTTAGGCAGGTCCTAGAAAAGGCAAATGAATTTAATATTACCATACATTCGCTATTCATAGACTTCAGAAACGCCTATGATAAAATAAAACGTGAAGAATTATATAAAGCTATGGAGTATTTAAGATTTCCCAAACACCTCGTAAATTTGACCAAAATGACAATGAAAGAGGTCATATGCAGAATAAGAATTGAAGGAGAGCTGTCAGAACCATTCAACGCCACAGTAGGACTAAGACAAGGAGATGCCCTATCGTGCTTACTATTTAACGTAGCTATGGAAAAAGTGATAAGAGACGCAGGAATTAACACCGCGGGCAGTATTTTCAACAAGTCGGTACCTACAACTATTGGCATACGCTGACGACATCGTAATACTAGCCAGATCCAGCATAGCAATGAAAGAAGCCTTCATATTGCTAGAAAGAGCAGCAAAGAAATTCGGACTAGCAATTAATGAAGAGAAAACGAAATATATGTGCATCTCTAAAAGACTGAATGATCGCCAGAATATGACCATTGATACATATAACATCGAAAGTGTAAAAGAATTTATATACTTAGGGACGCTAATCTCAAAAGATAACGACACGACGGCAGAAGTCATAAGGAGATTGGCGCTGGGAAATAGATGCTATTTTGGGCTACGTAAACACTTCTTAACAAGGAACATATCAAGGAGGACTAAAGTTAAACTATACAGAACCCTTATAAGGCCAATACTACTGTATGGATCCGAAACCTGGACACTAAGAAGTAATGAAGAACACCTCCTGGGGTGCTTTGAAAGAAAAATCCTGCGCACAATATATGGAGGAGTGAACGAAAATGGTGTTTGGAGGAGAAGATACAATCACGAATTGTATCAGTTGTATAAAGATCCAAACATCATAAAAACTATAAAAATTAGCAGAATTCGATGGGCAGGACATGTTGAACGTAGCAGTGATGACAGCATAACAAAAATTATTATGAACAAGAGACCAGACGGACACAGAGGCACAGGACGTCCAAAAAAGAGATATACAGATAGCGTAGAGGAGGATCTACGAACCCTAGGTATAAGAAATTGGAGGCCCCAAGCCAGGGACAGACAGTTCTGGAGGAGGATGTTGCAGGAAGCCAAGGCCAATAACAGGCTGAGGAGCTATTTATGATGATGATGTATTGCACTCAATGGTAGAACGAGAACTGTCGACTGTACAATGGAGCTAACTTCTGAGCGCTAGTCTCAGAAACCTCAAACCGCTTTCTCGTTTAAAATTTCATTAATTTCCTCCTCCTTACTTTTGTTCTTATATTATTTTTTCTAAAGACATCCAAAACTCTAAATGTGATAAACTTAATCGAATAAACTTCAAAAATACATCCCCTAAATAAAACTTTATAATTGTCCACGACATGGAAATTTTACCCCCCAACAATCGGAAAAAATACAATTCCAACAACCTAAGAATACCCGATCAACTTCAGTACTTCCTGGATTGATTTCAGGGCAATAATTTTTGACTTAATATCCTAAAATTACACATAAGGACCTGAAGTATCAGGATAACAATTTAACTTCCCTTTACGTATCAATATTTCAGTAATTTTCTCGCACGACGACAATTTCCGTAAATGTGAAATGGAAAAGGTGGGAACCGTTACTTCTGCACTAACGCACCCCCCGTGTCACCCCATTGTATGGATTTTTTTTTCATATTTTGTGGTTATCATGAAAAGTTTATGGCCCATTCAAATGCACTATAAACTCGTTTACCAACAATTTCCCTGTCATAAAACACATAAATAGTGATTGCTGGGCTGCTACACATATGTAAGCAGTTTGACGGGATTTAAGGGATTTTTTTACATTTATGGTAAATTGTGGAATGGTGGCAGGTTATAGGTGCGTGCGAAGTAGGTGGAAAAGGTATTAAGCTGCTTGGTGTTTTGAGGATTTAAAAGCTATCCTCTGGGAAAATATTTGCGTCAACACTTCTTAGACTCCTCGAAATAATGTTGGGTACGAGGATACTCCTTGCAAAATGCCTCTTTTTTCTTTTCAGTATGGGGAATGTCCCTCTTAAAATGAGGCGAGGGGAGACTACGAACTGGACCTCTCAAATTTCATGATGGGTATACATAGGTCCTGTCAGGCGCGGATCTAGAATTTTGTTTTGGTGGGGGTCGCGGAATTAAAAGTGGCGAAAAAAAATTTTTACTCCTAAAAAAACAAAAACAAAATTAACAAAACGAACAAAACTAACCGAATTTTCTGGTGGATTAAAAACAAACGTGCCCTACGAAAACGTACCCTAATGTGTTTTTGAGGAAGACGCGCCCTTTCTTGTGAGTGCAGCTAACTTCAGAGTTTGCAAATCAAAACATATAGAAAGAGTATAGATCAATTAGTCCAGGAGAGATAGCGGAAAAGTATTCAAAGTTGAAATAAATCTACCCTGCGTTTTTTCGACTCTATAATTAAGAGGAAAATTGTAGGAATTCAATGAATGTGTTTTGGAAAAAATCGGTCCAGGAGAACAGGTGGAAAACAGCTAATAATGGTAGCGAAAACACGTTTTTCAAGGTTTTAGGTGCGAAAAAATTTTGTTTTTGGAAAACAAAAAATAGTACGTAATAGCGCTTAAAAAGGCGAAAATTGTGAGGTCAACAGGTTTTTACAAAAAAAAACCACGAAATATGGCCATTTTTTGACATTTAATTACAGGGAATGTAATTATCGCAGAACCTTATTTCAGGGCTGAAATTGTGGCTTCTGTTAGTGCCTACCTACAATAAAAATTGCACGCAAAAAATAATTATAACTTTTCGCGTAAATCTCAAAAATGCAAAAACAGCCGTTTCAGGAAAAAAGTTTGAACAAGGCGCACGGTGGTGCTAGAGTTATTTTGAAAAGCCGTATTTATTCTCGAAGAGTTACTCTACCAACCCGTTTTCATGAAAAGTTCGTGAGGTTCGATTTAATACCTCATAAACGCGTTTGAAAACAGGCACTTTTCTTGATTTCCAGAAAAAACACCTTTAAGCGAAGGGGAAGTGAAAAATGGTGTGGATTTCTATTCAGTAGATTTCGAGAAATCAAAATTTTTTCCTGTCAGGCATATGTGGAAACGCTCGAAATTCCTACGATTTTTCTCTTAATCATAGCGTCGCAGGGTAAATTTATTTCAACTTTTTTCATCCCTCCTGGACTAAATCTGCTGTTGACCTTGAAGGTCATTTTTTAAGGTTGTTTTTTAAATTTGCAAAAAAGTTGGGTCGGTTTTGTGTGTTTGGTAATTTTTTGTTTTTGTTTTTTTAGTTGGGTCAATTTTGTTTTTTAAACAGCCAGCGCTTTTGAGCAGTGCCGCTGCTGGCATGTGTGCAACTGCACAGGGCCCCGTGTGTTGGGGCCTCGCGAGCGAAAAATTGTTTTGGCAATAAAAATCATTTGAATTCATTATTTGCATATTTACTTCATCGAATGGACCAAACAAATGAGTCCGAGCCACAGAAATCAGCATATGGGCCATAGTTCTGTGACGGGTATGGGCAATCTGCGAGCGAAAAAATTGTTTGGACTCTCTGGGGCCTCTTGCTGAATTTTTGCACAGGGCCTCTCAATTGTCTGGCCGCGGCACTGCTCTTGGGGGGGTTATGACCCCCGTGACCCCCCTTGACTCCGCGCCTGGGTCCTGTGCATTCAATGTTTTGCTACCATTCACTTGGCTCTTCGTACATATCTGTAGTCTGTTCCCGGCAATACTGTTTGGACCATTAGTAGCCTAGGGCCGAAACACAGCGAAGCTTATTTTGAGCACATCTAAACCCAAAGTTTGGGTCAACCACATCAAGCCTAGGCGTTTAAGTGCTATTGAACCTATCAATACTGATGGGGTGCGATTGGACACATCATCTCAATTATCCAAATATAGCCCTTGCTGCTGTTCGATTTCTAGCAATGTTAGAATGCGAAGGTGTCCAAAGTAATGGGCTACTTGTAACAATTCAGATTTCCGGTTAGAGGCCCCACTATAAAAGAATGGAGTCTCAAAATCGCAGTTTCCATGTGCAGTGAGAGTCGTCAATCGCCACAAGCGATTGTTTGTTTAAAAACGCAAATTGGAGGATCATTTATATTTTAAAATTCACAATTCCACATGCGCGTTCATCTCCCTTCTTTTATGGTGCGGGCTCTAGACAATTGTACCCAGTAGGGAATTTACGAATTCACGAAATCGGAATGCAGTATGTATTTGTTTGTAGAAATTGGAAGCAATGTGAATTGGAATGAATGGTAATGCAAAAGGTTGCCGTTATGCCTTCGACCCTAGGCAGTGGCGGACTAAGCCCGTCAGAGGCCCGGGGCGGCAAAGCTGAATAAGGCCCTCAGTCTAAGAAGTCGATGTAATTTTAGAAGCCTTTTATTCAGTTGCCATTTGTATGGACAAGTGTGTGTATATATTTATTTCCCAGTAGGAAAAGCATTTAATTACCCATCGATTCCGAAAGTCGTACTAAAGGCAAGTGTCCACTATAGAGTTTTTTTCGGTAGAATGTAGAGCGTAGAGTGTAGAGCTCTACCTGTAGTAAGTACTCTACAGCGCTTCTCTACCACTCCACCGCCCGTAGAGTTGATCTAGAGAAATTTTGAGTAAAGATCTACCACGAGCTCTACAGACTGAGTACACTGCAGATGCGTTTTTCTCTACTGTAGAGTCGTATGGTAGAGCGCGGAACTGCGGCCATCAACTCTTGCATTTCATTTCATTTCTCAGTTATTCAGAGATGCGTACGTACATATATTGTGTAAAAAATTTAAAGGAAATTAATAGAAATCAAAAAAATAATAAAAAGAGTTTTCCCCAAAAGAAGGCAAAAGAAGGAAAGGAAATGTTGAGAGCGAGATTGGATTGCGAAAAGAAAAAAAACGCTGGAATGTACCGAGAATTATGGAATGAGCTCACGGAAGAAGGTACATCTTCATACCAAAATTTTCTGCGTATGTCGTATTCGAATTTCGTTGTTATTTAACACGCCGATGCAGTGCCGCGGCTGGCATATGTGGTGAGTGTGCAACTGCACAGGGTCCCGCGTGTTTGGGGCACCGCGAGCGAAGCGGGCAAAACATTTTTTTGGCAATAAAAATCATTTGAATTCTTTATTTGCATTTTTACTTCAATTAATGGGTCATACAAATCGGCATATGGGTCATATCAGACGAACTCGCATCACACTAAATATTACATGGGCCCCATTTTCCATAATTCTGTCGCGGGGACGGGTCTTTATGACAGAAATTTTTTTTGGAGACTCTGGGGCCCCTCGCTGAATTTTTGCACAGGGCCCCCAATTGTCTGGCCGCGGCACTGCGCCTATGTACAACAATTCGAAGCGCAGTCGAAACGCAAATAAGAATGAATACTGTAGAGAGAAAAACTCTATCAAACATGCTTGTTAGAGCGTAGAGCAGATGTAGAGCTCTACCAAACACAAAAAAATTGCGTATACACTTTATAGTGTAGAGTGCAGAGCGGGTAGAGTGGGTGTAGAGAGCATGTGTAGAGCTCTAGACGGTGTATACACTTCTCTACGCATCTCTACGCGAGAGTTTTCTCTAGCTCTACGCAAAAAACTCTGTAGTGGACACTAGGCTTAAGTTTACAAAAACTCCTTTTGCATGATGCAACCGAGATGAAAATGGTCAAGAAGTATTGAAGTATATGTAAGCGATGTAGAGGGTAACGATTCAGTAAAGACCCATTTTAATAATTACATGCTGTACTTATTTGTGTCTACGGGAACATTGTACGCGACCTCCGACTCCAAAGTACCACTTAGGTAGGCACTGCCCTTATTTTAAAAGCCTTGTTTAGGATTTGATCAAGGGAACTTGTAGACATTTGGAGGCCCCAGGAACCAGAGGCCCGGGGCGAACCGCCCCCTCCGCCCCCCCCCTTAGTCCGGCACTGACCCTAGGACCTCGTAATGTTAATCGAAGGGATGTTTCGATCTAGAAAGTAGACATTACGCATTCGAAGGATAATGCATAGAATCGACTCTGGAAGGTTTCCATTTCGTACTGGGCTTTTGTTATCATTAAAGGTAGAAACAGAATGGCACGGCGACCGTTGCGGAGTCTGCCGCTCAGAGAGTTTCCCTTACATTTAATTTGTCCGCGCCGCCTGGGGAGAAATTAAATGTATGGGAAACTCTCTGAGCGGCGGACTCCGCCACGGTCGCCGTGCCATTCTGTTTCTACCTTAAAGCTGGTGTTTCAAGTGTACCACGAATGATTTCGAAGAACTGTTCAAGGAAAGCGAATAAAATTTCCGCAGTAAGCCAATATACGAGGACAGAAGGGAAAACAAAAGGACGAACTGCCAATGCCAACACGTGGTTTTACTCCACAGGCTTCTACTAAAAGCTAACAAGACGCGACTTCGGTGATCAAACACGAGACGGTTTGATTGCTATATTCAAAGCGATGGTTCCTGACAGCGGCTTTCCATTAATAGGGAAGAAAAACACGATCAAATGATAACCATTCAAAAGAATTGGAACTGCGAAGAACCACGTTGGCAGCGAGGAATTCGACCCGTCGTACAGTGGTTCCAAACCCCGAAAACGTGGCCAAAACCTCAAAGATGAGGATTTTTTAGGGACTTTTAACTAGTGAAATAGTTGTAGTGGTAGCCCAGGGGTACGAAACGAGCTTTCAGGCGGGTCGGAGCCGCCTACATCAGTCAGGAATTTATTTCTTTTGAAAGCGTCTCCGGGAACCGTTCTCGAGTGAAAAAATCTTGAGAAAGTGCGTCGTGTTTGGTTGTGCTTAGAATAGTGGAAAATAAAGTTTTTTAAATTGTGTAAAATGGATTCTTCTCCGGAAAGTAAGTATAATTGAATTGTGTTAATGAAATTTTGTATTAATGAAGCATGAAATAGTTAATATACAATGAAGTTAGGAGTAATTTGCATGACTGCAGTTTCAAATATTTTCACGAAAAAAGCCATAAGTAAAAAGTACTCCGAAGTCGAGCCCTGTTTTTCTTTTTAAACTGTTGGTTAACCTTCCCTTAACAACATTTACAAAAATTGGTTGCCACTTTCTGCCACACTGGCTTCTATTCCATTTTTTGTGCGCCGCGTCGAGGCATGCATGCATTTCGATCCTCGGTAGTGTACATAAAATGTTGACCTACTTTTTCTTTTAGCTTAAAAAACGTTGTTTTGAGTTATTTTTTTTTAACTTTCAGGACATGTTAAGGTATTCAAGGAATTAACCTGTTCTAGAAAAGAAATTTTTGAAATATTAAGAACATGTTTGAACAAGCCCAACAATAATTGCTTTGACGCAATTGAAAGCAGTTTGTCTTTAAAAAACCGCTCAATTTGTCGGAACATGAAAAAGTTCCAATGAAAAAATTGATATCTGACTTAAGGAGAAAATGAAAAGAAGCCAACAGGTGGATGATGTACGGTAAAGTTCTTAATTCAATTACGGAAACATCTTCAAGTATGCGTTGCTACCTTTTCCAAGCTACATCTAAAGAATTCAATGATATTGACAAAATGTTGCAAAAACCAATCAATGCAGACAATTTAGAATTTGGAATGTCGACTCTGCATGCTTGGATTAGGTTCTTTGAATGTTGCTTGCATTTATCATACAAAATTTAATTACAAAAGTGGCATGCGCGAAAGCATGATAAAGAAATTGTGGAAAAAAGAAAAAAAATTATAAAAGAAGGTTTTCGTGCAAAATTGGGACTTCTTGTTGATTTTTCTAAACAAGGTTATGGAAGCACAAATGACGGAAATACAGCTCGACGTTTTTTCCAAAACTATGAAATATCCGCTTCAATAACTGGTGTTGACGAGGGTTTGATAAAACAATTCTATTACCCTGGTTACTTGACGCTCAAAATTGATTTGAAACATATTTGAAATACATTTCGATCTTATGTAAACACAGATCGATTTGAAATAGGATTGACTCGATCCGATACAAAAAATTTCCTCGATCGAATTGAAATTGAATCAAGAATGTGCATGTAAACACAAATTGAAATTAAATCGAATTTAATTTTGACGTTTTTAGGTTACTTGGTTTTTGTTTTGTTTGGAAAAGTATTTTGTGTTGTGAAAAGTGCTTTTAATCATGACTAAACGAAATATATGGACAAATGAAGAAACAACATGCTTGCTTCTATTAACATCCAAAATCTCTTGGGGTTCCTCTTAGGAATCTTTTGTATGGCAATAGTAAGCGTGGCTTCCATGCTTTTAAACTATTAATTTTCAACCTTTAATTAAAATAAATTGGATAGCCTCCTTCTTCTTATTTTCACATGCTGATTATGTATTTTCAAAATTAACATTAAATTATTGAAATAAGAAGAAAAACTTGCGAAATTTAATAATTTTCTTCACTGTATTCCATTATTCCAACTTGGCATTTGTCATCTGTCAGTTTCAATTCTATTTGGATTTAATTTCAAATCAGTAACTCAATCGAGAAGAACCGAAAACACAGATCGTATTTCAAACCACTTTCAAGTCGAGCTTTCGATCGCCTCATGTAACCACGATATATGTCATATTGCAGGTTATTACTTGTGGATTTGAAATTAATATTGAGCCAACAACTGTGCATAAAGTTCTTATTCACGGACACAAAATTATACAATCTGCGTTGTTTGAGAAAACTGCCTTTAAAAAAAATAAATCCTTGTCACGAGAAGCGCAAGATCTGTTGGCTATACTTTCGCATGATGAAATATGTGAAGATCCTCTAATGGATTTAACGAGCGATAGCGAGAATAAGGATTGTAGCGATTCAGTGATTTTTAATTAATAGTCTTCAAATAAATGTTTTTAGAATTTGTCACAAGAACTGGTTATTTTATTTAAATCCTTGAAAAAAATACGCCGCTATTTATGTTTTTCCTGCCGTTCTTGGGCTTGTTTTTGTATTTTCAAATTTGACTTCGGATTCGTGATCAGCGACCTAGAAAACCCCTATATACGAGTCTATAGGGGTATTCATGATCTGTGTTAAACGTCGAGAAATCGTAAAATGTTATCTTCGAAATAGACAAGATCGTGAGCGACCCCTTTTAATTGTGCATGTGAAAATGTTATTTTTTATATTAATTTGCACTTTTCAAATAAAACTATCAATTAAAATAAATTCTAAACCGATCTCGATCTCGAGTTGTTGAATTAACACGCCTTTTCAGATGTTATTTGTTAAAATCGAAACAAATGTCATTTACTAAGGAAAGTTTCTCGATTTGTTAAACTTTTTTCTCGATTTAACACAAATAACACGAATAACACAAATAACACAGATCATGAATACCCCTTATGTCAAAATTTTTTAATGTCTGGGATGATAGCCTGGCACGCCCAGTTGGTC
Organism: Thereva nobilitata; assembly: GCA_963855945.1. NCBI lineage: Eukaryota > Metazoa > Arthropoda > Insecta > Diptera > Therevidae > Thereva > Thereva nobilitata. Next base: position 81,140,301 of record OY979697.1, read on the forward strand.
TACAAAAGGCTACGGCAATACTCTAATTCGTAAAATTTGTTATAAACTTATTCTTTTTCACTATATTTTACGGAAATACATTTACCTAAATGATAAATCCTTCAAAAATATTCATTCCCAAATACACTATCTCTCGAATGCAAACTTACAATATTAAAGCCAAACCAAAAACCACAAAAACCAAATTTAAAAAAATCACAAAAAGGAAAACAAAAATCAATTTTATCCCCTAAAATCACTTTGAATGCTGTTTTTTACCTGTCAGCATAATATAAAGTGGGGATGAGGAAGGACCTAGTATGAAATTGGAGATTTATGGGGCGACGACTATGGTCAACAATATCTCGGCCAACAATCGCGTTTGCACAGTACTTGAGTAATTGGGGGAGGACATCGTGTATCCTGGGCAGCACGCGATTAGTTTCAAATTGGTCAAGCCAACAAGCTGCTAAACCAACGCGCACGCAGTATATCACAATTTCACCTGTTGCATCAAATTAACTGAAATTAAATACGGGCATTTCCTTGGACTGAGAAATGTTATAGATGAAATCGTAATTAGTCGGCAATTACAGGGGATAATTAAAGCGTAATTTGTTGCTGAAGTGTTGGTGTTTTTTTGTGTGGTAGTATAACTTCAAGAAATTGTTGAGAATGAAGAGTTAGTCTTTGTGCTAATAATAGTAAGGACAAGGTGAGGTATATATTTAAAAAGGTCTATAATAAACTATCCAAACACATCATTTATCAATCGAATTTAAATATTTTTTAAGAGTTAAAAATAAGACACCTTTAAAAAATTTATGTTTGAAAGCTTTCGTTATGTACTACAAAATTTGATTTGACTTGACGGTCAGTTGAAAAGTTTACGGAACGGTAATGACGCGTATAGACTTTGATTTTTTCTTTTAATTTTAACTAATTACAATTGAATGCATATTTTTCACTTATTGTTATTTTGTGATATAGAGGGAGAGCCAGCGACGTATTTTGTGTTGTCATTTCATTATTCATGAAAATTTCCACACTAAATCTTATACCTGCTGATTGATAAAAATTACTTCTGGCAGCCCCCTGTGGCCCTCTGTTACAAAGAGGGTAAGAAATAAAATTCAATTTTGTTATAGTATTACTCATGAATTTTCAGGAGATTATTTTCGATAGTATTCTCTATTTATAAAAATTATTGCCAGAACATTTACCGTTCACCTAATTATTGCCAGAACGCTCTAAATATTTATAGTATTTAAAAGCATAAATAGTCCATTCGAAACCGGGGGGGTGTTTTTCGAATGTTTTTTGGGTCGCTGATTACGAAAATCAGGGTCCTGCGATCCTTAAATATGGGCGTCGCCCTTAAAAACGCAAAAAATACCACGTTTTAAGAAGTCCGATCCTTATGGGCGTCGCCCTTAAAAACGCAAAAAATACCACGTTTTAAGAAGTCCGATCCTTATGGGCGTCGCCCTTAAAAACGCAAAAAATACCACGTTTTAAGGGTTTTTTGCGATAATTTCAATAATAATGAAAACTAATCCAATGAAATACACTTTTTTTCAATATTTATTTGCGAAGGTGGTTGATTTATACCATATCAAGCCAAATTTTATGATAAAGGATAATCCTAAAGGGTTAAAACCAACCCCAAATCAATTGAAAATAAAAGAAAATTTTCAAGTTTATGCTTCAAGTTCGATTCTATGAGCATTGTCAGGTAAAAATAAATTATTTTCAATCCTTAAGGGGAGGTTCTAATGAAACACGATCCGAAAATACGATTTTTTTTTATTTCATTTTTTGATAGTCTATTATGTGTAGAATATATTTTCCAACCCGTTTGACTGAAGTAAATATCAAAAAAAAATTAAGGCATAAATAGTTACAATTAAAGCATATTAAAAATAAATGGTTTAAAAAATCTAAAAAATACGCTTTTATTTTAAAATGAACTAAAAAGTAAAAAATAATTTTGAATGTAAAGTCTTTATTGCTTCAGCCATTGTATGGGAACAGCTTACCTTTAGAAATCAAGCTCAGAATAAAATTAATTAGGTTATTGGTAAAAATTATAAATATAACTTACTCAAATGTAAAAAAGCGTGGGGCGCTCTTTACCTATACTCCTATATACTATACAGGAACTTTTAGTTAACGCCCCACGCTTTTTACATTTAAGTAAGTTATATTTATAATTTTTACCAATATCCACATTAATTTTATTCTGAGCTTGATTTCTAAAGGTAGGCTGTTCCCATACACTGGCTGAAGCAATAAAGACTTTACAATCAAAATTATTTTTTACTTTTTAGTTCATTTTAAAATAAAAGCGTATTTTTTAGATTTTTTAAACTATTTATTTTTATTTTCTACTTTTTAGTCTATTATATGTCTATTGTGTGGCGGCCGCCATATTAGATTCAAAATGACGTCACACAGGCTACCCTTTCATTTGATACCCATAGCGAGGGAGTTGTAAAGAAAAAGGTAATCTGCCATTTTGTGTTTGCCGCAATTTTGAATTTGGAATGGAGCCACACAGCTAATTGTATTCTACTTGTCATACCCTTTCAGTTGATACCCATTTCGCGGCGTCAGAATTGCAAAATTCTCCCGCCATCTTGGAACCGCCATCTTGATTTTTTATAAAAAAGTCTGGTTGCATTTCGAACTATGTATATGTCCAAAATTTGAAGTTGATAAGTATATTTTCTAATTTTTAGTCTAGTTTATGTCTTCCGCCATTTTGTGTAGCGGCCATTTTGAATTTATAGCGACGCCACACAGCTATTTGTATTTTACTTGTCATACCCTTTCACTTGATACCCATCTCGGGGGCCGTAGAACCCAATTGCAAAAATCGGCCGCCATCTTGGAACCGTCATCTTGAGATGGTTAGATTGCATTGTCATCCAAACTAAACGTGTATGCAAAATTTCAGCTCAATCGGAAAACGGGAAGTGGGTCAAATTTAACTTCCACGATTTTTTTACATAGTTACAAGTGAAGCTAATTAGCGTATAAAAATTCGGTAACAAAATCTTTAAATGCGTTTTTCTCAAAACCGTATATTTTAAGACGGGCGGCATGGTATCTCAAAAATTACTGCATATATCGTTTTTTTTTATTTTAAAGTTTATTAAATTTAGGGGATCCTGAACCTAATCGTAGATGACTATTGTTATTATATTTTTTTATAGCACTTTTAAGAGCCGAAATATAGAAGAAAAAAAGAATTTTTTTTGAAAGTCCGCCATTTTTTTAATTTTTGACTTTTTCTTAGTTGGATAGGCTCAAGATCCTGTAAATGTCATATATTTTATAAAAAAGTTTAATTTTTTGATTTCAAATGATGTTTGGAGGCGCTACAATGCCGCCCGCTTAGGTACTCTTTTTTCAGGAGACCGGCTTTACATGTAAATAAACAATTAACTATTCGATATTTTGCTCTATAAAAATTTGTGAACATACTTGAATACATACTAAATAATTATAAAGAAACTTGAGTGCTTTATTTACTTCCTTCCATGAACAAAAAAATCTAGAAAATCATGTAATTTTTGGGTCGCTAGATGAGAACCCCCCTTAAGAGGTTAAACTACCCCTACAATTTGAAAAATTAACTTCAAATAAAAAATATTTGCGTAAATTTTTTTTTCTGTTTTTTGGTTGAAATAGGGTTGAATAGGTAATATTTTATGTAATGTAATGGTGATAAAATTTCTTCTTCATAAAATAAAAATAAAATATTTTAAAAATTCGTATTCCATCACGGTTTCATAAAATTATTCTATGGAATCTTTTATGAACACATAACATACCATAAAATATTTAGTACCATTCTTACCTCTGGCCTGCTGTCCTGCACCACTAAAAGTGTCGGAGATCTCGGACATTATAATCCCGTTTAGTAATAAAATGAGTTTCAATCGAGTTTGCCCACATCAAAGATGAAAGCACTTTTTCGTCTCCAGCTCTTAGACTAATATGTGAACTGTAGCTGACCAGGAACCCTATGTCGTGTTTCTGAAATCTTAAAACGAACTATTCTCCAGAACTTTTTCTTGTATTAAAATGTATAGCAAGTGCAATTACGTGTTTCTTGTAAAATAACACTGGTTAAAGCATTCTTATAATGAAGAAGTGGGCGTCCTACGGGAAGATATAAGTACCTACTCTTATAATATATCACAATTTTGGTACTGCTTAGTTTTGTTAGCGATATTCAATATTATTGATGGCTAGACGTGACAAGATTCTACTAAAACCATAATCAACATTTCTCATGGTTGAAATATTCTATGAGACCAATGGAGGCAGATATCTATCGAGATTTTTTATAAAACATGTATGAAGAAAAATGTAACAAATAGATAGATAGATAGATAGATAGAATAATTAAAAAAATAGGGTTAAATAGATTAGCGTATCGAATAAATGTTTCTCCCAAGGGAACTCACCTTCGCTATCATCATTTTTGCAGGACGCCAAAATTTAATTGGAACCGAGGAGCAAAATTTTTATTTACAGTTTTTCTTTCAAAATTTATTCGAACATCACAAATTAATTTAACAATTTTACCAAAAGTCTAAATTTGCAAAATATAAGATAAAACACTACTTGACGAAGTTTCTTCCTCATACAAATTTTCCCCATTGCACTTCAAATGGTTTCGTTAAGTTTGACATTCTCCAGTTTGAAATGAAAGCTTTTATCTGTAAACATTTGATGACGATAAGAAAAAGCTTTTCTTCTTGGATCCTTTATTACAGGATATTGTTAAATTGAAAAATCTTGTTTTTAAAATATTGCTTTTCTGCTTTGTAGTTTTTATTGTGTATTTGTAGATATTTGAAATTTTTTTTTTAATTATTTTGAGAAATTGAGAAGATTAGAATCGAAATTGAAGGAGCGGAAAGGGAATTTATTTCTTTTTATTGAAATGATGGTTCACATCGAAACCAATTCAATAATAACATCTTCAGTTAATTCCAGGCTTTTTACACGACTGCCCCAAAAAAAGGAGTGTAATGTGTTTATTTATAAGTTCAGGAGGCACCCTTCATACTACAAGTCCGTCACATCATGGTGCAATTTCTAGTAGTAAGTTAATCTCGAAGGATAAAAGAAGGATAGAATAGGTTAGGTCTGGAAGCACGAGGAGGAGGCGATGCACACTCCGTTTGAAGTTTTGAATACTGTACGAGTTTGGGAATACTGATTGTGGAGGGTTGTTCCACAATCTAGCTCTTCTAGTTATAAACAAATTCCTAGACCGTAGTAGCATAGAAAATAAGGACTGTAGATTGTTCAAGGGAGCCAAGCGAGCTAGTCTTGTAGGGAAAACATTGCCGTGAACGTAGAAATTTATTTATTTCAATGAAAAAGGAATAAAATTGCCAGTTCTTCCAGCGACGCTAAGAAGGTTCACCGGGTCCTGCCCGGGTAAACGAGGTAAATTCAAAGCGGGAGACTATAATAGCTCGAACCGATCGCTGAAGGAGGAATATTGCATCTTCTAAGATAACTCATGTACAGAGATGCTTGTTTAGCAATTTGGAATATGTGATTTTATTCGACAGTTTTGGAGTTCCATTTTCAGTATGGTCTGAACGTGAACTAGTTTCCAAATTCCAAATCTATTGACAAACACAATAAATTTTTGTTAGAAGAAAAGGAGATCTTAGAAAGATAGCGACAATACTTTCAGAAAATAAGTAATAAACAGCCATTCGCAGAAGTAAAAGCCGCTATAAAGAGTTTGAAGAACTGGAAGAATAATGTTGAAGATGTCTTAATAGCTAAAGTGGTTGCGTTTAGAGGAAAAGCTCCACACAAGAAAGTTCAATATAGGCAACAGGGGCCATGAGAATATTCTCCACGAGCGCCCTGGATATGTTCTTGCACCTGATCTCTCCCGACCCTCACATGAAAGTCTTACATTCGTGCAGTGCCCTTAGACTAAGAAAATCCGAGGCCTGGACCTCAAAACACAACGGTCATAGCAACATTTTGGTCGCCACAACCGGAAACTACCTACCCACTAGATTGGCCTTGAGGAAGTACTTTTCTGTCGAAAATTCCTCAAGAAGAGAGTGGAGAAACGTGGAGTGGAGTGGAGAAAATTCCTCAAGAAGAGAGTGGAGTCGTCCCGTAGAAGTTTGATTTAAGGATATTCATTGATGGCTCCATGACGTTAGATGGCGTCGGAGCAGGAGTCTGTTTAGAGATCATTAGCAGTTCTCTGTACTGTCACCTTCGGATGTACGATAGTATCATTGAAGCGGACGTGCTGGCGATCCTGACTGCCTGCCAGAGAATGAACGTCGAACCTGCACATGGATTTACATTGGAATCACAGATAGCCAAGGTTGTATAGTAGACTGGGGTCAGTTGAAACAGGGTACGGTTGAAACAACGCTTATAATTCAAAAACTGTAAGGTATAGCAGGCCGTGTGCAAAGAATGAATGACACAGTTTTTGTGTTGGAACGTGTCCGTTAACGTTCCGTGTCACTTCACATGCATCATACGCGAAAAATTGTTGTCATTGTGTTTTTGCGTACAAAAGTAACTATTTTTGTTGCTCTTCTTTTGTTTTTTAATCCAAAACTATACCAGTTAAGGTTATTATAGTTTTTAAGGTAATAATTTTGGTTATTATCTTGAAATAGGTGTAATTCTTTTCTTTTTATAGGGTTCATTTTAGAAGTTATGACGACAAATTTTCTAAAAGAAGTACCGGGTACGGTTGAAATAATGTTTTCGTAGTGGGATGAAATATTTCAACTGACCCCGTTACAGCCGACCCCATGATTTCATTCATTATTATTTGATTTATTTTTTTGCAGAGAAGTTTTTTTTTGTTCCTCATAATTAATAATATCGATGAATGGCCAATTATAAGATTTTGAATTAACCTAAGAAACGCCATTATTCTTTTTAATTTTCTAGTGTTACAACTGACCCCAATCACTGTTACAACCGCCCCGTGCATGGGGTCGGTTGAAACATTTTTCCAGATTTTTTAAAATACCTTCAGATAGATTTGTAATGCAGATAATGACATTATAAGCTCGTCGATTTGTAGTCGGATAACTAAGGTATAATTACGACACACTGTCGTCAAATACGCAGAGGTAAAAATGTTGTTACAAAAAGCGATTTTGCAGAAAATGGTTCAACCGTCCCCGGTCTACTACAGCGCCGGCCCTAGGGTCGAGCGAGTGGAGCAGTCGCTCTAGGCGCCAGGTGGCAAGGGGAGCCAAAATGAACGTGAAAAACAATTTCGAGCGAATAATAAAATTTTGATAGTGCCTTTTGCAATAAAAGTTGATTTGTGAAAAAATTGGGTTATTATTATTCATTTAACACTAGCTTTCGCCCGCAATCTCGCCCGCGTCGATTTTACAGTGCCGGAAAAATTTGGCGCCTATACAGAATATCGCCAATAACATTTTCCCATTTTTCCCAAAAAAAGGGCCTAAAAAGGTCATTAATTTTGCAAAATTTTGCGCAGCTGTGCAGCTCAAAAATTCACACTTTGATGCCCCTAAAAAAATTTAAAAAAGACATTCCGGCTTGAGACGAACCAGTGTTGCCAACCCCATCCTGGAGTAAAACTACATACATGCTTAAACAAAACTGTAGAAAACTGTAAATATTAATTAAAAGACGGTAAATCTACCGTTTTTTTCTTATATTGTATTATTTAATGGTAATAATAAATAAAACAGATAATGGGGAAGTAGTCCAGTCAAATGGTACTTTCGCTGAACATTTTATGAAAACAGCAATTTTTTTTGTAATGTGTAGGGGGTTGGTTGGGAGTATAAAACCGAGTTTTCGGGATCCGGAGGCGTGACGTTCGGCCGCCATCTTGTTTTGAGTGGTAAAAATAGTTTTCCTTATTTCTCGGAACCCTGAGTCCTATAGAATTTTTGTACAGATATTTTTTTTAGATAATCAAATTAGGTCTGTATGTTTGAAAGTCAAGTAAAAATCCAGTAAAAATCGTTAACTGCTGTTAAGTAAAAAATAGTAAAGAAGTGGGGAATTCAAACAAACAGTTCTCGAGTAAAAGTCAAGTAAAAATTTAGTGTAACTTTCGAAATGTTCCGGGCGAAATGTTTACAGTAGTATTTTTCACAATTTCACAACAAAATGCAATGCCATCTGAGTTTACTAGAATTTACTTCTGCTCAAGAGCTCGTGTAAAAAATAGTAAGAGGGGAAATATAATGTTTTTACTCGACATCTAAAACAAACAGCTGTGAAGTAAAAACTTTTCACTAAAAGTAAAAACTTTTTTCAAACATACAGACCTATTATCTACAACTTTCGTAAATAATGTTTTGCCTTAATATTAATAATAAAAAAGATGACGAAAAATGACAAAAATTTTGGCGGTGATGAAATCATACATATTTTTTTTTGAATTTCTTAAAATAGGCATTGTTCGCATCGAACTCGAACTCGAACCAATTTTTAATTTCTGATTTTGTGTGCCAAGCACCTCTTATTGTGGTCGTAGTAAATTTATTTCTAAGTTTCGTTTTCATAACATTAATGCTCGAAAACAAGTGTTTTAACGTAGCCGTACCGTAGCGGCAGACACAGAAGCTTTTTGGTCAAATTCAATAATAGTGGAAATTGTACAGATCCATCGCCTTTATTAATTGAGAAACATATGGCCTACTACGAGATAGATGGCGCTAAATAAAAAACTGTAGATTTGCAGGCCTAAACTAAAAACTGAGAAGATTTCCAAAAAACTGTAAATCTACAGTTAAAACTGTAGAGTTGGCTACACTGAGACGAACATCGGCAACAATAAAAACGTGTGTTTTTATCGTGGCGACACTACTAACACGGACTTGATCCATTATTAACCATACTTTTTTCTTTCGTTTCTGCTGCACCAAACAATTACCTAAAAAATTACATACACAAGAATGACCTAGGTCGTATACTTTTCCAGATAGTGGGTTTTTATACTTTATTTGCCTTGGTACATTCATCTCAGACAACGAACATGCAGTATTGTAAAACTTTAGCTTTACGACTGTTTTTACATCTACGCAGCATTTTCCATATAGTCTTCTTCTTTTGACTACCCTTGCTGCCAGCTAGCCAAAGGTGGAGAGCAGTGGAAACCAGTGTTATCTCTAGTATTACTTGGCTCACCTACGACAAAGAAAGAACAATGGGCCTCCTGGATAGACCTCGAAGAGATATTGCCAGAATTACGGCAAACATCACATGACATTGGACCATAATAAACCAGGCTGCAAAGCTGGGTATCCCGTACAATATCTGCTGTCGTAGCTGATCGATTAGGAACGGGAGGGAAAAACTCGGTCAACAGATTGCTTAAAGTTGAACCGAACCCGTTGACAGCACTAAACATACTACAGTTGTCAGATCGGTAGAATTATGACATTATAGCAATGTATTTCTTTAGCATAACTTCGGGTGATCTGTGAGATTTTACATATTTTTTATTTTCTAAAATCTAACAAAGATTTCCGAGTTTTTAGATTTTTAAAGAAACTATAATCCTGTAATGTAATAATGAACGAAAACTTCAAACAAAAAGATCCTTGTTTGAAAGCCCATGGAATAAACACTTTCCTAAGGACTAAATAACAAACTTTTTTCGAAAATTTTTAATTTTTTTAACCGGAAAATATTCCTTTGGAAAATTTTAAACTCCAACAAATCCATTAAGTGCTTACCTTGTAGAAAGGACACGTTTCCAGTTCACTACACCGTAAATCGCCATAAATCTTTTTCTACCTTGCTCTCGTTTTTCCTCCATATTTATATACGAATACATATATATATACAGGATATATTTTAGTATTTTTCGTCCTGTATTCCAAACAATAAAGTCCATGTCAAACTGCAAGAGCTTTTGTGTACATAAATTAATTTTTCAAAAGCTTTTTTCCTTCATTCTTTTATTTCAGCAGCAGCGAATCCTTGTTCAATCACTCGTAAGACATTTGCAAGGACAAAGGCGGAAAGCCAGAGCACAGCTAGCAACGGCAAAAGCAAGCCAAAGAACAAAGGCAGGACTAAAAGCTTCCATGAAATAATTTCAAGGACTTTCCTTAAGCACAGAATGGGAGCAGCGCAACAAAAAAAACTGTACTCAGCTTGAATTGGAATTCATCAGGATTTTTGTGCTTTTTTATAATTCTTTTATATTTTCTCGTCTTTGCACGGGCTACGGTTACACATCTATGCCGTCGGTATACATATAGCGCCATAGCGGAAGGATATGGATCCGAATGGGTGTTCCGGGGGCCTACGGGGTATGTACTACTTTTGCTAGCCTTATTCTGGGTGGAATAGAAAAACGTGAGTCGACGCGATAGGTGAACCACCGGAATAAGGCGGGTCCATTTCCACCCACTAAGTTTTACTACTGGAAGAAACCAACTGAATCAAATACAGGAAAAAAAGAAAGAAACGAAAAAAAAATACACACAGAAAAAAAAGGAAGAAAAGTTTCACATTTTTTCCCACAACAAGGGAGAAAGCTTTTTTTTATTGCTTTGTGTTGTCGGGCAAGTCCTTAGGGGTTTCAATTTGTGTCTGGACTCCAGTGTATGAGATTCTTGTGAATTAATGCGACGTCGAGGCAGAGCGGCACACACAATGTATTTATTCTTTCAAGGTGGACAACAACTGGTGTAGGTGATAATTTTATTTTTGTTTCCCTTTTCTAAGAAGAATTTAAAATCCTGGAAAAGTTTTTTAGCAGTTTATACACTTGACCGCATGTGGAAGCTCGTTAATTTTCCTTTTTGGTAGCAGAACCGAGGGTTACCTGTGCTGGTAAGGAATGGTTTTTGGCCAGATGTATTTGTTTATAATAAACATGGCTCCAGCTACACCTAACCAGAGTTCCTTCCTTCTTCTTTAATTGGCTGAAAATTTTGTTTTTCATTTCTGTGAAATTCTCAAGTTGCAAAATTTGACTTTTAGAAATTTATTTAAAAAAATCTTCCTCGTCCTGTTTCGAAATTCTCGACGCTGTTTTATAAAATATCAAAATTATTATAAAAATCTCTTTTCTGGTACAGATCACTCTCTAACAACACAAGATCCTCCAACGTGGCTTCTATTTAACACCATCACCATCAACTTTTACCTTCTTCTTTACTCCAGCCGCATGGATAGAGGTCTTATTTGTTTGGGGATTGCCTCAGGGCATGCCGAAAAAAGGATTCCCCGTAGGTTCCTCATGAAGGCTCCATGTGGCAAATGCGGGGCATGCCGAAAAGGAAATTTCCTCATGAGCACCACAATGAGGGGCATTTCCTCATGAACACCACACAAAAAAATCAGTGATGAGGTATGCCTTATCAATTTCTCACGGGGGCCTATGAGGCAAACCTCATTACGAATGAAATGGGGCAATCCCAACACCTGCCTTACGTTTTGGAAACCTACCCTTATACCCCGGCTTCACTGGCCGAACTGCGCAAGTTCGAGCAAATTGGTGAACTGAACTTTTAAATAACCTCAGTTCGCATACAATCATATGTGACAACTGGAGAGGCATCTGTCTATTATCTACTGTGGGCAAAATCTTGTCCCACATATTACTCTCAAGGATAAGAGAGGCAGTAGATCGAACGCTTAGAAGACAGCAGGCTGGATTCAGAGAAGGCCGCTCCTGCATAGACCACATTAACACCTTGAGAATCATAGTGGAGCAGTCTACTGAATTCCGATCCCCCCTTTACCTTGCTTTCGTAGACTATGAGAAAGCGTTCGACTCGGTTAATAGGAGCTTTATATGGCGAGCTCTTCGGCAACGTGGACTGCCGAATAAAATAATAGAATTGATAAAAGCTCTATACAACAATTCCAAATGCAGAGTTTCTCACAATGGAAAACTCTCCGACAGCTTTGAAGTGAGCTCAGGAGTACGGCAAGGATGCCTACTTTCGCCATTACTATTTCTTATAGTAATAAACGACATCCTTGTCAGCGCTCTAGATACTAGAACAGGTGGATACAATGGGGATTGTTAGACCGCCTTAAGGACCTCGACTACGCGGATGATATCTGTTTGCTGGCCCACAGACACCAGGACCTCAGAAACATGTTAAACAAATTGGCAACAGAAAGTAGCTCGGCGGGCTTAAGGTTAAATCCGACTAAAACCAAAGAAATGCGGATAAATGCAAACACCCTTGAACCAACAGCGCTAAATAACCGTGACGTGGAACTGATCGATAAATTCTGTTACCTCGGTAGCATTATTACCGAAAACGGCGGTACAGAAGAAGACGTCAGTTCCAGAATAAATAAAGCAAGAAGCGCATATGCATGCCTGTTTCACATATGGAGATCGACGGAGATCTCAATTAACACCAAATTGCGTCTGTTCAACTCCAACGTTAAGGCAGTTATTTTGTACGGTTGCGAAACATGGAAAGTCACCCAATTCATCACAGGGCGCCTACAAGTTTTCATCAACAGATGCCTACGTCGTATCCTAAAAATCCGCTGGCAAGATAGAATTTCAAATGAAGAACTATGGCGCCGTGCCGGCCAAGAAAGGATAGACGACCAAATCAGGCGAAGGAAATGGAATTAGATTGGCCACACCTTGCGACGCAAAAACGAGAATCTAGCCAAACAGGCCCTCGACTGGAATCCGCAAGGAACCCGTCGATTCGGAAGACCTAGAACAACGTGGAGGAGAACCCTATTAGCAGAGGCCGCAACAACCGGGAGATCCTGGTCAGAGCTGAGAGCTGTCGCGCAAAACAGAGTCCGCTGGAGGGCAACTGTTTCCGCCCTATGTCCCATGAGGGATTAAAGGAGCAATTAGTTAGTAGCATACAATTTCCACATATTCAACTGAGGATAAAAAAGACCAACTAAAACTTAAAAGCTCGCTCAAGAGAGAGCACTAAACTGAAATAGTGGAATGACATTCCAGTGAGCTTTTGCATTTCTGACTTCTGGCGAAAAATCGACAACAATTTCAAGCACGAACTGATCATGAACTGGACTTTAGGCGGTGAAGCCAGAAGCCACTTATGTGGATTGAACTGAACATTATTGAACTGAGGTCGGTGAAGCCTGGGCATTAAGCTTTAGTTGAACTCACACAAAGCTTTAGTTTTTATTGTTGCATTGGTTATCAGGGAATTATGTTGGTGACCGTGAAGGGTGTCATTTAGCATAATCAATAGCCCGGTTCTCGTTCGATTACAGAGGTCAAGCAGCATTGGATGTGATTAGTACTCAGTTGGGGGGCCGTATTGATGAAACCACATTTCCGTTTAAAAATATAAAACTTTCGATACAGGCGCAGTTATTACCAGAGTAGCAATGATTTTTTCTCAATGGAGCATTCCTTATGACTAGGCGCGAATGAGGAAAGGCGTTAGATGACCTGTGTGGGCCTTATAGGGTAATCCACAAGGGGTCCACATGATGTAGTGGGTCTAGCCTCATAGGGTCCTATCTGCACCCCGTGCCTCAAAATGCTAGTCGGGCATAATCCAATAACAAAAGAATTTAAAAGTACAGAACTCAATAGACAGCTGGAAAATTAATTGTTCACGTGTTCACAATGATTACGCTCCGCCGCCCCTGATTGTGAAGACATTCTAGTGATGGGACAAAATTCAGGTCATTTCAAGCCTTTTGGAGCTTTTAATACAGCGACAGAGGTCAGGAATACCACTGTTTTGCAGCTCACTCAATCCAACAAGGAAAGGTGTGCCAAGGAAGGTCCCTCTTTTCCTCGCGAGAGCCGGGCATGCACAGAGATCATCTCTTTTTGTGTCTTTTTCACTTAGCTGAAAGAAGATCAATTTGAGTAAAGAAAGCTTGGAACTAATTTTTAATTAAGCATTCTTGGGCATTAAATCTTTAGCGTCGAAATACAATCGAGCTGGATTTAAATCGATCCTTTTAAAACTCTCGTGGCTGAATATACAAACAAAATGGGGCTGAATACATACAGAAAATGTGATCCTCCTCGGGCGGATTAATATTTCAACATTGCTGGAATTTCGATCACGGATAACCTCGCGATCGTTGAGGTGTAAAGATTTAATTACATTGACCTGAAATGGAACAGAAAATGACATTTGTGCTACTTTAGGTCTTGCTAAATCTACTGATCGATAGCTTTGAATGTCAAATTTATAAATTAACCTTTCGCTAATGATTAATATAGGTTTTAAACGCTGGTCTATGTTCAAAAATGTAGCTGACTTGCCGCTGCATATATCACAGAATTCAACAGCGATTACAAAAATCTAGGCGAAAAGGACTCAGCCGACTTCCATGACAGAAATTTTGGTTCATCGATCGAACAGGGGATGGATTCCATTCATATTCATCTCCATTACTCGAGGACCCTCCAGACACCTAAACTATTTTATTCTTTTCTATCCATCAAATCAAGCTTACTATTGCGCCTTGCACCATGACCTATACGGCATGACATACCGGTAGTACATTGGTAATTCCTAAGCTTGGGTTTTCAAATCAAATTGGTTTTTAATAACCTACACTAAATCATCAAGAACTAAGATTAAGCGTAATGTTTTGTACTACAAACCTGTCCTGCCTTACAAGCCAGGGTGTGTAACGTCAAGTAGTAAACTTAAACAGATGGAGGAGGATAAAATAGTGGTGTTGGGTACGACACGATTATAAATTGAGTCTGTGAGAGGTGTTCCTTTTCTCTTTTATGCCAGCACAATGTCTTACTTCAAATGAGGCGAGCTGCTATTGTAATGCCAAAATGACAAAAACAAGCAAATTAAAAAACTGATTCAGAGTAGGTAAGCAAGCTATGCCTCCACAATGTAGATTTAAATTTTACAATCTCACATAGCCTAATTTGTAGTTGGAAATTTTGCTGCTGCATAAGAAGTAAGAAATGTCTCTCCAGTACGAAATTTCACTGCCTCAAAAAAAATAAGAAATGTTCGTTTTTACAATCTCACCTCGCCTCATTTATCTCGATACACCCTCATATATCAAGGGCACATTATTTTTGAACCGGGACATTTCAAAAAATTGAGGCCTCAGTACAATTTATCATCGTGTAAAGGACAAATGTACTGCCTCATGTAAGTCCGGCTCAACTCTAAGAGTATAAAATAGACTAAGAGATTAGTCTCTTGGATAGACTGGTAGGAGCAGTCGGTGAAGATTACGGTTGAAGTCTTGGATGTTGTACTAGCTCGGAAAACTGGCTGCAGACGATCGTTCCACAGTCGGGTTTGTTCGGTTCATGAATGAATTTTTTAACGCGAAGTATAGCTGCAAGTTGGCAATTCCACATAGGCGAGGGGGCTAGGTGTTGCGGGACAAGCCTGGCCGTGGAAGAAGGAAAGTTTTAATTTTGTTGAAAAGGCCACCGTGGTACTATCGGTAATATTTTGCAGGGTTACTATAATCAATAGCGGAGTAAATGGTGCTATATACGATAAGTTTGAGTGCGCGATTTTGCACTTTATCTAGCCATTAAAATAACGCAGTTTTTTCTCCCCCAATCTACTGTAAGCAGTCAGGCTTGTTTGGTCAATTGAAATATGTGATCATTCGATTCAGGAATTTCGGTAAATGTGGCGGCGATAAGAAATAGTTAGGCGTAGTCATTAGATCCAAACCGACAAGGAAGCAATTGTAAAGTAGGCTCTGCTGGAGATACGGTAGTACGTTGGAAGAATTCGAATCGACATAATTCTTGCGGTCCAAATCCAGAATGATTTCAATGTTAATGATAGTTGATATGAACCTGAGATCAACATAAACAAAGCTGCGAAGTGAGGGTCGGAGACGATTGAGAGACAATAGAGTGGGTAAAAGAATCGAGCCCTGTGGGATACCAGCGGAGATGGTGTACGACTTAGATTCGTCTCCATGAAATGGTATGGAAAGAAAGATAATTATCAATGCAGTTCTCCACAACTAAGTAAATAACTAATAGCTTGGAGTTTAGCCAACAGAGCTGCGTTCCATACTCTGTAAAATAAAAAGCCTTGAAGATATCGAGAGCAAACAGGCCCGGCTCACCAAAGCAGGAAATTTTTTATATCATATATTCGCTTAGGCATACTATAAGGTCGCCAATGCACAGTTTTTTCCAAAGTTATATTGTTTGCCACTTCATATACTTCATAAGTTCATTATTGATTATTGTCTCCATGATTTTGCCGGGGTCGGAACTTTTTGCAAGTGCTGAACTGGAGATGCGGGAAACTGGCTAGATGACTGAACTATCATTCAGTGATCGATAGAGTGTTCTGAACGATCGTTTTGATTGTGCCGGAAATTGTTGTGTGACATTGCGTAAAACTTAGTAATTAAATTTACGCGATCACCACAAGGTTATACATAAGTAATCGCCAAAGGAGTTGTAAACCCTTCCACCTATAGGTATTGCCACCTCTCCTTGGTTTGAGGTTGAACATGAGCAAATTATGTCAGGTCAAACATTTTCGTAGGTATCTGGGAGAGATGATTGACCTAAGGCTCAACTTCGGGAAAAAGCTTCCGCCATCAGCCTAGCACTTGCGAAGATACTGCCTAACAAAGGAGGCCAAGTCGACATCGCAGAGAAGTTAGGATGAGTGTACCAAGGGCCGATTCCTACCAAATGTAGAGAAGTGGATTATGAGGGAACATGCGGAAGTGAGTTACTACCCCATGCAGTTCCCAAGTGGACATGGAGGTTATAGAGCATACCTTCACCGCTTCAGCTTGGGCAATTCACCGTTCTACCCAGAATGGCCGGACGATATCAAGGACCCGGAACATGTCCTCTTTAAATGCCCGAGGTTTGCGGGGCATAGGACTACGCTAGAAATAGCCACCGAGATCCATCTAACACGGGAGAACATCCTGAACCAGATTGGAGGATGTGTCGAGAATGGTGGAAGTGGCCCTGAAGGCCATCCACCAGAGGCTTAAGCAATATGAAACCCAAAGAAGCAGTGAGACGCTAAGAAATGAAAGGAGAGATAGTAGCTAAATAGCTGATCCAGCCCGTGACGCAATGGCGGAAACTGGTCAAACGGGGAGAATGAGAATTAAGAACGAGATGGTTCTTTTCTTAGGCTGGGCAAGAGCTTCTCGGTAGACTGCTGTCCTCCTTGACTGCACCTACGGGCGGGCACCTATGCAGCTAGACAGGCCCAGAAACTTGTCATTTTACGGTGTGGAACTTCCACGGGTGGATCCAAAGGGGTGCTCGGGAAGGGCGGGGGGACCCAAAAATTGAGGTCTGTACACCTATATATGTACTGTACATATACAAGAAAATTAAAGAGCTCAATGCTCGACTAAAACAGCATGAACAAGATTATGAGAATCCGTATACATTCTTCTTAATATTTTTTCAATATATTTTTATTATATATTTTCATATAAAAGTAAAAGATTTAGAAGAGAGCTTAAACATATGTATGAACTTAGTACATATTACTTATAATATCCATATATTAGTTAAATGAAGAGTTCAAATCGACACGGAAAATGTTATCTACAATCTAGATTCTAGATTATGGAATATTTCAAAAATTGCAGTTTATGATATAGCCTGCTTCTTTATCCTCAAATTACCTTCTGAGAACCGTGAAATCTCTACACAAACTAAATGTACATTGTCGGTGAGAGTTGCGTTAATGGCCCGCCCTCACTACGCGGACTTAGATCTCTTAGCCCTCACTACGCGGACGATCGATCAGCAGTGCAGGAATTCGCTGGCTGCGTAACTCCCGGGACACAATGAGGCCGACAATTCTCATATAAATTGTTGTTGTTTTTCCGTTGAAGTTGTCGTTGTCGGCTTCATTGTGTTCTGAGGGTAAGAATTATTATTACGAGCTTAGTGAGCTCAGAGCAAAGATTTCGTAGAGCTGCATCTTCCTTGAGGATATGAAAAACATCTCTTACAATAATTTTCACTTCTATTTCATTACCTCTTAGGGAATCGATGAACATGTTTCTATGTAGCTCTAATCGAGTCTTGTCAAAGTCATCTTTGTAGAACTCCACGATGCTTTGAGCATCTTTGAGCTCGCCAAAAATAAAACTTTCGCACGTTTTATATAGAGGATGCTTCCACAGTTGAGATATTGCTATAGTAGAAACCGTTCCATCCTGCTGAACACGCTGAATCGCTGAATGCTGTTGTGTTAACGAACTTCTTGACTTAGGAGAGAACGTTCATAGTTTCTTTTCATTGGGTGGAACTGTTACTAATATCGGCTGAAATATCCTCAATTTAGTGTGTGGATTTCCACAGGCCCCCCCTAACCACCGGGTGTGAACGCTTCCACACCCTCCATCGGAACTTTCCGGGCCTGAGCTAGTGAATAAGGTAGGGAGCTTCGTCGAAGTCACGTTAAAGCACAGACGGTAGGTCGCTGATTCGTAAGCCCCACTTCGAGGACGTTTTTAACTGCTCGTATCGGCCTGGACTCAAACGTCAGGCAAAAAGGTTGGTGAGTAGGAATCTGACATGAAGAGGGAGGTGTCTTTCGTCATAGGCAAGAGCCTTAAGCCCGGTATGCAAGGCTCAAGGAATTTGCTCAAGAAAACCTTTGCATTTATTTCCTTAAGAAAAATTGACAACAGTTCCGAAATTTTGACAGTTGCTTTTTTTCATTGCGAACTTTACATAAATTGTTTTATGATTGTTTGGAATTAATGAAATTGTTTTAATTAATTAGGAATTAAAAAAGGTTTAAAAAATATTAATAAAAACTGACAATATGTAATTTTTGCCATTGCTGACTTACTTTCAATTTCCAAAACCACACCTGAGACGTCAAAACCTCATTAACCGTTAAAATTTCTTAAGGAAGTAAATGTATCGACACTTATTCCTTGAGGAAACACTAAAATTTTATCAAAAGCGACATCTGCGTGTCACTAAAAAACACGATATTTCTGGTGTGAATTTCTTGACTCGAGCATACCGGTTACAGAAATCGCACCAGAAAATATTTCTTAACCCTTTCTTGACCATTTTTTTACATAGGTTAAAGATATTTTTTGAGCCTTGCATACCGGGCTTTAGATAGGCGGTCGCACACATTCCCTGCTACTAGACAGATGTGAGATTGTCACTACTCCCTAGATTTAGTAGATTCGTAAGTAGATTCATTGTCATCGAGATCTTTTAGCATCTACACACCTCACGAGATATGAAGAAAACCCTGGGCATTGAGTGACTTGAAAGAAGCAGTTCCAAGTCGGCCTTGGATTTGAAATCTGTTATCACATCCGTTGTAAGTCAATAAAGTAAGTAAGTCTTCATCTTAAATCGAAAAGAAGTTCGTTTTATTGGAAGACCAGAAAATTGTACGTGCCTTCGCCTGTATCTAGTTGCAGATAGATCGGCACAGTTAATCGTTTGCACTGCGGAAAGACAGATCATCGTCGGTGGGTTGAAAGAAACGAATAGGACCAAGGAGGGACGTTTCCATGATGATAGACAGTATTTTTTTGAGCTGTGTTTACCAGGCAGTGGGTCGAATTGATTAAAGGTGTAGTATCGCGTTGGAGCAGAAGGTAACTAGACCTACGGGGTGGACTGCTTGGCTTACAAAGTCAGGGACTCTCGTAGAGTTATCTACAATTTGAATTAGATCATTGGTGTCTGCAATAAGCTCTTCCTCTTTGCTAGAAACAATAATGCCATTTGAGTAAATCAACCAAATTGCATTGTGAAACCACTCTTAGCGATGATCATGTGATCATCGGAGTAATCTGAATGGGAGAATATGAATCCAAAGATACGCTAGCGTATTCACCTTCCGGAATACCACGTAATTTATAATTTATTTACTGATTCCTCTATGAAAGGAAAGATTTTTCGCTAAAGTATACACCGACTCAGCATTGACTTAGGCAGACCGATAGAAAGCAATTCGCAGTTGATCCTCGAAGACTTCTTAGCAAATAAAGAAACAGAAATTGGCTTGCATTTGTGTATTAGGTAAATTTTACATTTTTGGTAAGCGCGGACGGCTTTTAAAATTTGTTGTTAGGTATTAGAACCAAAGCTGTGTTAGTGATGTAGTATCTTCGGACTTTCTGAATAACCTCGTTAGGAACTAAATCAAATCTTTTCTGCGTGTATTCTTACAAATTCTTCTCAAACACAACCATTCCTAACAAGCAGCACTTAAGAGAACTCTTAACACCAATTAACTTACCTTTCAACAGCTTCTCTTAATTAACGCAAATGCGTGTTAATAACCACCACTCAATAACGCTTATAAATCTATCAGTATTTAATTAATACTAAAATCGATTGCCAACTACAAACTCGCACTGCACTTTAAATGTAACAAAGGCACGCACCGTGATTTGCCTGCTCCTGAACTAAAACCGGGGCAGCAATTGATTGCACAAAGTTAGATCAATTAAAACCGTAATAGCGCAAAATCATTTTAATGGCGTAATAATGGCTATTTATAGAAATCCCTTCGAGAATAATGATTTTGCATTAAAATTATTAAAAGGAAGTAGTATTTTAGGCGTTCATGTCCTGGGCGCCTCGCCTCACGAGTCGCTCCCCCTCCAGCCCACGAGTTGTCGCTCGTTCTGACTCCATACATAATTAAAAATGCCGCGCTGAAATAGAGCCCATGAAGCTGGCTGCCATATCAATTTTATCCTGACGGGATTTTTACTCAGCCAGTCCCGATTTTAATTACCGAACGTCTTTCGGGTGGGAGCAGATTTTCTTAAGAGCCTGTCATAAAATTCGTGTTTTGTAATGAACAGGACTCTCCGCTGAGGCAGGCTCCGGCTCTAATTCAGTTTTCGAAAATCAACTCATTACGACTCCCGTCAAAATAAGGATTCGCGGATGGGTGTGAGTGGCGCAGTGAATAGGAATATAGCCGTGGTGTGGTAGGAGTGGGGGGGTGGGGGGTTGGAATTGTGTGTGAACAAACATATAAAAGCTTTTAATGTGAGACGCTTAATAAATTTCGGCTTTTTCAATCGTCTGTGTAGAAAACAAGAGTCGCTGCTGCCGCTTGTTTTTCTATATCGCCCTTTGCCTATGCTTTCAAGGATCTCTCCATGGAGGTGTACCAAACCTCAGGAATGGTATCCTCCAGAAAGCCAAGAAAAAGGAGTACCGCACCACCACTGCCACTCTGGTATACGAGCGCGCGTTCTTATTTAGCATCCAGGAGTCCTTTTCTTTTGGGCGCTTTTCTGCTGCTTTTATCCACCATCAAGAGACTTTACTTCCAGGCGGTTTCTGTCACGCTGGAGTGCACAAAGACACTTAACACCAGGATTTGGATTTAAAATTAATCCCAGTTCTGTGTAGATGTTGGCTTCCTGTAAATGAGGCAATACTTATGGGGAAAGGGGTGTCTTTTGGGATGCCTGCGGGGGAGCGGTGGAATGGTGCGGCTGCTTTCACTCTTCCATTCTTCATGTCTGCGGTCTTAAAGAGATATTCCTCCAGATATAAGGATTACTCAATTAATTTAATTATGCGATGTCAATCACTTTGTTCCCTTAAATGTGGTTCTAAAAGCGGGGGTGGCGGATGACTTTAGTTCTTTTTGGCTTTAATTATTACTTGTACTTAAGGGTAAATCAACCCCTAACCAAAGGAATTTGAATACTGAATTTGTTTACCCAAAATATAACAACAAAAAATTGGGGAGCTTTAAAGTAATTGAAATTTATAATAATGGAAAATGTTTTTGTGAATGAAACACTTTAAAATTTATTCAAGTTTTACTTTACAATTCATTAAGGACAATGAAGAAAATATGTTTTTATGCTGATTTCGATAGTTCTTCCGCAATTGACATCGTATGGTTGATCTAACTGAAAATAAAGAAGAAGTTAAATTGTTATTCATAAATCGTTTACAAAATTAAGTTGAAGCAAAGAAAAAACTATAAAAGAGATCAAGAGAATCAATTGATAAAGTTTCAAAGCCGAAATGTATAGAGAATAGATTACCTACATTGTTGAAAATATGAGGGTCCTTCAATAAGTTTTTTATAAAAGAAAGAAAAGCATATTATTTCGGTTGGATTTTTCTGTGTTTTTCAACATTATTTCCCTTTAGGTCATGGTCAATATACGCCTACTTTTTTAAGCTGCCCAAAAACTAGGATTTAGAAAGGTTCAAAAAGCAACTGTTTGGGCGATGACCATCGCGTTAAACGGGGATGGTAAAACCTTGTCCGCCCCAGTGGAATATATCCAGTTAGGTTTCGGTGCAGGAACTTGTCAGGATTGTGGTCGAACCAGCCTTCGAATCGACTACACGATTGCTCTCAGTCTTCGCTTAGAATAAACGCGATACCTATCTTCCGAACATTTTTTTCACATCCGTTTTTCCGTGCAAAATTGAAAACACTACACATTGTGATAATCCCTGTAGCCTCAACTATTTTCCGCACTTTGATTCAAGCGATCACTCAAAACCATATCATGATTTTTTTCAATCATTTCGAAGAAATTCACTTCTTCATCATTTGTGGGTGTATGTCTACGTTTAAACTCACATACCCAATCGTAAATAGTCTCAAGCACAGAAGCCACACGATGTACCACGAACTTTATCTCCCTTCGATCTCTTTCAGTGTTAAGCTAATAGTCTACGGTTTAAGGGGCCCGATTGCCATTCCAGAGGTCCGTGGTTCGAACCCACTCCGCGGCATTGTTTTCAACCTTTCCTTTTCTTGCCGTAAGATTACTTTTCCTCCTTTATTGTCTTCTCTCTTTACAAAAAAAAACCACACTATGGCAGTGAAAACTTCTATGGGTATTTTGTATTTCCAATTCAATCCTTATATTACAGGAGGATAAGGGTCAATAAATTTTGTCTATGAATGTTCCATCGCGCATTTGAATTTTTACTAGACAAGTCGTTCTTATGTAACTATACAGTCGTTCTACAGGCTTTTATGCATTTTACTTTTTACAAAATTCTGGTGAAGTGATTTGTTATGCATACCATATTTCCAGCACCATTTTGAATTTTCTAATATTGACAACAAATTCATTATTTCCGACCTCAAACGCCTCCAAATAGCGATTTTTGGTGAAATCTAATCGTTATTCCCAAAATCGTATCGCCGTAATGGCGTCGCCATTAAGAATTTTCCAATTTTTCCCACAGATTTGCCATTTGTGACCATAAAAACTCCCCGATACCGATTTTCAATGGATTCAGAACACATTTTCCAAAATAATCCGCCATATGAATTTTCTAATTTTGACCACAGATTCGTCATTCGCGCTCATAAAAACTGATTTTCAATGTAATCGGAACGCAATTGCAAAATTCGTCCGCCATCTTGGAACCGCCATCTTGATTTTTTTACAAAATTGTCAGATTGGATTGTCACGGGAACTCAATGTGTGTGCAAAGTTTCATAAAAATCGGTTTAGTAGAAGTACTTAGTTGAAAAAGCTGTCGCAAGATTTGAACCAAAGAAACAAACAAACAAACAAATATACGAGGTCAAGCTAAATAAAACCATTAAAAAACACATAATAATCCATAATACATAATCATACATAAGAATACATAATAATGTAGTATAATAATACATAACACATTAATGCAAACTAAAACCCTCAAAGGCATGTTTGTTCTCACATGGTACGGTAGCGTGACGCGAGTTTTTAGTTTTTCCCCGGGCCAAAAAGTGCCCAACGTGCCTATAGAAGTTTTCACTTCAAAAATACTCTAGCCGTTCCTCTGCCATCGCATCTAAGCACAATAAGTAAGAAAACCATCTTCGGTCCGATCAGAAAAGTCAGGACTCTGCTGCGGTAGTATTGGATTGAAGCTGATGGAATAAAACCCCGTGTTGGCGCTAGCAGTTCTTTCACTTATCTCTACTATCTTTCCGACTATAGCTTGCTGTCCGACATTGCAATTAATGAGAGTACAAAATAAAAGACAAAAGAATGCTTAAGAAACAGATGGTGACTTTTGTAGGAACTGAATTGATAATGTAAATCAAAAATTCCAGAAAAAGGCTAAACTGGATTTCGTTAGATACATTTTACGCTAGCAACGATCTCGTATTACTAAATATGTCCACTAAGTCCTAAATAGTCCTGAGTCTTACGCCTCTTTCTACTACTACTCGTTGGCGCTTTACGGTATTGAGAGTCTTTACTCCACTATCATCCTTCATCTGAATTAATTCACTGCAGCAACTCTCATAATCAATAGTCTTAGTTTTCCACCGTAATACAACACATTATTTCTGCATCGAATCTTAGGTTGACTGAGTTTTATAGAGTCCTGTGATACATTACGGTAATCCTTATGAAGGGCTAGGTCTGGTTCATCTCTTAAGATAATGTCCAAACAATCACAAACGCTGTATTTAGAGTTAGTGAACGGGGTGAAGTCATTGTATTTTTCCATACATTCAGAATTTGTCGTAAGTTATGCAGATACACATTAGTCGAATTTCTAACTTCGTTTCCATCTGATTTTTTATGGGGCAGGTTTCATAGGGGCAGGGTACAACTGGTCTAATTATAGTTTTATATATGAATATCTTCGTCGATTTCATGATCAAGTATCACCTTAGCAGTATTTACAAAATGTAAAAACATATATTGTATTTGTTAACTTTTTCACATATTTCCTTGTTACAATCATAATCTGTGGTTATGACAAGAGCCAAAAAAGTTAAAAGTAGAGTCATATTCGTAATTGTTATCATCTGTATAGTCAAATCAATCTACACCAATCCATCTAATAATTGCCAACAGGAAACAAAAAATATGGTGATAGAGGTAAAAAAATTCTAAAAAAGATAGGGTTTTTGTTTTTTGAATTTAAAATGTCGAACCTAACCTAAACAATTCCGGAAAGTGTAAAAAACGCTTTTTAGCGAATAGAAGAAAAACGCGAGTTCGGAACGGAAAAATTCCAATTGCAAAGTTGTGTGTATTCAAATTATTAACTTCCCAGTAGTAGGAAGTTATTGTAATCGGTCCGAAAATCGGATTCGAAATTTTCAATGTATTTACACGTTTCAAAGTCCCAATAGCATGAAAATCGGTCGAGCCGTTTTTTTGTTTGAATGACTTAAGTGATTTTTGCACCTGCACAATTTCGCGCGAAACAAAAAAGATATCGACTTTGTTAAGGTGCCGTTCGAAGCGTATTAAAGGACATATGAATTGAAAAGATTTTCATAAAAATCGGTCGAGTGGTTTTTTTGTTTCAACGAAGTTCGTGATTTTTGTACCTGCCCAATATCGCGCGAACCAAATATGATACCGACTTCGTTGAGGTGCCGATCGAAGTGTATTAACGAAGATATGATCTGAAAAATTATCATAACATTCGGTCAAGGCGGTTTTTTGTGTTTAAATGAGGCGACTTCGGCAAGTGTGCCAAGTAACTTAAATTAATTAGTTTTGCTACTGTCTAATATACTCGTTGGAATGAAACCCGTTCCAAATGAGGTTAACTTTTATGTATTCAGCCGAGCAATAGCTTCTCACGAAATTTTCAATCATTTGTCCATTTTCTGCCATACATCTGCCTACGCACACTTCACGAATAGGTGATTTATCGCGACCAAGTATTTTGTAACGTAAGGTCCGCATGAGTTGTTAAAGAATTAACAGAGTGGTCATTATTTTGGTAGATCGTAACTCCAATTTAACAATATAATTGTTAAATAAGTTTTGGAATAACAACATATCTTCATTTTTCATCCAAGTGTCAGTGCTAAAAGTAATACATTAATTTTGTTTACAACTTCGTCATCCGAATCTTGTAAATACGCACTTATCATTTGACAACCTAGCGAAAGTATTGATAAACAAATGTGACAAATGTTAGGTATTATGCCGCCTGAGTGCAAGAACTAGGCAACTCAGAATTCTGTAAAAAATAAATTTCTCTAGTTACCTATCCGTAACATGATAATAAGTGCGGTATTTTCATTTGTCCAGTTTTTACATTGTTTAATAGATGTTGCTAGTTTTCTTTAACAAGTTGCCGGATCTTTGCATTAAATACTGCTTGATATTGACTACATGAAACTATGATAACTCAAAATCACAAAATTTGGAGTTACCTAGTTCTTACAATCAGGCGGCATTATATTGATTATTGTTTATTTATTATTAAAATGTCCATTGATAATAATTCCACTTTAATAATACTGGGAAGTTGATCTTGTGGACCGAAATTGTCAAAACCACATTCCAACTAGTTATCTTTCGATTGATGTATATTGAGTTATAGGTTAGGGCACAAAACTGAGAAAGATGAAAAAAACCGTTAAAATACACGTTTTTTAGTTTGTTAATAACCTTTGTTTAACGCAATTTATATATTTTTTATTTAGTAAAAATATTGCTTCTTGCTAGCTGAAAAAACAGCTTTATTTTTATTGCGAAATATTGAACACTTTCCTTGAAATTTAATTTTTTGTAAAAAAGGCGTTCTTCTAAAAACGCTCCTCTTGGTCCGTGGATTTTTTTAGAGCAAAGTTTGAGAGGTTGAAATTTTCTTCAAAACTTATACTACTATCACGTACAAGTAAAAAAAATTCCTATTTACAAATTTTCCATTGCTCAAAATGGCAGCCAAAAACATATTAATATGTATCTTAGAATTTTTCTCTCAAATCTATTGATTTTGTTTTACGATTCTTGCGACATCGTTCATATTTCACTTCTAGAAGAGAGCACACGTCTAATAAGTATCTTATACAACATTAGTTTTGTTTTCCGTTCACGAATCTTAAAGTTTTATTATCTTTTTTGGGCAAAAAAGGCTCTATATGCCTGTCTAGTCCGGGGAAATTGGCATTTTAAGGAGACAAAATTCCAAAATGGCTGAAAATTGGACCACAGCTTCCTTGGGATTTTTTAAGAAAACAATTTCGGAATCACAAAAAAACAACATAGCCGCCGGAGATACCCCTTTTTGGCAAAAAAATTACTCAAAAACTGTTTTTTTTCGAATTTTTTTTTAATCAGTCAATACGAAACGTTATTGCCTACAAAAAAGCCCTTTTGTCATTTTTGCGAAAACCTAACCCTTCCGAAGTTATTCAAGGTCAAAGTTTCCAAAAATCACATTTCGGCCAAAAAATACTTTGAATAATTCGGAAACGTCAAGGTTTTCGAAAAAAATCAAGGGTGGTATTTTGTAATCAATACAAAAGACTGATCAAAAAATTTTTTTCGAAAAAAACAGTTTTTGAGTGATTTTTTTTGCCAAAAAGTGATATCTCCGGCGGCCATGTTGTTTTTTTTGGTGATTCCGAAATTGTTTTTTTAAAAAGTCCTAAGGAAGCTGTGGTCCAATTTTCAGCCATTTTGGAATTTTGTCTCCTTTCGTGCGTTTTTTTGCTTATTTCCCTGGACTAGTAGGATATCTATCTATTTCCTCTTGTTCCTCATTTTTATTAGTAATTATGGATTCTAAGTGGATATTGTGTGTGATCCTCGATTTGAAGACTTCCTTGACGTCTTCTTCTGTTAGATCGACACTGTCACATAGCTTTGCATATGTCCTTATTTATTTCCTCTCTGCTCTTAGTATGGTTGTTGTACTGATTTTTTTTTGTTTTATGTGGAAGAGTAGAGCTCAGGGAAAGCCCTTTGTACTGTCAACAATCTATTTTTTTCGTATAGAGTGCAATTTCGAACAGCAAGCTCTACTAGATAGATAGTGAAGAGAAAGAAAGAAGTTAAGGAAGGAAATGCCACAACCACCTACTTCCCAACCATTTCTAACGCGACTCTAGCATCGGGGCAACGAGAAACAACTCGCTGGAGTGTTATGCCTTCTGAAACGAGTTGAATCCCATCAACCAACCGATGACACGCGGCGGTGGAGCGGGGCAGTGCTAGCGGAAGGCTATGACAGGAGGAATGAGGAATGTAAAGAGGGAAGAAGAAAGAAGGTGGGAAAGGCCGGGATTCGAACCCGGGATCTCTGAGATGGTAGCCAGGCGCCTTACTCTGTGCTATGATGTCTACATCGTCAAGATATTCTAATATTTTAATGTTTACACTTTTACAATATAATATTTCCTGACTGTCTAATTCACTTCTTTAGAGGATGTTTTTTTTTAGTGTAATCAACCATTTTTGAATACGATTTTAAAAACCTCCACAATTCTAATGGATATTTATTTATGCACACATAGATAGACATATTGTAGGGTTTTCAATAATTTTTATTACTTTTCAAGTAAAAGTGTGTTATAGGTAATACCGGCGACACACTACAGCAATTTATGATCATATCCTTTATGTTCATTTTTATTTATCTTAATAAATTTTTAAGGTTGACACACTATAAACCTCATATGTGCAAGCTTTTGACATGCGCTAGTTTGAAGAACTCAAATATTTAAAATTCGTAAAAGTAAAAAGAGAGAGGAATTTGTGCTAAATTTATTTAAAAAAGCGCAAAAAAGCATACATTTATTGATAATATGAGTAGTGATATCAAATTACCTCAGAATTTAACCAGAACTGACATTAAAAATGCCAACTGTGCAATATAAAAACGGGGAAAAAAAGCTTTTACTTCCAATATTTCCAACTTCATATTTAAATAAGAGCTTTGTAGAACTTTATTTATGAAATTAAAATGAAGTTCACAAGCACAATTTATGATCATATTAGGTGACACACTTGAAAGTTATCTTAATAAGTTAGGATATGATCATAAATTCCTGTAGTGTGTCGCCGGTATAAGGAGTCTTTCAACAAGAGATGTCATTTTAAATTTGGCGCCTTTTTTGAACTGACAACCTACAACTGTCGCATACAGTTCCGAACAGCGGAAAATAACAGCGGAAAATGTTTATTTCAAAATATTTCAATTTACAATAAAAATGAATTAATCCTGAACTTTCTTTCTCAGATGCCTTTGATTCGGAGAATCCCATAAAAATTTCAACAGCCACCCGATATACAAATTCTTCTTCTTTCGTTCTACATGAAACACTCAACCGAACAACGTTAAGTGTTTAACTATTATTATTCGTTTGACACTTGACAAGTAAAAACTAGTAGGTTTTCAGATAAGTAACAATACACATGCAAAACGCACTGAAATAGCTAAAATATACTACACAAATGGTGAAAATATCACGGAAACAGTTCGTTGGTTCATACCGGTTGTGGTCATCATCAAGCCCGTTCTCGCTAGGTGTAGTGAAGTTATTCAATAAATTCGAGAACCTTAGACAAGTAGTAATGTGAAAACTCCAAATCATGCTCGTCCGTCCTGAAAATATCGCTGCTTTGGCCTAGAGTATTGAGGCTGAAAACCGAGGTTTTTCCGTTTCTAGACAATCACTGGAATTGGGGATATCACAAGTTAAGGCCGAGGTACATTAATGCGAGACTGCGATTCGAGATCTCGTACGAGCCTCGCCCAATACTCGGTCTCGTTCATACCTCGCGTTTCAATGTACAATAGTGCCAGTGCGAGTCGTTATATATAAGTCAAATTCAATAAAATTTTATGTTTTGTTATATTTTTAAAATTAATTTATGCTCAATCTATTAATTGTTCTATGTTTTCTCCACAAATTCTCTGCATGCTGTTCGTCTAAATATGAAAATAAACACATATGATCTGTCATCGCATCTCGCTGAGTCAAAATTTCAATTTTTCGAATTTCTCTCGTCTCGCATTGGCATTGTACATTGCGGCATTTGAAAGCCTGCTATCGAAAAGGTTTTGACAGCGCCTGCGACACTCGTCTCGTTCTCGCATCGCACTCTCGCATTAATGTACCTCGGCCTTTAGTTTGCACCGATTTTTTCATAAATAACTTGGCCTACATGTCACATGTTAACACAAGAATTTAAGCCGTAGCCGATCACGCACAACGCCGAACATTCGCTCATTGGAGGGTGGAAAAAGATGAACAAGATCATGATATTTTAAACAAAATTATTAAGAGTGATGAGGCTCATTTTCATCCCTTTGCGAAAGTAAACTATGGATGTGGACGGCGTTTAATTTCAGCACGACAAGGCCACTTGCGATACAGCTCCCGTACAATGACTCTGGATGCCTTCCATTTACACACAGGGAGACAGAGTGTTAAACTCTGTTCGGCACAGAAGTGTTCCATCAACGACACAGCTAGACACAGTCGGGCACAATCAAGACAAATGTTACCAACAGTCACGAATTGAACTGTGATCGTAAATTAATCTATAACAATATTGTTTCATTTTTAAGATTCCCAGCATTTATAAGATGTCGGGTAATTAATTTAAAGAAATGATCAACATAAAATCGATTTTCTTATCAAACAAAAATGAAAACGAAGAAAGTGCGCTGTGGCGGATTTTTCATGAACTTAAGGCACCCTCTATTGCCAAAAAAAATCTGGACGTGTGATTTCTCGAAATGGAGATTTCAATTGGCCGCCATGATGGTTCAATTTAACGCCATTCGATTTTTCTTTGGGGTTATGTTAAAGATAAAGTTTACAGCAATGCTCCAGCAATGATTGAAGCATCAATAAACAATATTAAAAATGCTATTGGCGATATACAGCCGCTATTATGTGAACACGTGATGAAAAATGTTATCAAAAGAAAACCAGTTTATAAGAAGAGCCGAGCTGAATATTTGGCAGATATTATGTTTCATTATTAACCTCAAAGTTTGCACTTTAGATTAAAATAAACATATCATCACTTTTTACAAAAAAATTGCGCTTTTCTGTTGATTGACACCTCTTGTTGAAAGACCCTATACTAAGTGATTAAAAAAATATTTGATAATATTTTTCGTCAAATCCATTGCAGTCAGTCATTTAATTATCACCTACAGTTTAAATAGAAGTATTTATTGTAATAGAAAAATTATATTGATACTACCAAACAAATATTAATTTCATAGTATTACATATTTAGGATATTTCTTTGGCAATAACAATAACGAGATTTTTATATATTTTTATCGTAGTTTATTTATAGGAGTCACTGTTAGTAATTCACCATTAATTTTATTATATAACATCGAATTTATTACACCATATTTTTTCGGATATCTTAGTTAAATTTCATAAGTTTTAATATTATATATCATAGTTCATTTTGTTTTATTATAAATTAAATTAGGAATAAGTATAAATTACCTTATCGTAAAGCAGTTACAAGACATACAGTGTATTTGTAAAAAGGCGTTTTCACGCGACTGTCGATCCTGCCAGAAGCTCAAACATTCATTTCATTTCAGTAAAAACATCGTTTCTATATGTGTATATACATTGGAAAAAAAATACACCATGTCCTTATCACACAGTAATGCAACAATAAATAAAAGTTTCAATAAATCACCACCCTCATAACATATCACTTATTGCTAATGTGCCTAACGGTGCATTCCTGTATAACTTTTAAATACGAAATCCTTTTAAGAATTGACGTAAAACTTTTAACTTGACAACTGAAGCGCGAAAATTGCTTATCCTTTGACCGCTTCTAGGAAACTGAAGTCTGAGGCGGTCGTTTCTAAGCTTTTTGTGTATAACACTAATATATTGAAAGGAAAAAATGTATACCCTTTTAAGCGCACAAATATAATCATCATATCTACCTTTGCAGCCCTGCTGCCTTGTACAGAGGGACTCCCAGCCCCATTGTATGAGGGGTATATTGGCTGCAGGGATAAATGCTATACAGTACACAGAGCTATACAGAAAGCACATACAGGGGTACCCAACGCATTCAGGATTTCTTCAGTCGGGAGTCCTTTTGTAGAAGGATGTTGGGAAAAGCTTTTACAATATTATAAATGCGCGCGCGCATCCCGAACTTTTGCAATGTTGAGCTGATCCACCAAGAAGGGTAGCAACCCCACTTTTTTCTATTTTTATAATACAACACAAGGGTGACCGCCCATTCTCCGAAAAAAGCAATTTTGGCTGCAGTTTCATCGTAAAGTTCGACAACTTTGGAAAACTCCGGGTAGTTTGGTGCCAGTTAGCTACGAACTTAGTACAGGTAGAGACGAGTTTTAATTTTTGTCTCACCCGGGATAAGGGATAAAAGGCAAGAAGAGTACATCAAGAATAAGTTTATCAGAACGAACAAGACGAAGTTTAAGTTTGAAAAAGAAGAAGAAGTGTCAGAAGAACAAGAAGTCGAAAACAACTTGTCGACGTTCGCACAAAAGGAGAGGAACACGTAAAAAATATAAAAAAAAAAATAAAAAAATAAAAAAAAAGGAAAACCAAAAAGTTTCGCGATTTATTTCAAAGTTGTGTTCGCCTACTAAAATGATGATCAAAATATTGGAAACTTTGTTGAAAACTTTTCAGTTCACTCCTCCTCGACGTCTGCTCTGACTCTCCTATATGCTTGGCGAGTTTCGTCTTCTTGTGCATCTTCGAAAAAGTTGCTAACTTGCCGCGATTGTTGCTATATTGCGTCTACAAAATTTCGTCCTAATGAACCCGTTTTTTTTATTTTTACGGTGAAATCCATAATAGTGTTTTGGTGTTGAAATGAAATTCGGCGCCGAAAAATTGTGTGGTTTTTTTTTTGTATACGTATTTCCTTAAAAAATAAATAATAAAAAAAATAAATAAATTAATAATATTTCGGTAATAATATGATGGTTATATACACTGCTCCTGCCTGTCACAGTCGAAATGTTTAAAATTTGTGTATTGTTTACTTTTAGCGAATGTCGAGCCAAAAGTTTTGTTTCAATAAACATAAATCCACCCCTACGCATATATTTCGATAGGCATAGAGGCCCAGTGCCAGTGTACTGAACCCATATTATATAGGCAGCTGTGTAAAATTTTTTGGGTGATGGTGCGCTTCTGAAATAAACTCCTACGAAAACATAGGTTTTGCAAAGTGTTTGACAAGTGTTAGTGTTTATAAGGGGGTAAAAGTGCTAATTAATTGTGAAAATTTTCCAGACATTATATAATCAACTTTTAAAACAAAACAACAAAAAAATAATAATAATAATAATAAAATTTTAAAATAAAAAAAATATTTTGGTTATTTTTTCTCATTCTCAAAAAAAAAAAAATTCAAATATAAACGATGAAACTTGTGAATTAATAATAATAAAATAAAAAAAAGTGTGAATTGTTTAACTTTTAAAGATAAACTGCCTAGATTCAAATGCTAGGTAAATAATGTTGGACTTTAATAATATTCATTATATAATAAATAATTATTCATTATTTTCAAAAGAAATTTTGATAATATAAATGCAATTTTGTGGCTTTTTTTGAAGCATTTAATTGTTTTTTTTGTTTTTTCAAAAAAAAAAATAAATAAATATTTTTCTAACATTTTTTCTTATAACATAATTTGAATGCCACAAAATTCCATTTTACAATTCATATTTTTAATGCATTGGACATGAAAGATTAATTATAATTAGAAAATCTGGTTTTATTAATTTTTTTCGATATCTACAAGAGTGATGATAGTGTTTAACGAGATATAGTTAGTTTCTTAAATTTCTGATAGTTTTGTTACTGCTGTTGAGATATTTGGATATTTGGTGTAGGAATTTTTTTGAATTTTTTTTATTTATCAAAAATAATTTTCCATTTTAATAAAATGTCTGATTGAAATTCGGGAAGTCATTAAAGGGCTATTGTTTTTCTAGAAATGCATTCTTTTACAACATGCAAATTTCAAATGTTTTAACTGATGATAAACTATAAAACAATGCAAAGAAGAAACTCTCGATACCACATAATAGAAGTTTACGCTACAAATAACTAATAAACTTCCGAACACTTATTTGTTTTTAAAATTATACTCTTATTTAGAGTGCAGTGATGAAGTTCATAATCGTTTAGAAACTTGCAAGTCAAGGATGAAATCTTTATTTTCTTTTGTTTAAATTGATCTTCCTTTCATACGAGTTCATGGTTAGATTATTATCGTTGCATAAACGGAGTTGTTCATCTTTGTTTCCTGCTAAACGTTCTGATGATATATTTCTTCATATATGTATTTCAAGGTTACTCATCTTCTTTGCATCCACAGCTGTGCATTATTGCAAATAAATTATATTTCAGGGCCTATGCCTAGTTTTTATAGGATGTGCAGAACCAGTGAACTTAAGCACTTTAAATGAAACAGTGATAGTTGTTTGATAAGTTTCTGTGCAAAGTGAGTAACTCCATCTGATGATAAACTTACTGGAACTGAAGTTGATCGTTTTGCTTTCCTCATCTCTCCACACGCAAATATTATTTATAGCTTAGTAAACTACTATAAGATAGTTACCAAAAAAGTACAATTTATTATACTGCTCTTCTTAAATTATGCAGTGGTGCGGTTTTTTGCAAGTTCCCTGCAGTTTTTATAAATAGTTTTCCCAGTTCTTCTAGCGCGTCTTCCATTAACTTATTTCTTTGATCGTCCTAGGATTCTTTTTTCTGTTAGTCTACTATTGAAAATCCAGTCTAGCACTCTTTCTTCCGAGATTTGTACAACATAACTGTACCGAGCTCAGATAATGTCTAAGCTTCAAACCCGTAACTTAGGACTGAACGGATCAATGTTATTTCCCCCGGCGCCTTCCACTGTATTGGGATTTCAGAAGCCTTCACAATTAGAACTACCGCGATATGTTTATTTGATTTGCGGCTTAAGATGGCTTTACGAATGTCGTCTTTTATCTTATTTTCTGCGGTAATCATTGTCTCTAAATTTATGAATTTTCTATAGTCAAGTTCTAATGTACTTTATTTTCGTTTCATTTACTCTCAATCAATAAGTTACTTTGCTTCACTTTCTACAATTTTTAAAGAGGTTTTCTTTCTGTCTTGCACGTTGCCCCTAATTATTACGATATCTTCTGCAAAGGCTTGTCTCAGAATGATTCTTGTGAATATGTCATTGGCTTTATTTAGTTATGCTTTTTGAAGTATTGGTGGGATCAGATATTCTTCTGGAGGCAATTTTTTTTAATTACAACGATGTACTTTCAGCTTTTTCGGGAAACTAATTTCTTTCATATTGCTCTACAGTTTTCCTTTATAAAGAAGATCATAGGAGTTTCCATAGTTCATTGAGAAGTGATCTATGCTATATTCCCTGCATTTTTCTAGCATATGTGTTTTTTTTCTTTTACGTGAAAATATAAGTTTGAAAATCTGCCTTAGTACTAACATTTCGTCATCATGTCAATCAGTTGCTCATGGTGCAATGTCCATTAGTAATATTGATTTGAAAAATAGTAGAGAATAGGATTTGGTAGCGGACTGGGGGATACTCCAATAGGTATTGATGAATTTTACGTTTAAACTCTGGGATGTTTAATGAGTTCGGAAATACTGACTCCAGAAGTTTATTCCAGAGTAGAATTTGTTCTTTTCAAAAATAAACTTCAAAACCATAATGTTTTTTGTGAAAAGAAGGTCTGTGAGCCGAGCGAGCTAATCTTACATTGCGGGAAAAATATTGCCGTGTAGGCACTAGGCCGTTAATTTCAATGGAACAGTGGCTATAGTAATATATAATAAAATTTTGACTGGGCTGCAATATTTCTGCGGTGGCTCAATAGGAATATCGTAAAGATATCTGGTCGATCTATTCTGCAAAAAACTCCTCCGCGTCGTCGATGATTTCCTCGCGTGAGCTGAATTTTTTATTTATGAGCCATCTTTTGAGGTTTGGGAAGAGATAATAGTCCGAGGGAGCCAAATCGGGCGAATATGGTGGATGCGACAGCAATTGGAGCCGTAAGTCATTGATTTTAGCTGTGGTTACGATGCCCTTGTGCGCTGGCGCATTGTCTTGCAAAAACAAAATTTTTTTTCGCTTCATGTGTGGCCGTTTTTCAGCGATTTCGGCCTTCAATCGCTCCAATAATGCACAGTAATACTCGCTGTTGATGGTTTTTCCTTTTTCAAAGTAGTCCACGAAGAGTATGCCATGACAATACTCTGTAACCGCATCGGAGGGCCTGCCGCTGCGGACTTGATCGGTAGTGGAGTTGCGGCCACCACGAAACTCTCGAAGCCAATATTTGACGGTGTAATCTGACGGATATTTATCCAACTTTTCTTTTGTATCCTTCGCCGTTTTGCCCCTCAAAAAATAATGTAGTTTTTGTCCATACTCTACATGATGCCAAACACGTCAACAACAATCAGCTGTCAAAACAAAACTAAAGACAGTATCGCACTGAAATTTGGCGTGTCTGCCTAAATATGAACGGACTTCAAGGCACTATAACCTTTTTTGCAGTAGCAGCGTATTCTGGCGGTCAAGGAGGTTACTTTTAACCCCACCTAGTACTGTAATCTCTAAAGTTTGCTTTTTTAGATCATCTGTAATTAGGTAGGAAAATCGAATTACGAATTTTCAACATATTTTCATTTTTCAAGGTCCCAACAGCATTTTAAGCAAAAATTTGAGAAGAAATATGTGTGTTTGTGTGTGTGCGTACGTATGTGGTCATTTTTTCCTGCACGATCTCGCGCGAACCAAAAAAAATATCAACTTCGTTTAGTTGACGATCGAAGCGTATTAACCGAAATATGATCCAAAAAGATTTTCATAAAATTCGGTCGAGTCGTTTCTTTGTTTAGACGACGTAAGTGATTTTTGTACATGCAGGATATCGCGCGAACCAAAAATGATATTGGTTTCATTGAGCTGCCGATCGACGAGTTTTACCGAAGTCATAATCTGAAGATTTTCATAAAAATCGATCGAGCCGTTTTTTTTTGTTTGAACGAAGTTCGTGATTTTTGTACCTACCCAATATCGCGCGAACTAAATATGATACCGATTTCGTAGGTGCCGATCGACGCGTATTAACGAAAACATGCTCTGAAAAAAATTTCATAACATTCGGTCAAGCCCTTTTTTTATTTAAATGAAAAGACTTCGGCAAAGGGTTACAAGCACCCTAAATTTTTCTAATATCTAATAAACTCGTATGAAACAAGTTCCAAATGATGTTAACTTTTCTGGATTCAGCAGAGCGATAGCTTCCGAACAAGACATCACTTATCAAAATCAGAGCACTCTTTAAAAATCGTGCAAAAATTACTCTACTCAGCCGCCACAAACACCACGAACCACTCCACAGCATATATCAGTACTTTTTGGACGATTAATTGTTTTCCGTGTCCCACAGTTTCTGGAAATTGAAGTTTATCACGGAATTTCCAGAAGTTACCGATAAATTTGGCCTTTTTGGTCAAGTCTGCCAAGCTCTTTACATTGACTAGTTTTGCTAATATCTACTGAAATTTCCAATTTAAGTCATTTGCTTACCAGTTTTTGAGTGGCGCTTCAACATGCTCATGGCGAGTTCAAACACGCTCTCTTGTGTAGCGAACGCAGTACGAAGGAAATGTTCGCTTGCTTATGATCAGGAAAAACAAATTCTCTAGAAAAATCTTGTGGACTTGCCACTATTATCGTTATTTTAACTAACTTCTCTCAGGAATTCTTTGGCACCAGTTCTGGTACTAGTCAATTTGCGACTAGTACTAAAACTATTACTATTTTCGAAGTGGTCAGTTTGTTAATATTATATTATTTAAGGGCCGTGTTACAATTGGGGCTTTGGCTTCGACTGCAACTCCGACTGCAAAGAAAGCCCCCAGAGACGTCGACTTTAAAATTAAATTGTAGCTTTGACTGCAATCAGCTGTTTCCTTTCAAAGCAGAAGCAAAGAAGAAAAATTAATATAACAAAATTTTAAAATGTCTGAAGAGGAATTGGAATTTTTTTTAATGCTGTTCGCAGTCTATAAATATACTCGGAATTCAAATCCGTTCCTTTCGCTATAAAAAAGTGGTTTTCAGTTCTTTCAGTTCTGGAAGTGAAGTTGGTTGCAGGCGGACGAAACTTTGAATTTTCTTAAAGCCGGCCTGCAGTCTAAATACAGTCGCAGACAAAGTTCAGTCGAAGCTTTTATTTAATCAGCTTTAATGACATTACTATACATGTAATCAAAGCCCTAAGTTAAGTCAAAGTAAAGTCAAAGCCCCAATTGTTACATCGGCCTAATATTACGAAATTTTTGCTATTGGGTATAGGAGTTGTGTCAGTTTCAAGAACCGTGTATGAATTTTCTTATAATTTGTTGTTATCATTGTTCATTCACTATTAAAATATCCATTCATAATACTCAAAATTCATTATGCTAGGAAGTTGATCGTGTGGACCGAAAGGGTAAAACCCACAACCCAACTAGTTTCTACCTGTATTAGGATTTTTTTTAAGGAGGTATACCTTCGCCACATCTCAAGTATATAATCAACTATACTACTACTATCTATAGTACCATCCTCCCTTCTTACTACCTATGGTCCAGGTGGCTTTGTATCCTTTCTTTATTATATTTACTTCTTTGTAAAAACTCTCAGCATCGTTATTATTGTAGTTTTGTTATATGCACTGATTCTATTTCTGAAGTAGCCTCGTTTTTCCTTCCTTAATATCTTTTTCGTGCCCTTTCGCGCAGCTACGAACTTTTCACCAAAAGTTATTCAATGGTGGTATTAGAATATTAGAATAAAAAGCCTCTCTTGAATTATGCCATGCCGTACAGTTGCTTACTTAGTTGCAAAACTGACAATATTTAATCATCTGCAAAATGGTTTTAATTTAAATTTTGTATTTAAGTATGTCCGAAAGTTCGTCATCAGAATCAGCAGCACTCGGCATTTCAAATCGAATTTGAGCTAACTTCATTTCCCATCAGTTGTTTGAAGGCTTCAATTGTTTTCAGTACTGCCTTAATATAATCTATTCTTTAAATGGGCCGAAAGTATTAAGTCTCAAGTTGTGAGGATCGATCCATGTCAAGGAATGGCGTGATATGAAAGCAAACTGTTGACTGTTTTTATAAAACATTGGACAGTGTTAACTCGTCTTACTCAATTCTTGGGTGTATATAACAAGATATACAACTTTCTAATCTTTTCCTTTCGGTACAGCGATATTTTCTCTTTCTTAAGAATTGTGCGGTATAACGCAAACAACCTGAACAATCTACATCTGAATTCTGGGTGCTCGAGAAATTTGTTTAGAAGCTGCAGAGGTAAATTTGATTGCGATTTTGAATTTCTCTTGCACTTTTTATTTCCTTCTTAAACTCTTCTGATGTCCAAAGATTAAAATATAAGAATCCTTGCCCTTTTCCTTTAATGAGATACTAGCTGGCCCGACAGACCTTGTCCTGTCCAAATTACAATAAACTTATTGTAAACGTTTTGTGAATTTGTGAAAAGCTATTGGAAATGTGTAAACAAAGCAAAAATGAGAAAAGAACGTATTTCTGAGGGATCATTATATGAGGGGTGTCTATTCAAAAGCGACTAAAGTCACCATAACAAATTGTGGGAAAACAGTAAAAACGTATGGTTTTGTCTGTCTTTTTTTATCTTTAATACAATTGCTTAGTCCTTAAAACATTACATACATATTATAGAGAGGTTTTGAATTCTTTGGTAGATATTTTTATTTAAATAGATATTAATTGTCAAATTTCTGAAATATTCCCTTTTGTATTGCATAAATAACCCCTTCGACTGGACCCTTTGATAATAGTCCTTTTTAATTTGACTAAAGGAAAATTTGCCCTATTGATAAACAATAGAATAATAAGAAATAACATGCATTTTAATAAAGACTTTATTGCTTTATTACACTATTAGGGACTACAAATCAGGCTCCAGCCATTCACATTCTTCTGCCTCACAATCTTGTACTGATTCATCGCTGGTAGTATTATTTTCATCCAATAAGATCTATTTGTACCAGGCAAGTTCCGACTGCTCAGCCCAATTATCACCAAATTTTTATTCAAAAAGTTGATAAGTTTTTTGGCAGCAGGGAACCCTTTTTGACCATATGGTAAAGAGCTTGGTTCTTTACGCTGTCTTTTACCTTTTTTGAGTAAATTTTGGACCAATACATTTCCTGACTCAAATCTGAAAGTTTCAAAAGCTTTGTACACAGCAACGTGTTCTGCCATTCTTTTTCATTGC
Source organism: Thereva nobilitata (assembly GCA_963855945.1). Classification (NCBI taxonomy): domain Eukaryota; kingdom Metazoa; phylum Arthropoda; class Insecta; order Diptera; family Therevidae; genus Thereva; species Thereva nobilitata. Next base: position 81,180,333 of record OY979697.1, read on the forward strand.
AATTCTCTTGAAAGTCTGAATAGCTGGTATAGCTTTTTATAATGTTCTTCTAACCCTTTAATGTCAAAAAGGGACCACTCGCTTCCAAATTTCTTCAAATTACTATGGTTTCCATAAATTGGATAGTATCCTCGCTTTATAGTAATGACGTCAGTCCTTTTCATTTCCTTCTCCAATCACATCAGCAGGTATAAAGCCATGACCTCTGACAGGATAAAACAGGCAGATCTCTTTGATATTCTGTGGTGCTTTATTCATTAGCCAATGCATAAGAATGTGGCTATTTTTTTTTGGCCAGCACAGCCGTCACAGAAAGTCTCAATTCCTCTACATTAGTAGGAAAATCTACTTGATTGAGAAAATTATACAACGCTGAACCTACTTTCACTGAAAACCTGCCACAATCACATTCAAGCCATGTATAAAATGTTGGTTGGCTTGAATCTAGTCCTACCATACATCTTAGACGGAACGTAAATTTCTTTGAAGATTGATTACAAGTAAAATATCTTGGCATTTCGGAGTATAGCAGCGTTGGGGCGATGTCATAATTCTGGTACATTTTCTAACTGTACTGTACTGAAAATAAAGTATCAAAATGTATTGACCATTTGAAACTAGACATTTCAATGGTCAAATGAGCACTTATTGAATATCAAAATTCGAAAAAAACATCAATAAAGTTGTCCATGCAAGATAAGGGTATTTTTTCGAAAAATGTTAAAATCTGGGAAACCATCCCTTTTCCAAACAAAACAAAAATCATACTTATTTAACGCAACACAAGGCATACTCTTACAAATTTTCATCTAAATTGAATTATTTTTACGGGAGAAAAAAATTAATGCGATTTTCCGCCATTTTCTTTGAAATTTGAGGTTCTGTCAAAATATGTTAAATACAAAAGTTTTAGATCTTTTTATTATCTACAACTTTTGTATTAAACATTTTTCATTAGGAGGTCATGTTTCACCGCAAATCGCAAAAAATCGTTTTCAACCCCTAAATAGCATCCCCATTTTACAATTTCCCTTTTTTTCGAGTTTAAAAATTTTTTTTTCTGTTAGTTATAACCTTAACGACATTTCATTGCTGGTCCTTCCCTGCTATTAATTTTTTTTGTCCAAAAAACTGTCGGCACTAGCCTTATTATGAACCGTTTAAAAAAAATTAGCGAAATCTGTCCAGCCGTTGCCAAGTAATGCGCAAACAAACAAACAGCATCGACAACAGCGCCACTTTTCGGGTACAAAACTCTCCTATCTTTCAATCGGTTGGGCGGTTTCGGAGATTAGCGTATACGAACCTCGTGACAGCTCATTTTTATATGTATTTGTATTTTCTTACTTTTCCAATGCGCGAGGAAACTTGTCGAGGCGGAGACGAACAAAAAAACAAAATTCATGGAATTCAGTCAATCCGTTCTCGAGATATCATCAAAAAAGCCGTTCCATACAAAATGTATGAGAAAATGAATGTTCTTCATACATTTTTTTTCGTGAATTTTTCCAATGTTTTAATATTTAGTTACACTGCTATTCGGGGCGGAGACAAATCAAAAATCAAAAAAATCGGTCCAGCCGTTCTTCAGTTATAAATGGTGTAACTAACCCGACTTTGTTTTATAAGTATTTATAGATTGAGGCTACAAGTATTGTGGCTCCCAATTGGACCTATTGTACTTTTCACAGTTCGTCTATCTAACATTTATAGGCCAAATCACAAGTTCAACAAGCCCATCAATAAGTTCAAACAGCCTGCCTTAAGTTATTCGGTTTAACTAGTCTTTTTGAACAAGGTCGATCCAAACTTCGAGATTCTACTCCCTGCTATCGCCAGAAATTGACAAAGAACGTGCAGAGGAGACTCATTCCCTTCTTAGTAAAGCCTACAAGTAGGGTACTTTGCCTGGAAATCCTCCACAAGTGGTAGTTTAGGTCGCAGTGCCGGAAATTATATCCTTCCTATTGAGGTCCAACAATTCTGGGGAAAGTTCCCAAGATTACTCATGTGGACCCTCAGCGATCTATATAATTTCATCATTGTGCGATCTTTTAGGGCCTTCGTTGCCAAACTGATAGGTTCCCGAAATCCCCCCCCCCCTCTTGATTAATTCAGTGCCAGAGCCCTGCCTAGCGATGGTGTCTTTCTTTTCATTACATTCGAAGATAGCTGAACCTGCAACCCAAACAAGGGTGACACGATACGAGGATACGTAGCTCACGAAAGAAACCTTGGTTGCCGTAGCTAATTTGGATTTGGTTCTCTGGAACCTCATTGATATTATTGCCGCTTGGTTGTAAGTGAAGATACCTTAGGCATACACTTCAGCTTAAGAGACATTAACCAGGTTACCTAAATTCAAAGATCTGCTAAACCTGAGACTTTCGTTCCAAATCGTGGCGCCCACGGTTATCTACTCTAGAATACCTAAATGATGCTACAGTCAGGACTCTTGAAGAACCTTGGTTTAGTTATCTATTAGTTTTGCTACTTCTTCCCAGTCGGCAACACCAAGTTTTCATTCCTTTTTATATATTGAGACAAACCACTGCTTCTATCACAATGAAAAAATGGAATGAATGCACAAATGTGGGTTTGTCTTTACCAATCAATTTTCCTACTGTATTGATTCTGTTGCTTATTCTTTATTTCTTTCAATCCCCATATAAAAATTGGCTGAACTTTCAAGGTATTAATTAAATAAAAACTTGCTCTATACTTTAAACTGCTTATAGGTACTATTGTACCATACGAACCCGAGTTAGTCTATTCACACAAAATATATTCTAAAAACATTCTGTCCACAAAAAAGAGGCTAGTCCATTCGCTAGTTTTGTTTTAAAAAAAAATGGAGTATAAAATTGAGTCATTTTTAAAATGTGTTTTAGTGAATATAATTACTTTAACTGAAAAGCATTCGTCCAATCTCCACTTCAACAGTAAAATCAACTCATCATAACGTATGTACAAATATTTTCTATTTACTTTTTCTTATAATTTATTTAAAATCTAACCCCAAAATTTGATTTCAATGCACATGGAATTTGGTGGCACTCAAAAATAATTTTATATCCTCGAAGAAGTTTTAAAGTGGGAAAAGGACTTCTTTTTTGGAATTAGCTTGTAAATTATAAAGAAATTTGTATAGAAGCCCTTTGAGATATTTTGATTGAGAATTTGCATTTTTCCTTGTTTGTGGTGGAGTATAAGTTTTCCATAATTGTATAAATTCCTCGATTTTGCATCCTTAGATAAATTAATAAATTTGAAATCATGTAGCTTTAATCAGTCATGCTTAATTCTCACAAATACTGTTAGTCAATAAGGATAACAACTTCTCAAAATAGAAAAGAAATTACTAAATTAATACAGAATAAAATTGATTTTAATTTTAAAATTTGCAGTTCCTTTGTGATATAAAAAAAAATAAAAAAATAAATAAATAAAAATAAAAGTGAACATTTGTTTTATCTGTAAAAGAAACAAAATATTTATGGCCTTTTAGAATTGTGTGAAAAAATTCAGTCATTTCATCATATCAACTCGCAGTAATGACTATAAAATGGTAGATTTTTTTGAAAATAAGTGTTTTGTGTTAAAAAAGTGAAAGTAATAATATTAAATCTGTAATATGATACTAAAATAATATCGAAAACTTAACATAAAAAATTTAGAGTAAAAAAAAAATAATTTACAATGATGGCATTAGCTAAACGTCCTTTAGCAAAAGATGGTATCCTTGATAGTATTAAGGGTGACGATCAAGAAACAGCAATTAAACGAAAAAAACGATCGAGCAGAGATGATGAATCATTCAAGCAGGACGAAAAGAATAGCCTTCCTCAAAAGAAACGATCACTAGCTTCCAGTATGGTTATTAATGGTAGAACGAATACCACAAAACCGATTCCAGATGATCAGGATGATGAGACACTGATAAGGGAAACGCAAGCAGCTTTAAAGAGTCTTTCAGGTAGTTGGCCTGATGCCAGAGGATCCTTGTACCGTATGAACGATCAGGATGAGAATCCGCCATTTCAGAATCTATTTGAAGAAAAGCATAAGAATGCATCGCCTCAGGACACGTATAGTTCTCTTGGCCTAATGCAGAAGTATACGAAGTATGATTATAAAAGTTCTCTGAACATCAAACGTGAGTCAGATAACTTTCTGTATTTCTCCAGGCAAAAGGAAAACGACCAGGCAAGGATTAACTCGCAATACAAGCTAAGCGACTATACCGACAGCATAAAGCTAGAGGACGAGGTTAGAAAGAAATTCGACAGCGGTACAATGGGCAAAATCCCATTTTCTCAAGCGTCAGCCTTCAAGCCGCCAATCGATACGAAACGTAACGGGGTAATTGGGTTCCCAGGACCTTTGGGTCCGTATGCCAGCGAAGCGGCATTTCTCAGCTATCCACCGCCATCGCAGCCTTCAATCGGTCTCAGTGTCATCCCAGATGATAATAAGTTAATAAGCACAAAACCGCTCAAGGACGACGACGAGGGCATAAAGACGATCGAAACACCTGACTCGAAACAGTATACAATCCTTCAGCCAGCCGGTGTCGGTAGCCGTGCCGCATCTGTAATGCAGGATATAGCCCGGGAGGGTGTCGTCTCCGTATCAGCTGTCAGCAGCTCTAGCAGTCCTGGAATGGGGAATGTTGTGTCATCAACGACATCCGACAAAATAGCTTTTGATCATAGCGCTCCATCGTTCTCACCTGGCAGCCTGAATCGAGGTAAATGTCTTGTCTTGTAATAATTTTATAATGGTAGCTTCTAGGCTTCTAGGTACTAGGTACAAGGTACATGCATTGCCTGTAATTATTTCCACATTTGCTATAACTCCTCCGTGTGGAGCTCGACGAGTGTTTGCTTTGTCATTACGAATTACCAAGTAGCTTGAATGACTTTTGAATAGTTGTTATCCTTATTGCTTGTTTCTGTGTGTGCTTTGGGGGTCTTTTGTTTTGCTTAACGTATTAAGGTAAGCATGCAGGTATTTCAGTTTTTCATTTTTTTCAATGACTGGCAATTATGCAATGAATTTTTCGATAATTATCTCAGTTAGAATTAAAAATTTTATGATTCCTTTTGGTGTTGTTCATGAAACTAGTTTTGAGTAAAGTTCGCTGTTTCTGAGGGGAGCTTATTCGTAGTTTTATTGTATCAGACATAAAACTGTTGGTCTTAGTTTCAGAATGAAGCAAATGTAGCTTTAAAGTCTAAGACACAACTTTGAAAATAAAATTGACAATGAACACCAGTGTGTGACAAATTTCTTAATAAATTCTTAGTTGTTAGGATCTTCCTAGGTTTTTACTTCTCTATAAAAATCAGTGTTTTTATGGTATCATTCATAAAAATAAACATTTTGAGTTGAAATATGAAATCTTTTCAAAACCTTTCATATACTATATTAACTGTTGCCAGTATTATGCAATATCCAGTAAAAAGCGATAGAATGAGTAGAATATGTCCTTTAAGAAATTTCATGTAACACTGTTTCAAGTATTTTTAGAAATAAACCAGCAACAATCCTTTATAATTATCCCTTTATTAGAGGTTCTCGACTGAAAACGATCTATTTTTATCTACTACTGATTGATGGATTTTAAAACTTAGCTGTCACCTTATAGACTATTTATTATTACCTTGGGTGGTGGCAAAGCGTGTGTGCCTTTATAAAACCAATAAAGGGAATAACATTTTTACCAATATTTCTCTCAGGGTTTTTATTATATTTTTAATCTAGAAGGTTACAACTAGAAAAAAACAGAGTTATAAATAGACTAGGATTAAAACCGACACTACAAAATATAATTCGTATATAAATAGAACAACTCGACTGTGGAATAATCCTTCGCAATCTGTATTTCCGAATTCCTACAAAATCCAAGAGTTTAAACGCTGGGTTTATCGGCATCTCCTGGAACACCCTTCTGACTTCTCGAAAGCCAGAAACCTATTCTATCCCTCGAACTAAGCTTACAACTAGATATTCACCATGACGTGATCAACGATATGATGGACCGATAGTACAAACTGGACCGGTTATTCCTGAGCTTGGAACTCTTGGCTCTTTTTTTTACTTTTCAAGATCATTTCAAGCCTCTCGCAATATCTAATGGGACTAAATACATGGGGATGCGTCACTTAGTTGTATTATTTTACTACACACGTTTCAAGCAGTTTATATTAGTGTTGGGTAGGACACGATTATAAAATGAGTTTGTAAGAGGAGCCTCTTTTTAATTTTGAACCAGTACAATGTCTCACTTCAAATGAGGCGAGGTGTGATTGTCGCATTGGTGGGTTTCTTCTCTCTTACTTTTTTTAAGGCAGTAGAATTCTCAAGTTTAAATGAGGCGAGGTGCACGTAGGATAAATATCTATTAGTACATGAGGTGGAGGGCGTGCACAATTCAGGTGTTTCGGGTTCCGGTGCATTTGATGTTGAAGTGGAAGTAAGCGAAACATTTCTGATGCTATCGGTGTTTACAATCTGAGATTCACAAATTGCAGAGAAAACATGAGGATTCTTGCTCTTTGTGTGCCGAATTAGATTGTAAGCACCGCCACCTTTGTAAGACAAAACTGTAGCACAGAAATTGCATTTAGCTTTATCATTTTTTAAGTCCACAAAATATTCCCATGCCCTCGACGTCTTTTTCTCCTCAGCCATTCTTAATATATTAAATTAAGGAACAAATCACAGAAAAAAGGAAATGAATATTAGAAATGTTGGTTAAAAAATAAATACATATGCAGACGTGACATACGTATGTAGGAGAAAAAAAATAGTATAATGCTTTTTTACATTTTTTTCGTGTAAGCAGAAAAGTAGTTAATTTTTTTTAAAACTGCCTTACGAAAAAATTTAAATAAAAACAATTTTGTTTATTTACGTTTTTTTCTATAAAAAAATCACTGAAATCTTATTTCGCAAACTAAATTACAAAAGGTGCTAGCTTTATTTAAGTCCCTCACCAAAATGACAAAAACAAGCAAATTAAAGAAAGAAAGAAAATAAATACATACCAATGTAAAGCTTTTATAACGGGTTTGATTTTCTTATGCATAAAACTGTCTCAGAGTAGGTACGAAACTTATGCCTCCAGCAAGTATATTTATATTTTACAATCTCACCTCGCCTAATTTAAAGTTGGGAATTTTGATGCCGCAAAAGAAGTAAGAAATGTCTCTACACTATAAAATTTCACTCCCTCGAAAAATGTAAGAATTGCCTCTCCAGGACAAAACTTCCCTCCCTCGAAAAATGTAAGAATTATCTCTTCACTACAAAACTTCCCTCCCTCGAAAAATGTAAGAAGTGTCTCTCCATCCAGTTCGTATTTACAATCTCACCACGGCTCAGTTTGAGTAGGATATTTTACTGCCGCAAAAGAAGTGAGAAATGTCTCTCCCGTTCGTGTTTACCATCTCACCTCGCCGCAGTTCAAATTGGATATTTTACTGCCGCAAAAGAAGGAAGAAATTTACAATAGGTTTGTTCCCGTACTTTCTGCATTCTGCCATTTACTGCAAGTTGCTTTTTGAGAGGTGGGGATGAAGTGCAGAAAGTACAGGAACATGTTTCTGCAGGTTTCTGCAGTTTTAACACGGGAATGACAGTTCTGACATTGCCATATTTCAAATATCTAAGCTGCAGCAGGTTACAGCAGCTCGTAGCTACTGCAGGTTTCTGCTTCTTACTGCAGGGTGGGGAAATGAATATGGCGGCTGCAGTAAAAGTACGGGAACAGAATTCTGTTAAGTAATTCGAAGCAACTGACAGATTCTGTACTTTCTGCAGGTTCGGGAACAGACCTAATCACACCTCGATTTATTTTTCTCGATACACGCTCGGCTCATATACCTGTAGGACATTATTTTTGAACCGGGACATTTAAAATAATTGAGGCCTTAGTACAGTTTACACCGTGTAAGGGACAAATGTACTGCCTCGTGTAAGTCCGGCTCAACACTAGTTTATATAATCTATCGTACAAAATTCATTTATGGTGGGCCACCCTCGTAATTGAGAATTTGGTCGTAGAGACTTCTGTCTATAGACTGCGATTGAATTTAGTCTGTGAAATAAAGCAAAGTCGCTGCTAAGACGATGGAGTCCGAAGATATCCGCAGAGATATCAAGTCAACATGTTCGCACACACATTCCAACGACCGTTACATTCAAACTTCACAGTCTGTACAGAAGTCGCACGGGCAAAAGTTCTTATGGTGCAGACCCACCAATAATCTTCATTCAACTTGGAAATGAGGACAGAGCAGGAGCACTACATGTTGCTACTTATACATTTCAGGGAAATTGACAGATAAATCGTACTCACATAAGGGTTTTCAATAACCATCTACTTCTAATATATAGATTGTAACTAAATAGATGTGAAAATTTTGTCAACATCTGTGAAGCTATTTAACAGCGTACCTATTTTCGACAAAGTGATAGACAGACAAGAAACCTTAGGTAATCGCTTTGGAAATGTTTTAGGTCTTGGATTCGATTTTTGCCCAGAGACATTGTCCTGTGGCTTTCTTTATTCCGTGCTTCCTTTATAAACCTCTTGCCTCTTCATAGAACTTAATCGCTTGTCCTCTTTATTTCGCCTGTATTGAATGATGAGGAAACCAGGGCCAGTTGCCATGGTAATATTTTGTTGGAAGCGTTATACAAATGTGTTATTCTGCAATTCGATTCTGTATCATAAGGTTCGTTTTGTAATTTTTGTCTAGTCATAAAAGTTTACTGGAATCAAACTGAAATCAAAATTGAATGAAATGGTATGCAAGATAACGATTTAGTTCGTTCCTATCTTTTGACTAGATTGGAAAGTTGAAGGTATATTTGTGGATATAGTTCAAGGACATTACGATGATCCTCTTGGAACGTTTAAATGAGTTTATAGTTTTTCTTAACTAAAATGGATCCCTTATTTTCACTAAAAGAATTTTAGGTACTATACGTAGATATATTATAATCCTATGACATCTAGTGAAGAGTGGTCCGCCTGTCAATATAGAAAAAAAGGTTGGTTAGTTTTTTTAAGAGCTAGACAATACTTTCATTTGGAAGCGGTAGCCTCGACGTAGTTCTTGTGCCTTAAACTAAGAATTAATTCTTTTCGAGGAAATGAGTTAGGATTCGCTTCTAGAATTGTTTTTTTATTTACTTAATTTTTGATAGGAATGAAGATGTTATACTAAAGTGACCATGTGCTACCCATTCTGGGGAACAGTTACCCATTTCGATCGTGTTCCGCATTTGTTAAGCAGGGTACACACGGCAGACTTGGTTGGCAACAAAGTTGACAACATTTTGTGTTGGTGTCAGAATTGAAAGTGTGTGGATTGGTTGACAACTTAAAATTAAGTTTGCCAAACGGATGGAATGAAATCAATTTTTTTTGATTTTTAGTAGAAGTTGGCAACCATGTTGTATGTTTGTAGTGGTGTTGCGAACTTAGTTGAGAATTGTAAAGTGAAAATGGCAGAAAATAACGAATTTTGAACGAATGTTGGCAATCTAGTTGGAGTGTCTGTATATTTCATGGTCCCAACTTGGTTGTCAACCAAGTTTGTCGTGTGTACGCTGCTTTACCCATTTCCTGAAAAACCAGAGAAATCGAAAAATGTTTGAAGAAAAAACAAATTTTATGAAAAATAATTGAAAGACATGAAACAAAAATAAAATATTTGGAAAAAACATCATTTATTCAATTGTTTTCCATTTCAGCTTGAAAAGAAGTTGATGGTTTTGGATTGGTTTACTTACTTACTTTGATGTCCAATTTTTCGCAAAATTTCAGGTTTAAATTTCAGGTAATCGTAAAAATTAATTCAATCAATGTCAAAATTATGCTTTACAAACAGAAGATTTTAAGATTTGAGAGTTCTAATTTGTAATCTTGTCTTCTCAGCAGTCCATTGTTTATTTATTGTAGAGAAGGCTCTCTCTACTACAGCTGAGGTACGCGTACCAGGCAAACACAATGCGTATTCAACTTGAAATCGTTTCATATGGTACTCCAAAGCGTAAAATAGCAAAAAAATCTAACACAAAACGATTAAAAAATTCTCTTCTGAAAAAAATTCTCGTTCGATTTATTGGAAAAATGTAGAAAGTGGCACAACTAGAATATTATTATAGATTGTTCGCACTTTATTTCACACACTTATAAAAACATACATAAATAACTACATAAGTATAAAAAACTAGAGAGAAATTAAGTTAACCAGAATTAATTTTTTTAAATTTTTTTCTGTTACCCATTTTGCTAAAAAAAATATGGTCGCTTTATGTTAGACCAAAATTAGATTTAGGAATTTAGGAATGCTCTGTATTGGCACTACCAAATATTGCTACAAAGCTGATTTTTTCTGAAGATCTTTATTATGATGTCATTATAAAAGCTTGAAAAGTGTCCAGAATCTTTGAAAATGTGCAATTTTTATTAGAGTTTACAGAGAGGAAATTTTAGATTCTCACCATTGTGACTAGCTGTGATAAAGTTTAATGTTAAAAAAATTCAATTTCTACATTTCCTCAAGGTCATTTTTTTGGTACATGCACAAAACCTTGAACAGGAAGGCAAGAAACGCGAAAACTATTAACAACCACCTCCAAAAAAGGAAATCCAACTAGAAAATTGATTACTGCCATTGTATAAACTATAAAGAGAACTCTGTTTTAACCCCGTTTTTTTTAATTCAGTACTTCTTCCTTAAGCTAGCACAGGGGTGGCCAACCCACGGCCTGCGGGCCGCATACGGCCCTTCGTCGGAAATTTTGCGGCCCGCGAGATTCAACACGATTTAACAAAATATTTTTTGCTAGAAAGTATACGATAAAGAAAAATATGTAGCCAGCTATCAGCAATGATTAGAATTCATAGCCTGCCATAGAGAATTAGCGCTCCAGGTGCACCTACACAGGTCCGCCACATAGCCTTGCGGAGATTCAAATTTCATAAAATCTAATATAAGCTTGGCTTTGACACTTTAGGTTAAGGTCAGATCGAAGGCGATTTTAGCATTTTTGGTTTCAATATATTTTTGGGGCCCCCTTTGACCTGGGGCCCGGGGCAATTCGTTCCAGTTGCCCCCCATTGTGGCGGCCTGTACCTACATAATATCCGACACGACCTTGATAAAAGCGATTTAATTGCTTTTCTGGTAACAATTCAATATAAAGATCGCATCCGCAACAAAAATTGAGTGTGATGAAGGTGGCAGAAAAAACAAGCATGTTTACAAGCAAGCACACTTCTTTCGTCAACATCGAGCTAGTGTGTTATGAGGGCAAGATTCTTCTTCTGTTCCTTTAATCACTCGTGGGACATAGGGCGGAAACAGTTGCCGGACAGTTGTGGACTCTGTTTTGTGCGACAGCTCTCAGCTCCGTCCAGGATATCTCAGTTATCTGCTAATAGGGTTCTCTTCCACGTTGTTCTAGGTTTTCAAACTCGACGACGGGTTCCTCGCGGGTTCCAATCAAGGGCCTGTTTGGTTTGGTTCTCGTTTTCGCATCGGAAGGTCTGGCCAATACATTTCCATTTCCTTCGCTTCATTTCATCATCTTCTTTATTTGTGATTTTATCTTGCCTGTGGAAGTTTAGGATACGACGAACGTAGGCATCTGTTGATGGAAACTTGAAGGCGCCTTGTGATGAATTGGCTGACTTTCCATGTTTCACAACCATACAAAAGAACTGCCTTAAGGCCCTTTTACATCCCAAGCGCAAATTGGAATCGCAAATTGGAGCTCTTTTATCGCACAGAAATTTGTATGCTTTTCTCTCTGTCTGGAATCCACGTTCGTGCAACAGAAAGAAAAACATACAAATTTCTGTGCTATAAAAGAGCTGCAATTTGCGTTTCCACTTTGCGCTTGGGATGTAAAAGGGCATTTATCAGTAGAGTTGGACAGCCGGAGCCGCAATTTTGTGCTAGCTGAGATATACGTCGATCTCCAAATACGAAACAGGCATGCATATGTGCTTCTTGCTTTATTTATTCTGGAACTGATGTCTTATTCCCTCCCGCCTTTTTTTGGTAATAATGCTACCAAGGGAACAAAATTTATCTACCAATTCCACGTCACGGTCATTCAGGCTAAATTAATGAACGCACGTTCAATGGTGTTAGGCTTTTGTCACACTGTAGCCGATTTTTCGACCGAATCTGCTGCAGTGTGAGACCAGCCTTAGCGTTTATTCCCATTTATTTAGTCTGACTCGGATTTAGCCTTAAGCAGGCATCACATTCAAAAATTGATTTTTATAGAAAACTAGCTGGGACCCGGTGCGCCTATGCTGCACCCATAAACCAATAGTAGTAATCAGGTGATACTACTTGTCATACCCTTTCATTTAATACCCATACCGAATGGCTTGCAAAGAAAAAGGTAATCCACCATTTTGTGTTGGCCGCCATTTTAAATTTGGACCGATCGATCTGAAACTTTGGGAATCGTATTTTTTCGGAAAAAACCAAAATAATATAGATCTGAGCTCTTTAGCAGTAATTCGAAGAGTACCTCCTATACAAAAGTTCGAATTTTACGGATATCGGTACACTACAGCCACCCGAAGTGTTCGAGATAGAGCAAAATAGACCTCGTAGGAACACCCGCCGTACACAAAAACCCCTATATACAAAAATTCAGGCCAATCGGATGAGCGGTTTCGGAGTCTATTGAACATTTACAGACAGACATACTTTCACTTTTAAATATATAGATATAGGCTAGTCGGTGAGGCATTTTCATTGCAATTTTGGCCCATAGGAGAGAATTTTGTTGGAATCGCTTCGTTTTAGGGTGTAGTTAAACACCCTAAGTTTGCCCACAAATTGGTTGACCGCATAACTTTTTAATTAGGTTATTGTGAATAAAATAGGCACTTTTTTTATATTTATTTCAATAGCTCCGTTCCTGCTAACTTTTAGTATAACATATGCATTGGGAAAGCTCTTCGTTATGAAATTCTCTAAAAAATAAGCCCTGTTAGAGGTCGCTAGGTACAAGGGTGATCTTGCAAATGGCTTCCAAAGTTTTCAAAACACGTTATTTTCACTATTTGTTTACAGGAAAACAATTGCGCATAGAAGGATGAAAATTCGTAAAGATGGTGTTTATGTGGTCCCGGCAATGAACAAAAAATTTCAACAAGATCGGTTCATCACTTTTTGAGTAATTAACGATCTAGTTTTTTTTTTTACACTAATTAACAATGCTGCCATTTTGTGTAGGGTCAGTTTATAATTGGGAAACTCATTTAGAAAACTTAAGAAACAATTTAAAATGAAATCCCGTTGGAATTTTTGAAAAATCGCAATTTTGGTACATTTTATGAGGTTTTTTAGGCACGTACCTTTTTATATTTGTTTATTTATGTACCAAAATTGCGATTTTTCAAAAATTCCAACGGGATTTCATTTTAAATTGTTTCTTAAGTTTTCTAAATGAGTTTCCCAATTATAAACTGATCCTACACAAAATGGCAGCATTGTTAATTAAGGTAAAAAAAAAACTAGATCGTTAATTACTCAAAAAGTGATGAACCGATCTTGTTGAAATTTTTTGTTCATTGCCGGGACCACATAAACACCATCTTTACGAATTTTCATCCTTCTATGCGCAGTTGTTTTCCTGTAAACAAATAGTGAAAATAACGTGTTTTGAAAACTTTGGAAGCCATTTGCAAGATCACCCTTGTACCTAGCGACCTCTAACAGGGCTTATTTTTTAGAAAATTTCATAACGAAGAGCTTTCCCAATGCATATGTTATATTAAAAGTTAGCAGGAATGGAGCTATTGAAAGAAATATAAAAAAGTGCCTATTTTACTCACAATAACATAATTAAAAAGTTATGCGGTCAACCAATTTGTGGGCAAACTTAGGGTGTTTAACTACACCCTAAAACGAAGCGATTCCAACAATAATCTCGCCTATGGGCCAATAATACACTTTTAATCATTTTTTCCTTCTCGCCGACTAGCCTAATATGTGACAAAAGAAAGGTATTGTAATTTGACATGTCTGACACAAAAAACTGTGAGCGCTTTTGGTTCAATTTACATATGCCAATCGTTCTTTCCGAAAATGAAATTTGCAAAAAATAAATATAGCGTCATTTAGCTGCCGAAAACCTGCACCACGAACTACGATGTGCAAATACTAATATTGAGATTGTCTTGGAAAAGCTAAGTGAAAGAAAATAGTAACTCATATGAAAGAAAGAAAATAATATCTCACTGACAAAATTTAATCTTCTTTCTTTTGTTTCTCTTTTGAAATTTTGTATCACCCTATATATCACCCCGGCCCACGGGATCATAAAGCATTTTCAAAGTGACCCGCGATATTATTTGGGTTTTCCACCCATGAGCTAGCATAACTTAAGTAATGCGGCCATGCGCCAAATACGAGTTTCTCTATTGCTCATTTTAATCTTAGAGTAAAATCTTAGATAGGACCAATTTATACTGATTCTGCGGCAAAGTTTCATCGACGAAGTGAATAGGACCAGCCATTATAAACCCTACGTCGCAATGTTTTCAAGGATCTGTTTATTCCTTCCTGCTTTAACAATTATAACAAGGCGGGACCTGATGTCCTACGCTGTTTCATAGCGGTCGTCGTTTTTCTTTTTTCAAATCATTCCCGTTACTCTTTTCAGTTGTAGTTTCAGCTGCTCACTTCTTACCTGAATTCTTGCTTTTATGGTTACAGGAGATGCAGAAACATTGTATTTTTTATGGCTATATCCTGCTTTTTAGCTACATCCTGTTTATTATGTTTAAACAAAATCATAATTACCGCACTTTTTTCCTTTCCCATTTTGACAAAAATGAAATCGTTTCTTCCCATTCAAATGTTGTTTCAATTAATTGTAAAAAAAACTTCCCAAACCCTTTTCCCCTTAAATATGAAGATTTTGTTATAAGTATTCTCACATGTAAAAAGTGCGTCTAATTCGATGAACACGTTCTGTCAAATTCCAAATAATATCTAAGATCAATCCTTTGTGATAAACAGAAATAAAATTTTCCTTAGGGTTTTCTACGAGCACCAAAGGACCCAATATGTCTTTGTCAATAAGTAAAAAACCCCAAACTTAATTTACATACACCTCAAGAATCCTTTCCAAGTGCCTTTCTTCACATAGACTCAACCAAAAAAAAACAATAAGGAAAAGTTCAAATGGATTTTTCACGCCCTTGATAGACTTTCTCCATTCCATTGCGATTGGAGTGTTTTTACCATATGTAAATTAGTGAAGTGGTGAACTAAGTGAAATTTTAGATTTGACAGATGTGGAATGGAATTAATTTTCCTTAAAAAAAACGAAGACGCCAAAAAAGCCACGGCTTTACAACTTTATACTCACATGAAGTGCGCGCCATTCTGGGTGACAATTTTGCAATTTGCATAAGTACTCACTTAAGGTGATACTTGAATGGAAGCTAGGAGTGAAATTAAGTAGGAATGTTGGTGGTGAAAAGGTGTAAAGAAAATATTTCAAATGCAATCTTAGTCCAATAAAGAGATTATTTTATGAAATAGGTAGAGTTAGGTGGGTTTTAGTGATCAAGAGTGGTTATATTTTGAGATCATGAAGCTCAGAGTTCGAACTCTAAATGAGACAAGAAAGCGTCACGAAATTGCTTAAAAGTCTCCCTCTATCTGAGACCAACACGCCGATGAATATTTTTAATTTTTTTATTTGAAAAACTAACCTTAGAAATCGACCTGTTTCAGTCCGTAATAGCGTACTCTTCTTGGTACAATGTATAGTTGTAAGCTTAGTTCGAAAGGAGGAGTCGAGGATAGAATAGGTTAAGAGGGTTCTGGAGACGTGAAGGGCCTGATGATCGACCTTGCGTTTGACCATTGAGGTACTTGAAATATAAAGATACAGTCTTTCCATCGCAGATTTTTGGCTGTTGTCTGGTCCAGACCGACTACAGAAATGTAAGAAGTTGTGGAAAGTGTTCTGTTGAAGGTAAGATAGTCCTCATTTTGGACTTGACACATTTTGTCAGTCTCAATTAATAATGAGTTCGATGGCCATGTTAAGGATTGGACAGTAAACGATCATGACAACAAGATCTGGTCCGTTCTTCACTTTGGTTTATTATCGAATATATAAAGTGTATCGCAATGTGCTGTAGCTGTAAAGTAGGTTGAAATGACTGAGAAAAGATCGTTTATGAAGTTCGGGTGAAAAAATCGAGCCCTGAGCGACACCACCAGTGATAGTGTGCTGTTATTTACAACTGGAGTCAACCAAAATAGCTCGGAGTTTAGTCAACAGGTAGTACGCCATACTTTGTCGGAGTCCTCGAACATATCGAGAGCAACAAAACCAGATTTACCAATAGGCTATTGACTATATATTTAAATAAGGATCTAATTCGTTAAAGGTATTTTATTGTTTTATATGTTCGGTGGTACATTAAAAAAGATACCAAAAGTGCTATTAAATCTAGGCTTTTCAGAACGGAGAAGATTGGTCCATTGTTTAGTTTTTCAACAATAACTCAAAAACCGTGCATTTTTGTAAAAAAAACATAATAAGATTTTTTGTAGAGAATCGAATTTCCTATCGAATAAGCACGTTTTAAAGTAAACAACAATTTTTTTCACCGAAATAAGTCAAAAAAACTCTTTTGAAAAAAACCGAAAAATTTCAATTTTTTTTTTAACATTTTTGTGTATAACTTTTTCTGGGTGGATTTATGTATAGGCAGTACTCAACAAAAAAGGCAGTTGACATAATTTCCGTTAAAATGGTGTCCAATTGAAGAATTTTCGATAAAAATTGACCGAGACAGTCGTTCAAATTACCTACTTTTTAACGATAGTACTACTTTGCACTTTTATACCACTTTTATACCACTTTAATACCATGTTATTTTTATTTTCTTAACGCAAACATTATTTTTACCCAATAAAAAATTCTTTTCGGTTCTTCAATGATAATTTTAAAGGTATTTGTTCAAAAATATAATATTTATTGATCTTATTAATTTGCAAGAACATAAAGTTTAATGTATTACAAATTGCTTGTTCTTGTTTTTGAATATTACATATCTAGTATATATCTTATTTTCAAATTGAATATCAATATCTTCATCAACAACATTTTGGACATCTTCTTCTGTAACTTCTGGAGCATCAGGATTCTCACAATTTATGCCCATACATTCTTTACAGAACATGGAGCAGGTCATTCCTAATTTTCTGCAGCCGCAATTTCCGTAGCAACCTTTTAAGCATCCGCAAGCTATTTGCTGCAATAAAGTTTGCGGTGCAGAAGGTTTGATTGTGGTGACTGGCATTAATCCAGTCTTAGATTTTTTCCAACCCCACTCTAACGGATTTAAATATTTCCTTTCCATTGTTGAATCTGGTGGTACGTTCTTAAGCCGTGCTGTTTAGTGGCATCTTCGATAATGTTTGAAAAAGTTGTAAGCGACAGTTACTTAAAATATTACTTTTAACGCCATAAAGAGAAATCATTATATTTTCAGATGCAAAACTTATACCATCAGGACTTGCATTATCATTAAAAAATACTTCCAAATATTTCTCCAGAGATAAAATTTTGTTATTGACATGGGTAAAAATAATTTTTGCGTTTAGCAATTAAAAATAACATGGTATTAAAGTGGTATAAAAGTGCAAAGTAGTACTATCGTTAAAAAGTAGGTAATCTGAACGACTGTGTCTCGGTCAATTTTTATCGAAAATTCTTCAATTGGACACCATTTTACCGGAAATTACGTCAGCTGCCTTTTTTGTTGAGTACTGCCTATACATAAATCCACCCAGAGAAAAGTTATACACAAAAATGTTAAAAAAACAAAAAAATTTAAATTTTTGTTTTTTTCAAAAGAGTTTCTTTGACTTATTTCGGTGAAAAAAATTGTTGTTTACTTCAAAACGTGCTTATTCGATAGGAAATTCGATTCTCTACAAAAAAATATTTTTATGTTTTTTTATAAAATTGCGTAGTTTTTGAGTTATTGTTTCAAAAACTAAACAATGGACCAATCTTCTCCGTTCTTAAAAGTCCAAGCCTGGATTTTATAAAACTTTTGGATTTATCTTTTTTAATATACCACCGAACATATAAAACAATAAAATACCTTTAACAAATTAGTTCCTTTTACCCCTGTTTTTTTTCGACATAGTCAATAGCCTAAAAAGCGATGAAAGGTTTGTTTGAGATATTCAGAAAGGGGCCCTCGAAGTTCGTTTATAGTTCTTTTTGCTTTAAAGCCAAAGTATTGTGCTCCCTTAAGATCTGGTTAAGCTTATGTTACTTCTTAAGATTTCCATTTATTATTGCCAGTATAGCAATTGGTGTTAAATGGTATTTGGTAGAAATCTGATTGTGATTTTTTTGGGTTTAGGATAAAAAGAATCGCAATTTTGAATACACTGGAAAAACCCCCAAACAAGTATGATATTTTTTTAACTTTAGCTCTTTTGGCGCCTGTACGTCTCTCTAGTCCCAAAGAAAACCATCAGGGGTGACATAGCAGTTTTGGATGATGAAGAGTTTGAATTGAACAGAGATTCAAATAAGGCGACTTTTCCTCTGTGGATGAAATGAAATTAGTTTTGATGGAGCTTTCCAAAATCCAGAAATAGTTACACCTAAATTTTCTCTTTGGCGTAGGTTTTAAAGATTTGTAAAAACCGTAACTAAAAAGCGCATTTACACCTGTGTCTCGGGTGACATGAAGACCGACCAAGTTACAATTCTTACTGTGGAAACACAAGTCCCAATCAGCAAGTTCGACGAAAAACGAAGAAACGTATAATCTCAAACGGCTAGCCTTCCTATAATTCCCGAAAATTACCTTGAAACTTGGGTTGGTTGGAGGAGAAGTATGTTAATGGAAATTAGTGTTAACTGTAGACGGTGGTTCAAGTTGCTGAGAGTGATTTTCGAGAAAAATTTTTAATTGTGTCTGTTTTCACCGAAGCTGATTTTAATTTCGAAACTGAGCAAGTATCTTCTCCAGCTGTATGTGAATAAAATTGAATGGCTGATGCCAGTAACGTCGGAACTAGATTAGGCGAATTGAAGGGAATTGATGCTGAATGCTACGAAATCTAAATACCTTCATCACAATTTAAGTGAAAATGAGGTGTTTCCCGGTCTCGAATTTGCTTAAAATGTATGGAAAATTGTGAAATTTGGAAACCAGCTTGTCCGATTTATCCAAAGTTGAGCCAACTTGGGCGGTGAAAATAAGCTATAAGTAGTCTGAAATGCACCTTAATATTTCGATGACATGTTAATCATGATGACGATGATTTATTTCGATGACAAGTTAATAATATTTCCTCTGGTGCTAAGCGTTAAAGTGGATGAGCAGAATAGGGCGTGACCTTTTTGTATTTTAAATTTTCTTGAATTGAGCTTAGAAGTTGTTCCAATTATTTTTATCTGATACGTGCTGATGTATACGATGTTTGTCCATCAGCAACAAATATCCTTAAAACAATTTTAATATTTCATTATTTTTTCAGAAGGCAGTAAATGCCCAACACCTGGTTGCAATGGACAAGGACACGTTACCGGCCTTTACTCACATCATAGAAGGCAAGTATATTACAAAATTAAAAAAAAACAAAAAGAAATAAAAATAATTTAAATTAATTCTTTTCAACAAAAAACAGCTTATCAGGTTGTCCGAAAAAGGATAAGGTTACACCTGAGCGTAAGTATTACACAAAAACAACAAATATAATATGCTATAGTAAAAAGTAGAATTGCTTTTTTTTAAATAAATGTGTAGCCGACCTTAGTATTACCTTCTTCTTCAAAATAAAAAAAAATAATAACGTAAAAATCCTTTTGCATAAACTATATTAAAGGATATGCTTCTGACACTGTTCTGTATAAGTATTAGCTCAAGGTGATAAAATGCATGCGTTGTAGCCTATGTAAAGCACTCTTAGTACGTGTACCAGCGGGGTAGAGATGCTTTATAAGAATAAACTCGTTCACTCTTTTTAGCATCATTATTACCATTATTCATTTTTATTGAAAAATAATTTTTGTTAATAGGGTGAATATTGAGTAAATATAAAACTAAATAATTTATTTTATTTAAATTATAAAAGGTAAGTGAAATGAATAAGTCTTAATAAAAGGATAATGATCCTTTTTTTAAATCTATTTTCTCTCCCCCGCTATGATTGGTGGCATTTATATCTGTCTTCCTTAGTTTATTTTTCATATTAATTTCAATTTTTGTGAGTTTTTTGAAATTTATTTTAATATTTATTTTTAAAATAATTTTACTTTCATTGTTTTTAGGAACGTGCTCTTTATTTTTTCAAAAAAAAAATTCAATGTGTTGTAATGTGGGGTGAGAAAATGTATAATGAATGCAATTGGCTATATACTCGTATATATTTTTTTGAACTAAATTGGATGTAATTAAATAAATATTGTCCGTCAATTTTTTAAATTAACCAAAAAAAATTTTAAATTAAACTCAATATTTACCATGAAAAAAATTATAATGAAAAGACAAAAAAAAGCAGAAGAATCAAAATCAAAAAAAAGAAATAGAAAAGAAATTAATCAAAAATTATTTTTCATAATTTTCTTTTTACATTTTTAAATCACCGATGATGTAGTTTTGGCGATGCATGAAACCATTTTAAAATGTCCAACACCCGGTTGTAATGGCAGAGGCCATGTTAGTTCAAATCGTAACACCCATCGAAGTTTGTCCGGTTGCCCAGCGGCTGCTGCCAGCAAAGCAGCTGCCCGTGAAGCCAAATATCATAATGGATTCCTTTTTCAGCATAAAACAGCACTTTTAACAGCAGGTTGGTTGCCACTAGACTCTTATTATTTTGTTGTACTCATTTTTTTTAGTTTCAATATTTTTTGAAAACAGTGCTTTAATATTTTTGGCTCTTTTTGTTTTATTTACAAAAGGTTTTTTAGTGTTAAAAGTGCGTTAAACTTAATAATAGCATAAGTATTTTTTTTGTTTAGTATTTAGTCAACTTTACAATACGCTAATACAAAATTTATATATTACTAATACTAGTTGTATATTTTGATTATTAGATTAGGCAATCTTGTTCAATAAGGATAACTAGGATATTCCCTTCTTGAAAATCACGATATATGTACATAACATTAGTTCAATAATTTAATTAACAGCTGCTCTAACTCTTGCACTAAAAATTTTACCTATAAACGTGATATCGAAGTACAAAGATTTTATTGTTGCAAAAATACGGCAGATCTAGTTTTAGGATACCAGTTAGCCTAAGCTAACTTAAATTCTCCTTTTATGCTGGCTCCGCCGCAGTCTCTCACAACGGCTCGTCCCATCCTTCCGGTTTCGAACGGATGTCAATCGGTTTGAAATACCTAAGCTAAGAGAGATTGGTCTACATCGCTGCCGTATCCCAATTCGAGCACAATGGACTTTCCAAACATGTTCCTTTTTGCTCATAAGAGCTGAATATCTTGCCATTTGGAATCTACCTTAACTCTTTTCACTACATCTATGCCGCGCTAGCACATGTAGAGTCTCCGATCTCATTCTAGAGTGTCAGGAGCCGACCTTTCTCACATACTTGGCCAACAATTCTCCGACGGGCTTTCCTCTTCCATACAACTGAGGGCCGTGTTACAATTAGGGCTTTGGCTTCGAATTCAACTCCGACTGCAAAGAAAGCCCCAGAGACTTCGACTTTAAAATTAAATTGTAGCTTTGACTGCAATCAGCTGTTTCCTGTCAAAACAGGAGCAAAGAAGAAAAATTAATATAACAAAATGTTTTGGAATTTTTTTAATAATGTTCGCAGCCTATAAAAAATACTCGAAATTCAAAACCGTTCCCTTCGCTTTAAAATAGTGGTTTTCAGTTCTTTCACATGAATTGAAGTTGGCTGCAGCGGACGAAACTTTGAATTTTCTTAAAGCCGGACTGCAGTCGAAATACAGTCGCAGGCAAAGTTCCGTCGAAGCTTTTATTTAATCAGCTTTAATGGCATTACATGTAATCAAAGCCCAAAGTTAAGTCAAAGTAAAGTTAAAGCCCCAAATGTAACATCGGCCTAACTGGCCAGAGTGCCTATTTCTGAGAAGCCGCCAAGTATTGGGTTTGTCAGGTTGCTATCGTACAATTTTGCCATCCGGCGAACTGGGTGGTCTGGCCACACGATGTCGTCAAATCGCATTATCAGTTTTCTGGCGAATTGTTCACGGAGGAGACTCACGGTGGCTCTCGCTGTGTGAGGTATGACGTATTGCTGGAACCACGTGTGCGAAGTGTACGATTGACGCACTCGAAGCCTCGGCACAAACCATTCGCTTATTATGAAGTCCAAAGGATCTCCCAAAACTGTGACGTTTTCACCATGAGAATTTTAAAAAAAAAACGATCCAATTATTCCATTCGTGTATAGAGCGGCCCAATCGATTACTTTTTGTCTCTCCAGGGCGTTACATGGTGCTTTAATCGCGGGTTTTCTCTTTTGGTACCTAATATCGGCAGATGTGCTTGTTGACAAACCCATTTAAAGGGAAATCACTGAACGTCATTGAAACAAATCGTGCACCCATGCACGCCTAACTTTAAATCCTAAATCTTTCACGGGGCACCCTGTACTTGTTACAAATCAGAATATCGTATCTCCGTTTCGCATCAAGCCAATCAAAAAAATTTACAATGCTACACTTCATAATGTAAGAAAAAATACGCAAAAGACCGAGAAGCTCTTTCGGCGGTATGGTCGGACATGCGTTAGTCCTCTTGTCTCGTTGCTTCATATTCCAGTGTGCAGTGAGCTTTTAATTTCAGCATGTCCGACTGCATGTAGACTTCTTCCAATATTCTCACTATCGATATGATGCTGCGATTAGCATACCGCATAGGCTCCCTTTCGTTCGACAAAGTCAATCAGCGGTAGGCACTGTTAGTACTTAGATGGGGCACCATGTACACCAACGCGTAAAATATTATTATCGCTTAACATACTTACTTAACTCTTCTGCTTAAGGTTTTCTTTGATATTTTATGAAGATTCTGCCAACTTGAGGTTGAGTTACCAGTGGCGGTCAATAGCGAAAGATCAAAACCATCCTTTCCTGTGAAGGAATGGTATAGAAAAAAGAGGTCTCTGGCTTTGCAAAATTTTCTTCCAGCAATTTAAAAAAAGAAGCGGTCGAATGCATAGGAGCTATCTATAGTGCTGGAAACGTAAGCCTACCAACATACTGCTTCCGCATACAGTCAACGGTCCGCGTACATGTTTCTCAGCAATCAATACGCTGATTTGGATTTTATTTTTCGACAAACGTAATTAATGAAAATATACGAGGATACTGCCACTAACTGCATTGTACTCATTGAGACCATATTAAATGGACCACCATATCACACTCCCATATTAATCTTGCCACTGAGTGAATGTTGTGATAAATCTGGGTGGTTGATTTGTCCGTATTGAGATGATGTGGAGGTGCATGGATTTGAAGGTCCTTGAGACATACATAATAGGGCTTTTCTGACTTTTAGCAACCATACCAAGGTACGTTTTATGTTCCAGGCTGATATGTAAAATTTGCATCGTACCACGAGCTGAGTGTGATGTGGCGTGGTCCTGTATGTAACCGCATGTGTTCCGTAGGCCCAATGAGAGAGTGTAATGGTCGTTGATGTATCAATTGATATTTTTCAATGCCCCAATAGCTGCTATTCTGATTTTTAACAAAGCAAGCCAAGTCGAAATTTGCTTCGTTACACATGATGATTTTTTTCCAAAAAATGTGAATTGGCACAGCAAATCTGAGCTATTAAAAGTGTCAGCCGTTATTGTCGACACTTTTAAAACACCTCAAAGTGTTTACAAAATATCTACAATGTTAATGGGAGACGTCAAAATAAAACGTTTTAATCATTTTGAAATAAAACACTTTCAAAAGCTGAGATTTTCAGTGATGTACGAATCTGTAAACGCCGTTGTTGCGGCGTTAAGCTGGCATCCCACGGTGCGTGATATTGCGGACAGACGCGGACGGAGCACCATAGAAAGAGTGTCGTCCGTGAAGGCAATTCTGTAGCGGTGCGTAGGATCCACTGCGAGCCGGTAATTTCAAAGGTGCGGCGCGAGCTGCGCGGTGCGATCCGAGGTCGTCCGTATAAACACAGACGAGCATGTCAAAAACAAAGTCTAACAACTCTTCATCTTCATATAAAATTTTCACCCGGTTAGTTGTGTGTGTGCAATGTGTATATATGAACATCCCTGCTGAGCACAACTCAACGCATACATCGTGAACTCGGCGAGACCGAGTCAGATTCTCAATTGCAATTGCATACCTTGTACGACTTTTGTTGAACGCCGACATCCACCACGTGGCTTCTTTTTCTTCACTTTGTTTTTTTCCAGAGCACATAATATAATGATTATTGCTGAATAATACCACACGGACCGCAGCTGCAGTGATACGTTCTCTTTCACTTTACATTTTGTAATAACATAATGGCTTAAAATTTCAAGACCCGCACAGACCGATACGCACCGTTGGAAGAGCCTCGGTGCGGTGCGTGGCTGTCCGTGGACGTCGGCCGAGTGTAATTATCCACAAAATCGCGCATAGTGGGAAGCCAGCTTTAGATTTCCCATAATAAATTTTGATCGACTACTATCCACAACTGTCAAATATGAGCTAACAAATGACAGCCAAACCAAAATGGAGACTAAACAAAATCAAAATCGGTCTGAAACATAAAACGCAACCTATATTTTTGGTTCCACGTTATTTTCGACTGCTATTTTGCACCTAATTTAGGTGACCATGGGACTAGTGATAAGGGACTAGTGGATTTGCACATTTAGCAAGAACAAAGCAAACCAAGAAAAGACAAGACAAGACTGCAAGATCAAGATAGCAAGACTTTTTGCTCATCACTAAGTGCCGAAAGTCTTGAAATGTCTTGGTCTCGCTAAATATGCTAAGCCTGCAAGAAATTTTGCAAGAACAAGACTGCAAGACTTTTTGCCTTGTCCTGTCTTGTCTTGGTTTTGCATTGGTCTTGCAAGAATGCAAGACCACTGCAAGACTAGTCTTGCTCATCAGTACATGGGACCATTTGACTATGTTAGACTCTAACTACTACACTGATAAAAAAAATTTCTTGACTTAAAGCACTTCTTCTTGAACCAAGCAACTCATGTTTTGGATATAACGAAAACAAAATTTTCTCGGTATAAGCAATACTCATAGTCTTGGTTTTATTGTCTTGGATGAAGACAAAAGTTGACTTGAAGTACAAAAAAAGTTCTAAAATCGGTCTCAATGGTTGTGATAAATTTTTAGAACTTGAAAGTCCGGTAATCGAAAAAAGTCCGATGAATTAAGAATTTAGTTTCTTGAGTAAAAAATTAAACAATCTTATTTCGAGAAAAATATATCTTGGTCGAAAAATATAAGTATTGAGCGAAGAAATACGATTGCTTGGCTCAAGAATTTCCAGTGTTTTACTCTGAGACAGCATTCTCATGTTAAGACTGAAAAATTTTTCTACTCAAGACAACGAAACGAAGACTATCGAATTGCTGGAATCAAAACAAAATTTTTATCAGTGTAGGTATGTAGGTTACAAGTCACATAAAGTAGTTGGTGCTAAGTCCAAAAAAAACTTAATCTGAACTGCTATTTCGGCATTATATCGTACATTTTACAGGAATTTTAATAGTTCTCCATGGAGCCTGAATTCATATATTTTCCTTTAACTAAATTAGAGTAAACACTTTTGATTAAGAAAATGTATGCAACCTTTTGTAACACCTTCTTCCGCTGGTCTGAGCATGCCTCTATGCCTATATGTCGTCTACCTCTCTGTTACCTTCCATAAAGCTGGTTTAAACATCCAAAAAGATTCCTCGAATTAGATCGAGTCCTGCCCACCGGTGTCTAACATACTTGATTCCTTTACTAGACCTGACGCAATCCGAAATCGTCCTCCTCACATATGGGGCCAACTATAAGGAATTTCCTCTTAAACACGCCTAAACTCGCGCATCTACAGAACGGAGTGAAAGGCTGAAGCTACAACATACGAAAGGCCAGGCTCAGTTTGGTTTGATATGATTCATTTCAAATAGATCGGCTTGAGACATGACCTTTGAGGCACCTGAGTTTTTTGTAGTTTTGAAAGCTGCTGTTATATTCGATGTACCCAGACCTAAGTACTCACTCACGATCATCTTTAGCCTCGGTAGAAGCAGAGTCGGTATGCACTACACACTATTGTTTATTGTATACTGTATACTGAGAACAAATAGAATAGATACGTAAGTAGCGAAATATCTGAAGGGGTTTTCAATTGAAGTCAGTTTCAAACATATTCCCTTATTAAGTTTTGCATAATTTGCCTCAGAGGTCTCTACAGGCCGAAACTCGGTTTAGATGAGAAATGAACGCTGTTCGCTACTCGAATATTTACCTCAAATTGTGTATACGGGTAATTCTTTTACACACCATACGGAATTTGATGAAAATTGTCCGACACATCTTCGATTTGGCTAAACAAATTTTCACGGATTCTATATCGAAAAATAAGAGATAGGCGTGTCCGAGAATTTTTTTCCGACATATTTTCGATAAATACAAGTGTTTGAAAATTTGAGAAAAGCGATTTTTTTGGCTTGGAAACTCATTTTTATAAATGTATAACTCCGGTTATATTTGAGCTACAAACTTCTTTTCTTTTTCAATTTAAAGCTAAAGGACTGAATCTTGAGAAAAAAATATTTTAAATAATAATTATTAACAAATTCATATTGTTATTAACAATTTAATTGTTTAAATCAATTTTTTACAACGGCCACAACCTCGTAGCAAGTTTTTCATATTTTTATCGTATTCTCCATTAAATTTTAGATAAAAAACATGTTTTCAAAATATGGTACCTTTATTGTAACTATTTTAAAACATTAATTTATATAGCACTACACGTTTTTTCGTTAATAAAAAAAACTATAGCTCGGATCAACAAAAGTTAAATAAAAAAGTTGTCGAGTTCATCGTAATTTGGGATTTCTCGGAAAATTATGCCTTTGTTCTTCAAAATTCTGTTCAAGGTATACACAGGAATAACGATCAGGCATGAAAACATATTCTTTATGTATAATTTAACGGAGAATACGTTAAAAATATGAAAAACTTGCTACGAGGTTGTGGCCGTTGTAAAAAATTGATTTAAACAATTAAATTGTTAATAACAATATGAATTTGTTAATAATTATTATTTAAAATATTTTTTTCTCAAGATTCAGTCCTTTACCTTTAAATTGAAAAGAAAAGAAGTTTGTAGCTCAAATAGAACCGGGGTTATACATTTATAAAAATGAGTCTCCAAGCCAAAAAACTCGCTTTTCTCAAATTTTAAATCGCTTGTAGTTATCGAAAATATGTCGGAAAAAAAAATCCTCGGATACGCCTATCTCTTATTTTTCGATATAGAATCCGTGAATTTTTTTTAGCCAAATCGGAGATGTGTCGGTCAAAAAGGTGTTCGGTTTGTAATAGAATTACCCATACGCAGCTTAAGAGATCAGAGTGCTTTTTGGTAAGCTGAAGACCCATGTCTCGAACACATATCTCAGTACTGTGAAAGTTTGAAGAGCCTAAACAGATTATAAACGGGCTTTGTTCCCCTAGCGGGCATGTATTTTTAGTTCAATGCTCTTGTCAGATTTTGTGACTCAAGTCATGTGAAGATGTGAATATGTCATTGCTCTTTTACTTTGATTGCCGAACCAAGAATTGCTTCTTACAACCCGTATTCTAAATGCAGTCACAAGTCACAACGCAGCGACAAGTGTATCTTGATCGATGTTTTCTTGGAATGCGGTCCATACCTTAACTTCAATCACTTTCTTCGACGCCAGCTTTAACAGGACAGGTGGCAATTTATACAATTCCCTTGTCGAAGTCCATTGCAAATGTCAATTGGTCTGGCCGTTTTTTGGATATTTTTACTTGGCTTATCACATTGGTAGTAGTCAACCCACATAATCCTTTCAGTTTATTTGCGATACCTCACCTCGGTTACTAGGAACCTCAGGAAAATGATATCCAAACTACTAAAAACTGTCCATCCGATATTAAACACCCTCTCTTTTTTTGATGGGTTAAAAGTATATTTTATTATTCCCAGCTAGCACAAATTAGTAGCAATGGAGTTAATCTAACAAGTAAAAGAGTCGCAAGATAAGATATTTTAAGCAATTGTAGCTCCATTGCGACTGAAAAAGCAGATTTTTAACCTTTATTTTACAATAACTTTGGTCGCAATGAGGCGACAAATTTGTTGTAGCTATGTTTTAAATGAGTTGTTGCCACAAACTGAAGTTGCAAGCAACAAGACGAAAAATGATTGTAACATTCGTAAAAGTTATTGTTCTTTTAGTCGAACAAATTTAATATGTGTTTATTAGTACAGTACAGATGTAATATTGATGCGCCAAAAATTCTTGGAAGGATGATTTTTCATAAATCGTTAATGGAGCATAAAAGAAGCTTAACTTTAAATTTGAGGGGAATTTCGAGTGGACGTTTTTTGGAAAACTCAAAAAGTTTTTGAAAAGCGTTTTTCTCTGAATCTACGCATTTTAGAGAAAAATTGTTTAAACAAAAAATGTAGAGGACATTGTTACCTACAATTTGTTTCATAGAGGTCAGGCTGTACAACTTCAAATACAGAAGCTAGGTGGCGTCAAAGTTTCCAAAAAAGTGTTTTTTCGGTTTTTGTCCCAGAAAAAATGGTTTTTTTACAAAAGTGTAAATCAGTAAATTGTTCCTCTTAAAAATGTCAACAACATTTATTTAAACTTTTTTTCCCTCCGACTTACCGTTCCAAAGTTATAGGCAGTAAATGCTACGCTGCGTAGTTAACGGTGCTATTGTTACTAAGAAGCGTCCATTTTTCAGTTGCTATGCGAGTTTTCGAGAGTGTAAGCGTCAGTTTAAACAATCATATCTCATTCAATCGCAACGTACCAATTATAACTGTACTCAAATTAACCTGTGTGCCATCTTCAGAGCACAATTCTCACAGTTCAGCACGCTATAACTTTGGAACGGTAAGTCGGAGGGAAAAAAAGTTTAAATAAATGTTGTTGACATTTTTAAGAGGAACAATTTACTGATTTACACTTTTGTAAAAAAAACCATTTTTTCTGGGACAAAAACCGAAAAAACACTTTTTTGGAAACTTTGGCGCCACCTAGCTTCTGTATTTGAAGTTGTACAGCCTGACCTCTATGAAACAAATTGTAGGTAACAATGTCCTCTACATTTTTTGTTTAAATAATTTTTCTCTAAAATGCGTAGATTCAGAGAAAAACGCTTTTCAAATTTTTTTTGAGTTTTCCAAAAAACGTCCACTCGAAATTTCCCTCAAATTTAGAATTAAGCTTCTTTTATGCTCCATTAACGATTTATGAAAAATCATCCTTCCAAGAATTTTTGGGCGCATACCCCGATTTTCCAGTCCAGCTGTACTGTACTATATAGCAAATTATAAATCGCAGTTTAAGTTTAAGTGTGTTGCAAAAGTCAGAGACATAATGGAAGGATATGAAAAGACACATTAATCAATATGTACTTTAAAATTAAAAATGGCATGATTTGTACACCGAAATTTTGCAACGAATACCATTTTGTCCATGAATGTGGGTGACTTACCTCTGAAAAATTCACGCGCCACTCAAAAATTTAAAGTTTGGAAAATAATTAACAATTTCGAAAATTTTCGAATTTGTAATATCAGTATGGAAATGTGGAAACTATAGTTAAATAGATTTTTTAAAGTTCCTAATGTCATATTACACTGAAAATTATCATAGAAAATATAAAATAATATAAAAAATCGCATTTGATTTTTTCAAACAAAACTGCATGGTGTAGGAAAAACATATAACGGCGAAAAATATGGCGAGGATAAAGCTTTTTGACAGATTTTATCCAAAGTTCTTGTAAATGAATAAAAACCTCCCTGCAGCGTTCTTGTAACTAAATGAATTTTATAAGTTCGATCCGCTTTTTTCTTACGACATTGCAACACACTAATAAGCTCACCGCATTGTTTTGAACATTTAATTGTTATGACTTTATAGTAACTTGATAAAAACATATAGCAACTTAAGGTACGTTTCCACTTATACACTTTTGAGTGGAAGTGTAAAGTTCCACTCGCAAAATGTGAAATGTATACGTGTAAGCACAAGTTACACCAGCTGCACTCGAGTGTATATACACTTTTAAGTCTACATTTCCACTAATAAGTGGAGTTGTGTAAACGTGTTAAATTGAAAAGTGTAGTTCCACCTAAAAGTGTATCCACTTTTTTTTAAGTGAACATATCATTTCTGTTCACTTTGCGAGTGGAGCAAGTATAGGTTATGCGTTTATGAAGGTTTTTAAATGGCACTTGTTCTTATCTTGTACCAATTCGTAAAATTATTTACCCCTAACTATCTTCTAAGGTTGATATTAAATAAGAAAAATGCACGAATAAATGGCAGTAACAATTAATCACCTGTTACCAGGAATCGCAGTGTTAAGGAGAGACGTCCTTTTACCGGAATAGTTTTCCTCATAAACGTGTCTTTTTTTCTATAAGAACTTTAATCAATCGAAATTCGAAGTCGTCATTCGTAGGAGTTTATATAACTAGCCTCATTTTCTAATTCGACCTCTCCCATTTGATTTTCAGCAATTCCAAGACTTTCCCGTTTTTTAATGCACTCACGAACTCAGCATATCTTTCTACATTTTCTTCGTCTTCGTAAAAGAATTAACATTGCCATTGTTGCTGCAATAACTTCTTCATATGACGACATTTTTCTTAAAAATAATATCTTTGAAAAAAGTGTATAACTTCACTTTACACTTTCCATTAAGTGCATAAATGTATACTTAATTTTCACTTGAGTGTATACATCTCAAAAAGTGAAACAAAATAAGTGTAACTCTTCACGTTCCACTGAGTGTAATCTCTGAAAAGTTTATAAGTGTACACTCGTTTTACACTTCCACTCGGTTCCATTTCCACATATATACACTTAAGTGTATAAATGGAAACCTACCTTTAGTCACATTAAGGTTGCTTACTTGTTACTCTATTTGTGACATTTACAATACAATAACATTTTTGAAATTTGCTACAAAACGAAATGTTTTATTAACGTCAATTTAATTTAAATATGACATCTTTTTTTGCAATTTTTATGGAACATTTTTTCAACAAGTGCGTTTTTCCGGAACAAAATTATAGTGTAACTGAACCGGATGATTTGTTGCAAAATGCTAATTCGAAACAATAATTTAACTTATATGTGATTAAATTTGTTTAAAAAAACTGGTTTACAACCCAAGTGTAACATATTTGTGTTACAAATTGAAATCTGTGCTAGCTTTGTTGCGGGCTACTCTAGACTATTTTCCATCTAAGTTTTCCTTTAAGTACCCCTTCAAGTTTATGAAACCACACAACCTACGAATTCACTTTTAAAGAATATCAAGACTATGGCGAAAGAAACTTTAAACATATTTTCCGTTTTTGTAACAAATATAATTAATAATTTTTAAATCAAATTTTTCACCTTTTTCTAGTACAGAAAGAAAAGCAATTATTCCTACTAATTAAATATAAAAATAAATTTTTAATTCATAAAAAAATCATAATTTAATTGATAAAACATATTATTTTATAGCACTTCACAATCCAAGTTTACACAATGAAACAAGAAATTCACCACATCTAAAGCCTGAAATGAAAAGCATTTATTCAGCAAATGAATCAGTTAACAGCCTTCACACGAGAGATCATCTACATCACGAAGAGAATGTACGA
This sequence comes from Thereva nobilitata, assembly GCA_963855945.1. Taxonomy (NCBI): domain Eukaryota; kingdom Metazoa; phylum Arthropoda; class Insecta; order Diptera; family Therevidae; genus Thereva; species Thereva nobilitata. Next base: position 81,212,293 of record OY979697.1, read on the forward strand.
AAACAAGATAAGGACACTGATAAATCGAATCGCCTGAACGACATGAACGAGCAGACAAAGCTATCGTCCAGTGCATTTCTTAACAACAATAACACAAGCTGTGTAAATAACAACAATAACAACAACAACAATAATAATAATAACAACAATAATAACAACAACAATAATAACAAATGCAACAACGGCATAAGCATGAACGGTAGCAACAATAGCATGCCAATGATAAAAGCCGAACTAAATCAAACTATAAAATCGGAGGCAGGATTCACTAAGAGCCCAACCCCCATTGGAGCAGGACAACAGCCCACGCAGAAGTTCGATTCGTATATGAACCACGATTCGAATTCGAGTTCATTTACCACAGTTGAAAGTCAATCGAAGGCCATCAGCAATGGTCAATCCCTCCCGTCTAATGCCAGCAGTGACAACTTGCATACATCACACTTAGCAGCAAGAACAAATGACATGCTCCGGAATCCGGGCCCACAAATGCCACTCCATGGACAGGAGATGAATGGCTTCGTAAGCCTTCAGCATTCGCAGATAAATGAACAGAATCCCCAGGAGGGCCAGGCGAGAGGCACATTTGATGGTCCTGGGAACATAATGATGGGTGGTAACCCCCATATGACAATTGATGACCCCTACATACGGGAACAGCAAATGCGGTATTCCCAGATGAGTGATATTGGCCCAATTTCAAAGCCGGTGGTTTCATATTCCAGCGAAATGCTGACGAGCAGGCCAACCTACGATGTTTCATCAATTAACACCTCCTCCCATCGGCCATACGACTCGAATTCTGTGCCCATATCAACGGCCTTCGAAAGGTACGACCCGGGCTGCCCGACCCAGAGGACCAACATGTACCCGTACCTGCAGCCAGCATCCATGGAGGACATAAATAACCAACAGAAATACCTGCAGGAGCAACAGATGGTCCATGCGAGCATGCTTAAAACGGAGCATGATGAGAATAACGGACCGATATATCCTAGACCCATGTACCACTATGACCCGACAGTTGGGCCGCTGCCACCTGGGTTTTCGGCTATAAATCTCTCTGTTAAGGTAGCAGCTGCACAAGCAGCCTACAAAGGAAGTTCGCCGTCTCCCGGCGGACCAGTTATTGATTTATCAACGTCTAGTGTAACGTCTTCTAGCCCGCACGGTTTTAATTCGCCTCATTATAGTCAACGTATGGCTGGTAGCCCTCAGCCGGGATCCAGTCCACATTTAGCCAGCCCCCAAGTGCCAAGCCCTCAAGGACAAACCCTCGACCTAAGTGTAACGCGGCTACCGCACAGGTAGTTTGGTCCAAGATTGCAAAACCCCTGTTGAGTTCTGTTACTAATTTCAGTGCCGGAACTAGTCCGCAATATGCAACGCATCCCGATGGATTAGGACATCCGCACGGTTTCGGCGGTCCAAGATCACCGCAAACCGAGCCGGTAGACTTCAGCGGTCCACCACGACCATTAGGATTCGGTTTAGTAGGACATATCGGAGGGCCAGGTCCTTACAGTAGGGAATCAACCCCGGATAGCGGCGGTTCTCACTATATAGATAGCTACAGAGATCCAAGCGGTGAGTATTATTGCGATAACGAACACTGTTATGATTGTGTGATTTTACGAAATTTATATTTTCCAGGATACAGTCCACATCCTAGCTACGGAATGGTTGTGCAATCCGATTACCCTCCGACTGGCTATCACGGCTACGGTCCAACAGCATATCAGTGTAATAATCCTTATGCGACTGCAGTTGGTCCCGGCGGATATCCGACCCCCGTTTCAGGTGGTTACTCACCAAGTCCGGCATCTTGCTATGCGATGCCCCCGCCACAGCACATACCGCAGCACGACAAGACAAAGGATAGGTAAGCCGAATCCCATTAATTCATATTCAAGGACAACATACATTACGATATTAGTCATGCACGACTGGGAATTTCCTTAATTTCTCTGGCCAGGAATTTCCTTGCGGCGGGCGCAGAGATGGGTCCAGGGGCGAATTGTAAGTGGAGATTATTCCCAACTACACCGTTTGGCGATATGCTGAGCAGCACCAGAGAGATTTTTGTGAATTCGAGCCCGAGTATTTCAGGTTATCAGCTTCTTAAGACCCGTACTGATATCTTGCCCTAGAACACTTTGCTGGGGCTACCCTCCCCGCACACCCGTCGAGCAATTTACATTTTCTATAGCTCAGTGCTAAACTCACCTAACCCTGATGTTTGAGATCCTCAGCTTCGTACGTGCTATAGTTGGTAAGGATATGTCTACACCTTAAGATAACCCTCTATGCAGCTCTTAAGGAGCCAAAAGGAGCACATTCGGTACGTCTGGGGTGCACATCCACACCCGTGTGCGCCCCCGCCCTTATCTATATACGTGTGCTCCCAAGATGAGCCCTAAGATTACGCTCTCGGTTATTAAAATAATTAGGTGCTTTATGAGGCTCCTCATATAGTTGGCCATGGTCTCTGCTGGTGCTGCTGCATGCATGGCGCTATGATTATATGCGCTTTCTAAATTGGATGATGTATGGCTTTGCTGGTGAAATATTTTCCTAGGCACTTTATAGACACTTTGGGGCCCTGCCGCGTATCTCATAACTGCAGGAGTCTTGGGGAAATATCGCTCCTGCAGTCACGGGATTTTCTCATGTTGGTTTTGCTTAATATGAGAAATTTTCTGAAAACTTGTATAAATATAAAATGCGAAAATTTAGAATGTAGACAGTAAATATTTAGCCGAGAAATTTTAAATTAACGTTTGTTCGCTGTTTAGTTTTTTTGGTAAAGGGTTTTAGTTTATTTCTTACTGTAAACTTATCTTTATAAAACAACAAGAAGTTGACAAATTAACGAGAAATTTGTGAAACTTTTTTATAAAACAAGTTTCATTTACACAAAGATTTCTTTGGAATCATAAACAAGTTCTCCAGAGCAGTTCCTATACAAAGCGTTCTAGCGAAAGATAATCAAATGACCTCAGAAAGATGCACTACAACTCCTTGGATGACGTTTACCTGGTAGAAGGGAACCCAGAAACCACCCTACCCTATTTTTAAAGCAGAATAAAGAATCTCTCCAGGACAATTTGTTCTCCTAACCAAATTAATTGGGCGCTCTTAACACTTTTAAGCTCTTTAAAACACCTCAAGGTAATGGTATCCTCCGGGCCTTACAGCAGGTATTTGACGCATCGCACCCAACCTCATTTCCTAGCGATGAACTAGCATCTCCAGATTAGAGCATCACGAGATCTCGACAACCCAGGTTGAACCCAGTCATAAACGGGGATCGAGTTGAAACTGGGTCCACTCAACCCAACTCAGCTCTCCTACCTGGGTCGAGTTGATATTTCGCCTCATGAACGCGAGTTGAGTTTAAATTGGGTTGAAATGACATTTGCTTTATTTGTTTACCAGTGAAGTCTGCCTTCGGCGTTAGTTTTGTGTTCCGTGTTTTTGTAGCGCGTTTATTTTTTTATCTTAACTATATTATGTAATAGCAGTGGAAATTTAATTTTGACAATGGCTAAAAGAAATGTTTGGGAGCATCAGGAAACAAAAACTATGCTAGAAATAATGCAGGAACAAAATTCCCTTGATGAAAAACTGTACAGGAAGTCAGAAATATTTAAGAATATAGAAAAAGTATTAGCAAAAAGAGTTTTTGTTTTGATGTCAGTTCAACTCTATTTCAACCCAAAAGTGAACTCAACTCGTCATCATATACGCTGGTCGAAATTTCAACTCAACCTCGATTCCACTTTTCAACGTAATCATAAACGGTGTATTGGTCTCGACTCGAGAAATGAGACGAGAGTAAAGTTCAGTCTCGACAAACATATTCTCTTCGAGACGGGATTATTTGCTCGAGATCTCGTCGGTCGCACGAAATCTCGTCGGCAAAATAATATCAAATAAGTCTGGTAAAATAAAGTATCTGATGAAGCGCGCAAGGCCTTATTTTCAAAGCTGGGATGTGGTACTCATTCACATGCACATTAGCTCTAGTTTTCTCTCTCGTGATGGACTCATAAATTTATATTTGCCCCGAAAGACGAGAGGAGACGAGACGAGACAAGACGAGATTAGGATGGGCAAGATCCGCCGAGAGTCGAGACGAGACTCGAAACGGTCGAGACTTACCGAGATCGAGACGAGAGTCTTAAAAATCTCGTCTTGTCTCGGTCTCGTGATGCTCTACTCCAGATATAGCTTATCTCTAGGATATATACCCACAAAAAACATGTCAATGTGGCCTTTACACCGAATGCATAAGTCTTTCCCTTAATACTTCTACACCGGCTCCACACGTTGGTCCCAACGCGGGTACAAGCGAATGTTGGGGCAGATTTCGACACGCGACGGCCAATCCCCAATACTCACGCCAATGCGAATTTCTCGATCAACACGTTGGACAAGTACCATTGGGGCCAACGTGTGGAGCCGGCTTTACACTTGTTTTAGCCCTGTTGCCAAGAAATCAACCTTCCAAGGCATTATTTGACTGTCAGAGGCTAATGGGAAAACTACTACTGATCATACCATGATCTCCTACGCATTTTTGGCCTGATGGTAGATCCAAGAGGAGAAGACTCAGAGAATACTCGAAAAATTAGATCAAAGGTACTAGGGTCACAGGAACGATGAATACGTTACTTAATGCAGTCGCAGAGCTATGGGAAGCAAAGTAGAATATGCCTCCACTCCATGTTGACATTGTTTTGGTAAATAAAGAGGTAGCTACCAACGTCCATAGTCTAGCTGCTTATAAGTTTTAAGCTGGGGTTCCAACAGGCTGGTTTTATGCAATTTCGATTGCCAATTCAAGGTTTCGATTGAGATCCATCAATAGTGATACGCTTAGGTATTCAATCAGTAAATATAATCACCATTAGCTCGTGAATAGTGATGCCATTTGATTTGATGGAAATGTACAGGTAGATCACCTAGCCAAAAAAAGCATCCGCACCCCGTTTATCGGTTCAAGCCTCTCTGTGGGACATCCAGTGATCACACGATATAGACTCTTCAAATGTGAGGCGACCAGTAGCTCGTTCTGTAACTCGCAATAGAGAAGGTCTCTACCAAAAATTTTAAACTTGAAAAAAAGTGAAAGAAATTGAATCGAAAATCGTAAAGTTTTGTATTTTTAGCGAATTTTTTCGAAAAATCCCACTTTTTTTGATAAAACTCCATGTTTGCTTATCATAGCCGTGTTCCTTTTCTTCTCTTTTTTACTCGTATTTACTTGAAACTACTCCTGCTCTCACAGAGAATTCACATGTTTTATTCAAATCGACAAATTTTGCGTTCCTTTAATTTTTTACTACCGAGTACTTAAAAGTAGAAAAGGAACACGGCTCATATGTCTCAAATGAATTTAATACAAAAAAAAGGAGTTTTATCAAAAAAAGTGGGATTTTTCGAAAAAAATGGCGAAAAAATACAAAACTTCAAAAAAATGTAAAACTCTAAACAAGAAACTTCAAACGCCCTAGCGGCTATACCGTTCCCATTTCACCCCCATTCCATTCCCATTTTATATAAAAATGAATGTGTGTATGTATGTATGTTCGCTATAGGCTCAAACACCGTCCAACCGATCTTAATGAAATTTTAACGATGTGATATTTCCATTAAAACTTAGAAAATAGGCTATTTTATTACTTTCTAAAGCCACTCCTAGATGGCCCTGTCATGGAGAGCTTCGTTGAAAATCATCGCAGAGCATGGAGGTCCGTGGAGGTTTCCCATGATGCACCTCGATGCCCGATTTTCGAAATTCAAAATAGCGGCCAAAATATGACCGAAATTCAAAATTGCTGCAGAAAAGTAGTTGAATTTACCGATTTTATTCCGATTCCATTGAAAGTGGGTATCTAGAAGTTTTTAAGGTCGCAAATAACGAACTCGTGGTCAAAACTTAAAATAGCCGACGAATTTACAAATTGTGTTCCGATTCCAATGAAAATCTGTATCTGAGGTTTTTTAAGGTAGCAAATAACGACTTTATGATCAAAATTTAAATTCAAAATGGCAGCACCAATATCGCCGACGAGTTTGCGAATTGTATTCCGATTCCAATTAAAATCGGTATATGGGAGTTTTTAAGGTAGTAAATAACGAATTTATGATCAAAACTTATTCAAAATTGTGGGGCCAATATGGCGGAAGAATTTTGCCAATTAAGTGTCATTTCCCGGTTAGCTGTGTGTAGGGTGTTCAAGAGTAGTAAAATCGGAAAATCTTGATATTCTAGCTACAAATGGAAAAACATTGAATATAGTGTATCCGGAAGCTCTGTAAGCAATCGGTTCAGAATTCATCAACAAGGTTTTTTTGGAAAAATGGTAAAGAGAAAAGGAAATGCGGAATTTTTTAGGTATAAGTCTAGGATTCTGCAATACGGGAAGAGGCTGGCATCTAGGTAAACAAATAAAACCTGTGTCAGTGACATTGAACCCAGGGACCAAGCAATTGCAGATTTATTTTAAATGTTTTAACGTTCGTAATTTTAACAAAACACAAATAGGTAATTTTGGTCACACTTCAAATAAATGCATTTTGCATCTAATGTCTCGAACGTTTATAGGAATACTTGGTTTTTCGTTATTGGTTATAAGAAATAAAATCTCGAAAAATGCCATGCCAATGGATGGTTTTTATTGTCTCGATCAAAATGTCAGATCCCTAATAGTTTCACATTTTGTTATTTGGAGTCAAAAATACCAAAAAATTGCCTTTTTCAAACTCTCCTACTGTATATTAAAATTCATATCACCTGATTACTACTATTGGCTTATGGGAGCAGCATAGACGCAGCGGGTCCCAGCAAATTGAATAATAATTTACTTTTACTCCTTTCTCAACTTAATGTGCTATGGACGAAGCGATTTCTTTGGAAAATATCTCTAAAGTCTCTTCCTTGGGCTTTTTTGGCCTGGAATGCTTTTAGAGACAAACAATTATTTTGCACCTAGCAGCTACTATATTTAACCCTCCCTTGGATACAAAACCTTTATTGGGTTTGGGGATTGTTGGAGAAAGCGCCTCTGAATTGGGCTACCGTGGGAATGCAGCAGCAACCGTGGCCGATTTGAGCGATATTACCTCGATGACTGTTCTATTAATTTTGGTTAAAGAAGTAATCGAGGTTGTTCCTTCGTTTAAAATGTTGCTTAAGCCTAAACTAGCCTGTTGGCTTAGTCTCAAAGCTTGTAACTCTTCTTTTCGTGCTCATGGCTGTCAATGAATTCGTTCATGACTGATAGTGGAATGTCTGGCTGCTAAGCTTACACTGATGCTGTCATATAAAAGTGATTGAAGCGCCTCTTCGGGCATTGCAACAACTATTGATCCGGAATATTTACTAGAAATTGTTTGCACCTTTATTATTTATGCTAAAAGTCCATTCTAAATATTTCGAAAATTTGTCTAATCCTTGTTATTAAAATATAAAATCCACTTCCCGTTAACAACGAAGGAGAACTACCTCTAAACTTCCTTAGCCAACATCCTTAATACTCAATTAAGTCCTTGTCGCTTTTGCCAAAAAAAAATACACTCGCCCTGACCTATGGAGAGTTGTAGTTAAAGCCATCCGTCAGTGTTAAATCCTTGAATCCTGTGGTTAACTGACCACCCGTCAAGAAGGTGAAGGTGGATTGCAACTTCCCTATTTTTCCTCGTTTTTTTTTTCGTCGCTCTTTTTTTTCGGTGGTTTCGATTAGCTTTATCTGACGAAAAGTTTTTATTTTTTGGTCCATCCCGATAGACAGGAGCAGATTTATTGGATTTTTGTGGATGGATATTGGTTTTGTTTGGCAAGTCCTTAAATACGAGATAAAAGTGGCCCGTAAAAGCTACCGAATTTTTTCGTTTTTATTTCGGGGGCGGAGGCGAGAATTACTTCCTAAAATGAGAAAAGGGATTACGTAATTGGAGTGTTCATAATCGCCGTCATTATGAAGTTTACTTCCAGCTCAATATCGGGCTAAGTCCAGACAGTTTAATTGAATTTTTTTTTTATTTTTTTTTCGAAGTTTATACTTTTGACGTGGCTGTTTTTTTAGCTTTAGATAGAAAATATATGTTATATAATGAAATAAATTTGAAACAGGTTTTTGGAAAGACTTGGTATTTAGTTAATGAGGGATTAAGTTTGATTTTTGATAGTAAAATGTTTTGACAGGACTGCGACTGCTTATTGAATAACAAGGATTATAGGGAAGGCGATATTTAGTTAAAGTATAAAGATGGGATAAATGTGACGAGATTTGGAAGTAAAAAAAGTTATGATGGTTATCCTTAACTTTTAAAATACAGCGTGTGCTATTTATTGAATTTTTAATATATTGTTTGAAATTCCAGTGAATTTGGATTGGTTTTGATACGAATAGAATTAAAGCCAGTCACGATATTTGACAAGTCTGGATTTATGTGATTAAATTTAGGGCCGTAAACATCAAGGGAGATTTTAAATACTCCTACTTCTATTTCAATGTAAAGCTTAATCTCAGAATAAAGCTAACTCCAACATTGTAAACGCTTGCTTGCTTGTGGCACTCCTTATGGTTACTAAAATAATTGGTGTTTTTTTGTCCTATACAATTTCTTAAAGCTCCAAATTGGCCCACTTAGAGCATGTTGGCAGCGCTAAAAATTTGCTCTCCTTAGTAGCGCTCCGATTTGTTTCCACTGGGTTATTATAGATCCATCATTTGAAAGATTTATGAACTCTTCTTTGGTTTATATCGATCCTTTACTATTTATATTAGTAATGTCCTGGCCCATCGTTTTCTAAACCCCGGATATTTTCAACGATTTTATGATCCATTATAGACGAAGACGTATGCATTCGCACGCAAAAGCCATAAAAATTGATAGTTTCGTGCAACCACGGAGAATTTTTTATATCGGGCTATTAACCTCGATGAATGAAAACTCGCAGTCATTCAAATAAGAAATAATTGTTTTTTTGATTATTTGATAAAACAAATGTTACAAAAACAAGCATGGTGTATAGACCTGTTTAGACGCTTAGCTCCCAGGAGCGTTCTGCACCAATTTTGTGGATAAGGGGAGAAGTGGGGTGGTACCTCTCATCATCCCCACTTCCCCCTTCATCGACAAAGTTCGTGGCGAACTTTCCTGGAAGCGAACCGTCCACACAGGCACAATCATTCACAAAAGCTGCTTTAATTGAACTTAAGCTACATTTGTTTGAATTTTCAGTAAACTTTTGGAAAAGCTTTTGCTTATGGATTCACTCGTCGTTGGCTATGATTCTAATTACACGGGAAACAAGCTTTTGAAGGAAAAGCTATTTTTTGGCATGAAGCTTAGGGAAAAAGTGGAGAGTTTCGTACGGCAATGGAGACTTTTCTGCTTCTGCTTTTGACCAAAGTGCACGGAAAGCTTGGGCCTACACAAACAAGTAATTAAAAATTAAATACCCAGCGGAAAATAGAAGCATTCACTGAAGCATGAAGAAGCTATCCTTGTGCATCTTAGAAGTGCTTCCCTTCCGTATCCCTTTCCCATATCATTAGCAAGAAGCAGTTTGTTCGATTTTCTTCTAATTTGCTTCCTGGAAGCCATTTTGAAGTTTTAAGTTTTGCAAGCAGAGATCCAGAGAATCTCTCAAAACAGAAAATTTACCAACAAAGTTGAGAATGACCTATTTGTAGCCATACCCACAAGGAAAAGAAACATACAATCATGAATGCAAGAAACATTCTGAAGAAGTTTAGAATCATTTGCTTCCGTGCTCTAGTTCATATTCTTTTTATACATCCATGTCATTGGATGAAAACTTCCTTTTATCTTCCATGGAAGTTTTTCCGAAGTTTTCTGTTTTTATCCTGCAGAAGTGATATGAAAACATTCTTTGTAAATTATTTCGAATTTTATAAGAAAACTTCATTTGAATTTTCTTGGAAGCTATTTCGAAGGCTGCACTTTGCATTCCGGAAGAGTAGTAAATCGCAAACATGATTTTTAATTTCAAATCTTAGTTTTTATATCTCTGGATTTGTTCACTATAAAATAATTCTTTACAGTACAGCTCTAACAAAAACAGAATTCTTTAAAACGGAAAACTAAACAAGTCCAGCTACAAAAGATTCTCTATACCATCCCTTGGCAACGGACAGGAAGGCTTCCTTATTCCTACCAAGAGAAAGCATTCTCAATTTTCCTTGTGGGTATGCACAGGAAAATCTTCCAAAATGCTTCTGAAGCGCGACCAGGAAGCACTTCCAATTTGATTCCGGAGGAAGCTGGGTAATGAAGAAGAAACTTTATTTGAGAAAAGTTTCAGAAAACATAGTAAACACAAACATGTCATCACGTATAGCAATAGAAAACCTGCAGCGTTCTCATGTTTCCTTGAAATTTTTTACTCAAAAGCCTGCTTCGCGTGTTCTTAGGGCCTATCAGTACCCTACAGGGCTCAAAATAATGTTGGGAATACCGAATACCTAGATATTCTTCATCTGGCGTTTTGAAGGACTCTAAGTCCCGGAAACAACATCGAGGAGTCCCTTTAACCGAGATTCAAGGATTACCTTTACCCATAATCGGTGATATGTGTAAAATGCTTAAAGATACTGTAAGACATAAGAATTTTTAGGTTTGGCAATTCTTTTCTAATATGTTGTGCGCCATCTAGACCTTCGGAATTACAACATTGAATAACTCTGACATGTTTTAACCAATTTTGACTAATGAGCAAGATTTATTTATGATATTCTCTACCAAATCAAATCAGTCTTTGAATACAATGTCGATTAACCGACCACCTCCATTCGATACGCAAAACGCAGCTCCTTTTCGGTTGTCCTCCATAACATTGGCCAGCATTTCGGGCGTTATAGCAGCTATTTCGGCTCGAATGTTAGCTTTGAGTTCGGCAATGCTCTTCGGTTTGCTGGCATAAACATTACCTTTTAAATAACCTCACAGAAAAAAGTCATTAAATCCGCAGAACGAGTGGCCTCCCCAAATACCAATTTTTCACAATTGAACGATTGTTTTCAATGTATTTTCGAAAATCACTGGGATTTTGTATCGCGACTTTTGCCCAAGTTTTGTCATATGAATTTCCCGCTACTACTTCTATTTTAATTTAAAGGTCAATCTTAGAGTAAAGATCAATCTCAGATTAAAGCTCAATCTCAGAGTAAAACTCAATCTTGGAGGAAAGCTCACTGCAACATTGTTAACGCTTGTTGGTATGGAAAATAAGAGCTTTCATAGCCACGTACGAAACCATCTCCTCTCATCTCAAACCACGGCATTGTTGCTGTAATTTAATAAAAAAGCTTTCAGTCGCGTTTTGAGATTTTACACATGGCGAATTCGGTGTAGAATTATCAAATTACCCCCAATCCTGGATTTTATGCGGAGTGACTTGGCTTGATGTTCATATTAAAACTTACAATTTAGAGTTACCATCGTTGATGTATAAAGCCCAAACAGGAGATTCTCGATGTTATCACTAGCACTTTTATAAGAAACTTCGGCAAAATAAGTAACAATCAAAAGTTAAGTAAAAACAAAATGAAAATTACATGCATTGAAAATAATTTTTAGTATTTTATATAATAGAATATTTTTTAAGTGCCCATAATATTAATGTTTTTTTAATACCCAATCAAAAATACTACTAAAAACGCTTCAAAATAGATTTTGCTTAATACTACCGAACTTTTTTATATTTATTTTAATGCATTTAAATCCTTTACAATCATGACTTTGCATTCTTCACTAGAAATTGCTATAAACACGACTATTAAAACTAAACTCTACGGAATGCACTAAAATATTTGCAGTTGTCGTAGAATGAGTTGCAGTAAAATTCAAATCACGAATAAAATCGCAACATAAAATTTTATTGCATGAAAAGTGACTAAAAAACTTTAAGACAAAACTATTAAATATTTTGATGTGATTTTGATTATTTTATATATGTATTTACGTATAGTGGTAATAGGATTTTATTTCCTGTTATCTCCTTAATTTTAGGGAAAAGGTTCTATTTCTTTCCGATTTACTCAAGTTAATAAGACAACCCCGGGAAAAAAATCGATTCAATCTCATCATCTCCACCAAAAAAAAAAATTACGATATTATAATGATTCTGTTTTTCGTTCATTGTTCCGTCTAGTATTGGTGAAATTTCTAATTACATTCGATCACCAATAACCCCCTCATATTGGAGGGTAGGTTCTTTTATTACAACAATCCCTCCATCCCTTAACGATTCTTTAGCGTGTACAAGTCTGTAGCCGTATGAGAAAAGTTTTTGTGCTTTATTTTCAGATAATTCTCGGCACAGCAATGAAGATAAAAGAAAATTAGCCCCCAAGGGTGTACAACCACCAGCACAGGCCCCATGAATAATCGGAAGTGGATATTTCAAATGAGATACGAGGGGACGACGGTTTCCGTTAAATTTTCCTATCCATATTTGCATACATAGACTACACATGTATGAATACATTAAAATTCAGTTTTGAGCATAGAAAATCATAGAGAATGTGCCTCACCATAGTATATGTAGTAACGGTCGCATTATACTTATATATAACTACATACATCAAGTTGTAATGCGGTGGGTATCCTTCTTGTTATCAAGGACCCATTTTAAGCAATACACTCTTGCAATAATATGGGAATATCCTCCGCCAAGTGGCACTCATGTGGATGAAATCTTTAACATGAACCTCACGAAGCAGTTTGCATGTAATAAAATGTGTCCCGTACAATCATGCACGTATCTGCCGGTTTTACGGTCCTATCGCACAATAAAATAACGTCTGTCTGAAAAGTTGAAATTTCTAATAAAATTTATTCGAAAATTATTCCATTAAAACAGAGATTAGCATAATCACGGCAGTTTGGGGGCGGAGGGTGACGGTAACGCACCTATGGTTAATTGATTTTCTAGATTTTTGTAGACCCCAATTCAAGGATGGACCCCAACTGCTGCTACAACCCTCCTCAATATTAAATTAAATATCTTAGCATGTACTCAAAAAACATATATACAAAAATAATAAGGGCTTTATACCATCGCACCATTTATTTATTACATAATCCTTACAGCTTAACAGGATGCCCACGTAGCGATCGGAATCACCTGCAATCGCATTCACAAGAACTTAAATGCCCAACACCTGGATGCGATGGGTCCGGTCACGTAACTGGCAACTACTCATCCCATCGCAGCTTATCTGGATGTCCTCGTGCGAATAAACCGAAAAGTAAGCCACGCGATGGCCAGGACTCCGAACCATTAAGGTAAAGGATGGACTTTTTTTGTTGACCATATTCTTCTTCCTTTTTTTTAAACTGTAGTTTAAATGAAATGCTACTCGGGTCCTCGTATATTTGCAGGTGTCCTATTCCAGGATGTGATGGTTCTGGCCATTCAACAGGCAAATTTTTGTCACACAGAAGGTGAGTTTTTGTTTTTTATTTTATTTTTAGTGGATCGCTTAATTTTATGGATATTGTTTTAAGGGTTTTGTTTTTTATAGCATTTTTTAAGTGTTATAAGTTAAATTCTGAATAAAATTCGTTAATGTGGTAAAATACAATCTGTTCGCTGTGAAAAATGTATAAGAACAGTGAAAGTCTGCATAGTTTTCTATGCCTTTAAAAAGAGTATAGTCAAGACATGCGATCTCGAACCAAACAGATGGTTCTGTGGATGTGTACATAGTCGTGGTCCACGTCCAATTCTCACATGCGGTTCGATGATGTGGTGGCCAGTACTGAACAGGGCCTGTAATGCTATAAAATTGTCTCTTCCTATCTAGAGGTCAGCAAAAATAGCGACAATGCGGGCTTGAGAATATACCGCAAATGGACCCTCGATGTACTCTAGCACAAGCTCACTCCACCCCTTCACATCAAACACCTGCCTTCGTGCAATACCCTTAGACCGAGTAACTATCCCAGATTGACTTTCAGCAAGCTCTTCGCCGTCGAAGCACCCTCAAAATGACAGTGTAGGAACGGAGACATTCTGAAGGAGTTTGATACACTGATATTCACCGAAGGCTTCAAACCGTAGAGGTGTCGCGGCAAGGATCTATTTAGAGGCGCACGCTAGTATCTTTCAATCGGAGTTACTAGCTATCCTGAAGTCCTACCATACAATCAACCTTGAACCTTTACTAGGATATAACATTACAACTTTCCCCAAGAATGTGGAGCGAGGCAGATTTAAGCTAGATAGTATCGCAAGAAGGCATAAATGGACTCTCGTCTGGGTTCCCGGACATAAGAGCATAGATGGGAACGAAAAAGGCGTCCAATTAGTCAAGCAGGGGGTCTCTGTCCGAGGTTCGGAGATTGACTTGGTTAGCAGCCCACTACACTGCAAACCCAAGGGTGTGATTTTAAAACGCATTTCGCGTGTAAAATCGTGTAGTCACCTTTTATGCGTTTAAAATGTGTTAATATTTAGGAAGTGTCTAAATCCACTGAAAAACGAGAAACGCGAAACGCAAAACGCGAAACGCGAAAACCCGAAAACCCGGAAATTGATATATCCACACGCGAAAACGATATATCGCCACGCGATTTCCGAATATCAGTCATTTCGAATATTTTAATTGTTGTCCGAATGATTTCTCGTAGAATTTGAACTATTTTAGGTTAAGAAAAATAAAGGCGTATTTGGAAATACGCCTTTACAAACGTTGTAGCTATTTTGACCTTATAATTTTTTGACGGTTGTCATCAATTTTTTGTTAATTAAATTTTGTTAATAAAAAAAATATTAGAAGAATTTCAATTTTGTTTATTAAAAAAAAAAACAAATATAACCAAAATAAAAATTTCGCGCTTTTGAATTTCGCGCGCGCGGGTATATCAATTTCCGGGTTTTCGGGTTTCGGGGATTCGGGTTTTCGCGTTTCGCGTTTCGCGTTTTTCAGTGGATTTAGACACTTCCTAATATTTAACACGCGAAAAGTGTGTAAATTTAAAACACTTAGTACGAGTGTTTTTAATACACCAAATATGTATGACTTTGGGGCTTTTGAATGAAGCTTTTTAGCTTCATTTTACGGGGGGAAAAACCTAGAAAAATCGTCACCGCAAGCTTAAAATTTTTGATGTAAACTGCAATGATTTGTCTCGACGCCGTTCTGTTACCGACTGACTGTAAAGAGAGATCGTGCATCTCTGGTCATTGAGTATTTAAATACTGTCACAACTTTCATTTAAGTTATCTTCTCATGTGTGTTAATTTAGTGAAGTGTGTGAAATGACACATAATGTTTAATTTTCACACGTTTAAGATGTAAAACGCTGAAACGTTACAATTTCTTTAGCATTTAAAAAATATTATACGCTGCATGTGTGTTATTTTTACACGTATGGCTTTTCATCCGCATTATTTTAACACGGTTTATTCCTAAAACGCAATATTTTAACACGATTAGCCGAATTTACACGCTTATGAAGTGTGTAGTGTATTAAATTCACACGGAAAAAATATTCTGGGGTTTGCAGTGTAGATGGGATCAAAAACGCTATTTTTAACTACTATCTGCTTTTATCCAGACAAAGCACAATGGAACAACAGTCAAGCCTCAAGAGATCTCGACGAAATATTACCAGAGTAGAGAACCACCTTAGCTGTAACCGTTTATTTTGTGTGTAAATTCATGGCACTAATCAAAATGAGGCAATGCACCCTCCTAAGCAGTTACGTTGTGGTATATTTAAAAGAGATCTCCAGATTAGTGGTCGTGGCACTGCTAAGCTTCTTAAGGTTTTAAGTATCCATCATATTCGGTAAAACAACCACCAAACCTTAGATACATAAGCTGTGACTTGAAAACAGGGCGATAATTGGGGGTTCGTTTCCAGTGGAAGTAGCCCCATACCCACTAGCCCACTATAACATGCCATGACTAGAAATATGAGGCAAGTCGATACTTTCAAAAATTTGCCCCACGCCAAGAGTCTGTTAATGCAATAGCAGTAGTTGCTGAAGGTGACCACCGATATCTTCCAATGGCTCTTCATTATGGTGGCATTGCAATTCCTGTGCTTGTTAACTTCAGTAAGACGTTTGAGAGGGTTACTCATAAAAGTCGGGAAACTAACTCCGCGATTCTTGATGTTAGATCGTTGTCAGATCTAACAACTCGGCCCCAGATTTCGAAAATAGCTGTGCGTAAAGCTTTCCTCTCGATTTTGGAGACTTTGAATAGTCAGACTTCCCCTTCAGCAGTCCCATGATTGAGCCCGAGTAAAAATAGTTTAGTTGGTTAATTTTCTTACTAGCACGCACGTGACCGCTGCTAGCGCGCATAGCCAACAAATAGGGACGCCACAAAAGTATGCACGCACCCGCCACAGGGATGCACGCTCCCGCCACAGGGATGCACGCTCCCCGCCTCAAGTACGAAAATCTAAAAATATGTTCGTTAGAGTCACCCACTCTCCCGCCACAGGGAAGCACGATCCCGCCACAAGCACGAAAATCTAAAAATTTGTTCGCCTCATTTGTTCATCCACTAACACGAAAATCTAAAAATTAAGGCGGGTACATTTATAAATACATCCGCATCGGCATAAACCATTCCAAACGCGAGTGTTGTTTTCCCAAGCAGTCCCCCAGCTAAACACTAACCATTTCCAATGCTGCTTGACCTACGCAATCGAACGAGAACCTTTTTACTGAGTATGCTATTGGCACCCTTTATGGTCGCCAAGATAGTTGCCCCTTTTCTTCGTCCTCTACAATTTTTTAAAGCAATACAGGCGATTTCGTGCATCCCTGTGGCGGAAGCGTGGACCCCTGTGGCGGGAGTGTGCGTGCTAGTTTTGTGCCCGAGTAAAAGTAAAACTCGCCAGAGATGCACGAAATCGCCTGTATTGCTTTAAAAAATTGTAGAGGACGAAGAAAACCCTTATAAAAATGAGCCGTGCGCATTTGTACGCTATGCGTGCTAGCTGTGGCGCCGTGCGTGCTAGGGCGTACCTGATGCAGGCTAGCTGCGGCCTAGTTTTTATTTTTACTCGGGTTGACACTCTGCGTGCGTATCAGCTGCATGCTAGGTGCGCCCTAGTAAAAATGTGCCGTGCCAGCTGTGGCGCTGTGCGTGTAGTGCGAACCTGATTCAGCGAGTTTTAGTTTTAGTCGGGAGATTAGGCGGTGCTTGCTTCTGGTTGAGTGCCACCTGCGCGAAGGCAATAAATAAAATCAAAGTAAGTAAAATGCGTATTTTGAAATATTTTTAAAGTTTGCAATTCGAGCACTGGGTAAATATTAACAATCACCAGCCTCAAAATTTCAGACCGCACATGTTGCTCCAGAAGTTGTAAAAGCAACTTCAAAACAGAAAATATTAACCCGCTTGTATCTCAGTCCATATTTTTATTTTTTTCAACAATTGTTTCAGTTAATTTCAAAACCGCGCCTCGATGAAATTTAATACCCAACAACAACAGGACCATAACAACAACAGGACCATAACAGCCGGCTCGCGAGTCGCTGGCTATAGTCAGATTTCCAAAGCTTACATTTCCTCTCCCTTTGTTAGATTTGACATCCAGAATACCAATTCCTCGCTTTTTCTGACAAAAGCACATAGTCTCCACCGAAGGGACAAGAGCTTTCAGCTTTTTGCCCGTTTTCTGACTACAGTCAGATTTCTGTGATCTAGAATCGCGGGGTAAGCTAATAGATCTTCTTCTTCTATTTCTATGACGGTTGAATCCAGACACAGAGCTAGAACAGTGGGGCATACGGATCTGCAACCTTCTGCTTCTGTTTCCTTTGTGAGAAATGTGGCTTGGATGAAGCTCGCTATCTAATTCAATGGCTTCGGAGCTCTCAAAGAGGCAGAGCCTCGCATTCCTGAAGGTTCTGGTGGATGGTCTTCAGCGCCACTTCCACCTTTTTCCGAACATCCTCCGATGTTATCATCTGGTGCGCCCTTCCTATGGTCCATGATGTGTTTCATCCAAGTCCGATCGGCAAGGGTCCTCTTCACCAAACTGGTGGGTGCACAATAGCTGGTTCCGGATGGATAAATGGTACTGTAATTGGTGTATAAAAGTCCCATGAGTGAGGTTGGAAAGATAGAGCTCATCTTGGCAGAGCCTTCATATTACGATAAGGGATTATACAACTTGGTGAGCCCGGTACCCAGAGGAGATCGTTAAAGCTAATAGATCACCTAGATTCCCTTCCTCAGCTGTCTTATAAATTCTGGATTACTTTCATAATGGATTGAAAATAATATGGCTGCAACATTCAATTTAAGATCCTTTACCAATCAACGCGTGGTGTACTGCTAAGTTCTTTACACGTTAGTTTTATACTGCTATTTCGAGGTGCAGGATCGTGTGCAGTACTTCAAAATCAAGCTTCTCTAACTTGATCGTGCAAGTCATCTAACTTTATCCTGTGGCTTCTCTAAGTTGATCGTGCAGGTACTTTAACTTGAACGTATAGCTTCTCGAGCTTTATCGTGCAGTGGGGTAGTGAAGGATTATGCCGCTTTATTTATACCTAAATTTCACGGCTGAAAACTAGGCAGGCTAGATCAACCTCTTGCTTGAGTTCGTTATAGCTGTGTATGTGTTTCGATAGTTCCCCGGATATCTTTGCTTGGTTTGTCACATTGATCATGGGATACATAATCGTGTCAGCTTTTTAAGGAGCTTTTTAGAGTTCTTTCTCTTTCTCGAGACGAAGAGTTCTTTCTCTGAAGCGAGACTGGTGTTGGTCTATGATGTTTCTGTCCTTTAGGGCTATCCTCTATTGCAGAAAGTAACAAAGATGTGACACAATAATTGATGCATGCTCTGATATATCCTTTTAGACGTTCAGGACACATGATGCTTCTTGTCTAATCTTTTTCGCGAATTTAATAGTTGGCTTTGATTTGACACTAAGTCTAACATTAGTCACACTAGAGCATAACGTGAAATTTGCTTCATCCTCTCTCTGTTAAGTCACAATTTGTTTTCATAGCTTTTTTTTTAGTTTTTAACATTTAACTAACTATTTAACATTTTTTTTCTTTCAAATTCATCTTAAACGAAATAACGTAATTAATTATTACAACAAATTTTCTTAATTAAAACCCTTCTCCACACAAAAATAAAAACAGCGCATCAGGATGTCCAATAGCGAATAGAAATAAAATGAGGGTCCTGGAAAATGGTGGAACAGTCGAACAACATAAGGCAGCAGTTGCAGCTGCTACAGCCATGAAATTCGATGGGGTTAATTGCCCGACACCCGGCTGCGATGGAACAGGCCATATCAATGGAACATTTCTAACACATAGATCCCTATCAGGATGTCCGACAGCGGCACAAGGAATTAAGAAACCAAAATTCGATGAAGTAGCAATGGTATACCCCAAAGGATATACAGGTGAGTCCTTTTCTATGCAAAATTTTCTCCTTCAATAATTTTAATATAAAAAAAACAAACAAACAAACCACTTTTGTACAAAAAATTCACAAAAAAAAATTTGTATTTATTAAAATTTATTTTATTTTTTTTATTTAAATTTAAAATGAAAAATTTAGATATAATAAAAAAATGTGTGTGCTAATAACAATTTCAAAGTGAAGAGACAAAATGGTTAAAACAAATTTTTCTACCTGTTTTTATATTCAGATTACGCGACGTTTTGTTTCGGTGCTGAATATCTTCTCTAAGACTTCAATAATATAATAACAAACAGGTAAGAAATTTTGTGATTTGTTAATAACTGTTGAAAAATATCTTTCGTTTGTATGTAAATTAAACAAAACCCAAAAAAAAAAAATTAAATTAATTCAAATCAAAGTCTAATGGTGGAAAAATGTAATAAAAATAATAATAAAAGAAAACTTTTTTTATTGCTATTGCTGTGTATGTATCACGTGTTATATTTGATGTTATTGGCACACACATTTTTATTGTTCATGCATCTGATCGTTTTTTTTTTGTTGTAGATACACTTTAATTAGCACGCAATTTACCTGAATCCAAAAAAAAATATAAAGAAAAAAAATATGGAAAATTAAAATTGTTTTCCAATAATTCTTCCAAATTGTATCAAACAGCATATCTACTTAGTTTGCATAAACTTTCACTGGTATTCAATGTAAAATTGTAAATTATTTTTGAAAGTTGCTGTTTTTATTTTATGAATTTTCAAAACGTTATTTTTTTCGCGCCATTAGGCTTTGATGAAAAAATTTACAAAATTATTTTGAAATTTGAAAAAATGTGTGTTATTCGTTATGTACAATTTGTTGGCGAATCTTTGACTGCAATTTGTATGAAAAGCATTTCCCAAAACAGCACAAAAAAATAATAAAATAATAAAGCTATTCAGTCACAGGGTGACTTTGGGGGAGTATGTGGTATTCGAATTAAATAAAAAGACATTTAAAATTTCTGTGAACTTACCAACAGAACTTATTATATTATATTTTTTTCGATTTCTAAAAGTACAATTTATCCACTTAAAAATCGCTCTTTCATAGTTTCAGTTTCTATATTTTTAAGAGAGTTGAGGCAACATAAATTGCTTGAATAAAATAAGGCAACATGAAAAGGCCACTTTGCCGCGTATCCGACCATATACGTAGTTGGTGAACTGCGATCCCAAATAAAAGGAAATTCAGGGCGCTTATTCTGGATCGCTCTGCCGCCCAGGAAACCTTTAAGCCCTGGACACACATATTCGCACCGCGTCCCACCGCATGACGGCCGTGTGTCGGACGACACACGGACAGAAAGTAAACAAGTAAAATTTTACCAGACAGTCGCCCCACCTTTCCGCGCCTCCGTGTCCGCACCGCGTCAAATTTTACTCGGACGACACACGGATGTCATGCGGTGCTGGGCGCGTTGCGGATATGTGTACCAGGCTTTACTCGTTTACCGATGGATCAAAGATGGAACATGCTACAGAGGCTGGTGTCGCAGGTCCCTAGTCCGAGGTCTCTATTGAAATGGAAGATGGGATTTTGTTTTCCAGACTGAAATGCGTGCCATTGAACCAAATTACACGGCCATTCACTTTGGACTCACGTCAAAGTTTTTGTGTATGATTTGAGGAGTATTACACGATGCACTTAATTTTCTGCCTCTTTTTCGTGTAACGATTCTATTGTCTATGTGGTTGTGTACAAAGCAACAAAAATTCTCATCATTTTCGCAGCCCCAGAGAACAAAGTTATGCTTGTGTTAGTGTAATCTGTTGTGAGACCGAAATATTTTTGCACTTCCCTGCGCTCCCTTGTCTAAAAAACCGGTTTATAGGAAGTGATTGGAAAGTGAGTCTGGGAAAGTGATAGGCCGTGTAATATGGCTCATTGAGGCCTGCGAAAACTTGAGAAAGGTTTGAAAGAAGTCAACATTACAATTTTTGGGGATACTCAAGCTGCCATCAAGGCACACTCAGCGTGGAAGTTTTCCTTCAATATAGTTGCGGTTGGAGTGAAATTCTTCCGGGCGGGAGTCATCGAGTGCCGACGGTTGAAACAACGGAGTACCGCGTTGGATGAGAGATAGAAATATCTTAAGGGTATGGGTACCTTAAGCTGCTACGTCGGATATTTTCATATGATGATCCACAATTTAATGTAGATTATTGTTGTGTGCAACGAGCTCGGTGTTCTTGCCAGACATTTTTGTGTTGTTTGAGTAGCTCAACCAACTGACATTGGGTACATTGAAATTACTCAATAATTACCTGCAACAATAGTTTTACATTATTGTTTAGAGGATAAAAATCTGGAAGTCACGGTATATTTGCAAAATTCAGACAAATATTTTTGTCGGATCGGAATCGCCACAGTTCCGATCAGCAAAACCATTGCCCCAAACAACCTAGTTAATGAAAAGTGCCTAGGCCAAAACGTTAGGGCCGAAGCTTAATAAAGCCTACTTTTAACATACCTAAACTATAGTTTCAACTATATTCAACTTAGACGTTTTAATACAATTGCACAAATCAACATTTGGAATCCAAATTCAGGCTTGATGCAAAGGACCGGACCGTAGCTCGAATTTGGTCATTGTTGGAATTTGAAACTGTCCGGATCTGTTGCTTTTGACAGTCTCTGTTTAGAGTTACTCCCGGGACACAATGAGGCCGACAACGACAATTCTCATATAAATTGTTTTTTTTTCCGTAGAAGTTGTCGTTGTCGACCTCATTGTGTTCTGAGGGTTAGGTGAATTTTGCAGAAAGTTCCGCAGTGTACTTAAAGGACATCTTTGAGAGGCTCGTTTTAAAGCCAATTTGGGTGTCGTTATGCATATTTAGGTAGAGAATCTTTATTATGCACTGGTTTTGACTTTTTGTTTTACTTGTTTCAAATTTGATGGTACGGATTGCATTAATATCCGTTAGTGGTAAAGATTGTCAAGTCGATGAACTTCTATTTGATTAGCTGGTTCTGTGCCAAGAATTTTCCAACCATTTCAGAAGTCGGCGATTCAGCTCATGCGTAGAGATATCATCATACTCCTGAAACTTATGAATTTTGATCGGTGGAGTCAAGAATTTGAAATATGCAATTATCTGAAATCTGAGAGATTAATGCTGTGCATTATAATAATATGATTAAAAAAATCCGTGTAGGTCGTAACATTTACTACAAGGTGGTGGTAAAGTAATGTCATAATGTAAATTGGCTGCCATTTTGTTAAAAATGAAAAAAATGGGCTCCGTTTTAACGGGAAGTTTATTGGAAGGTATAAAATTGATGGCATTAGGTTGATTGAAAAAATGATATCGGTCAAATGACGACATCTTGAGTTCAGGCACATTTGTGCTTGTTTTACGGAATTTTGAATTGTTACTCGCAAAACATCTGCCTACAAATTGATAATTCCTTCTTCCAAGAGTTGCAAGGTTTGTGGTTTGTTGTGATCAACGCGAGATTTCAAAGAGCCCTAAACGAAGAAGTCTAGCGCCGTCAGGTTTGGCGATCTCGCCGGCCAATTCAAATCGCTAAAATGGGAGATCACACTGCCAGAAAATTGGTGTTTCAAAATCTCCATCATTGTGTGAATCTGTGTCTTCGGGTGTGTATCGCTCCATTGCTTGTTGTCAACTACTTCTACATGTCTACAACATAAATGCCAAAGCACGACATTTGAGGCCATTTGCAAAAATTATGGCACATTCACATTATGAAATTACTTTTACTAAGAAATGAAGCATGAAATAATGAAGTAAATTTTGGACTAAGCATTGAGATGCAAAAGCAGTGGGTCCTATACAATCTATATTAATAAAAGAAAGTTTCTGTATGTATGTATATGTACGTATGTATGTATGTGTGCGCTATAGCGAGCGCACCAGTAATCGCAGAGCTTCGAAATTTTGCATGAAGGTCCGTGGGGGTCTTCCTTGAAACACCTCGAAGCCCGATTTCCGAAATTCAACATGGCCGCCGAAATATGACCGAAATTCAAAATAGCCACCCAAATATGAATTTGCAAATTGTGTTCCGATTTCAGTGAAAGTTGGTATCTAGGGGTTTTTAAGGTCGCTAATAACGAATTTGTGGTCAAAACTTATAAATTCAAAATGGCCGCGCCAATATGGTCGACGAATTTGCCAATTGTGTTCCGATTGCAATGAAAATCGGTATCTGGGGTGTTTTGAGGTAGCAAATATCGAATTTATGATCAGAACTTATAAATTCAAAATGGCCGCGCCAACATGGCGGACGTATTTTTCCATTTGTATTCCGATTCCAATGAAAGTGGATATCTAGGGATTTTAAGGTTGCAAATAACGCATGTATGATCAAAGCAGTGGCGGACTAAGCCCGTCAGAGGCCCGGGGCGGCAAAGCTGAATGAGGCCCTCAGTCTAAGAAGTCGATGTAATTTTAGAAGCCTTTTATTCAGTTGCCATTTGTATGGACAAGTGTGTGTATATGTTTATTTCCCAGTAGGAAAAGCATTTAATTACCCATCGATTCCGAAAGTCGTACTAAAGGCAAGTGTCCACTATAGAGTTTTTTTCGGTAGAATGTAGAGCGTAGAGTGTAGAGCTCTACCTGTAGTAAGTACTCTACAGCGCTTCTCTACCACTCCACCGCCCGTAGAGTTGATCTAGAGAAATTTTGAGTAGAGATCTACCACGAGCTCTACAGACTGAGTACACTGCAGATGCGTTTTTCTCTACTGTAGAGTCGTATGGTAGAGCGCGCAACTGCGGCCATCAACTTTTGCATCTCATTTCATTTCTCAGTTATTCAGAGATGCGTACGTACATATATTGTGTAAAAAATTTAAAGGAAATTAATAGAAATCAAAAAAATAATAAAATGAGTTTTCCCCAAAAGAAGGGAAAAGAAGGAAAGGAAATGTTGAGAGCGAGATTGGATTGCGAAAAGAAAACGAAACGCTGGAATGTACCGAGAATTATGGAATGAGCTCACGGAAGAAGATACATCTTCATACCAAAATTTTCTGCGTATGTCGTATTCGAATTTCGTTGTTATTTAACACGCCGATGCAGTGCCGCGGCTGGCATATGTGCTGGGTGTGCAACTGCACAGGGTCCCGCGTGTTTGGGGCACCGCGAGCGAAGCGAGCAAAACATTTTTTTGGCAATAAAAATCATTTGAATTCTTTATTTGCATTTTTACTTCAATGAATGGGTCATACAAATCAGCATATGGATCATATCAGACGAACTCGCATTACACTAAATATTACATGGGGCCCATTTTCCATAATTCTGTCGCGGGGACGGGTCTTTATGACAGAAATTTTTTTTTGGAGACTCTGGGGCCCCTCGCCGAATTTTTGCACAGGGCCCCCAATTGTCTGGCCGCGGCACTGCGCCTATGTACAACAATTCGAAGCGCAGTCGAAACGCAAATAAGAATGAATACTGTAGAGAGAAAAACTCTATCAAACATGCTTGTTAGAGCGTAGAGCAGATGTAGAGCTCTACCAAACACAAAAAAATTGCGTATACACTTTATAGTGTAGAGTGCAGAGCGCGTAGAGTGGGTGTAGAGAGCATGTGTAGAGCTCTAGACGGTGTATACACTTCTCTACGCATCTCTACGCGAGAGTTTTCTCTAGCTCTACGCAAAAAACTCTATAGTGGACACTAGGCTTAAGTTTACAAAAACTCCTCTTGCATGATGCAACCGAGATGAAAATGGTCAAGAAGTATTGAAGTATATGTAAGCGATGTAGAGGGTAACGATTCAGTAAAGACCCATTTTAATAATTACATGCTGTACTTATTTGTGTCTACGGGAACATTGTACGCGACCTCCGACTCCAAAGTACCACTTAGGTAGGCACTGCCCTTATTTTAAAAGCCTTGTTTAGGATTTTATCAAGGGAACTTGTAGACATTTGGAGGCCCCAGGAACCAGAGGCCCGGGGCGGACCGCCCCCTCCGCCCCCCCCCCTTAGTCCGCCACTGGATCAAAGCTTATAAATTCAAAATGGGCGCACCTATATGGCCGATGAGTTTGCCAATTGTATTCCGGTTCCAATGAAAATCGGTATCAGGGGGATTTTAAGGTAATACATAAAGAATTTATGATCAAAACTTATAAATTTTAAATTTCGGGGTCAATCTGATTAATTTTTCCAACTAAGTGTCATTTCCCGGTCAGCTGTATGTAGGAATTCCAATTCACCGAGAAGTTGCATGTTCAGAGGCACCTACTTGAATACATTCATAACGCAGGTCACATCTCAATATAGTACGGCTGATCTAACTGAACCGCCAAGAAGAGGAAGGAGCATGTGTTCCAAGAAGTTTGGTTTTGAAATTAAAGTTGTTAAAAAGAAACAAATTGTTCCAATTAATTCCTGACGAATCCGAGAACGCTCGAGAAGAAAAAATTACAATATTTTTTATAGGTAACTGTAAATTTCTGTATGGTATCCAAAATCAATTTTTTCCTACCGCGGACAGTGCACACACAAACTTTTTTAGTTAAAGGCGTTGCAACGCACGCGGGTTTTTTACTAGTCATAAATAAAATAAAAATGAGTAAATGCATTTTTTATTAATTTAGTACAAAAATAGAAAAAAACCTTTCCATTCATTTCCTAGCATTAATACTCCTTCCTCAAAAATATTCAAAATTCTTCTTCCAAATTATTACTTCATTGCAATAAATCAAAATTTCTGTACAGGTACATCCCCATTCCACACCCCTTTTTTAAGGATATAAAATATTCAACAGCCCCTGAACTGGCGAGACCCTTAGTATCTGGAGTTCAACCCTTAATTTAATGGCGTATGAATACGTCGGTGGCTTAGAACGTCATTGGTGGGGACAAAAATGTTTTATTATATAGTATATGATGTTGAAATTCTTTTTAAACGTACATTATTTCTTCGTTCACCTTGTTTTATATGAAATATTATTAAGTGAACAATGTGACGATAATAATATATCACAAGGTGAGCACAGACGGGGAAGCCCCAGAAAAAAAGGGATAAAAGGTTCAGGTTAACATAAAAAAAATATGAGAGAGAAAAATTTAATTAAAATGTTAAAAAAAAATTTTAATTTCATTTTTTTTTCTTCAACCTTAAGAGAATGAATGTGAGAAAGCACCGCAACTTTTCTTTGTATATATATAATTTTTTTTTATTAGTATGAAAATCAAAGAAGGTTATGAGATGAATGAATTTCGCTGCTGTAAGAATTTTTTCAAACGTTGTTGTTTTAAGGGTTTTCTTCCTTCGTTTTTCTTATGCAATTTCGAATTCTTTTTCATGGAAGAATTTATACTTACCGTTCTTTTTTTTGTTCTTCTTGATGTATTTGTGTATATATCTCTATTTGAATTGGGATATTATGAAGGCAGTTGGTAATGGTTTTTGATTAAAGTTTAAGCATTTCAAAGTATATGTAGAGAAATACACAACAGCAACAACAAAAAAAAACTGCTAAATCAAATCCAACCCTTTTAAAACAAATAGAAACGAACGACACAAGCACGCACCCTTATCAGTAAACCCCTATAATATGAATTGGGAGCAAAATGATGTTTGGAGAGATCTTTGATTCCAGTTCTTTAAGTTCAAATCTTCTTCTATACACCACACCCCCGGAAACCCTTTGGCGCTCCTATATATAGCGAACACTTAAAGGGTTTCCCTGAGAAAGAGTATACAGAGAAGAAAATTGTACTGTAAGACAAGAGGGTGCGTTCGTTTGCTAGATAGACGGGTTTTGATATCATCATAATTTAACAGCATAAGGGTTAGAATGTTTCGATATTTAAAATTTGCCATAATGGATAAAGTGGCTGAGGCAAAAAGATATACGATACATACCTATATTCATTTTCATTACAAGATTTCTGTTTAAAATTTTCAATGTTTTAATATATATATGTATTAGTATGGGTGTGTGTGTATATGTATACTATAGAGGATTCAGTTTTTGTTATATATACATATAAACACTTAAAATTGTTGCTGTAGATTTTAGAATCCTTACAAAATATTAATCCCTTGCCGAGATAAAATTAACATTTTATCATTTTAAAAGCATTCTCGCAAAGGGTTAATGTACAAATCGAGTCTAAAGAAAGCCTGCGGCGTCTCATTATGTTCAGTGCGATATGAAATATTTAAGTGCTACTACCATCCCGGTTTTCATTCTTTCTGGGACGTTTTAAGGTATATATGTATACACCACCATCGCAGCAGGAACATTGATGGAAGAAGCATGGGTAGATTTTAAAAGTAAGGGATATTAATGGGTATGGTGTGGGCGGGTGGTGGTTTTTAACTAATTCGTAGATGGATTTTAAATATGCGGTAAAGAAAATGTTTTAACACAAATTTTCAAACAGAACATTTTGTATTACTATATAATTTCCGATCTGTGCATATGCTTTTATGGATAATTAATTTTACTTAAAATAAAAAATATATTTAACCGATTTAATTACAAAAAAACATTATATCAATTTAGGTAATATTAAGCCCTTAAGACACACTTCAAGGCTATAGAAAGACTGAGAAAAAAATTCCTAATCAGCCCTTTTTTTTATAACTTAACAAGTTTCAACGTCGTCATCAGCTCAATCCTTATCTTTAGCCTTCTTTTGCGTTTTATCGACCAAAGCACTATGTACTGGTACACTGAAAGGACCATTTTACTTTAAGATTTTATGACCATCGTTAATTAATTAACCTGGAGCAAGTTCTTTGCCTTCACCTACACCCCACACCACCGCCGCTTTAGTCCTTATTGGTACCCTTGGACCAGCTCTGTACTTAACCAAGTGTAGTTGAAGAAAATTTTAAACGGATACACACCCACGTACTTTGCTTGAAGCGATTTAAAAAGTTTTTAAGCAAAGAGTTAAGTCATAAAAGATTAAGAGAGAGAAAAGGGCCATTACCACTCCGACATAGTCATTCCAAGGCGATACCTTAAGGCTAACCTTTCGTCGATGTGAATGTATATATATATATTTTACTTTTGGTTAAACATCCTCCCCTTTTAATAGAGGATGTAT
Organism: Thereva nobilitata; assembly: GCA_963855945.1. Classification (NCBI taxonomy): domain Eukaryota; kingdom Metazoa; phylum Arthropoda; class Insecta; order Diptera; family Therevidae; genus Thereva; species Thereva nobilitata. The sequence continues at coordinate 81,240,844 of OY979697.1, forward strand.
AGAGCTGTTTTGTTGATGGTTTTAAAAAAAACAACTTTCTTTTAAATCTAAAGTAAAATTTAAAACCACACTTAAGACCTCCAAGAAATTCTCGCAATTTTGAAACTGAAAAATAAAACTAAAACTTAAAAAAATTTATATAAAAGAAACTACCAACACTAAAAACACACCTTTATCCCCATTGTGGGTGTCAATCTTTCAACCGTAAAATATTCACCAATTGATAAATCGAGAGAGATTCTTAACGGGGATGGTTTCGTCCCCGTTTTGTTATCCGGTATTATTACAAAACCGCCCCATCGAAATCTGTTCCCCTTTGGGGATTTCTAAATGGATGTTAACGCGTCGATATATCACTGATGCCACAGCATCGCAAATGTTGCGCGTGATTGATTGATTGGCGATTAGCTTTTTGTTACCAGGGGGTTGTTAGGTAAACCGCAAAAAAAACAACAAAAACACCCAGGTTGAATATTTTAGAATTAGGGAAAATCTATTTTGTGTACCAAGGCAAATTTTGTGGTTTTTGTTAGCGATATTTTTATTTTTAACTTTTCTTCGATATCTACAAAAGTATATTCATTTAAAATAATATTGAATAACGAATTTTTAAGACAATCTCCACTACATTAGTAGTTATGGCACATAAAACCGGTTTTATAGAAGAGAGAGGGAAGGGAAGGAAAGAACTTAACGAAACAATTTTCACGCAAAATCAAAAGAGTGAAAACTAACACATGCATATTATACTTCTTCTTATGTCAAATCTTCTTCTTTCTGAGCTCAGCATTTTCCCTCTGAAATTCTTTAATTATTCGCTTTTTGTTCATCAGCCTGTTCAAGTGGTCTGAAAATTTTGTTTTTTTTGTGAACATATTGAAAAGAGTGATATTAAGAACTTTTTGTGGCGTTAATTACTAATTTTCATATGCACAAATACATTTAAAATTTCCTGTAAAGATTCAAGGTTACTACACAAGATGCTATTACCCCGTCTGCGTTCCGAGGAGTGTAGTAAAACCGGTTTTATGTGCCATAACTATGATCTGGTGTGCGTTGGCCCATTTAACATATATTCTTTCCTTCGACCTTAGCTTGCTACTTATAACTACAACACGATATGACCAATGCAAATAGAGATTGGTACGTGAAAATGGTAATTCCTGGGTTTAGTAGCTACTTCCCCATAAAAAACTCATTGACAACACTTATATAAGTGGTACAGTTTTCTGCCCATAATACCTAGTAGGAAAAAAATTTTTTGAAGCAGTAAAGCGCTTACGCTCCGTAAAAAGCTTGATGTTATTTTAACATTGCATGTCCGCAGAGCTCAGCACTTTTATTATGTTTCGTAAAAGAGATTTTAATGTGATCTGCAGATATTGTGCTTTTATACCGCTGTTGTAGGAAGCAGAAGGAAGCTCTTACTGCTTTATATTTGCTACGCAGAAAAGCACTTGTATTTTTTCCAGTTAATGCGCTTCTTTGAAAGCATGGAGTGCTTGCCTGCTCCATTACACTTCATTTTACATGCGGATGTCATCAGAAAGATGCGATTCCCCTTTATTTCCTTATACGCGCTTCTGAAGCTTGTTAAATGGATGCAGCGGGAAGCACTTGCGATTATTGTTCTGTCTGGATATTCGAAGCTTTTCTAATTGAAGGGCAAAGGAAAAGAGCTAAAGAAAGACTAAATAGTTCGTACTTAAAAACAGAAAGTGTCCTTCACTAATCACTGGCCCAGACCGACGAAAACTGATCCAAATCCACAGCGAATTGTCATGCAAAGGCACAACCTTCTATATTACAAGCCATGAACAAGAATCTCAATTGAGAGAATCGGAGTAAAGGTGAAACCCCAATGTAGGCTTGGCTTGCTTGAACTTGGTGAGCTTTTCAGGTACCACGTGCCGAAGCAAAACAAGCCCAACAAGCCAAAGCAAAACAAACCCAAATACACGCTTTGCTTTAGTTACTTTACAGTTTGCTTTTCATGAGCACAGGAAATAGAAATAGTATACGAAAGAGGTAAGAGGTATGAATTTTGCTGAATTTTTCCTTTGGAATGGACATTATTGTTTCATAAAAAGAACAAAGGATCGAATGTAAATATCTATTGTTGTGTAGAGTGATAAAGAAGCACAAATGGTTTATGGCATTAACTCTTCAAACATTTACGAGAAATTTCTTAAAATGGGATATAGAAATAGTTGTCTCAGATTAATTTTGAACTCTTAAATATTTATAGTTAATGTTATTCCCAAAAAAATAATTTCTTTATTAAATAAATTTTCTCAAACCTTTACATACATTTATTTCTCTAAGCAAAATAAATATTAATCGAACGGGAAAGCATACAAAGCATCAAAAAATTGAGCATTGGTCATTTCGAGCTTTGCTTTGCTTTGCTTTGGCTTTGCTTTGACTTTGCCGCTTTGTCATTTGGTTTTGTCCCATAACAAAGCACTGGTTTATTTGATATGCCAAAGCAAAGCAAAGCACTAAAGCAAGCCAAGCCTACATTGGGGTTTCACCTTAATGCTCTGGAAGCGCATCACTAAAGCTTCCAGTGGTAGCACTTGCTGTATTTCCCGCTGGGTAGTTAAACGAGGTATACAACTCTGTAGACGCGAAAGGTTTTCTGAAAGTTTACTGAAAAATCGAGGTAAGCAAGTGTTTGATTCATGCCAAACAGCTTTTTGGTACTTGAAGGATTTTATATTTGCGTTAGGCGCCCATTACACGATAGGTTTTGCTGTCAGTTTTTCCACAGTTTTGCCTACGACTGACGGAAAACCTAACGTCTAAGGTGTTGACTGACGCAATCCTCCGTATATTTTGATTTCCATTAATCATGACTGGTGGAATTGATTGCCGCTTGCATGAACGTGTAATGGCCGCCTAAGAAACAATTTTTCTTCGAAAGCTCACACAAGCCATTAATTTCGATTGCGAGGTTTCGTAATGTCAGTGTGAGCTTTCATTTAGCCAGATTCAAAGCGGACGTAAGAAATTCTCCATGGTCACATGAAAATTTCCACCTCTTTTACCTCCGCACTCCTCCTTTGTTGAGAGCGAGCTTTTCTGCTCCATGCATAAAAATGTGAAACCACAATGTACGCCTCCTTGCTGGAACTTGGTGAGCGTTTCAGAGCTTTTCAGATTTTATATGTGTAACTTGTGCCTTAGTCACTTGGGCATTTGGTTTTGCCTCATAACAAAGCATTGCTTTATTTAATATGTCAAAGCAAAGCACCAAAGGAAGCCAAGCGTACATTGTGGTTTCACCTTTATATGTGAAAGCCTTAGTGCACGGCCACAACGCAGCCTGCCTAGCCTAGCACTGCACATTACACCATATAAGTTTAGTGTGCGATGGACAAATTTTGTTCTTTCTAGGTGCAGTGCTAGGCTAGGCAGGTCGCGTTGTGGACGGGCACTTAGCCGCTGGATGCGCATCGGTTAAAGGCCATTCCATGGCCCAAGGTTCTGGAGCACGAGCTTTTTTTGGGCAAGGGAGGCGTGCGCAGACATTCCAGCCACAAAGCGTACGTTATGGTTTCATCTTAAGTCGTTGGCTATAGGCCATTCATACACAAAATACCATGCGTCCGCAGCCAAAAGCTATGCTGCAAGTTTGCTGAATATATAGTACACGGAGCAGCAGCGATCGAAGTAGCTTTTGCTTTGGTACGCGGTGTTTGTTTGTATATGTGAGCTGTATTGTAAGAAGCAATAATAATAGCAAAATTTATGTTTTCTTAAAGGCTCGCCTGAAGGGCTACTGCCCCTGCTTGTCATTTATTTATATTAACATATATTTAATGTTCACTTTGTATACAACAAGAATTTTCCACTGATTTGAACTTTTTTCTTATTATTTTATCTTCGCCAAACATTAGTTACTTATTTGTGTGAGTGTCAGCTTTCCTTACTCGCAAGTCTACACCGAACTATAAACTCCTCTCTTATTGTATCTCCGCACACCTCCCTTGCCCAAAAAAAGCTTTTGCTGCAGAAGCATGGTCTGTCGTGTATGAATGGGACAATTTTCCTTCAAAAGCTCATGCAAAACATTAATTTCGAATGCCAGCTTTCGTAGAATGGAGCTGAGGTTTTATTTGTCCAAGTTGAAGCTCTCCGCTTGCTTCATCTTCGCACTCCTCCTAGTCTACATACCCCGTGTTCTTTTAATGAACTGGGTTTTGAGAGCTTTTGAGTTCCCATACAAAATCGAAAACCCAGGTTTTATCTGGGTCTTCTGGTTCTTCGATTTTGTATGGGAACTCAAAACCTCCTCAAAACCTCTCAAAACCTAGTTTATTAAAAGAACACGGGGATAGTTAAAACCATAAAAGAAGACAACGAGTGTCCCATTCGCTGTGGTTGTTTGAAAGCGCAGATTTTTCACTCAAACAACCAGAGCGAATGGAAAGCTCGTTTTCTTCTTTTATGGTTTTTCCTCTATAATGCGAAAAAGAGTGTACTATGCATTCCTTTGTTTACCTTGTATGATTTCTTTAAGTGATATTTGACAACAATTATGTTCTTCTGAGATCAGCTTCAGTAAGCTTTGGTTAGTCTCATACCCGGCATATGATCCAGTAGTGAGACAAGCCCTTTTCCCCATATCCAAAGATACTGGATATCGCCTACAAGTTGCCATCGTATTTGTGAGTTAAATTCTACAAAAGGATTTGATCGAAATCGTGAATTTTAATGGAATTTGTATAAAACTGGCATAGAGTTTGTTTCCAGGTTTAAAGTTGTCTCACACCGCTACTTGTTCTTGAATTTTGCGAAAAACCATCAAAGATATTTTCGCAGATATAAATCCTTTTTTGTGAACAATGCTTTAATAAGTATCCTTACTTTATAAATTTATGTTTTTTAAAACTATATTTCACCCCTAAACCATTTTAGTATTTTTAAGTACGCTTGTTTCTAGTAGATTATAAACTATTTAAAACTCTAAAATTTCATTTATAATTAATTCTATTAACAAAAATTTCTACTTAGGTATGGAAATGATAATGAATTCGGCTGGAACGACGGCAACAACAACCACCTCATCAACACCTGCAGTAACGGCATCAAATAACAACAATAGCAACCCGCAAAACGGTGAAGACTTGACAACCCTCGAGGCTGAAATATCAGAGCTCCAACGTGAGAATGCTCGGGTCGAATCGCAAATGCTGAGGCTCAAATCCGACATAAACGCGATGGAGTCGCAACTAAATAGCGGCGAACGGGTATGTAGGAACTTAGGTTGGCTGGCGGCGACACCCCCGCCAGACTAACTACTTTAATTATACTAGTAGATTAATTAGCACTTTTCCCTTAAGTTTTTTATAAATATTCAAAATGGAACTGTGAATTTAAGTGGAGATCATCGGCACCCTTTTTTTTCTATTTCACTCTAAAAATCGTAGTTGGCTTTAGTCACTTTCGAATTAAGTAAAAATTCATTTCGTCCACGGCAACAATGAATTCTCCTCCAACTCTCGACCGCCGTTTTATGACTTTATTAGAACCAAACCGGCACTGCAGAGGCTGATACACGTGAAGGGAGGACGATGGGGGTGTGCTTCTTTCAAAATTTCGCATTCCCCAAGATTTTTGTGTGTTCGCCTTAAGCCAACACGTGGGCAACACCTTGAAGCCCGCCGGGAATCTTGAGATTTTTCCCATGCGACTCCACTCGGAGTATCTATTTATCCTGGCAAGCAAACGAGGCTGGCTGTGAGCTCACGAAGGGATGAACAAATGGGGAAGGAGTACGGATGGCTGGGCCTTAAAATTACCACCTCCGACATCTAAATTGGTGATTCTTCGGTCCTGTGGTATGGTAATCGCTGGCATCTGAAGAGTACTTTGCAGCACATGTGTCGGCGGATGAATTAGAATTTCCGACGAGGGAAAATGTGATGCAATTTTTTTAATGGAATTTTGAAGGATTTTTCCATTAAGAAATCAGGATCTCATTAATATTTAATGGGGAAGATGCTCTGGCTGTCCAGTGAATTTAGCGCTACTGATGGCTAAATTTGGGGCTTTCTAGAAGAGTGTATTTTTATTTTCAGATAAAACATTAAAATAGACTAAATTTAAATTAACATTTTCTATGGTAGAAAATTTGTATTTTTTGGATCAACTATTCTAGGAAAATGTTATGCTATTGCAAGGATATATTTGCGCTGGTATTTTTGGCTTGATGGAAGTTTAATTAACTGAATGCATTGGAAAATATTAAAAATCTTCATTAAGACAAAATTTGCATCTATTAAACCAGAAATTGTACCATTTTCTAAAAAAAATGCTAAAATTTTGAAATTTTTCAATTTGCTAAATTGAAACTATGAAAGTAAATGCATTTCATTACAAAAGGTTATGAAAAAATATTTCCGGAAATACATTTGAAATTCGGGTGGTCGGAATAATATTATTTTTAAAGAGGTAATCATGTTAGAATAGTTATCGCAGAAGAAACTTTGATAATCCCAATCCAACCGACGGACTTAAGATAGTCTGAAAATTATTATTTATTTTAAAACTTAAACTTAATCCTATCTCAGACCTACGATAATTTATTACTATAACCTACTTTTTTTAGAGGACATACGGCCAACTACAAAGCATATATTTGTTCTTATGTGGAAAGAACAAATTTAGTAATTACTCTGCGTAGTACCAGTCTGTCATGTCGTTCAAGGCGTTGTGCAATATCGAGTAGTGGGGCTTAGTTTGAAAGATAGAAAAGAATAGGATAGGGTACGAGAGCTAGCAACGTTTTCGAGAAGGCACTTCAGTACGGCTGGTTTTTTGATATTTCCTTTCCTAATGAAGTTAGAAAGGGATGCGCTACGTCTAGGGATTTAAGGGTACTGTTTGTACGAGGTAAGAATTACGGATTGTGGAAGATTCTTCCATAGTCGAGTTGTTCTATTAATAAGTGAAGCTGTAGACAATATTGTGTGCGAAAAGGAGGACTACAGGCTGTGGGAGTAAGCTTAACGAATTATTCGCATTGAAAATGCTATCTTCCTGGCACAAGAACGTTAATTTCAGTTTAACAGTTACTAGGATAATCCTCTCAAGACTTCCATATTCCTGTAGTGGTTCCAGAAGTCTATTGAGGCACAAAGGTATAATCGCCGATGAGTTTGCACCACTGATTCAGTTTTAAACCCTGTGAAGTTGAGCTAAGGTGGTTTTTGACGCTGGCCAAATGTAAGACTTGTAGATTATAGCCTGGACTGGTGTCTGAAGTAGGGATGTTACGAATGTTCGTTCGTTTTAAAGATTCGCATCGACATTCGCATACGCATCAAGTACACAACAGGCCGTAGCTTTTTGATCCAGGTCAGCAGGTACCGCCCGATGAAGGCCATACAATACTACCCAGTATGAGGACTTGAGGCATACGTCTGACAGGCCGTGGACTGCAGGTGACCTCATGATTCCCTACATACACACAGGCGAAGACGACAATTTAGCGTAGCAGGTTGTTAATTCAAGTGCAAAAATGTTCATGACCTCGACGAAAATTTTAGACTGAATAGAAGTTCAGATCTTCAGGCACGAACTGACGATAAATACCCATACACATAAAGATTTTCGTTAGTTTTCTTGGACTGCAGGCCCCATCCAGTTGACGGTATGGGTGACTGAGTATGTGGTTATTCTTGGCCTCGAGGCGAGAAACCTTCAGGCCATGGCCTGCCGACGGCCTGTATATAAATGGGGGCCCTTAGAATTCGCCTCATGGAAATATAATAAGGGTATTCATTTCACTTCGTAAATTCTTCGTACTTGTCGTAGTTGTCGTACTTCGTAGTGGTTCGTAGTTTTTCGTAGTTAATTTCCATATATTTTTTAACTACGACATCTTGTGTGAGCTACGAAGCTGAAAAGTTTCTAAAACGGGTTCGTAATTTTAAATTATCGTAGTTGCTGTTGACAATTGTCAGTTGTTTTGAATTATTTAATTCAATTTAATAGCCGTCAATTAAAAAGATGGCTAGGGAGACCAGAAATTAAAAAACGACAGCTTTATCGATTAATGCTTCCAATCATTTTTGTTTTTCACTTTTTTTGGGCATTTTATCAAAAAACAACCCCTTCAAATTATGGCAACTCGAAAATGAAACTTGCAATAATACGAAAAATGAACTAGGAAAAATATTCAATGTAGTCGTTCATGTCAATCGAACTACGAAACTATGAAACTACAAAACTACAAACAATTGAAAAGTGAAATGAATACCCTTAATATTCCTCTCTTGAACTTTGACTATTAAATACGAGAAGAATGAATACCATTACTGTATATAACACTGGTCTATTGTTCTAATATTTGTTCATATCCTATTGTAAGTAATAAAAAATTAGGCTTTAATTTAATTAAATTTTTTTAATGTTATTCCTAAACATTCGTATTCGCATTCGCAAATTCGCATTCCGAACATTTGCATTCACACATGGAAAATATCACATTCGTAACATCCAGTCTCTGAAGGAGGAACTTGCTTCTCTTCAGAAATCCCAGGGGTGGTTTGACGGCTTAGAAAATATGGTCATTAACTGTCACATGCAGTAAAAATTACCACCAGCTATGATATCACTAGCTCAGGTAATTTCTCCACACGAGTTAAAATAATTTAGATGGTTAATTTTTTGAAAAGCATATACGCGCCAGCTACTAGCACGCACAGAGAACAAATGCGCTTGGCACACGGGTATGTACGCTCCCGCTACAGTCATGCCCTTTTGTTATAGATATGAATGTGTTCGTAATACCATTCCAAACGCAAGTGGATTTTTACCAAGAGGTCCCCCAACTAAGTACTAAGCACGTCCAATGCTGCTTGACCTAGGAAATCGAATGAGAACCGGTCAACTGAGTATGCTAATGGCATCCTTTATGGTCATCAAGATAATTGCTCGTTTTCTTTGTCCTATCCAATTTTTGAAAGAGCCAATTTTGCTACCTTTAGTTTAAAAAAAGTGTGAGCGTGCGTCTTTTATTGACACTATAGCAGGCTGCATTTGGAAAAGTATAATTTTTAGTTATGCGTTTTGTTTCATGCGTTAGTTGCGTTTAGTTTCATGCTAAGTGCGGGCGGATCTTATTTTCACTCGGGCAGCATTACTGGTAGTATGCTGTCCGGGCCAGTTGCTTTAAAGGGGGAGAAGCTATTAACTGCACAGAGAACCCTCTCTTTTGTAATAATATCGGACAAGTATCTCATTTTTGACGACCCAGAACTCTCAATTTTAATAAAAATTAACAGATTAAGACTAGCCGGTCACGTAGTCAGGATGGAAGACAATCGCATCCCAAAACGGCTTATGATATCAGAAATTTCGGGAAATAGGCCAGTAGGTAGACCCAGGAGGAGATGGATAGACTCTGTGACGGCTGACGCAGAGACAATGCTGAACATCCGGAACTGGAGACATGCTGCAAGGGACCGTCAAACATGGAGAAATGCCCTAGAGGAGGCCAAGGCTCGATTTGGGCTGTAGAGCCATTGGATGGATGGAAGTATCTCTCAGTATTCAATTGTCTCTATAAGTTAGTTCTATCCTATCTTGTGGGCGCTCTCTAGAGTCCCGCTCTCAGGACATTATCAAACTTCTTCTAATCAATTCTTCTTGAGTTTCTGTACGGGTGAGGAGCTCCAACTTGCAGATTTAGCCTAAAGCTTATCTACCGGTGATCTGAAAAGGGCACTTCATCTGATACACTCCAGTTTTTTACTTTGCATGTTTCAGAGTCAGCAGCTTGATGTTCAAGACTTCCTTCCAACCATGGAAATTCTTTGTGCTTAATAATACGAAGGCTGAGGTGACTCCCAGGTTACACACTGCTATATTTGAATTAATAATAAAATCGAATAGTGACTCTCTCCGTTCGTTATTTTCGGTGCTTCCCTAAAGCATATGTCTGGCGTTAGCGTCGCGCCCTACGGCCAGATTGGATCTATTCGATTTTAGAGCTGTTGTCATCTGCGTGAACTCCTCCAGAGGTGCAGGCATGTCATGAGCCATATAGTCTGAGGCTAAGTAAAGGCCATTCCCTCTTTCGAACTCCAATCCACCGACAATTTAGTCCGTTGAACTGAAGTTAAGGCAGAGGTAGGCTTTAATGCGCCTTTTAATCAGAATACAAGATCTTGGCTTACCTTGATCCGAGTGGTAGTAAAACGTGTACAGCCTGTCCAATAGCCATTTTATGTTCCGTCTCTTGTATTATGGCGACATTCAGATTTTCTCTCTTTAGAGAAATCTGAAGGTTATCTGTGGCTGCCTTGGAGAGGTACAAGTTGATCTGAAAAATCTCAAGCATATGCAGGTGCTCGCTTCATTCCTCTCCAATATCTCGAGGGACTTCTTATGGATAAGGTGAAAGAGTGAAAGGCTATTCTTCTGCCGTTCCTTTGATTTAATGACCTCCCAATCATCCATTGGAATCGCTGGACTTTGAAAGACACTGGATAAGACTCCCAACTAGGCAACTAGATGCAAGATTTGGGTCTGTAGTAGTTTCCCTAGAAGCGATGGGTTTAGTTTGCTGAGCTTTATATTTTCTTACCCAATAAACACGATAGAATTTGATACATGTATAACTCAACCAATAAGGAAGCACGTTTCTAACTTTCTTTTTTTTCTTTTTTGGAAAACAATTCAATGCCATCAATGGCGGAAAATTATTTTTTTGGATTACACATTCACATAGTGAATTCTTTCAACAAACCTATCACACTAATTGGATTAGCTGTTTTCTATTGTATCGCCCGAACTAAGCTTAGTTACTATTAGTCATTGTATGTCGTCTCTACCAACGGCCTGACGGACTGGTAGCTCAAAATGTGATTCTTGAGTTAAATACTGCCACAAAAAAAAATTGTTTTATCAAAAATTTAGCAAAGGAAATTCCAAAAATATCTCTTAAAGGATAATGTAGCGAAGTGAGCCAAAATTGAAATAAACTCACCTAAAACATTAAACAACAAAAAAAAATAAACAAATCAATTAAAAAATACAAGCCGAGCTTCTGGGTGTGAGTAAAAAAATAAAAAAAATAAACAAAATAAAAAAAGTAAGTAAATAAATAAAAAAAAAGTAAATAAGACCAAAAATACATTGAAACCACTCAAAAAGTAAACAAAAACAAAAGCCGCAGCGAAAAGTGAAACAAAAACAAGTTATCAACCCCCTTTTGGCATACCGCGCGCTACCCTTAAATGTATTTTCTCCCCCAATTTTGCTTCCGTCTCCTTGGAAAAGTTGAAAAATCAAAAACTTCAATGATAGTCCACAGAATCAAAATTATGCCGACAAAGTTGACCGAAGTGATAGCAAAACTCAAATTTTGCAAAAGTTTATCATTTTCTTTGGAAAATTTTCAGACACTTTCCCGCCGCACACATAGGCGGCAGGCGGGGCGGGCAAGTTCATGTATAAAATTGTATATGTTGGCTCTAGACTCTATCTACATAATACTTGAATTTATATATATATATACCTATGTATATATGTATATAGTATTTTGTATATATACTTACTAGTACTGAAAGGAAAATTAGGGTAGGGGCGAAAAGTTTTTTAGAGCGCGTGAAAGCTTCATTTCAAGGTCGGCTAAAAAGTTTTGCCGTTACAAGTTTACCAATTAATTTGAAAACTTCTGAGTTACACTTTTGGAACGAAAGTGCCGACGAATAAAGGTTAATGACCTTATTTCTCTGTTTTATATTAAAATATTAAAGTTATACCAAAAACTTTGTTTCTTGCATGTTTCATTGTGGCATTTTCCTGTGCCATATTCAAGCGTTTTCAGTAAACATTACGAAAAATGCCGACTTTAATGCGAAATTTTTGCTAATTTTTTATGCCTAAGTTCAAGAGAGGAACTTTGTTCTATGTTTGCTGGGTTAATTAATAGACTCCAAATATACTTGTTTCATGTCGAATTCAACAGGTTGCCTAAAAACAATTAAATTAGAGTCAACATAGGAAGAAGTTGGGACTATCATTTTCATATGAAACTTACTTGCTAAACTGATTTACTCGAAATTTGAGAATGTTTAACAGTGATATTTGCGATATTAATAATATTATCCTTTTAAAGATCGTATGTTATCGCATTAATATAAACAACCCCTGGCTAAAAAATTTTCAAATGTAAGCTCACTTACAAAATAAGTAAGTAATATATCAGGAATTTGCAATACTTTTTTGCAAAGATTGTGAATACCCCCAAGAGTAAGATTATCGAATTGAACTTCCTTTCCTTTGTACCAAAAATATTCGGAATAGTTTAGTAGAACAGAAAACACGTATTATACAGCATGCTTAATAGTACAAGTAGGATGGTTTAGCTTTTTCAAAAATAGCGTATATCGAAGCCATCTACGCGATTTTTTTGTGTTTGGTAGAGCTCTACATCTGCTCTACACTGTATCAAGCATGTTTGATAGAGTTTTTCTCTCTACAGTATTCATTCTCATTTGCGTTTCGACTGCGCTTCGAATTGTTGTACATCGGCCTGATTCAAATACGATATACGCAGAAAATTTTGTTATGCAGATGTATCTTCTTCCGTGGGCTCATTCAATAATTCTCGATACATTCCAGCGTTTTGTTTTCTTTTCGCAATCCGATCTCGCTCCCAACATTTACTTTCCTTCTTTGTCTCTTCTTCGAGCAAGAATAAAATGGCAGCAGCTTGTTTTTGGCGAGAAATCATTTTATTATTTTTTTTAATTTCTTTTAAATTTTTTACACAATATGTGTACGCACGCACCTCTGAATGACAGAAATAAAATGACATGCAAAAGTTGAAGGCCGCAGTTGCGCGCTCTACCATATGACTCCACAGTAGAGAAAAACGCATCTGCAGTGTACACAGTCTGTAGAGCGCGTGGTAGAGCTCTACTCAATATTTCTCTAGAGCAGCTCTACGGTGGAGTGGTAGAGACACGCAGTTGTGTACACACTACACGTAGAACTCTACACTCTACGCTGTACACTCTACCGAAAAAAACTCTCTAGTGGACACTTGGCTTTACACAAGTATGAGCCATACGGTGACCATCGAAATTATTTCATTGTATGCGTGTGTAAAATACACATTTTCGAAGTTGGCCGCCATATGAAGAAAATATTCGTCTGGTTTAATATTTTCTTCATACCTGCTTCAATGTATGTGTGAATTTTTGTGAATGGCATATAAAACATGCTAAACACGGTTAGTTTTAATTTTTTGACTTACGCCAACTTAAATATAATCAGTGAAACATTAAAATTCTCTATATTTCGGCAACAGCTTCACTTATCCGGACAATAACTATCCTATCTTTCAATCTGGAGCCAACCTTACACATTTCCAAATTTTCATTTAAATCTGTTGAGCGGTTTCGGAGATTAGCGTGTACGAATATTGTGACATTTTTATATATTAAGATTAAAATGGTATTAAAAATCAGGACAGGACGGGCAAGAACTGGCCAAGTTGAATTTCATTAAAACTCGAGAAAAACACGTTACTATGTTACTTTCTGTATTTCAAGCAGTAAATTTTAAAAATGAAGTGATTTTAGAGTATGGTTATATAATTTCTGTGTAATGTGTGTAATTGTGCATCTACAAAAAAACGGAGAAGAATTACGTAAAAAAGGTTTATGTAATCTATAAAAAAAAATTAATCAGCTTCTAAAATCGCTAAAAATATCTTAGTTTATCCTAAAAATCCTTGACATTTATCTATAAAATTAAATAACGAATTTCAATTTTTTCAACGTTCACAATTCTATGAAATTTGTATTGGCTTAGTTAAGACGCAATTGTTGCTTTAGATTACATTGAAGGTTGGAGCCTTGATTTTCTACTTCGTGTCTTTTCTATCATTATTGGCATTGAAGCCTCCAGGAAATTTTTTTTTAATAATACATATAAGGATATCTATATTAGCAAGGATTTTAGAATGTATTTATATACTTAATTAATAAAATTGGTAATCCAAAAAGTATTATAATATTGCTACATATGTACATTAATTTTCCAAAAAAAATTGCTTAGCATTGAATCATTTTGTTTTTATTATTTTTCAATGTAATATTAATGAGATATGATTATAAATTATTTTCTACGCAATTATCGGCTTAAAGAATAACCTTAAACTGACCTTTCTTAACTGAATTTGTGTTTGTGCTCTGCTCAATAAATAATTTTAAATTTATTTCTTACGTATTGATTCGTATAAAATATGACTTAAAATTATATGTTTATCAATATCGAACCAATTACCAAAAAGAAACTAAACGATTGATTTTCTACGGGTTGTTAGTAATTATTGTTATAATTATATCCATCACACATTGTTGTGTAATTATATGTTTACATAAATTTCCCAAGAATATTTGCATATTAAAACAATCTACGATTCAAGTTCTTTAACAAATCGAAAATGTTTTCTTTTACCTGAAATTATTTTTTAATTGTTTTTCATATCGCATAGAGTATGTATAGGTTTGGGCATGATTTGATGAGAGCAAGCCTTGCACGTGCTTGCATTACATTATCGAAGCCATCTACAGCCATAGAATACTGTCGTCAACAAAGCGTGTGAAGTGGGTTGAAGGGGATAAAGAATGCGCCTTTTATAAAGATTATAAAGAGTGTGGGTGATAGAATTGACCACTGTGGAACACCAAAAGAGATGGTGTAGGGTTAATATTCAGCGCCCTACAATACTATCTTGACTGAAGGGCCAGAAAGAAAACTCTCTTTAGAGCTGAGTTTAGTTTAGTCAACAAGAACTGGGTCTCATGCTCCGTTAAAAGTCTAGAGCAACCAGACCAGACTCAGTCGAGTGATGAGTGTTGATGAATGAATGTTAGATACACAGGAATGATGCCAGCAGATCTTTTATACATTTGTGGTTTCCACAGCATCTACCGTATTGCAAACAATTACTAATTAGAATAAAATCAACGCTAGTAGTTACCAATGAGGGTCTTTAGGATACGTTTTTAGTATTAATCTTAAAATAAATTGGACAGCGTATTTCGAGAAAATGTGCCTCGGTAATTTTAATATTCATATTTTTCATTATCATCATCAATATCGCCACAGTCTGTTATTGGCATTAGCTTCCTGCAACATCCTCCTCCAGAACTGCTGGAAGTCTCCAATTTCTTATAACTAGGGTTGGCAGATCTTCTTCTTTCGAGTCTCTGTGCCCGTCTGGTTTTCTGTTCATTATAAGTTTTGCCTTACTGTCACCACACGTCCTACCGTTCAAGTTCTCTTCATTTTTATAATTTTTATGATGTATGGAATGGTATGCAACTGATACAGTTCAAGATTGTGTTTTCTCCTTTAAACACCATTTTTAATTACTCCTCCATATAAAGTGCGAAGGATTCTTTTATCGAAGTATCCTAGGAGGTGTTTCTCGTTACTTCCTAATGTTCAGGTTTAGTAGTATTGGAAGTATTGGTCTTATCAGAGTTCTGTATAGCTTAACTTTAGTCCTTCTTAACATGTTCTGTCAATTGTCATATTCTAGCGGTCATTCCGTCATATTGGTCATATTGGCTTTCTCCTTGTTAAGTTCTAGTCTGAATTTCTCTGCGGACTCTCGATATGAAGGCTTCTTCAGTGTATGTCAACAGCTGTACCGACTTGTTGAAAATACTGCCCGCGATATTAGTTCCTACGTCACTTATTACTTTCTTTTGTATACACATTATTATTCTAGGTTTGAAACCCATTCGTTGTTCAGTTATTTTTTATATAGTTTCGTAGCATAGTTTTAGTTATTAACTTCGTCTGTTTTTAACATTTCGTTTTCCCATTACTCCTTATTCTTCACTTTGTGCACTTTTTTTTCTTTGTACGTCTGCATCGCACTTCAAGTTCTGTGTTTCTGTATCATTGCTTGATATCCTCATTTCCTGCGTTACTCGTGCACAATCAAACCGTGTGTCAAACCATTCGCGTCTTCGTTTACGGGGTTCATATCCTAGAGCTTGAAATGCTGATTCTTTGATTATTCTTTTCAGGTTATTCCATTCAACTTCTATGACTTCGGCGTCGTTGTTATCTGTATTTGTTACTCTTCATATACTTGTTTAGTTTTTTTTACACCGCTGCTAAGAGACCACAATTCCATCTCTCCAGGATGTGTAGTGAAGAATTTCAGTGAACGAAAATTTAAAAAAATACCTTTTTACGTTGTTCTCCACCCGGCGCCGGTGTCTCTCAATCGGCTAATTAGAAATAAATAATTTTCAAGTAAAATTAAAATCAGCTGATACCGTAAGACAATGGAAAAAACGAGCTTTTTCCTAATGGAATTTATTATCTGCCGTACAGACCGACAGATGGCCCTCTATTTGACCTTTCGTCGTAACGATGTTAAATTTCAGTCATTGGTTTCCGTCGTTACGATGCTGATTCTTCGTCCTAGCGAAGGATTTTCGTCGTAACGACGCCCATGTGTTGAGGGTACTCTACAAGGTATGAAGTTCTCTAGCAAGTTCATCTCCTTCCTTATTTAATAGTCGCTTTACATTTTTTTTATTTTTGAGATAGTAATTATCTTAACTTCCTTTATGGGTTTGGTCTATATGCGGACATTTTTAGTCTATTAGAAGCTGCTCATTGTGTTCAAGTTTTGTTATGAGACGCAATGGACATAAATTTTCTACTAAAAAGTCTCTTTCGAACTTCAATTGAAACTAAAATAATAATAAAGGAAATTTGTTTTAACACTTAATTAATCTTACTTTTAAATCATTTCAAAGTGGTATAGTTGTAGTTGATAGAAACTACAAAACTTTGAAAAAATCAAAGGAAACACCTCCGCCCAAAAGTGGTTAACTAAAAACGTTAACTCACTAAATTGCCCACCACATCGTACCACTAAATAGTTTCTAATAAAATGAATTTTTTCCTTTCAATTTTCACTACAAAAACAAAAATTTGTCAAAAATAGCTAAAATATTTATACTAGTCTGTCCTTTTCAGATTATGTATTCGACCACCAATAGGACAAAATGTTCTTTAATATTAATTCGGTGCAGTTTTAAATGTGAAAAACCTTTGTTTATTTTTTCATAAACACTCTGAAATTTGTTTATTTTTAGTGAAATATATAAACCAAAATTTTCTATATTATTTACTTTTACCACTTGTATATACAACATATATCTCATAAAAAATTTCAAGAGATGAACAATACCAAAAACAAACTGAATTTTTAGTATGAAATTTCATCCGAAAAATATAAAACAAGATATTTGATAAAACATCAAATCCTTCTAGTAGATACCAAATAAAATCAATTACCTGAAGGATCATATTTTACTCCCTTCGAGTCCTGAATGGAAAAAAACACAACAAAAAAACAAAAATAATGAACAACTTTCAGAGTACATCTTCATTCGATATTTTAATATATAAGAAACTATGTGAATTGTATATAAAATATATACTTATATAGTTATATACAAGTGATATACGTACATAAAGACGATTATTGAAAATTTTTCCTCTTATTTCCCATTTATTATGTACCAAAAAAAAGGACGAAGAAGAAGAAGAAAAAAATACTAAAAAGAAGGTCGTAAATCCTCTTGTGAATTTTTCCATTAAGGAAAAAGCTCGAAAAAAGCTCTTTCTATACTGAGAAGCTTTCGTTTTGCGCAAAGTTATTTCGTCCTTTTTTCATGTTCAATTGATTGCAAATTGCAATATGTTCCCTGAAGTGTTTCAGGATCAGAAAAGTTTTTCTCCGGTTGAATAAAGACACATTTTTCTACATTTTCTTTAACATCACTGAGCAGTATTTTTTTTTATTCGTCCTTGCTTTACATTTCAAAAAAGGACATTTCCCAACAAGGAAAATGGGGATCAATGTTAAGAGAGCGGAGAGTTGTGAAATGGGTTTTTTTTCTTATCCTGAAATATCCTAGGCTTCCAGCCCCTTGGCACAGAAAGAACCTTGTCTTCTCTACACAGTATTTTTTTTTTGTTTTTTTTTTGGTCCTTTCTAATGTGTAGGAGTCCCTATTTGATTTTTTTTATTACCCTTTTAGGGAACGCAGTTTTGTAGGGCCTTTTGCTTTAGAAAATATTCTGAATAAATTTTCTTTTGTTGGAATCAGAAAAATGTTCCCGAGGATCAAGAAGAGCGACGCTAAACGAAACGGCGATAGGAGAGAGGGATATAAAAGGGGAGCCCTGGGCTGCCTTTTTGGGGGATGGTTTGAAAAGAGAAAAATATTACGTAACTTGTATCCATATAATTCATGCGCGATTTTATTTTATGTACTTATGTGTATTGGTTGTGCGCTTTTATTTTTTTTTTATATTCTATATTCGCTGTGGCCCCATCATATATACATATACATATTAGACAGAGCGTATAGAAACATATCTACAGATTGATGTACATAGAAGGATACGTCTCTACTTCGTGCCCAGAGTTTTTCCTTTGGTTGGGCATGAGCATTGAATTGGTGTATAGCCATTGGAAAACATCAGTAACGCCCTCCACCCACTTTCCGAAGTGGGGGGGCACTGAATGGGAAAATGCAACTTGCGCGATGGTGGAGCCCCGATATAACTGTTTTCGGTGTGCCCTATAATACAGTACCGTTGGAAAAGGAATGATGACGACGTGTGAAAAACGTTGGGCAAGTGCAATATCGCCCAGCCATACCCAGCCCTTGCTGGTGGTGCTCTCCTTTAGTCCTTGGGTCCCCTACACAGAGTGCTGCTGCTGTAGTAGCCTATACACCTATTGGTGAATTTAGATGCTCAACTCTGTCCCCATAAGGACTGTGCTCATGCTGGCGGTGCTGTTGTTGTTGTTGTTGCTGCTGGTGCTCCTTCTGTTGTTGTTGTTGTTGTTATTTCTGGTTGGTGTTGTTCCTCGGTTCAGTACTGTTGTTTTGCTGAAGCTGATATATTTTTTTTATCTTTTTGGACTTTTGGGATGTTTCAGATGCTATTGCTGCTGCTAGTGGTACTGGTGCTGGTGCTGGTTCTCGGAGAAATCCTCCTGTAGCCATGGGGCCAAGAGGGCTGCTATTGCCATATAAATGGCTCAAGTCTAGGTTCCATGTACTTACAGAAAAATTATGTACCAAGTCACCTATACATAATGTCGGGGAACGTTAATCAATAAATTTCTTTCCATGAAAGGTGCTCTCGAGGAGTTATTGAATTTGAGTTATTATGGAACGTATTTTTTTCCTTTTTTTTGCTTTTCTTCCTTTTTTGGTTCTGGTCTTATCCTTCAGCTACCTAACAAACTCAAGCCATAAATTTTCAATGTGCCGTCATATGCACTTATTTAACACCTTTTTTTATCCAATCGAGAGATAAATTTTGGATGCTGACGTTTCTCTAGATTATTATTTTCATTTAAAGTTATTTTCAATGAATTTCAGGGGATTTAAAATGTCAGTTGTGGAGTTTTTTTAAATATAATTGAATTTTGGTTGATAAAAGGACATTTTTAATTGATCCTTTTTTATATCGAAATTATTTTTATACCAACATTTATAAAGCTAACTTCTACTAGTTCAGTGAAATTACTGCCTTTCGTGACTACCAACAATTAGTTCACTGCTGCAGCTGGGTTAATGCAAAACTAATTAAATATAAATTTTGGCTTTCTGTTAAATATTAGACAACATTTAGAAATATTTTCAATATTGAATTAGCAAAAGTAACAGTGAAAAAAATGTACTTGTCTTTTGTTATTTATATATTTGTAGGTTTTTTTCTTTGCAGACAAATATAGATGTTTTGTTTTCGAAAAATTTGCTTAAGCCAGTTGATAACTAAAGAAATATGCATCCCAAGGCGACTTTTTTTAATAAAGTAAAGTTAAAAAGAGTTTCACAGAATTTGACTCCATTGTTCTAGAGATTCATGTAGTTTCCAGGCCATTAGTTGCCTGAATTTTTAGGTGGGATCTGCTCCCGGAGTCTGGCAACTGCTCCTTCCACAGGTTGCGATTCTAAGCCGATGCATCCAGTTTGGCATCTCTAAGCTCAACATTCTTCCACCTAAGCTTGTTGTCCTATCCTATAAACACTTTCTGAATGTGGTCATTTTTATTCACCCGCTACATAACATTCCCACCCAAGTCTACCGTTTTTGGTTCTCTTCAGGAGATCTATGTCGTGATGGCGTTCGAAGATCTTTTCATTAAAAAGCTTTTAGATCGTCTTTCCTCACATGAGGGGCCAAAAATTCTCCTAAGAACTCTCTTTCCCTAGAGGCCACGCCATAAAAAAGGGGAATCTGAAAATCGCTGTTTCCATGCGCAGTGAGATTAACAAGTTCCCACAAACGGGCAACATCGCTTTCTTTCATTTAAAAGCGCAAATAACCGACTTCTCAACCACAATTCCAATACGTGTTCATTTCCCTTTTTTTATGGTGTGGACTCTACCTAGTTAAGAGGTCAGAGTGCCTTTTTGTTGAGCATCTGAGTTTCGGATCAAAATGTGAGCACTGGAAAGACTTTTTCTTCGTTAATGGTTTCACGGTATACAGAAACAAGGCAATGTAAAAGACTGAATATCGTTTTAGTGCGACGTCACTCGGCGACCATATAAAGTCGAAATTGTTGTTGTTGTTTCTGCATTAGCGCAGATGTCACTCGGCGACCTTTTTCTACGATATTCGAAGCTTTCAGTCTCTTTTACATTACCTTGTTTCTGTATACCGTGCAATGGTTCTACAGCCCAATTTTAGCATTGCCCTCTCGCACCTTTTTCCACCAGACGTCTCTTGCTCCGCGGCCTGTCTCCAGTTTCTTGTTTTGCGTAGTTTCCCCCAGAACACAATGAAGCCGACAACGTCAACTTCTGGGGAAAACAACAACAATTTATATGAGAATTGTCGTTGTCGGCTTCATTGTGTCCCGGGGGTTTTGCTGCCTTAACACCGCATTCCCTTGACCGTGGTTTGCCGACTGGTCTTTTTCCATCTGGTAGTAGGCACATGGCATTTTTCGGTATCCTTGAGTCGTCCACTTGAACATGACCGGCCCAACGTAAACGCAGCAGTTTGTCGTGTGTTGATTATTTACATTCTTTGTATAAGTGATACAATTCGTGATTCTCCATGCATTATCTTCATTGATTAGGCCGTATATTCTTTGGAGAACCTTTCCCTTAAATATATCTTTCTTATCTGCAGGGTTTTAGGAGATACTCCATGCTTCACATCAATACGTATCTACGAGATTTTTCTGTGGATGTCTCTGGATTTGATTACTGGCAGTAGTGAGAAGTATATTCTATTTCCAGGGTTTATCCTTCTTTGCACGTTTCATCGTTGTCTTCGCTGACCGTGGACCCTAGGTAGTTAAATTGGTTTGCCGTTTTCGAAGTTATATTCCCCCAGGTGGTGTTGTGGCTTCTTCTTCTTCTCTCCACCCTGGATTGAATTAAAATCTTGCCCTTGTCGGCATGTCTCACATCTATTAAAATTGAATGTTTGTCTGTCTGTCTGTCTGTACGCAATAGGCTCCTACACCGTGCAACCGATCTTAATGAAATTTTAACCATATGCTATTTACACTAAAAGAAAGAACATAGGCTATTCTATTACTTTCTAAAGCCACTCCTGCTGTCATGGAGAGCTTTTTGAAAATCATCGCAGAGCTTTGAATTTTTGCATGAAGGTCCGTGGGGACTCCTATGATGCACATCGAAGCCCGATTTTCGAAATTCAAAATGGCCGCCGAAACATGACCGAAATTCAAAATTGCCGCAGAAATATGGTTGAATTTGCCAATTTTATTCCGATTACAATGAAAGTGGGTATCTAGAAGTTTTTAAGATCGCAAATAACGAATTTGTAGCCAAAATTTATAAATTCAAAATGGCTGACGAATTTGCAAATTGTGTTCCGATTCCAATGAAAATCTGTATCTGAGGTTTTTTAAGGTAGCAAATAACGAATTTATAATCAAAACTTATTCAAAACGGTGGGGCTAATATGGCGGAAGAATTTTGCCAAATAGGTGTCATTTCCCGGTTAGCTGTATGTAGGTTGTTCAAGAGTTGGAAAATGATAGGCCAGGGGCCAAGCAATTGCAAGACATGTAATTTGTAGCGTGTAATATCCATCACCGTCAAAAGTCCATTTCTAAATATGAAATTAGTAGATGTAATCCTTTTATTTTTTTTTCTTTCAGGATGTAATAATATTTGTTGATTATTGAGTGTTTAAGTTAACTAAAAGTCCATACGAATGCCTGTCTCTGCCAAAAAAAGATTATTGCATGGATAACACTGTGGATATGACATATTTTCTTGAGATTATACTATGTGTCTAATAGTTGCTGGCCAAAGCCTTATTTTTAAATAGTTTTTCACTAATATTTATTTTTGGTGGGTGGTTATCTTTTTAAGGATATTCGTGTGTGTTTATTTTACCAGAAAGAACCATAACTTTATTACGGGCCACGCCGACAAAAAATATTTTCTACCCCAAAGATAATTTTGGTCACACTGTAAATAAATGCATTTTGAACCTAATGTCTCGAACTTTTATAGGAATAGTTTGTTTTTCGTTAATGGTTATGAAGAGTTTAATTTTGAAGATTTATATTGATTTTAAACTAGCTGGGACCCGGTGCGCCTATGCTGCACCCATAAGCCAATAGTAGTAATCAGGTGGTATGAATTTTAATATACAGTAGGAGAGTTTGAAAAAGTCATTTTTTTGGTATTTTTGATTCCAAATAACAAGCTCAAGATATTTCAGATCGGTGTCTCAGTGTGAAAATGTGATGAATTATTGATTGATCTAGGATGAATCTACACACCTAGCGGCCCTGCCCATTGATATTTCTAAAGTCATATCATATCATATCGATCATATCTTATTCGCAGAATTTAACAACATTAATCCACGATAACTGCTGCACACTATGAAATCTCCTTATTATGTTTGGAGCGCAGTACATATACCTTTTTTGCAGTCATTACCCAACGATTCCTGCTTTCATATGTATTTCACAAACGTAAGGGATCAAGGAGTACGATGCCTGACTAGCATTCCAGAGGTCCGTGGTTCGATTTCACACAGCAGCAGGGTCTTTCGTCATCCGCCTTCACACAGCAACATAATATATGTTTTTTCGTACCTTTCCTTTTTACGATCCTCTTACAATTGTTTATAAGTACAATAAGCGAGAAATCCATCCCCTGCTCGATCACCAAAGACGGCGTTGTTTTACGGTAGTATTCAATAGCAGCCGTTGGAGTTAAAACCCGTGCTTCTTGTTTGGCCCACTATAAATAAATCAAGAAACATAACTTCTGAGCTGTAACTTTGCATATAAATAAGACTATATGAATTGCTTGGGCTAGTGTAGGCCCTCCATATTTAGCCAGCTATGGGTCCATCCTTCCAGAGAGTAGCGCCATAGAACTAATCGTTATTCTCCTAGGTCCGCAGGTTAGGGGAATATAGAGCCAGGCTCGCAACACAAGATGCACACACATCTATTAATAGCTGCGTTCCAAAATTCGAGCAAAGTTCTCGCAAGCAATTGGCCTACTCGTTCCTACTTCTCAACAAAGGCATGAGTAGAGAGAGAAGCCAACTGCTTGCGAGAACTTTGCTCGAATTTTGCAACGAACAATGAGGTACAATTTCTTTATTGACTACCGAACTACAAGGCCAGGCTTACAAACTACGAAACTACAAGCAAGGCCTATTAGTCCAAGAGCCCAGGCCCGCCAGACCTACGTCATTTTCTTAAAGCTGATATTTCATACATAGTGTGATACGCAGTTAAGAACGTATGCGCACTCGCTAGCTCGGAGAATGGGCCTTTTGTAGAAAAAAGGGTTGGGGGTAAAAAAGGGGTTAAAATTGAAACAATGTCTGTCGCAGCGTGTGTAGGTTCTACTAGGGCTAAATAACCGTTAAGTACTAGTGGTAGAAATTTTTGACCATTTACTGCGGTGTGAGCGGTGAAACGGCAACTTCAGCTAGGGGTGGTTTATGGCTTTTCTTAAGTTTTGCAACGGCAGCGTAGAATCATCAGGTATTGCTGGAGGCTCTAACTCGTCATTAAGTTTTATATTTAACAATTCGTGAAACTGGTCTTCCCAATACTCCAAGATACTTTGGGGCCGTCGAGATCGTATTCTTCGTCCTTGCAGTATATGCAACATTGCGTGAATCGTGTAATAACGTGGTCTCTTAGATAGAACTACCTGGTGGACCTCTAACTTGAAGTCTACTTCGGTCTCTGGAATATACAATTTTATATATGAAAACTTCACCTCATTCTGTTTCTTTCTATTTGTGAACTGGTTTTGCTTCTTTTTTGAACTGTTTGTATTCTCCTTCACGTGCTCTTGATCTATGACACTTCTACATTCCTCTTGTTATGATCGCAGCGACCGACGATCATCACTTTATCCTACAATTCTTCTTCTTCTTTTTTAACGACTCTACAATCGGGATCCGGCCCGGGAAATATACGAATTTCCGTAACGAATTCGGTAAGATATCTTAAAATTTGGTTTGCTGGGAAATTGAATTATAAAATAAATTCACAAAAAGGCCACTCGCGCACTTCACTGAAAGACTCAAGATTTCACAATGAAGTTTGACAGGAATGTTCCGATTTCTTTCCTACTTTTTTAAGAAAATTTGTTACCGGCTTCTTTGTGACATTGTTGCGAAATTGTTTTCCGAATTCTTTTTGAACTAGTTTCGACCAATCGCCACATACAAAGCTTTAGTTTTTGTTGTTGTATTACTTCCGAAAACCTTTCGACTTGTAGGAATTCGGAAAGTTTGGTTTGCTGGGTACCATCTATACCCCGTGTTCTTTTAATGAACTGGGTTTTGAGAGCTTTTGAGGAGCTTTTGAGTTCCCATACAAAATCGAAGAACCAGAAGACCCAGATAAAACCTGGGTTTTCGATTTTGTATGGGAACTCAAAAGCTCTCAAAACCCAGTTCATTAAAAGAACACGGGGATAGATGGTTACGAGCAGTCATAGTTGTATTTGCAACGACCACGTTATTTCTTACTGATAACACTTTGGCTCATTGTCTTTTGTCAATTTTAGGGTTTTCAACTACAAACGAATCTGAGTTATGAAATGCCCCAGTTAATTTACATGGTTACGATCAAAATGTTTCTTTAACCCTCCTACTATTATCTTAATTGTTCCTGAAGATATATTCCAAAAACAACTTATAATCATACACAACCAAATTATAAATCTCCGTATTTACTTAATCACTCCTTTCACTAGAACAATTTTCTTAATTAATTTTAAAATTTGTTTTAATATTTTAATAAAAAAACTCTTCAATTAAACATAATCTTAAACACAGAAAAACCCCCGAAAATAATTTTCCATTATATAAATGCTGCCAAAAGTATCAAAAATGTTAACAGAGTAAGGAAAAAAAGGGATAAATTGATTTTTTATAATCCCCTCGTGTTAAGACCGACTTGAAAGTAATATGGGTAAAAATACAAGATTACATACTTGAAACGAAAGATTCGCACCTAATAAATCTTCACATGGGCTCACATCCCCCGGGGGACTTGGCAAACTCAATTAAAAAATTAATTACGTCGGCTTAAGGGGGGGAGGGCGGCTGTTTTTAAATTAAAGCAAGTAAACACAGACAAAGTGAAAGGATATTTTTTTTTGAGTTTTCTAAGAAAAAGGATATTAATACATACTTTTTTTTTGGTAAGAATTTGGTTCTTTTTTCGAAAAGGTTCAAATGTTAAATGGATTTGAATTTTAGTGTTGATAGCTCAGTTTGCTTTTGGTAAATAGCTACATCACAAAATATAATTTATAGTCCAGTCCCCAACCGATATCACCTCAACTTTTTTTCGGAGGCGACCGATTTAGTTGAAATTTTAACAGTAGATAGCGAATGACTCAAAAATCAAAGTCTACCATATGCCAATGTGTACTTTTTCTTTGGGGTTGGTTCCCACACTAACTCGGGGGTGGAAATATTTTTGGTCAAAATAACCCCGTTAATCGATAGAGAGGCTAATTTTAAGGAAAAAATGTAGTACAAACTTTTTTTGTAAAATTGATATTTTTTTGGTTAAGCATGTGAAAAGTTGCAATTTTCATTAAAAAACCCCACTTTTTCGAACAGTTTTTGGTCAATAAGTTCAAAAATAAGCGTTTTATCAAAATTTTTGTTTTGACTAAAAATAAAGCTTATAAAAAACGAAGAAAATGGTTTTTGAATGAATGCTCTAGGTATAAAACAAAGCGAGTAATGATTGATCGAACGGCACCAATTTCAAACCAAATACCCAAAACGTTGTATTTAACGTCGAATAACGGAAAATCGATTCATTTTTCGAGGATAACTTATATTACATTTTTTAAAGTGTTTGAAAAGACCTTTAAAATGAACACTGATAAAAGTCATTGGCATGTAAAATGAATGAGTTATGACAAAGAGAAGGTGTACCGTCAAAATTTTTTTTTAAAAAAAATGATCAATAAAACTAATACCACTTCCACCCAAATTCAAATTTATCATGTGAATCCTAACTTTATTTTAAAGATATCTATCGGATCTATATAGTTTGAGCGATTTTCAGGGTGTATTTTTCGAAATTGGTACGATCAAAATGAAAAGGGGATTTTACGAATTTTACAGATTTTTGCGTTTATTTCAAAAAAACTCAAAAACTATGAAGGTACGTAAAAAACTGTTGGGTAATAAAATTTAGATTTTTCTTCAACAACAATTTTGGTTTTTTATGTATTGCTGTAGCTTAAAAACTGACAGAGATATAGCAGATTGAAGTTTGCTTTATAGTGTAAGTACCTCCTTTGTTTAGCCCTTTGACCCTTCACGTTTTGAAAATTAAGGGTTTCAATATAATTCGCAAATTGTATTCAGATTTCAATGAAATTGAGTATCTAGGGGTTTTAAGGTCGCTAATAACGAATTTTTGGTCAAATTTTAGAAATTCAAAATGGCCGCGTCAATATGGCCGACGAATTTGTCAATTGTGTTCCGATTCCAATGAAAATCGGTATCTGGGGTTTTTTGAGGTAGTAAATAACGAATGTTTGATTAGAACTTAAAAATTCAAAATGGCCGCCGAAATATGACCGAAAATGAAAATGGTCACTCAAATTTGCCAATTGTGTTCCGATTTCCATCGATTTCCGATTACAATGAAAATCGGTATCGCGGGTAGGTAGCAAATAAAGAGTTTATGATCAGAACTTATAAATTCAAAATGGCCGCGGACGAAATTTTCCAATTGTATTCCGATTCCAATAAAAGTGGATATCTAGGGGTTTTAAGGTTGCAAATAACGAATTTATGATTAAAACTTATAAATTCAAAATGGCCGCACCAATATGGCCGATTAGTTTGCCAATTGTATTCCGATTCCAATGAAAATCGGTATCTCGGGGTTTTTAAGGTAGCAAATAACGATTTTATGATCAAAACTAAAAAATTTAAAATTTCGGGGCCAATATCGCGGACGAGTTTTAGCAAATAAGTGTCATTTCCTTGTCAGCTATATATTGTCATATATATTGCAAATTTACAAAACTGCTTGTGAATAAAACTTCCACTATTTTTTTTGTAAAATTACCACAGACATTTTTTACAGTGTAAAGCGTCACAGACAGATTCATTAGTGACCGAAGAACGAACCCTGTCTCCTGTGAAGAGTCTGGGTAGCTTACAAACTGGCTAAGCAGCGATAAATCGGAGGTCGTTAGAGACCCGAAACGTACTCTGCTATTGGAGGCGGACTGGTATACTGGTAAAGAACTGCATCGAGAAATGAGTAGTCGAGGGGCACTAGAATCATTGGAATACTGTAGAAACGTTTAGGTAGACTGATTGGTCTGATTGAATCCTGAGAATGGGAGAGGAATCTTTCAGGTGGGTTGTGGCACTAAAAGCAGGACATGCATGAAAATTTCAAATAAGCTGAAAAGAAAAACTTGATACTGACACCTATCGACTATTTTGCTTATGATATACGCGGGTTTTTGCTTATGATATACGCGATGACAAAGCATCACTAGAAAGAGGGAAGACTGGGAAGAAGGAATGTTCGATATAAGCAGAAAGACCAAGAATTATGCTGCTGCCCGAAATCGAACCACGGACCCTTGGGCTGGTAGTCGGACGGTTTAACATCTTGACTACCGAGGCTGACTTGGTAAGACACTTACGTAAAATACCATATTTTTTTCGAAATCATCTAAAGCAGAATAAATATAAACTTTAAAATTCCTACATCATAGTTCTTGGGAAATAGTTTGAAGAATGCAATTTTAAGTTTAGTTTACAAATGAAAGCCAAATCGTGAAGTGTCTTATATCAAATATGAAAAAAAAATCAATTTTTCAACACAACTTTTCGATAATGAATTGCGTCCCAACAATAACGTTGTTAACCCAGCCACAATCCCTTAAACTTCCGTGAACTAACAACAATTTGCGTTGTGCTGGCACAAAACCGCATGAAAATCATTTTACGAAGGGTTCACTTATCTTTTCATAAAAAAAACTTTAAACAAAAACCCGGGGCTGCACTCATAAATTAGGAAAATATTGAATAAACGTATCCTTGACGCTGCACCCTGGAAAGGGATTGCAACAGATTTTAATGGTTTCGCTTTTTGCTTTTAATTTCGTGTGTTGGTTTTTTCGTGTTGGTTTTTGGGGGGCATGGGAAACAGGGATGGCAATCAGAGCTAATTTGAACTCCCCCCGCCCCAGGTGTACATCCGTCCACTCATTCATACCTTTTAGGGGGTGGGGTATGTAAAAGTACTATCATACAGCGGTATCCTGTTACGTAAATCGGTTTGGCATGTGTGCACCACAGGTAAACATTTTAATGTTTTCAGTTCGAGTGCATTTTTGCATTTAAATTAGGATATTAACCAGGAGAATATATCGCATGAAGGAAACAGTTTTGTAAAATTTCAACCCTTGATGATTTATCGCTTTTGCGTTAGTACACAGGCAAACGAAATAAACGGTAGTTTTTTGGTCTTTCTACACAAAGCGTAATGAAACTTTTTGGCTCTAAACTCCCCGGCAATGCCTAACGTCATAGATAAATCGTGGCACCTAGTGCTAAGCAGATTTACCTTTTCACCGTTTGGGGGTGGAGGGTGTGTGGATTCGGTTCTTCCACTTAGTTTCGGTTAGTTTTTGTATATACGTTTTGCATACACAGACTCTACTCTACCCAAAACTCCCATAATACACTATGGCACGGGTGTGGTTCGATTCGGTTTACAAATACAAAAGTTTTCGGGTTTATATCCTCCTTCTAAAATTTCTGAAGCAATACTTATCGTTTGTTGCAAATCGCATTTAGATTTTGTACTGAATGTGAATTAATGACTATAGTCATATACATACATATCAACTGAACGAGTATCTCTACCTTACAATTACATACAATTTGGCAGAATTTTGTTAGAAGTAGCTAAAGTAATTACATTTACATGGCTCTTACAGTAAATAAATTTTCATACGTCCAAGCATCATGGAATCAATAACTTTTTACACAGCCATAAAATTGAAGGTTCTGTGGCATATCGACATATATGGGATCCATATCCCATACCCCGCCCGTAACACATCCATCGTGTAGACGTCTATCAAGGATATATAATCAGTTGTATCCAGGGCTATGGGCTAAAAAGACGAATAAGAAAGTTTCGAGAAAACTTTCTTAATTTGATATCCTTTTCGAATGCCATTCAGGACATATGCTCATATATGGTAGAGATATCCTGTAGCATGTGTATATCGCTCAAGTTGCTGCTCGGCTTCTTTTCTCTAATTTATGGCCATTATTCGGAATTTGTATTCGATAAAGTTCCTCCAGAAAATGCATTCAGCTTTTGCTATATTCTATCCATAGCTTGTTCCATTTGCTATCATCATTCAATCTGCATGTAGTTGAGATATGAGTTAACCTTCTTGAACTGGGAAGGATCCTCCTTCTAACAAGAGCTTAAGGCTTGAGTGGATACTTTATGTGAAGTTTCGTTTTAATTCGAATTATTTTGATAAAACTTGAATATTTTTTTTAGTCCTTTTGCAGCTAGATAAGCGACTGAGGGTGTGATGTAGCCATTGCACTGAAAATATCGTTATTTATAACTAAATTTCTTTGTAAAAATCGAGACTTATCTATTGTGACTTAAGCTGCACATGCTTTTTGCACTAAAATCTCAATAACCTGATTTTGGTAGAGGTCGCACCATAAAAAAAGGGAAATGGGCGCGTATGTTGAGAACATAAATGAGCCGGTAATTTTCCCTTTTAAACAAACAGAGTGACGCTGCTCGCTTGTTGGGACTTGAGACTGTCATTGCGTGTGGAAATAGCGATTTTGAGATTCCCTTCTTTTAGGTGCGGACTTTATATTGCGGAACATACTAGTGATCAGCCATTTTCAGAATTAATGGAGTAATATATGAAAAAATGCCCCTGACGTTACTATTTTGGACTGATTGGAGAGCGATCACATAAGTAAGTAAATATGCAAGTAAATACCTTATCAACTACACAAAATCCTATTGTAGGTAAGATATAATGCAGTCAAATGATGAAAACTTTGAAAATAAACATTTGTATTGGTCCTGCCTATTCGGGCCACTTTTTGTGGGTCTTTTTCTGCCTTTTTCTCTCAGCAAAGGTGTAATGGATTGTAGTATTTTTCCTTTTGATCCATCTCCCAATTTATTGCTGGTATCTATTTGAAAGAAACCTGTTGTTTCATGTCCTCCAACCAATATAGGAAATATAAGGAAACGCGGTAAGCGCGGGAAGCACGGGAAACACAGGAAACACGGGAAACATTTCATTTAGCATCCTCAATAGACTGGTTCTCGTTCGACTGCGGAGGTCAAGCAGTATTAGAGCTGGTTAGTCCTCAAAGGACGCACACGGGGGGAAGAAAAATATAAAGCACATACCGACGCTGAAATTCCCTTTTTTCCACTTCACTTCCACGTGATCGTTGTGCTAGCCTTATAGGGCCCCCAGCTGCACCCCCCAAAATTGCTCGTCGAGAAACAAATAAGGATGAACAGACTGAGAACACCCAACCCATAAAGGGCGTGTTAGCAGTACCCAAATAGTTTGAGACTACGAGACTTTATCGCCCTGATAGACGCCTGGCTGGTAGAGATGGTTAAAATTCGATGGTTGGTGCTTAGTTGATTTTGAAACCAAAAAGGGTATAGAATAGGGTAAAAGCCGGATAGTTGGCCCACTTTTCAAAAAAGCCTCCCAACTAACAATTTGTCTTTATATTTTGGACGTAGCGACGTATTCTCGTCGAAATATGTTCCTATTTAGCAACCTACGTTACGTAAGAGAGACGTTTGAATTACTTCCATGGTTCGAAAGCGGTGCAAAGATATTCCGTGTTCGTGCCAGTATCTGTTACCAGCATGCACCCTAAATGTAACATTTTATGGTTAAAGTGTAGTAACTGTGGCTTATTAATATAGGCGGTGCTACTATTTTGTTCCGTTTTGGTGTCATATTTATATCAAAACCTTTTTCTCTCATCTCTCAAAATAGTTATTAGAAAATGAGAATCAAAGAGCGAATTTGTAATATGTAGGTATATTAGCCCATGTATGAAAAAAATTTGTAAAGACGAAACTACCCGTTTTTACATTTTGATAGAGAACAAATAATAAATTTATTATTGTACTTTTTGTCTGATTTTTTAAACAAATATTTATGAACGAAAGAGATTTTTCAGGAAATGTTAGCATGATACTCTTAAAAATTAAAGCGCCTCAACTATTTTTAAAAATATAAAAATATATTTGGATTTTGAAAAAATATCGTTTTTTTTTAAAATTAAAAATATCATTTATTTTTAACATAAATAAATTCTCTGCTCAATAAATCACTGTTTCTATACATTCATATGTACAATCAGTTTTTCATTAAAAGCATTTTTAATTTTGAATTTATTGCAAAGTAGGTTTTAAATCATCCGCCATTACTGTGAATATAAGTTCATGCATGACTAAAAATATATTCAATGAGGCGTTGTTACTTCTTTTTGCCTAAAAAGGCTTTTCCATTGGGCAAAATTAAGAAGTAACTTTTCAAATGCCCATTAAGTATTTGTTTCTACTTTTTATCTAAAACAATGAAATGAGTATACACAAAATTACTAAAATGGCACATTTCCCATTTTGTTACTTTAAAACTTCACATATGGTAATTGCTCCCAGTTGCTGCCTGCAATGTTACTCCACTTTGGCGCTCTATAATCTGACAGTTCTCAAGCTGAGAGTTTAACTCTCTTGTATTGCCACCAATATTAGGTAGGTACTTTTAAGACACTGTTTCTATTTACACTGATTTCCGAAAATGTAACGAAAGTGGGTAACGATTCGTAAACTAGACTAATTGTGTTGGCTGTGTTCAAGTTACGCAGCTGACTGCAAAATATTGCATTTAAGCGTTCAAAATATGAAAACCGCTGCAAAAATCCTTCAATACTCGGCATTCGAATGCTGATAACAAGCAGCTGCTGCATTAAATTTGTAGTCAGCTGCGTAACTTGAACGCAGCCGTTCTTAAAAAGGAATTCATCCAAAATGGGCATAAAGATGAAATAATTCCTAGAAAAAAACGTCCTAAAGACGTCGCTGTGTCAAAAATTGAATGCAAGTAACATTTAGGCATAAATTGTTAGTTGGGCTATTATTATATGTACTTATTAACAATAATGCAACATGTATATCAAAACATAGGTCTTTGATCTTTTATAGTAGCCTATTTTTGTAAAGATAATTAATATTGTTTTTGAGTAAATCCTGTTTTATTTGACCGCTCAAAAAAGGGATAGTTTCCTACTGTAGCCTATAGTAGCCTAAAGTTAAAAATGCTTCGGGGGATACTTGCTTCGTGCGGGGATAGACGCCTCACTATAATTTTTTTAGATAGAAACAAATTTATATCAATTTAAGTAATTCAGTCTGAAATCTTTTATTAAAATATTAATCAATATTATTATTAATTTTACAAATGTTTTTATTTCCAGTCGATTTAGGGGTGGTTTTACGCCTCTAGGATTACCCCTTATAATAAAATTTGGCTTGATTTGGTATAAATCAACCACCTTCGCAAATAAATATTGAAAAACGTGTTTTAATTGGATTATTTTTGATTATTATTGAAATTTTCGCGAAATTATTAAAAAGGGGTATTTTTTGAATTTTTCAGCGACCCAAAGAACATGTAGGGAACGAATTTCAAACCGGGGTGTTACGTTTCGACGTTTTGAATGGACTATTAACGTAAGTGCAATACAATTTTTTAACCTTTAAGGCGTCTGGCGGGGGGTTTCCACTATGCAAACCGTCTGGCAATGGAGGACGTGACTTCTAATAGTTTTCCAGAGGAATTATCAAAAAATCGGCGTTTATAAAATGGCGTAAGTAGGCAACAATTTTCTGCACTTTTGCTACCTCCTTCCTGCCAAAGCCACTGCGGCTCAAGGTTCTTAGTAGCCAAACGTTGCTACCTGCTATAGTGTCCTTACGCAGAAAAATTTTCAGCGTTTATACATACTATGATGTAAGTCTGGCGTTCACGGGCTCTTGCTCTATATAGCACAGCATCCGTAGAAGAACGACCTTCACCGATCGAGTAACCGAATGAAATCTTTCTTGTATGATAAAAAATATGCTAACAATAGTAACGGTGATGGGTTGATGAAATATGTTCAAGGCTATATTTAATAGGCGTTTTTCGGCATTTTCCGCCTTTTTCTCTATATTGAGGAGAAACTATGCCTTTTGGTGATATCCAGGGCGCACAGAGCTTTTTTGACCATTTGTTGGGGTGTGGGGGCAACTTCAGCTGGGGGTGGCTTTGGGAGGGCGCAAATGGTCAAAAATTTCTGCCACTAGTATTTACCGGTTATTTAGCCCTAATAGAGCCTACATACGCAGAGACAGAATTTTTTTTTCAGTTTTAACCCCTTTTTACACCCCAACCCCTCTATCTATAAAAGGGCCCATTCAAAAGTTACCGCCGACGGAAAGTTTCTGGCAGTATTGATTATTAATTTCTAACTATATTCCCTAAAACATACGTAAAAATCATCACTGAAACTTTAAGAAATGTGAATACTAGTTTACTTACCTTTACCACCGAGTACCTGGTAATTGGCCGTCGGCTCAAGCTAGCAGGTACGCATACGATCAATGTATGTACTTACACTACTTAATCCCATACATTTGGTTTCTGAGAAAATAACTAAGGTCTGGCGGCCCTGGGATCTTGCTCTAATAGTTTCGCCGCTAGCAGCCATTTTGCTCCTTTTTTTAGATTTTCAGCTAAAATTATGCATTTGTGTGAAAAATTAAATGAGATCAATAGTTGCAGTTTTTCAAGTCTCTTCTTTGGACGCTTTGAATCTGAAAAAAGGCGCAAAACGGCCGCCAGCGGCAAAACTGTGCGGAATTCGAAAAAACAGTGAAGACAAAATTTGTAGGAAATTTTATGCTATACAACTTTGCTCTTTGGTAGTTGGGGATAGTTGCCCCTAGAGCGACTATCCGCAAAAGTAAATAGGGAGACTATCCTTTTTGATACGGATACTTTCCCTTTTTATTTACGAAGTAAATAAAACTTATTCAACAATACAACGTATTAAACAGTGTAATTTAAACTCTAATGCATGCAAAGAAACAAAAAATTCTCTGAAACGACAATCAATAATAAAATAATTCAATAGAAATTATTTACCAATATAATTTCGACGCCCGTCAAAGTTTAGCCGCGGAAGATTTTTGCTCACAGGGACAAAACGCGTGCGCCTACTCCGACGGCTTAAATGACCCTGTGGTCTGCGGGACTCTAATTATGGCATGTATCCCACTGAGGCAACTATCCGGCTTTTACCCTATAATAATAATAGAGGAAGGCCTTCTAACTCAGAAGGCGCACTTCTCTGCTGGGCCAAGAAAAATTTAACAACACAGCTCAGGGGGTCAATTCTGGTTCGGTGTAGTGAAAACGTGAAAAAAAAGTTTACACTTGACGTTTTGCAGCCTTTTTTCACTTTTTCACTGCACTGAACCTGAAAAATCGATTCTCATTGCATTCGTGAAAACTTAATGCTGAATCAAGGCTGAATTGATTTTTAAACTGTCAAGTGTCAGTTTATCAAATTAATCTAATATTTTTTGATAAAAGTTTTCACGACTACTTTGCACATTTGCACGCATTTTTTAGACTTGTAAAGTTTTTGACAGTTATAACCATGTTTGCACGATGTAAAGAATCGCAAACAACGGTGCAAACGGGTAAACTGTTTACACGTTTTCACTATACCGAACCAGAATTGACCCCCGAAGCGTTTGCATGATGAGCTCGAGTACGAGTACGCGGAACAAAAAACTTGGTAAGGGCACCAGCTGGCCAGAAACTAGGGTTCAGGTGCGGCGGCGACGTGGGGATGGAAAGAAAAGTGCACACCCACTTTCGCGTTGGGTGGGGAAATCCGTGGCGAATGAACCAAGGCGTTAGATGCCCTGTGCAGGCCTTATAGGGCACTCTACAAGGGGCTCACATGAAGCGGTGGGGCTAGCCTCATGAGGATCGTATCTGCACCCCCCCCCCCCACCCAAAAAGCTAGTCGGGCATAACCCCATAACCAACGATTTTAAAACCATCTAACTCAACAGACAGTAGGTAAATAAATTGACCGATTAGCTTTTAACATTTTAACGGTTATCTATTCACGTGCCTCCACACCCACAATGATTATGCTCGGCCACCCCTGTCCAAAATTATCTCGGCAGTAACAGGCGGTGGAGACAAAACGAAAGAATCAACAGGCAAGGAAGCTTTACTGACTCTTCTGCAAAACATAGATTCAGGGTTTATAGATTTTATTCTTAAATATTCACACATACACTCCGTCTAGTTTCAGCAGAGAATCGCGAGATGAAGATATTTAAAGGTCTCGGTACAGTAACCAAAGAGGTGCAAGGTCCCAGAGGATCTGTAGCTTCAGTGACCGCGGAACCACTAACTATTGGAGGCGAAGAGGTTGATTTCGAGACCGGCTTAGGGGTCGACTCTGTCTCTAGAACGCGGGACGAGGAACTGGAGCGATTGGATTCTTGGCACCCTGTTTGAGGATAACATTCTCCGAAAGAGCAGCCGTGGAGCAGAGTGAAGAAAGAAGCTGCTCCCCTACCTGCAGGACGCCATCAGACACTATCGTCTCAGATGGGGAATTTAAAAGACAGAGAGGTCAGGTGAAAGCGATTCAATATCAGCCCGAAAACGCTTCTTACTCCTTTTAATGTCGTCCAGCATAGGATGAAGAGAAGCCGAGGAGTTAAAAGTGCAGGAAGAAGGAGAATATGATAAGATAATAAATTCCCTACTCTCCTTCGTACTGTACATAATCCAGAAAATTTTACATTTGCAAAATCAAAGTATCGATACGGAACACCATGGAATTAACTAGCCCAAAAGGCAGTAACCGTGGATCTAGCAAATCCATGGTCGCGTATATCGGTCCTTGTCTCATTTCCAATAGGTTATTACTCGAAACTCGAAAATTTCTTGAAACCGGCCATTAAATTAGTTATCGACTTGAAACGTATGTATATATTACACAGTCCAATTGAATACGAGTCCAATACGAGAAAGCTCTATGGAGAATATGTCAACTCCACATGCTGATGCTAAAGACCAGTGGCTGTCCAGTTCCGTTCAATGGTTGTTTGCTAAAACTCCACTTAGATTACTCAATTTTCAGGCTTTTAGTACTTCAATGATGACAAACTTATATGATACAAAAGAAATACAAAACAAAATAAGGTCTCAATCACGCATTAAAAAATGCTAACATAAAAAAAATCAGAAAAACGAAATACCTTATAAACCCTTATCGAAAAAAACCATCCCCTCTATTGTAGAGGATCCTGAATGAGAAATACCTCAACCTTACCTCGCCCACAACTTCCCATAAAATTAAAAGTACTTGAAGAACGCTTTTGAACAAAGGGAATAATTGACCAATTGGACAAATGTTGGCATTGTTCGGGGGAGGATTCTGTTGACTTTGGGGAATTTAGTTGCGGACCAAATATTCTATGAATGCTGGGAACGCTTCCCATTCACTCTCTGAGCTTCTTTAGATCCATTAAAGTTGTGTAAACCTTAATTAGAGACCGAAATGTGAATAGTACGTCTATGACTAATTTTCCTTCTTCTACTTGGGGCTCCTTTTGTGCAAAAGAGGAAAATTTTCTACTTTTGCCATTCAAAGCTCTTTTAAATGACGGAATAAAAGTTTTCATTTTTTTTTTGCTTCTATCTCCTTCTCTCTCTAATTTTTTTTGTGTAAGAAAAAGGACATAACTAGAAAAGCACTGAGCAGAGAACTATGTCTAAATAAGTTACCCATACAGACAGACATGGGATGCTCCTCAGCTATACATCTGCTCGACATTGTATTTGATTTGCGTGTAAAAGGATCCTAATTAAAAGAAAATTTACCTTGAATACAAGGACTCGCCAGGACTCCTTTTTGCAGAGTAACATGTTTAAGAAAATTAGCACTTCTTCTCCTACGGATGTTGGGCTTGGCTGACTTCACCTTATGGCCATGGAGGTTGTGAAATGTACCTGACGAAACTACCGACAAAGTTACCCCCGAATGACGTAGATTCAATGCAGCATTTCTGTGATAAGATTTATCTCCGCTGCTAATTACGATGAACTTCTACAACTTTTGTAATGATAAGTAAATATTGTACTGCTCGCAGATACGAGTGTAGAGTGTCTAGTATAGAATGTAATTGCAATTGCGATCAATTCACTAGAAACGTTGGGACGACGGAGCACGTGCAGTATTTAATTGTGGATTTACTTCGTTTGTGGTGTTCTGATGAACTTTGGATAATTTGATTTGAGTTTTGTTATTTTGCAGGTTTCTTTTGTGATTCCTTCATTATTTTACAAGACTACAAGAATTCAGGTGACGATTGTCGTATGTTGTATGGGCGAAAAAGAAGTGACTTGACACCTATTACAGTCTGTA
This sequence comes from Thereva nobilitata, assembly GCA_963855945.1. Classification (NCBI taxonomy): domain Eukaryota; kingdom Metazoa; phylum Arthropoda; class Insecta; order Diptera; family Therevidae; genus Thereva; species Thereva nobilitata. Next base: position 81,279,013 of record OY979697.1, read on the forward strand.
ATCAAGGAAGATGATTAAAACGAGGTCTTGTTTTTGTAATTTCATATTCACCATATAATCGACACTATATATGTGCAGTAATTTAACCGTTTTAACTAAGCTAACTAATAAACATTGCATTTTGGCATAACCAATGAGATGACACGCTGGAAGTCATGAAGTGGGAAATTCCATTATATTTTATCCACGGTTTTGTACTTGTCCTTTAAATTTTTAAGCATTTGAGAACTTTCCTTTTGTTCTACTAACTTGAGTGTCGTCTTTTGATTTTCTTTTTAAAAATGCTGTACGTTAAATTCAACAGGAGCACGAATCTACTTATACTAATTGATTCTAAAAACATTACAGAATGGCTATCAAAAGACAGTTTCCTATATGGACAGTGATCCTAGTATCTGGAAAGTCTCTCTCTCTCCACAATCTGCGAAATAATGAAGATCACTTTTGAAAATGTTAGGGCGAAGTCAAAACGCTTTGCGGACTATGCATTAAGGGGAGGTTCTCATCTAGAATATTGAAATTTTCGATTTTTTTTTATTTCATATTATTAAAGTTTAATATGTCTAGAATTTCCCTTTATAGGCTAGTCGGTGAGGCATTTCTATTGCAATTTTGGCCCATAGGCGAGATTGTTGCTGGAATCGCTTCGTTTTAGGGTGTGGTTAAACACCCTAAGTGTGCCCACAATTTGGTTGACCGCATAACTTTTTAATTAACTTATTGTGAATAAAATTGGCACTTTTTTATATTTCTTTCAATAGCTCCGTTCCTGCTAACTTTTAGTATAACATATGTTTTGCGAAAGCTCTTCGTTATAAAATTCTCTAAAAAATAAGCCCTGTTAGAGGTCGCTAGGTGCAAGGGTGATCTTGCAAATAGCTTCCAAAATTTTCAAAACACGTTATTTTCACTATTTGTTTACAAGAAAACAAATGCACATAGAAGGCTGAAAATTCTTGAAGATGGTGTTTATGTAGTCCCGGCAATGCACAAAAATTTCAATAAGATCGGTTCATTACTTTTGGAGTAATTAACGATCTAGTTTTTATTTTAGCCTTAATTAACAATGCTGCCATTTTTTTTAAGATCAGTTTATAATTGTGAAAATCATTTAGAAAACTAAAGAAACAATTGAAAATGAAATCCTGTTGGAATTTTTGAAAAATCGCAATTTTGATCGATTTTATGAGGTTGTTTAGGAACGTACCATTTTATACACGACAAGAAACATCTCATTTTGAAAAAACGTTCGTCCATTCATTATTTGTAAAAAATAGCAGTTTTTTAGATATGCAAGGGCGGATTTTCTAAAGTAAAAATATAACAAGATGTATGTTTATTGATGTCGGGTATAAAATTGTTCGAGTATAGAAAAATTCATAAAATCGCAATTGCGATTTTTCAAAAATTCCAACAGGATTTCATTTTCAATTGTTTCTTAAGTTTTCTAAATGATTTTCACAATTATAAACTGATCTTACAAAAAATGGCAGCATTGTTAATTAAGGCTAAAATAAAAACTAGATCGTTAATTACTCCAAAAGTAATGAACCGATCTTATTGAAATTTTTGTGCATTGCCGGGACTACATAAACACCATCTTCAAACATTTTCAGCCTTCTATGTGCAGTTGTTTTCCTGTAAGCAAATAGTGAAAATAACGTGTTTTGAAAACTTTGGAAGCTATTTGCAAGATCACCCTTGCCCCTAGCGAACTGTAAAAGGCCTTTTTTTAGAAAATTTCATAACGAAGAGCTTTCCCAATGAATATGTTATACTAAAAGTTAGCAGGAACGAAGCTATTGAAAGAAATATAAAAAAAGTTCCAATTTTATTCACAATGAGTTAATTAAAAAGTTATGCGGTCAACCAAATTGTGGGCAAACTTAGGGTGTTTAACTACAGCGTAAAATGAAGCGATTCCAACAATAATCTCGCCTATGGGCCAATAATTCATTTTTTATCATTTTTTCCTTCTCGCCGACTAGCCTATTAAAATATTTTGTTGATCCGAGCACTACACTGAAAAACCTATTCTGTTAATGTTACTGTAGAAATTTTAGTTAACGTGAAATAGTTGTACTAACAAATTTTTATATTTCACAATACTATAAATAAAGTCTCGCCAACAAATAAAAATTATTTGTGATAACTAAAAAGGTTTAAAAAAAGATTTTATTAGCTGATACTATGTTTTCATAACAATAGGTTGATGGTTACTTCAACAAGATATTATTGTGCTACGAAATAAAGACATTTGTTGGTGTAACAAAAAATATTGGGTTGGACATTGTTTGCTACTGCTTTTCTGCTTCACAGCGTATGTTTAACATTGGATTCAGGAAAAATCTCATTCTTATGTAACTCTAGGTACGTTTTTGTTTAATTGTAAGAATTTATATATTTTTTTTGTTTGAAAGGGTAGCTTCCCACCGTGGTCCTGTGCAAATTTTTTTTATTTTCTTATGAAGGAGTTCGAAGGTAGGCATAAAAACCTGGTAAGATTAGTACACCTTGAACGGATAGAATTATTTTCAAAGGCAGAGAACAAATTATTTTATTGTCGCGAGATGTATAAGAGGCGCGTGGATGAATTGGTAAAGGCGTTGAGCTAAAACAAAACAAAAGAGGAGTAGATCTAGGGAGGAAGGGTTGCGGGTTCAAACCCCGGACGGGCAGTTCGACTTTTTTTCTTCTTTCTCTTCTTTCTAAACCCGCTGTAAAGAATTACAAACAATTATTTCATCCTTTCACCCCTTGGTTTTTTCTGTAGTCGGTTTTTAAAAATTTATTGAGTACCTACATCAACTAAAAAATATAGTTATCAGCATATTTTTATTTAGTATCTGTAACAATAAAATATTTATGTTCATGTTACTATACGACTATAGTGGAAATATATGTTACTCCAACAATTTTTTCTGGTCATGAGAAGCATTTCTTTTTTAATAACGACAACTAAATATATTTATTTGATGCCGTATTTAACTAAAAATTTTAGTAAAATTTTGGTTGTGGTAACTAGAAATTTCTCTCAGTGTACAACGGATTCTACAGCCCATTGATTGTCGCTGTGTCATGATCGCAGCGAGGCGCTCTTAGCCTGTGCGTGCGGAGTCGGGTCTCGGGCGCGGCGCTCGACATAGGTAAAAGACTTATTGTCCGAAGGAAGCAAAATTGAATAGATGATTTTAGTTCCCTAAATTTTATATAGGGAGGAGAACATACGTCGTGAAGGGAACTTAATAAGGCGTTTGCCTATAATGTAAATGATCAAAATCGTGAAAAAAGTGAATTTTGATCCGCCATTTTGTATCTGCAAATTTGAGTTTTGAAAAATTATTATAAGATAACACACTAGAAACCAAAATTCTAAAAACCAATACCAAATTTAAAAAAAAAACATCAAAATTGATACATAATTTATTTTTGATCCGCCATATTGGATCCGCCATTTTGAATTTTGAAAAAGTAACCTCAGATTTAGATTCAATGACCCCAAAAACGTATATCGCAATCGCAAAACAAACAATTCGTTTATATTCGAAAAATTGTCGACGAAAAGTTACTTAAACTTGAAACACGATTATCTCAAAACTTTTTTTTTCAAGATTTTACAAATTTGTGTACAAGATAACTCAAAAACGGTTCAACCAATCAACTTCTAGTTTCGTGCATATTAAAGTAAACAATTTTCTTCATAGAAAGAGTGGAGCACATTTTGAAAATTGTAACATTAACTCCTTTTTGTAAGTCATAAACTATGAAAAAAAACAGCCGAAAACGGCACTTAAATTTCAAAATCGCGCCATTCCGTCAATTTTAAATTTTTTTTGAAAGTCATTCACTCTTTCTGAGACAAATTTAGTATAGTTTACAATAATGTCATCATTATTTGATTTTAGGCTAATTTGCGACCCCTAGATTGTACACAGCTATGCAATTTTCGAAAACATGTCTTCGGAGAAGCTGAATAACGAGCGCCATTTTGTTTTTTTTTTTGCATAAAAAATTTTTTATGTACAGATAAATGTACAATAAAAGATACTGCCAAATATCATTTCCCTATGTCTTTTCATTTTCCTTCAAAAAAATCACGAACTTTACCTACTTTTTGGCGCGAGAGATGAGAACCTCCTCTTAACCCAGAAAAGACAAAATCAATGATCTTCACCAATAGAACAAAAATTCCCGATATCAGCCTACCTTCAATAAATGAACGATAACGAAGGCCATCCCTTAGTATTAGTACGATCATTGAGGATCTTAGTTCTGAGGTCTAATTTTGGAGCTAAAGCTGAATTGAAGGCTTAACATCGAAGAGAGTACGAAGAGTTTTTCACGCAGATGACTCTAAATCTGAGTCCAAAAATACTACAGCCTGCCTAGTTAACTTCCCAGTAGGAAGTTATTGTAATCGGTTCGAAATTCGAAATCAAAATTTTCAATGTATTTACACGTTTCAAGGTCCCAATAGCACTTTAAGCAAAAATTTGAGAAGAAATATGTGTATGTGTGTATGTGCGTACGTATGTGGTCATTTTTTCCTGCACGATTTCGCGCGAACCAAAAAAGATATCGATTTCGTTGAGGTGCCGTTCGAAGCGTATTAAAGGAAATATGATCTGAAAAGATTTTCATAAAAATCGGCCAAGCCGTTTTTTTTGAACGACTTAAGTGACTTTTGTACCAGCACGATTTCGCGCGAACCAAAAAAGATATCGATTTTGTTGAGATGCCGTTCGAAGCGTGTTAAAGGTAATATGATCTGAAAAGCTTTTCATAAAAATAGGTAAAGCTGTTTTTTTTGAACGACTTATTTTCCACTGATATTCATATTGAACAGAGCATTAAGCAATACCCTGGTAGTTGACCTTCTTATTTATTTACTTATTACGATATGGAGCGATCTGATATGCCGTTCCAGGGCCCAAAACACTTCTGTGCCATCTAATGGTCCACCTCGAAATCCCTGATAGCGAACTGGGTTAAAAGACTGAACCTAGCCTATTGGGAATCGGTCCAAGATCTTAGACAGGCTAAAGAACTAATAAGAATCTTTGGCTTAAAACGTGTTATTAATCTAAACAGGGCGGCTCTTAGTGGATGATCTGACTGGCCATGTGGGGCTGCGATACCACTTCCACAGCCTAGGACTGTCTCAGAAGGCAGAATGCCGACTTGGCATGGAAGCCGATGAGACTTCCACACATGTTCTCTGTGAATGTCCTGCTCTGATCTGGGTTATAAGAAGAACGTTTATCAAATAGCTTATGAACCCCTTCAACTCACTCCTGGTAAGCAAAGTCGCGCCACATATCAAGGTCCTGCTCCTAGCTGTCACGGGACACAAGCTGTCCTCCATTCTTCTGATCCTCCAAAAGAAATTTAGGAAACAGTGTCTTGTGATCAAGCCAGCAATTACCCTGATATGCTCCTCGCTGCGCCTCAGTGATTCTCTAGCAACGTTGTAAAAATAAAGCGCTGGTAGTTCATGTGGTCCTTCAGCAATCGGTTTATTTCATCAGAGTCTGATAGTATTTTTTTTATGTGAAAGTCCTAACTTATTAGTCACCCTTTGCGGATGTTGCTGAAATTCACACCAAAGAGCAGAAATTTGCATGAAACCCACGGATGTCGCAAAAATCAAAACAAAAATATTTGTAATGGGGCTTCGATTTTGCAAAGTCGATATGCTAAATAGCAGCCGGCTGAGCCAGAAACGCAACCATCGGATTTTGCTGGAGACAGTCTTGGTAAAGTGTTCTGCATCCTAAAACAAATGATTCGCGCTAACCAGCCGGCATAGTCTGATGCCGGCAGTACCAGACTAACAGGTGAACAAACCCGATCTAAGCGAACTTTGGTACCCTATTATTGTATGTCTTCCATTCTATGTCTAGGTGGTGGGTACCCAAATTACATGTTCCGAACCGATGAAAAAAATGCCAGAGTATTTCCACTATTTGCATTTCGATGGACCCACAGAGGAACCGACCCGATATAGGTGATTGTCACGAAATAGTAGTTTTTCGAACGTATTGAGGAATGGATAAAAAACTATTCAAAGAGCAATGTTTCTCAGGTTTTAAATATCATTCAAGCATCTATATAATATATGCTTACCACAATCTACACCATGAGTCACCAGTAATATGTTTATTTGAAAATTTCAAAATTACAGAGCTTCGGAGGCGACAGGAAAATCCGAATTTTTTTTTCATTTTATGGCCGGTTTCACTCTTGAAATCAAATTGAATAGAGAACATTATACGATCTGAAAGTCGAAAAAGTGAAAACCCGCGTATTGCAAGGTTAATAAAAAACTTTAATCCAAATACAAAATGACCAAAACAAAAAAAATCGAATTGAAGCCACTTGAAATGGACTGAGAATGAATTTAGGACCGGGAAATTCAAAAATTTCGGCCCATTTCAATACATTTTGTTTTAACAATCAAGTAAAGTCCTTTTTTGCTTTCAAAAGTTTTTCTTTAAGCCTAATTGAGAAGAACTATGTGTGTATGTGTAGGTGTGTTTGTGCGCACGTCCGTAGTAATTTTTTCCTGTACGATATTGGGCGAACCAAAAAATATATCGTCTTCGTTGAGGCGCCGATCGAAGCGTATTAACTAAAGCATGATCTAAAATGATTTTCATAAAATTCGGTTGAGCCGTTTTTTTGTTTAGACGACGTACGTGATTTTTGTACCCGCACGATATTGCGCAAACCAAAAATGATATCGGCTTCGTTGGGATGCCGATCGAAGCACATTAACGAAAACGTGCTTTCGAACAAATTTCATAACATTCGGTCAAGCCTTTTTTTGAAAAGACTTCGGCCAAGAGCCACAAGCACCATCTAATAAACTCGATGGAATGAAACCGGTTTTAAATGAAATTAACTTTTCTGGATTCAGCTTCCGATAGCTTCCCCATAAAACATTACTTGTCAACAAAATCCGAGCATTCTTTAAAACCCGTGCAAAAATTACGTTACCCTTTTCCAGCATCACTATTTTTGAACTCGGAATTGTTTTCCACGTCCTACATTTACTGAAAAAGAAATTGGCCTTTTCGGTCAAGTCTGACGAGTCCTTTATCGTTATCTGAACCTATTATCTTAATTTGAACTAGCTTCTCTCTGGATTACTTAAGCACCAGTTTTGGTACTACCAACCCTACCAACTTCCAGAGTTATGAGTCGTCAAAGTCAAAATTTTGTTTTTTTAACTACAATTTCAACTTTCACAACTTTTTTCTCCAAAAATTACGTAGTTAACCTATACCTTTTTTTCCAAAATTAGAAAGCTTGGAATATTTCCTATGAATAATGTCCGTACAATTTTTATACTACTGTTGAGAAAACGTAGCTTCAACTTTACTACAGCGTCCGTGTCCGGGACGGAGTAAAAATCTAACGTCGCGGGCACGTCCCTGATATGTGTGGATACTTCTTGAGTCGGTTGTCTTCAATTCCACCTATAGATCAACTTTTATTGTCGATGGGCGATCATTAAGGTCGATTCACACACATCAGTCACGTCACGTCTCAGTTACGTCGGTTCCGAGAAGCATACTGGAAGTGAATACAGTCATTATCTTGACTGAGCCTTGACGGCGACATTTCTGATTCGGAAAAGTGACTGAGACGTGACGTGACTGATGTGTGTGAATCGACCTTTAATATAACAAATTTTATTGAATTCATTCCAATATTTGATATTGAAGTAGTTCTAGTCATAAAATACCCAAATCCATGTTTCTGTATCAAATTCCTCTACTTTCCATTCAACCAAAAATTCAACATGAAAAAAAACTCGTTTCACAGAATGAGTGAACCGCAAATATTTACACAATTTAGATCAGGTGCTAACATCCCCAAAAACACCGTGTTTCACCGTATAAAAAATAACTTCGGATAAAATGGAAAATTTTTGAAATAGTTGGAGCAAATATCATGACCGTTTTGTGTTAGTAAAGCGTGACGCTTTGAAGTTAAATAAAATTTGCATTGCCCACCGACTACTGACTATCTGTATTTGTGCCCCTATTTGTTTCCTTTGGCACACGTTTTACTAGAGGTATGGCAACATAAGTAGCAAAAATTTCACCTTTTTATCTTTCTCTCGTCTATACACGTTATATGGAGGCTAAACCCTCGTCCATAATGCTTTAATCAACCCTTTTTCAATAGTTTTCTCGGGCACACAGTCTTTTTTGTGGGAGAAATCAAATAGGAGGAGCAAGAGCACACGCTTTTCTATTCGTGGTTGGGATGTTCGGGGTTTTTTTTGGAAAAGGATTTTAATGAAATTCCAGATAAAATAGTCGGAATTTTCTTATGTAAATATATGTTTTAAAACGCTTTTATGTACTCGTAGTTTTTAGGACTGTAAATATTTGGTATGGTGATTGTGTGATGGTAGAGAGAGAGTATGGTTACTTTTTGCAACTTGCATTTTAATAGTGAAGTTGTGTGCAAATTGAAATTAGGCGAAATTTAGTTACTGTAGATGGACTACTTTGCAATAATATTTTATAGGAATAGAAACGACTGTGGCTCAATACCGTTTGAAACTAAAATTCACGAAATAATGTGAACTTTTAAACAAGTGGCCTGCATACAACACAGTATTAGGACCCAATTATTTCTCACTTTTCCTAATTTTTCTAATAAATTTGGCATTATTTTGATGATTGGACGTTATTCCTAAGCCGTTCAATTGTTTTTAGGTGTTTTTAGGTGCACAAATTATATTTCTAGATCGGTGGCATGATCTGTAGCGATCAGCATTCATGTTCATATTTGGAGCGATCACTATAGATGATCATACAAACCTAGGCTTCATTTTTAAAGAAATAACAGCCGATGACAACAGTGCAAGAAGGATGTAGCTTGATAAAAAATATTATTGGCAATTCTCATCATCATCAAGCTTAAAGAATTTTGGGGAAAGATCGTAGGCGATCATCCATACACTTCTATTGCGTGCGAGGTCTGGCCATTCCGTCCACTTTTTGTTTACTCCTGCTCTTTTCAAAGAATATTTTTATGAGAAACAATCAAGCTTAGGAATCAACCATCCTGAATAATGAAAGCGATGTATTCATTGGTTGAGGTTTTCTGTTACTCAAGGAGATCGCCAGTTGATCTATGGCGTCGGATAAAAAGGAATTAAAGGCGATCAAAGTTGTATCTCCTGTGCGAATTTCTTGCATATTCTACACAGTGCATATCTAGCTAAATTTTGTTAGGTTTTAGTATTTTACTTTGACATGATCAGTGATGAAGATCGATCCTCCTTAATTTTTGTTGAAAAAACACTCATATATATTTAGTCACTTTAATCAATTTTTTTAATTATCAACTTTCTTACTTTCAGGAAAATCCAATAATTCCCCAAAGAACTAACAACTTAAACAACTACTACGAAAGTCTACGCAACAATGTCATCACTCTCCTAGAACATGTCCGTATACCAAATGGACCTGGTTCATCGATTAGCAGTAGTGGCAATGGCGGTAATACTATTGGTCCTAGCTCAGCAAATCCTACAGATGCATATGCAGTTGGTCCTGGAACAACACATTCAACATTGGCGCCACCTGGGTCATCATTGACGACAACAACAACACCATCTGGTGGTGGTGTCGAAAAAATTAGCCATGAACATTTTGATAGTTACATTTCAAAATTACAATCGTTGTGCTCTTCAGATGGTTATTGTCCTGATGAGAATCGTCCTATTTATGATACTGTTAAGTCAGCGCTGCAGGATTTCACCGTTTTACCAACACCAATTTAAATTTGTTAAGGATTTTTTTTTAAATTATTCTTGATTGTGATTAACAGAATGTTGTGATAGTTAAGGAAGGAAGTTTGGATTTGAGGAGTTTTGGGAGGATTAGATTTTATCATTGAATGTCACTCTAGTCGGAAATATTTCAACATAGTGACAACGTAGATCGTGTTGTAACGATTCAGGTTTTTCATTTTAAGATAACTATGAACATTGTTGCTCAAAATCAGAGTACGTGTTATTTTATACGCAGCTTTCAGTATACTTAATCATCTTTGATAACAGAGACCGTGAATGTTGGTGATAAAAAATTGTATTTAGTGCTAGGAATCTGAAATTTTGTGTTATAGCCTCTGAAAATCCCCTTTATTTTTTAATTACCTTGTAACTAGACTATGGCAGGAGGATCGTTTTTTTGCCACCTCCCTTTCTTTTAGTTAGTATCCAAGGTGTTTGGTCGAAACTACGCTGTGTTTTCGTCTTTTATATTTAGGTAGAGGATGGCTTGTACGCCGTGACTATAGTTGAAAAATTGGCCTAATCGAATCGTATATCTATACAAAACCCGCTTTGATCGAGCTTGAATTTTTTTTCAAGGATAAACTAAGGTCACGAATCACTCCTTTCAGTCCGTCTTGTCGTACTCGTCAAGATGTAATTTCTATTAGTGAGGTAAGTTAGAAAGAAGGAATAGACGATATGATAGGTTAAAAGGAATCAATAGGGTGCTGAAGTACTAGGTAGGAATTCGGGGGGATACTGACTGCGGTAGATTGGTTTATTTATGTATGAATTTGCAGACTGTAGGGTGCTAAAAAAGGAGGGCTGAGAGCTGATCTGGGCGAGCTGGTTTTGCGGAAAGAGGTTGAAGTTTTTAATTTCGGTGGAACAGTCCCTGTGGTAATAGCGATACCACTTTTCAAGCCCTGCAACTATCCTAAAATCGCTTAATATGTCCCAAGAAAAGCAAATGGAATTATCACCGAAAATTATGTGAGGGTGGTTTGTTACCTCATATAGCTGCAATAAGGCATTTTTAGGGGACTTAGCCCAGATAAAGGATATGTATTCAAGGCAAAGTCAAATGTAGGACTGAAAATTGCAGCTGGTTGAAGGAAAAATTTGCATCTCTTGCTTGATGATTTAGAATATACCAGCGCAGGTCCTAGGTTAATCTCAAGCGTAGGTTGTTCAGAGATGGAGCTCGACATGGTCCACGGAGACAGAAGGAAGATGCGGTCTTATTAGTGATGCGAGATTGCTCTCCTTGAATTTTCAGTAAACTTGAGACTGATTGACCCTTGGTAACTTTACAGCTTCCTTTACAGCAAACAATTTCTTGGAGGCTCGTTTTCTAGGATAATTATTGAAAGAGAACCAAAACTTCCTTTCCCGCCGCTGACAAGCACGAACAGTGTCACTCACCAGTAAAAATGAAACTCGCCACAGGGATGCACAAAATCGCGTGTATTGCTTTAAAAAATTGTAGAGGACGAAGAAAAGAGGCAATTATAAAGAGTGCGCACTTTTGTGGCATGCCTATTTGTTCGCTATGCGTGATAACTGAAGACGCGTGTGTGTTAGTAAGAAAATTAACCAAATAAATTATTTTTACTCGGGTCCTTTCTCTTTTAGCTGAGATATGACCAAACTGAAGGTTCCATTCTCAATCCCACGTGGTGGTACAAGCGTCTTTCTACTTGTATAAAAAGACTAATAGGAAAAATATATAAAATATGAAATTTTAATAATTAATAAACCGTGCTCTTTATCTTTTCTTCTCGTATAAACATTTATATTTTTTTAATTTTTGTTTTAACCCTCGCTTCCTATCTGCTTTAAAAATGCATTAACGCTAGCTGGGGCCCTTTTTTACCCCAAGCAATTTTTAATGGCAAAGCAATTGTTAGATGCTCGCATATCAGTTCTACATGTATAACATGGTTCTGTCGATGTTAGTCCAGTGGGTAAAGTATTCATGATCCTTTTTCAGATCAGCTGCACGTTGGTTAGTGTAGTCGATGACGAGGTTCAAAATATCGTCGCTAAAGAACTTTCGGAAGGAATTCACTTTTTATTCAATTTGCGTATTTGCCGGAAGGCCGAGTGTAAAGCTTGTTATGTTCCTCGATGATTGCCTTCGAACGACAGGTGGCTGAGGGTTTCAATTTATCGTACCAGTTATGCATCACACTGAACACTATGAAGTAATGGTTTCCGAGATGTTGCAATAATAAAAAAAGCATTTAACCTATCTGGGGTCATTTGGGAACCCACGAGTAATTAATTGCCAATAAATAAATTCACATAGGTGCTGGAATCTCAAAAATTTCCGAAATAAGAGATTAATCATGTAGGTTAAAAGTCAAGAAAAGTTGGCCATATTGGTAAATAAATTTCTTTTATAATAAGCATTTAATTGCACTTGGGGTCGAAAAATGCCGCAGATAGGAAGCGAGTGTTAACAATTGAAAACGTGCCACGAACGCTTTTTTAGAAAGATGAGAAAATGGCACAAAGCTTTCGAGATTCAATCTGAAACAATATTCAATATCGATTCGGGAAAGTAAATCCATTCTAGTTCCTTTATCATTTTCGGTAACATTGTCTGTTTCGAAATCGAGACTTCATATTGTTTGGAGTTTGGAGCATATTGCCAGCGCTCCAAATTTGCTTCCTTTAGTAAAGCTCTGATTTTTTTCTCGCTGGTCGATGATATGTTTGTTTGTTAGGCTTTCTGAGGTTTCTCTAAAATAAAGGCCTTTCTTCATTTGACAAATTTCGATTCCTGTCCACAGTATAAAAAGCAGCAGTATTAAAATCTTTATTCCAGAACGAATGTTTTTTCACAATTTTCTCATTCGCACGCTTCTCTTGCCAAAAATAGCTTTTCGTTCAGAAGCATGCTTCCTGTGCACTTAGGGCTAGGACTAAACGAAGTTTATCAAAAATTTCGTTAAATATCTGTTTTTATAGTTTCAAACCAAAGTGTTTATTACATACCACGGCTGTAATTTCCCAACATTGCTACATTTTAGCAATGTCACAAACAAAATCTTCTTTGGTTGACAATGTGCTCAAAATTGTTGGCGTTTGTACCTTTACGACATAAACACGGCCAATGATTAACACTTCAATCAATAAGAGAAAATAAGTAGAAATACCACTAGTTCTGTATTCACTGTCAGAAAAAATAATTTTGCAAGAGCATAGTTGTTTCAATTTTCATTCATCGTTTATCATGAAACAAAATTGAACCTAAAAAACAAATATAGGCAAAAAAACCTCACTACAATAAAAAATCACAAATTTTTGGAATGTTCGTCTTTTTATTTATTTATTTATTTTTTTTTTTTGGATTTGAACCAAAAAGGCTCAATTTTGTAAATTTACATCTTATGCATATTTACAAGTGCGTTCGCAATGCTCAATGCTTGGGAATCTATTCGCATTTCCACCGCAGCCATTGTAAAGGAAGAAACTGCAGCTATCATTGATAATGTCATAATGATATGATGGGAAAGCAGCTCGGCATATTTCGTGTGGTCCTCCCGAATTTCCAAGTGGTAATGAACAGAAATCTAAATCGAAAAATAAAAAAAAATAATTAAAATTTTGAAAAGAAATTACAAAAAAAATTTAGTTAAAATTACCTGGTTTTGCGCTTACTGAAATTGCAAGCATAGCAATTGACAATATAAAAATTGATAGAAACTTCATTTTCGTGCTCTTTGAGTTTAACTCACCAGGAATAACTGACTGTAAGAGCTGAAGATTCGCCTTTATATACCTTTAAAGCAGACTACCTTTTTAGGCTTAGACGGGTCAGATGCAGGTCCCTATGGAGGCATATTGTCACATTTCTAAGAATTTAGATATTAACTGTAAGAAATGTTTTTGTTCATGGAAGGTAATTTTAAACTCATTTTCCTTTCATCAGATTTCGAAGGGGTTTTTAGGTAATTAGGGAATGAGGGTTACCTGGTGAGGTATTTTACAAACTCTACCTGGCAGGGTGTGTCTAATGGACGCATTTGGAAAATTTTTATTATTTGCAATAGTAAAACGTAAATTAGGTTATAAGTCTCGTAAAAACAATTATTTAAGTAATTTTTGCTAAATGAAAACTTTCAAAAATGACAGTTGTTAATAAACATTTTAAATCAAAAAGGATATATGTATTAGTGTCATTTTATAGCTAATAATAATTTTGAGTGTAAAATGGACTTATAAAAATTATCGAATTTAAAAATTTCAATAATGGGTTTTGAAATTAATATCCGTGAATTTTGTTTTTTACTATTTTTTAATTATAAACTTAAACAATATTTAATTTACACAAAGTTCTTACGAGCGTTGCCTGATATTCTCAAGGTCTTTTTTACGATAATCATTAACAATTTGCAAAATGTATTGAAGCTGCTTCGCTTCTTCTTCTTCGATGGCTCTACAGCCCAATTCGATCCTTGGCCTCCATCAGCTTCTTCCTCCAGACCTCTCTCTGTTGCGCAGCTTGCCTCTAGTTTCTGATGTTTAGGAGTTTTTCTGCATCAGCCTTAACACTGTCTTCCCACCTTGACCGTGGTTTGCCAACTGGTCTTTTGCCATCTGGTAGTAAATATAGGGCTTTCTTTGGTATCCTTGAGTCATCCATTCTTTGGACATGGCCGGCCCAACGTAAGCGCAGTAGCTTGGCATGTGTTGAAAGTTTACTGCTTCGCATCTTTAGTAAATTCACATCTAAAATCTGTCATCAGTTTGACCATTCGCTCAGCACAATCATTGATAACTTTCAATTTTTTGACGAAAGCTTGAGCAGCCAAAAAACTTTCATTGTTTATCCATTCAGATGGTTGAATCGCAAGATTGAATCTTTTGAAAAAATTCAATGACTCCGTGCTAACAAAAAAATCGATTCCTTTTTCTAGAATCTCTTCAATTTTGTTGGTTTTTCATCGCTTTGTGTGTGGAGGATCCATCCTCGGCAGCAAAAGTTAACAATTTTTCCACTTGATCAGATGAAATCTCTAGATTCTTGACAATTCTGAGTTTAACTTCTATCGAAACATCTGTATCAAACAGCGCAAGTACAGCTAATTCGGGACTCAAGTAAAACAAATGTTTTTTGAATTTGTCTAATGCATTCTTTGCAATAACTTTATTAATTGACTGAAAACTATGAATCGCTTTTAGAGATTCTAAATCTTGATTAGGTGCTTTCAGAGCAATTGGGGCTGCAAACCATGCCTTCACGTAAACAAGAACAATAAAAAGACAATCATCACGGAAGCCTTTTTCCTCTGCTTGTTTCAAAGCAAATTCCGATCTTAAAAGGTAAATTGTAATTCGACGTATTCAAATTAGGCCAAGCGGATTGGAATCGTTGAAAAATTACAATTCGATTTCTGGTACCCCTAATAATTGCTCCTTGCCCTCAAAAGTCACGATATACATACATTAGCGATGTTTTGTAAATCTGCCAACATTTTTCCGTCCCGTTTTTTCCTAGATTAATTTTTTTAGTTAGTTTTTTTGCTGGATACATAAGTACATAAGTCTTAACTTACATTTCACCAGATACTTCTTTATTTGCATCTTCATCCAATTGCTCTCTAATTACCAATTGTGTTGAACAATTTGTCCAGGATATGTCCCTATTTTGCGAAAAAGTTTTTTCCTGTCCAATTGGCTACAGAAAACTAACCCGAGATATGCTCGATGTTTACACTTTATCTTTGGCAAATATGTAACAGACTATAAACTGCTTATCGTCTTTATCTCGTCTCTAGTAAAACCTTCTTTGACCTTCCTTCGATTTCAGTGGTCAGTTTGGAACTAAAAGCTGACCCAAGTCTTAATATACTTGGTATAACATTTACTAAGGAACTATAATGGAATAATCATGGCCAAAATCCTAAGGCCTGGGCTTTTTTAAGAGATGCAAATTCCTTCTTCAGCCAGCGGCTCGGAGTTAAGCCCATGAAACAATACCATTTGCTCCTCCATTGACTTATTGGCACAGCTTAAGAATATAGCCGCTGTGGCTAACTTTTATCGGTTTTATCACAGCGGTTGATAACTGAAACAAGAATGCTTTTCAGCCGATAGCCTTCTTTTTGTGCACAATTCTGTCTAATATGGGGTTCACACTGGCCCCCAAAATATGTTTTAGAAAGCCCATGTGTTTTACCCATATATTTAAAATAAAACATGTATAAAACACTCGCTGATAATGCTGAATACTCGCTCGTTTAAAAAACAAAATTAACCCAACTAAAAAAACAAAAACAAAAAATAACTAAACGACCAAAACCGACCCAACTTTTTGGCAAATTTAAAAAAACGACCTTAAAAAATTACCTTCAAAGTCAACAACAAATTGATCTATACTCTTTCTATATGTTTTAATTTGCAAACTCTGAAGTTAGCTGCACTAACAAGAAAGGGCGCGTCTTCATCAAAAACACATATCGCACCTTCGGTAAAATAAAGACGTAAGTGCAAATTTATGAATTTGTCAGAAAACGCATTTACAGTTTTTGAAGTAATATTTTGCAAACAAATGGGACACAAAGTGCAAAGCGAACTAGAATATTATGATGCAAAGTTTGACTTGATATTGTATACAATACTATTTATTGGTGTTTTTAGGTTTTTTTTCAAAATTACTCCTTTGAAACTGACGTTATTAGGTACACCATGAAAGTGTGTCAATAGCGCAATTACATAACGACATATCCGCTATCCAGCGGAAACGGCAAGAGTTCTGTTTCTGTATTTTTTTCACCAGATACAGTTGAGGTTTAGGAATGCTCTGGTATCAATCACTCAATTTTCGAAAAATTTGCACTTACGTCTTTGTTTTACCGAAGTTGCGATATTTAGTCCGGGGAAATTAACATTTTAAGAAGACAAAATTCCAAAAGGGCTGAAAATTGGTCCACAGCTTCCTTGGGACTTTTTAAAAAAACAATTTCGGAATCACAAAAAATAAAACATGGCCGCCGCCGGAGATTTCGCGGTTTTCCCGTTTTCTCCTTGTATCTCGGTTTCTATAAGAGGGTAAGAGGGTCCAAAATGTTGGCAATGAAATTCTCTACAACTTTAGTTCTTACAAACATGTTGACCCCATTAACCCTTTTAAAGTTATTCAAGGTCAAAGTTATCCAAAATCACTTTTTGGCCAAAAAATCACTCAAAAACTGATTTTTTCGAAAATTTGTTTTAATCAGTCAATACGACACGTTATTGTCTACAAAAAAGCTTGTTGTCATTTCAGGTCAAAGTTTCAAAAAATCAGTTTTTGGTCAAAAAATGACTCAGAATCTGATTATTGAGAATTTTTTTTGTTCTATTTATACAAAAGATTATTGCCTACCCTAATGGCACCCTTGCCATTTTTTCGAAAACTTTTCGAAAAATTTTGCAAAAATCAATTGTTACTGATTTTTTGGACGAAAAGCGATTTTTGGAAACTTTGATCTTGAATAACTTCGAAAGGGTTAAGTTTTCGAAAAAATTACAAGAGGCTTTTTTGTAGGCAATAACGTTTCGTATTGACTGATCAAAACAAATTTTCGAGATTTTCATTGCCAACATTTTGGACCCTATTACGGGGTTGTACGATCTATAGAAACCGAGATACAAGGAGAACACGGGAAAACGCAATATCTCCGGTGGCGGCCATGTTTTATTTTTTGTGATTCCGAAATTGTTTTCTTAAAAAGTCCCAAGGAAGCTGTGGACCAATTTTCAGCCATTTTGGAATTTTGTCTCCTTTCGTGCGTTTTTTTTTGCAAATTTCCCTGGACCCTCCCTAGTCCAGTAGGGATAGCCAAAAAGTTGAATTAAATCTAACTTGCGATTTTGGACGCTATAATTAAGAGAAAAATCGTAGGTATTCAATGATTGTGTTTTGGATAAAATCGGTCCAGGGGAACAGGTGGAAAAAAGTTAATAATAGTAGGGATAACGGCGTTTTCAACGTTTTAGGCGCGAAAATATGTTGGTTTTGGAAAACAAAAAATTACGTAGTACGTATGTAGCGCTTAAAAAGACAAAATATATGAGTTTTGGAAAATTTAAATCGGTCAACCGGTTTTTGCAAAAAAAATAAATACCATATGGCCAATATAGCCATTTTTTGACATTTAATTACAGTGACTGTCACTATCGTAGAACCTTGTTTCAGGGCTTAAATCGTGGCTTCTGTTGGTGCCTACCTACAATTGAAATTTAATGCAAAAATAATTATAACTTTTGAGGTAAATCGCAAAAATGTAAAAACAGCTGTTTCAGGAAAAAAGTTTGAACAAGGCCCACAGTGATTCTAGAGTTATTTTGAAAAGCCTTATTTATTCGCGAAGAGTTGCTCTACCGACCCATTTTCATGAAAAGTTTGTGAGGCTCGATTTAATACCTCGTAAACCGTTTGAAAACAGACACTTTTCTTGATTTTCAGAAAAATCACCTTTCGGCGAAGGGGAAGTGTAATGTGGTGTGGATTTCTATTTGGTAGATTTCGAGATATCAATATTTTTCCTGTCAGGCATATGTGAAAACGCGCGAAAATTTCCAGTTTTGGGGGTCAGTGTGAACCCCCTATAAGAAGACAACGAACAGCTCGACTTTGGAACAACATTTGGCGCACCGTGTTTCCAAGCTCCTACAACATCTAGGAGTACAGACGTAAACTTTGTCACCACCTCATATAGTACGTATCAAAATTCTTTCTAATGTGAAAAATCAGGCTTAGTAATCACGATGTGTGTAATGTCTAGTAGTAAGCTTGATTTGAAGGAAAGAAGAAAATAAAGTAGGTTAGGGCTCTGGGAGTGCTTGAGTAGATGTTTCGACCTTATTCTCGTTCAACGCTTTTAGGTTTTTTTTGAGCTGGGCTACAGTGTTACCAGACATTGCACGATGTCATGAACGTGCAGTACTTTGGTTGTTCCTGAGGTTAGACTTCACGTGAAAACAAGGAATGTGCCCGCCAACAGATCCTGAGTGGCCTTTAACGGTCATACACAATGTTTCTCCCCTTCAATCAATAAAGCATATCTTTAAGGAAAACTTAGATCACTACTGACATCTTAAACCTTACTATTTTAACATTATATAAGCCTTTGTTCAAAATAATTAGGGGATATCCTATACCTGGGAAAGGATTAAGGTTTAAGTGACAAAGTTTTACTGTTTAGGTTTGGGGATTATAAGCATTTAATAAGAAATGTAACATCTAGATCAGTATTCGCAAACAAATCAAAAATCAGTACATTTTATTTGAAAGATAGTACTAGTAATAGGCTGGCTTCAGCAACGTCTGGAAACGTAATATATAAAAATTTCCACACTGATTTGCGATCAAATTTATTCAAAATTCTTTTCGTACTCTAAAATGTCCTCTTAAAAAACTCCAAAACTCCACATTTTCTTCCTTAAAAGCCAAAAACTCATTAATAAATTACTGTCACTACTAACAAAGTTACTGCAAAAAAAACCAATCAAAAATGTCTCATCTAAAGTAAAAAAAAATAAAAAAAATTTGTTTAAAATTTAAAAAAAAAACAACTAAAAAGATTCATAAAAAAATACAGGAAAAAAAGACAAAAATATTTCTCAATTCAAATCTAAAACGACATAAAAAAACTCATAAATGTATAAAAATATGCTAACCCCGGTAATAATTGTTGATAAATGTCAATTAAATATAAAAAACAAACAAGAAAAAAAAACGAAAAAAAAATAAAATATAAAAAAGAAAAACAAAAATATGGTTGACATGTAGAAGCAGAAAGCAGAAAGAATATTTGAAAAACAACAAAAAATTAACAACAAAAAAAATTATAATGAAAACCACATAACGATGTATGTAGTCACTTAAGTAAGTATAAATATAAATATAGAAGCTTTTTTAAGTTTAAGAAAAAATAATAAAATTTAAAAAAAACAAAAAAAAAATACTTGCGTTGTTTAAAAACGTATTTTAACTATAAGTCGATGTGCTGTAATAAATTATAAATATAAGCAGAAGAGAAGCTAAAGCTAAAATCTTAAAATTAAGTTAAAGTTAAAAATTAAATATGATGAAGATAAAAATAATTTAAAAAAAAACACACTTGTACAAATAATTTCGTAAATTATAAATAATAATAATAAAAAAAATAATATCTAATAATAAACAACACAACACAATTCGAACTTACTGTATTTAATAAATAAAGAAGAAGAAGAGGAAGAAAATAAACAAAAAAAAAAAAAGAAATGGAAAAAATTATAAGAATTATAATACATAAATGTGATTTTTTTCGTTAGCTAATTTTAAGTTTGTTCTTATAGATGTTATTTATTACTTAAAATCATAAATAATAAATAAATACGAAACAACAACAACAACAAAAAAGAGGAAAACATTTAAAAAGGATACCATACAAAAAAAAACAAGCAACAAAATTAAAAAGGAACGAAATTGTCATGTTCTATTGAAGAACGCAATTTGTCGACCTGAAAGGTGCAATAATAATTTGTTTTTAGTTGATTTATATGATTTTGTTTTCTAGTTTTTAATATCAATATTATAACCTTATACTATATAAGAGATAAACAAACAGACAGCTACTTTACACAAATAAATGTTATGTTTAAAAAAAATCATTACGGCGTTTTATTTCTAGAAAGGTGTTGTTGCATGCTATGATAGGTCGCAAACCTTTTATTATAGGTTTTTTAACACTGAAAATTAACCAAAACTTCAGTATACATATATGTGTGAATAAACAAAGCTTATGTAGTAATAAGGTGCGTTCGAGAGCTATTAAATATGTTGCTATAAAATATACCTCTTAACGTCCAGAAGAAGTAGAGTCCTGCGAAGCAGTCAAATAGCCGTCGTCACCTGCACCAAATCGCAGGTGGTCCCTCTTCTTATTGTACGCAAAATGTGCGATCCATCGGCCCATCAATTCATCGGGTTCATTTGTAACTAACCTCGGTGTATATGACTTTTAACCGCCGCCCCATGAACTGCAATTTTGAACCAGCTCGGACCGTTTGCCTAGTTTTGGATCCATACAAAATCCCCAATGTTAGAATATCGTATTCGTGTCATCCTTGTAACAATCCTTGCGGAAGTCCTTTGCTTCCTTGACCATCACCGAACCACACGTCCTCGACCCTAAAGGATAAGATGCAGATGGTCCTTGACTCATGAGGTTGTTGCTACAAAACTCTTTGCATTCAGCTCTTGTAGAGAATTGTTGTACTTTTTCTTCTTAAGTGGCGCCTACAAACAAGGACAGTAGGACGCGGGAAATCTCTTCTTCCAACCGTCTCTACGTCTTGCTAGTTCTCTCCAGTTTGTTATACGAAGTTTCCACATATCTTTTAGAATGTCATCCATCCAGCTTTTTATTGGTCGTTCTACGCTTCTTTTCCCTGATGCTCTGGTTGGTTAGTTAGTTGGCTGAAGTGGCGAGGGCCGCAGACCTCTTATTAGATACTACTCATTCTCATGCCCAGTAGGCTTGTTACTGCTTTTAAATACAATTTCATTGGATATTCTCTTGTTAAATCCTCAAGCTCTTTCATTATGTGACTGCCAAACGAACTGTTCCTGGCCTTGGCTATTGTCGAACATTTGCATACGAAATGCACCGCAGTTTCCTTTTTATTTCGATCCTTGCAGCTATGGCATGATGTGTTAAGTGGGATGATGCCCATTCTTGATGCATGCTCTCCTATTGACCACCCGTATACACAGCTATAGCTCTGGCTAGGCTCGTGAGAAATAGCTTTAGGAGGTTAACAGTTTTGTTTTTGTTGAAAGATGGCCATATGCTTTTTTGGCCTTGATTCATTTTATTACCCATGTAGGTTTTGCCAGATCTCACAACGGAGCCAATGATTAGCCAAAGTATGGTTGTCATCGGTAGGCCAAGACTCGGTAATTTTTATTGGACCACGTTTGGTACAACGCTGGCAACCGTTAATGTCATATATTTTAAAATATTGATTGAGTCTACAGTTAATGCGTATTTCCCATGTAGGGTTTAACAATTGGCCCAGTAATGGACCAGTACTGGGTGCCAGTTAGCCAGTAATGGCGCAATAACACCACCCATGACTGGCCCATTACAGCAAAACTGCTGGATGATAACTTCGGCCCAATACTGGCCACTTGTAATGGCTCACGATACTGGGCCAGCAACGCTGGCAACCGTTAATGTCATATATTTTAAAATATTGATTGAGTCTACAGTTAATGCGTATTTCTTCTACTCTTCAAGAGTGCAGGGGTCTAACTAAACTATATCATATATTAAAATAAAATAGTATATTGTCTTGCTAAGTTTTCGAAGCCGAACATATTGATACCTAATATTGGCACCAAAATCAATGAATTTCCCCTTATTTACCGTATTAATTAATTATTAATTTCAAAAAACTAATTTTTTTTTATTCTTGGCGGTCTTTGCTGGCCCAGTATCGTGAGCCATTACAAGTGACCAGTATTGGGCCGAAGTTATCATCCAGCAATTTTGCTGTAATGGGCCAGTCATGGGTGGTGTTATTGCGCCATTACTGGCTAACTGGTACCCAGTACTGGTCCATTACTGGGCGAATTGTTAAACCCTACATGGGTATTCCTTTCCATCTTGCGTTATTCAAGGATAGGAAGTGGAGGTAGATATGTATGTCCTTTAATCGTATTGATAGGGCTTCGGCTGTATAGGCATTCAAGTTCGAAGTTCATGGCCTGGAACCCACAGTCATCTTAGCATTTCTTGACTAGTTTTGATGAGATCAGGGTGGAATTGCAAGCCAAGATAGTAACTCGGCTGTGAGCTACCACAGCGATATTCTCTCTTCTAGAGTTACCTTCTGTCCCCAGTTGTGATGTCTTCCAAATTGCCAACATTTCTGCTTGGAAGACAGTGGATCCATCATCCATCCGAGAGCCGGAATTATTAAGCTATGATTCAGAGAAGGCCCCGGCAAATACTCCGCAGTTCATCTTTGAACCGTCTATGCAGATTACCGTGCCATATCTTCTAAAACGTGTCCATTTTTCCCCTCCCGTCTTGTTGGAATTGCCTACTGGATCACTATCTAAGCTTGCTCGATGATCATTCATTGATTAAGTTTTGGCTAAAAAACTGAATTCAGCTCTTGTAAAGCTTAGAGAATTCAGCTCATCAATAATAGTTGTTCCTGGATAACCATGTATAGAGAAAAGCTATATCAGAGTATTATCTCTGGCTGATATAGGTGAAATAGTGTTGTAAGATTGAATCTCCACACACTTGGAGTACGCATCCACTACTATGTATATTGTAGTATTAAATCTTAAGATCGTGACTACAGACAAGCGAGATAAAACTCATATGTGTGCTCAATATCTCCATCTATCCGTGCCCAGCAGATGTATAAAACTGGAGAGTACGTTATTTCATTTGCACGACGGCTTGGATACCTTCAGTGGAAAGTACTTCTTTCTTCCTTTCTTTCAGTCTTTCTTTATTTTGATGATGTATCGAGTCCATAAGTGCTCCGACTGCCAATTGTACCTATTTTATCTACCTTATATCTCATCACCCTGCTTAGATATTTTTGTGTTTCTATTTATTCCCAAAAGGTCTCGCAAACAGAGTGTCCTCAGCCTCCTCAAGACAAATACTATAAATTTGGCCCTCTGATCTTTAGATTCTCTATAGGCTGTAGCTTAGGATGTAGTATCCGGTACAAGTTAAACAGTATCTTGATATCCGTTTTACTCTGTCTTAACAATTGCTTAGCCTCGTTACGACACTGCTCAGGAAGAAATCGCTTTAAGTTTGCCATGACATGTGTGGACCTCCATTGTTCGAAATATTTCATCAGAGGCCGAACGTCCAGAGCCCTATTCACACCAGCTCTTATAGCGTTTTGTGGACCAATGAGTGCATGGCCAGAGGCCTGTCTCGACAAGGCGTCGCACAGTGGGGCTCGTCCATAGAAGGTTCTGCTCAAAACTCAATTTTCAAAATGTGGATTTTTGCAAAAAAAATTTATCAGCGTAGTTGTAATAAATGTATCAGATCACGTGTACAAATATTGAGTCGCTGACGGTTATAAGTCATCGAGTGCATCAGCTTAAAGTTTACGGTTTAGGCAAAATAAAAATTATCCGATAACGTATGACAGTTTATGCGCGATATTAAAACATTTTATTTCTAGCGTTTAACGCTAAAATCTATTGAAATGTATTACGTAGGTGTTCAAGCAAGGTATGTGGATTCTTATACCATTTTTTATTATATTATAAGTTCATCGGTTTCTTATATAGGGCTTAAATTTTGTGGTAGTGTGTATTTTTTTGTAGGGGATTTTTTAAACGACATTTTCACGAAAATGCGCAAAGCTAATTTTTTCGGTTAACTAATATATAAAGTCTTCCGTTTATAATAAAAAAGAGTCAAAAATAGAACTTTGCGCATTTTGGAAAAAATGTCATTTAAAAAATCCCCTACAAAAAAATACACACTACCACAAAATTTAAGCCCTATATAAGAAACCGATGAACTTATAATATAATAAAAAATGGTATAAGAATCCACATACCTTGCTTGAACACCGACGTAATACATTTCAATAGATTTTAGCGTTAAACGCTAGAAATAAAATGTTTTAATATCGCGCATAAACTGTCATACGTTATCGGATAATTTTTATTTTGCCTAAACCGTAAACTTTAAGCTGATGCACTCGATGACTTATAACCGTCAGCGACTCAATATTTGTACACGTGATCTGATACATTATTACAACTACGCTGATAAATTTTTTTTTTGCAAAAATCCACATTTTGAAAATTGAGTTTTGAGCAGAACCTTCTATGGACGAGCCCCATTGTGCGTCGGTCCTATCATTGGTTTGGAAGACCCAATCACTTGAGAACCAAAATAAAGTGTACTGATTGAGTATATCCAACTCATAAACGTCGCATTGACAGTGCCAAACTAGTGTTGATTTGGTCCTACGGGACCTTTTTGTTTGGCTATCAAAAAGAAAATAGTTTTCTTCTTAAAATTGCATTTCTCAAGATCTCGTACGTACAGTAGGGCATTTTACTAGACTTAGAGTTTTCGCCCAGTCCCGTCTTGGAGCTGTCGGTGAAGCACACTAGTCAAGTATATTCACCAAAAATAGTTTCAACTTTGAAATTTTTCAGGGCAAGGTAACCCAATACCAATCCCGATTCAAGAATCCCTTGCAAGAAACTGGCTATTGTAGAATCTTCCTGCTGAAGATCGTCGCGTCGCCCAGCAATTTAATTTAAAACAAATTTACTAAGCTTGATTCTATTCCATTCTAACGCTCGGTATGTTACATGGGCTTATGAGGGGGGTATATCAAATTACTTTGGTTTTAAGCCCCATACGGATCAACGGGATCTGCTACGAGTCCGCAGAGATTTGCGCGATCTATACTAATAATATTTTCCCTGTTTCGCGTTAAACGCTAGATTTGGCAAATCTTAACAGCCTTTAAAAATCAGTTCCATCAAAGCTTTCTGGTAAATAGAACCAGAAACATGTTGTTGGGATTGGCACTAATTGGCTAGTGCACCAGCTGCAAACTAAACTGGCGTGTGTGTAACCCTGATCGGAAACTTTTTAACTACTAGGCAATTCTTGCAATTTATCTCTACAACCAGGCACCAAAGGAGCGGACGTATAACTTATTTTTGCGAAAATTCGCTGGTGCCCTCCAGATACCTTTCAAAATTAGTAACAATTAGTCCGCGAGTTCGCAGTCACAAAAAATGGTACCTACACCTCATAATCTTAAAATCCGTAACTGTCCATGGATGTATTTTTGAGGCTCCCAAAATATCCAAGAAAATCCGTCCTTTGTTTAACACTGCATTTTTAACCTTGAGTCCAATCATGTTGTGAAGGGACGTTTCAGTGTAATTCCCCTCCTGGTATGTGTGGTGTCAGGAATAGGACCTAGAAATAGGTATACCCCTTTTCCTTAAAAATCCTTCGTTGTCTTTAATGAGCACCAGGGCCACTGAACTGACTTCCTTCAAGATAGAAGGGATAGAAACACATGAACAATGTAGCATCGCATATTTTACGGAGCAAAGGATATGTTTCAGATGTGTTCTTTAGAAGGCTTGTATTGGTTCAGTATTAGAAACGCGCTCAATGTCTTTGGTCAAGGCTGGTGGGATGAAAATACGATCTTCTCAGAAAATGTTTAATTAAAAATCGAAAATTTTGCAAATGTGGTCTGGTACGTTCTGGGACTATATTCTTAATGCTCATCTAAGAACCTGAAATAATATCTGTTTTTTGGGTGTCATCCTTGCTGTTTGTCAGTGTCAAAAATCTTGGACACTGATCTATAATTAGAAGGTTGTTGCTTACGATTGATTGGTGCGGGAAGTAGGAGTCTGTTAAGCACGAACATAAATTATCTGGTTGCGTGATCGTAGTCATAGTGGCCTGTTTTGAGATGATCCCTTTTTTTTAATAGGTAGTGATGAGAATCTTACATCGGTCAAGCAGCAGGGAATGTGTGCGACCGCCTGCCTGGCTTCCATGT
Organism: Thereva nobilitata; assembly: GCA_963855945.1. Classification (NCBI taxonomy): domain Eukaryota; kingdom Metazoa; phylum Arthropoda; class Insecta; order Diptera; family Therevidae; genus Thereva; species Thereva nobilitata. The sequence continues at coordinate 81,305,405 of OY979697.1, forward strand.
CTATGACAGGAGACTCCGCTGGCGGTACGCACCCAGACGGTTGTGTCAGATTCCTACTGACTAAACTCACCCATCCTTTTTTGCATGACCTTCAAGTCCAGACCGGTACGAGCCGTTAGTTAATGCATTCCTTCAGTCTGGCGTCATCAGCATGACCCTTAAAAACAAAGGGATCCCTCAAAGGTGCTCTAGCCACCTAGCTACCTAGCTGCTACCTCTCCTTGCATTTCTTTGCATTTCTCTGTTTCTTTTGGCTTCGTAATGCTTAAGCTTCTGGTGAATGGCCTTCAGCGCCACTTCCATCCTTTTCCACAACACCTCCGACCTTATCATATGGTCCAAGATGTTGTCAGGAGTTAGCTGCACTTCAGCAACTGCTCCCAACGCAGTCCAGTGGTCCGAAACCTCGGGCATTTAAAGAAGACATGCTCCGCGTCCTCTTTATCGCCCGGGCAGTCGGGGCAGAATGGTGAATCGTAACCCACTTCTCCACATTTGGTATGAGTCTATGGGTCCATCGGCCCTTAGTAGACTCGTCCCACCTCCTCTACCATATTGCGATGGACTGGCTGCGCACCAGAGTCCGCTATACTTTCCTGGACCCCCTCTTGCATATTCCGGGTCCTACAACCTCTTGCCCTCCATTGCAAGAATATCAATGGGAATCATTCGAGCTATCACGCATGCTGCTTCGTCAGACGTAGTACGGTATGCACAGCATACCCGAAGGGCACTTAACCGATACGCAGAGTTTATTTTCCTCCTATTGCCCGTTCTGTCCAATCCCGCTGCTCACACCGGCGCTGCATAGAATAGGATCGAACCAACTACTCTTGCGATTAGTGCTGCACACGAGACGAGACAAGATTTGGCCCAGTCTCGTCTCGGTCTCGAAAAAATCGGTATTTGCAGGTCTCGCATCGTCTCGAAAAATCTCGTCTCGTCTCGAAAAGTCTCGAATTTCACTGTCAATAATACAAATTGCTCAGTCTTCTGTATTTCGAGAAATATCAATATGTGCCATATTAATCAAATTGTATACAAATATTCCTTATATTTCCATGCTAGCCACTTCCCAGACGTAGACACGTAACCAGGGCGGGGTAGAGGGGATCAATGAATCGAAAGTTAATTTCTAATTTGTGTAGAGTTACATTTACGTAGAGTCCGTTCCAAAAGAGAAGAGGAATTTTACAGTCATTTCATTTCATTTCAACGCATTTCATTTTAAATGCGTTGAAATGAAATGAAATGAAATGACAGTAAAATACCTCTTCTGTTTTGGAATGGACTCTGCATTTAAATGCTTATGCAATGCGTACTCTTCGCCTTGTCTCCGCAGCCTGCTCAAGTCATGTATTGGTGCCGAATGTTGTGCTCGTCAAAGAGCGCAGCGTGAAGATACTGAAATAGTTGGTGAAATCGAGACGAGACGATTTCGAGACAAGTCTCGTCTCGTGTGCAGCACTACTTGTGATGAGGTGGCGTCGGCTAGGCCTGAGGTCCCCTATATTAGGCAACATCTTTGCGAGTGGCTGATGGCGGAAGCTTTTTCCGCTTGCTGATTATCACTACTTCTGTTTTGTGCTCAGACCATTAGACCAGCGTTCTCAAGCCACGCTTTTATTTCCCATATCGCTTCGTTTGCGAATATCTCGATTTCGTCGAGTCACTTTCCTACTACAGCTACCCCGATGTCATCAGCGAACCTAATAGCGACCGCTTCTCGCGCGAGTCGTAGCGTTAGCACTCCATCGTACATGATGATCCACAGAAGAGGACCTAGGACGGAGCCTTGGGGAACCCGGCAGGTTGTCCTATATTCCCTGACTCCCTCGTCTGACTCGCAGTGTAGTGTCCTTTCTACTAGGAATTCTATCAGTAGGAATTTTCCCTAGTGTTTGATTATGAGGTCCTAGCACCTTGTTTTCTTATTGCTCGTTGTTGACTATGGTAAAGTATTTATACTATAAGAAACTCACGCAATTAATTTCTAGAGCTGTGCGATCATTTCGTGCATAGGATCGCTCTGGTTGTTTGATGGTAAAACCTACTTAGGATTGTCAAAAGTCTGGTGAAATTGCTTAATCTAAGTCTACCGTCTATCCTCTGTCCAATACCGGTGTAGTAGTCCGGGGATTGCTACTTATAAAGGCTCGAAGGAATTTCTATATTTAGTTTCCAGAGCGAAATCTTCGTAACTAAAGAAATTATCAAATACGTTTACGTCAGTATGATACAATGAGGAAATTGTTTACACCTAAAAAGAAGTGCTATTATCCCTTGGTTCTTCTTAAAACAAACTAAAGAGTTTTCAATACTAGAGGGATTTAAAAAATAAATGGACAGACTTCCAGGGTAACCAAAATTGAACTCAAGAAACCACATCGAATGCAGTAAATTCTGGGGTGATATGATATCAAATAAAATCTCGTTCGAAAAAGTTTTGCTGCTTCACGTAAAAGAATGTGTAGTTCTCTAACTTATAAGTGAAGTGCCAGAACCACTTAAAGAAGGTGAGGATTTTCTGGAAATCTTTCTTGCAATACCGCCAATCACTCACAAAAATCAATAAAAACTATTCATTTTTAAGTTTTAGAATGAAGTAAAAATTAGAGTTTGTCTGTCAGAAACAAGGATACGCCGTGTAGGTTAAGTGCATTTGGATTGACCTAAAGGACTTACTTAAAAGATTTTGAAAATAAACACGTCCAGGATAAGCAAGGGTATTCCGATACCAAAAATAAATCCATTTTCGGCTGTCATTAATACTGCAGTAAGTACTTTCCCATTATTTCGCCCTTTAACTAAAAATAAAGTGTCTCTATCGAAATTTCTTATTCCACCCTCCATATATAGAAAGAGCAAAATCATCACAGGGTAGAATCCCAACCCCCCATCCCCACCAAAGTGACGCATTTCGACAAGACACAAATAGTCTAAATTTTTTATGAGTGGACACCGGACAGCAGTTTGCCATTATTCTTTTCCCTAAAATTCGTAACTTGGCACGGACACCTCTTCACATGATACGAAGTGTGTCACGTCATTAGAGGATGGTGACGAAAAGGCGAGTCCTTAAGCAGGACACTCTCTCACGAATAAATGGTCCTAATGAGAGGAATATGTACAAATTCTATGGGGCAATCAGAGTGTGAGGTGGTCCAACCGACAGGCTTTACAAATGTACGAAGGATGTGGAATTTAGTTAGTGCAACTACGTTATATAATTACGAACAAGGCGAGAAGGACGCACACCCCCTAGGGAATGACACGGGAATTAGTGGAGAATTGTAAGAGTAACGTCTGAGTCCTAAGGGCTGCTGGGCAAGACGTCGTTCTGGTAGCCCTTGGAAATTATTCTTATTCTCTAGAAAATGGCTTGCACTAATCGAGGTCATTAGCAGGAAGACTTTTGCCAACTGTTCTAATAATAACTCATCATGTGTGGCCATCCGTGCAATTAGAGGCTTTTCATAAAACAATGGTCACCTAATCGCATACGGAGGCCACAAGATAACTTTGGAAAAATTTAATAAAGCCCCCGCAACATAGTCGTCCGTCCACCACCAGCAGCTAGAGCCGAAGGAAAGTAGGAAAACGTGTTTCGTCCGCTTTTTCATTCCCGACCATTGATCGGAATGACCTTAATCAATGCGAGGATAAACTGTTGTGGAATGACATCCAGTCCCTGGAGGATTAGCTGCGGCTCCTGTGTGTGTAGCAGCATCTTCCTACTATTTTTTTTTTGAAGAGATGAGGCCGGATATCAAATGTAATGTGTTGTGGCAAGCCAGAGCTTCACCCCACGTCATTCTGGTATTTTAGGGGTCTTCTTATCGAACAAATAGGATAAATAAGATATGAATGGTCAGCTTGATATCTCTGGGACATTGGGAATATTTGGGATTTAAATATTTATGCGAATTTTTTCTCTCATTTCTTTCTAAGGCATTTATCCCGCTGGGAAATAGGCGAAAAGTGTCTGTGCAAATGTTTCAAAAAAGTTTTATAAAATTGATTTAATGTGGGATAAACGCATATTCCGGTATCGTTTCGCATTTCTGTGGCGGGAATGGACATGTAAAATCTATTTTTGAATAAAATGGCATCAGCAGAGTGAGCGCTGGTGGAAGTCCGAACCTGAAAGATCTGGGAGTTTTGATTAGGGAAAACATACGTTTATAGAATACGCCATAAAACAAATTTTAGGCTTTATAACATTAATAATGCATCTGCTGAAAATGGATAAAATTTAGATCACATAAGTTTAACCTAATCCCCAATTCACATGTATTTATATCCACAAAATACATTTAAATGAAATATTTTTTAACCAACTTAGCAGGAGAAAATCATAATCTTTCTTCCAAAGTACTTTCTATACCATACCATACTTTCAAAATGGCAGTTTAGTATGCGCTGTAAATAAATTTAGTCAGTTACTTAAGTTTTTTCTGCTCGATAGAATGAGAAGAAATTTCACTGACACGAGCAATCAATCCTAGGTTTTCAATTTTGCTACTACATATACTTATGTATAAAGAATGGTATGACATGATTTTAATCAGTCTTGACCAAGAAGAGTCGGAGGATTGACTGCAAAGAAGAGTATCATATCTTCCCTTCTTCAATGCCGTGTCGCAGATGAACTCCTACGGTTTCTCAGTTATAGTCCAGTCAATGGAAGCAAAATACGGCGAAACCTCAGGATTCTGTGAAACAACACCGATTTGCACAAAAATTTGGATTTAGGTTCTGCTTGCCCTCTACATCAAAGTTGGATTTGTTGGGGGGGTTGCTTTTTATTTTTAAGGGGTAAAAACTACCCCTATTCGAAAACAATTTTAGAATTGTAGATTCGAGCATTTAATCGATTGAAAACATCTTTAAACAAGTTAAATGAACGTCAATTGACATTAAGGGACATAATTTATGAATAGAATAGTTATCATTAAAAAATAATGTAGAAAAATGTTATTCAGCAACTTGGAATGATTTATTCATGTAGTGATATTAAATTAAGATTTCTTTACTGTTTTAATTTTTTATCACTTTTTCATAAGTTTTAACCCTTACAAAAACCACCCCTTGCAAAAAAAATTTTTGATTTTGATTACAAAATTTTTTTTTATTACAAACACTAATGTGTTGGGGAGGCAGTTGGATCTCGTATTTTTTACGGACTCAGTCAACATGACTATTGAACCCAGTCCAATAGTCATGTTGTCTGTTGACAATTACCATCCTTCCCTCTTGCTCAATTATTGCTTCAATTCTGAGAATAATTCTTGTCCGGAGGAGGTATCCCATGCCTTTAACTTCAAAAAGGCTAATTTTAATGAGCTGTCATCTAAACTTGCCTTGATTAATTTCAACAGTTTACTTTCTGCAAATGAGTTGGATGACGACGTGGCACGATTTTATGGCGTACTATACGAAGCCCTGGTTTCTTGTGTACCTCAAAAATTACCCAGTTCATCTCTACCTTGGTTCAATAATGAGCTCAAGCATTTGAAAAATCAGAAGAACCGACTCTGGAAAACCTATTTAAAGAGAAAGGATACTCCGAGTCTCAATTCATTTATAAATTGCTACAACCGATTTCGCTCACTCTCTTCTGCTCTGTATCGTGAATATCTTAGCTATATGAGCGATAAAGTGTTTACCGATCCGAGAAATTTCTTTAAATTCGTCAACTCTAAGAAAAAGGTTGATAGCTACCCTAATACCATGCAGCACACGAACTCGTCTAGTAGTGAGTCGCCTGCGATTTGCAACATGTTTGCGTCATTCTTTCGTCAATCTTTCTCACCTTCTGACTTTCAGCCTAATGACAATAATTTCCGTCACATATTTACTAACCGTGAGGCTAATATTTTACCTCTCTCTATTACCAGTGCTGATATCGTCAAACATATAAACGAACTCCCATTTGACTTCACCTCTGGCCCCGATGGTATTCCTCCTGCTGTCCTTAAGTCCTGTGCAGAGGTTCTACAGTCTCCCCTGAAAACCCTCTTCCAAAAATCCCTTGATAAAGGGTACTTCCCTACTCTTTGGAAGAATTCGTTCATAATCCCTATTCACAAGAGTGGTAGCAAGAACGAAATATCGAATTATAGACCAGTTGCAAAGTTGTCTGTCATTCCGAAACTCTTTGAATCGATTATCTATTCTGCAATCGCGCCTATCTGCAAGAGGTTGGTATCAACAAACCAACATGGCTTTCTTGCGGCTCGTTCCACTACCACCAATCTTCTTGAGTTCACTTCTCATGCTGTCGAGGGCTTCGTTTCCGGTTGCCAGACTGATTGTGTTTACACTGATTTTAGTAAGGCATTTGACAATCTCTCCCACTCCATTATACTTCTTAAATTAAGGATGTTAGGCTTTCCACGAGCCCTGCTAGCATGGTTCCAATCTTACTTAGCTGACAGGACCTACCAAGTTCTTTTTCGTGGATCAAAATCAGTAACCATTGAAGCGTCGTCCGGTGTTCCTCAAGGAAGTCATCTTGGTCCCCTGCTCTTTATCCTATCAATTGATGACATTGTTCCCTTGCTAATACACTGTAGAATCTTGATTTACGCTGATGACATCAAATTGTATCGTCACATAAAGAGTATCG